>JAPXFY010000030.1:12704275-12879275 GCA_030674185.1 Monoplex corrugatus | reverse complement strand
CACACACACACACACACACAAGCACACGCACACGAACACACACACAAACTCACATACACACACAACACACACGCACACAGAGCACACAAAACACACAAACACACAAACACACACACACACACACAACACACACACACACACACATAACATACATACACACACCACACACACACACACACACACACACACACACACACACACACACACACACACACACAACACACACACAACACACACACACACACACACACACTTCCGTCTAATATCACTCATATAACACGACGTAAATCAAAACAACACACACACACACACACATAACACACACACACACACACACACACACACACACACACACACACACACACACACACACAACAAACACACACACAACACACACACACACATCACACACACACACACACACACACACACACAAACACACACACACACAAACACACACACACACACACACACATAACACACACATCACACACAACACAACAACACAACAACACATCACACACACACACACATCACATACCGAGATACGAAATCACATTATCAACATGTTGATCATTACCATTATATGCATCACTAACCAACAACATCAAAAGATTGATTCACTGGTTATTGAACATAGATCGTTTTCTGTGTATGTGTGTGTAACCATGACAATGACAATTATACATATGCATATGTGTTTGTGTGTGTGTGTGGTGGGGTGTGTGTTGTGCGCGTGCGTGTGCGTGTGTATGTGTGTGTGTGTGTGTGTGTGTGTGTGTATGTGCGTGTGTATGTGTTGTGTGTGTGTGTTGTGTGTGGTATGTGCGTGCGTTGTGTTGTGTTTGTGAGCGCATGCCTACGTGCCATGCGTGCGTGTTGTGGCATGGTTAGTGTGTCTGTGTGTCTGTGTGTGCGTGCGTGCATGCATGCTTGTTTAAGTTTGGGTCTCTCAATTTATGTCTTTTCGTGCACATAATCCTGCACGTTTAATCTAAACGTTTCTGTGGGAGTCAGAATTTTTCTTTTTTTTTTTTTCTTTGAGGTATGGACAGTGGTCAAAAGAAGACATGGAGAGGGCCATCATGGGTATCCACAATGGGGACATGTCACTCGGTCAAGCATCCGCTGTCCACGGCATTCCTAAGGGCATACTGAGCAGACACTCATCATCATCATCATCAGGTGCCCTGCCGCATGGCGTTGACGACCATGGACTTCCAACCATCTCTATCTCTCGTTGCCCCTAGCATCTCCCCCACCCTCCTCATCCCAAGCCACTCTGCAAGTCCGTCCAGCATTCTCTCCCTGGGTCTACCTGGTGCTCTCTTTCCCTCCAGCTTTCCCGTTGTGACCAGGTGCTCCAAATCCCCCTTCCTCATAAAATGGCCTATAAATGTTGCCTGTCTTTTCCTAATCTTCCTTATGAGTGTCTGCCTCCATCAAGACTGTCTCGTTTGTTTTCTTTGCTGTCCATGGAACTCTCAACATTCTTCTGAGAAACCACATCTCGGCTGCCTCGATCCTGCTCTGGCTTTGCTTGCTGACAGTCCACGCCTCGCATCCGTACAACAGTATTGGTTCTATATAACATTCAAGGACTCTCTTTCCCATGTTAATTGATAGGCATTTGTTAGTAAGAATGCTTGTCATCTTCTTGAATGCTGTTTTGGCTTGGCCGATTCTGCCAGCTATTTCCGATATGCATCTGCCGTCTGATGAAATGATCGTTCCGAGGTATTTGAACTTATTAACCTGTGTCAAGGTTGTGCCATTTGCAGACACTATGGAAATAAAAACATTCTCGCCAACAGACCGGTTAATCCTTTGACTTCCGCACCCCGTCAACCAGCATCCAGCATTGTCAACCATGCTAGCAAAGGAAAAACTTAACCCTGTGATTCCCTCACCCTATCTACCAGCTTCCTTCAGGAAGCTGGTAGATGGGGTGAAGGAGTCAAAGGGTTAATTTCTTTTTTGCAGTTGGTGGATAGAGTGCAGGATTCAAAGGGTTAAACATCTTGGTCGTGAAACTGCACTCACTCCGGACATGGAAAATGATCTTGTCGTATATATCCAAAGTCCTGAAGAAGTGATGACAGGCTGCACCCGAAATGATCTCCCCAAACTGGCATTTCAGACAGCTTGTAAGAACGGGGACTGGCCGTTTTTCATCAGAAGCAGAGAGAGCTGGGAAAGACTGATATTATGGTTTCATGAGGCACTATCCATAACTTTCACTTCGCAAACCAGAACCGACATCTGTTGCTCGCGCAGAGGGTTTTGAAGAGAAAGAGTGGATATTTTCTTCGATAAACGTGAGTACCTTTTTCACAAATACCACATGGACGCTACGCAAATTTACAATGTTGATGAAACTGGTATTTCCACAGAGCCAAAGACATCCAAATATTTTGGCTCTGTGGAAATACCAGTTTATCAACATTGAAATTTGTGTAGTGTCCATGTGATATATGTAAAAAAGGTACTCAAGTTTACGAAGAACGTGTTTCCACAGAGCAAAGACATCCGAAGAAAACAACGAGACAGTCTGATGAGGAGAACAAGAAGATCATCATAAGGAAGATTAGGAAAAGACAGGCAGCATTTATAGGCCATTTTATGAGGAAAGGGGAATTGGAGCACCTGGTCACAACGGGAAAGCTGGAGGGAAAGAGAGCACCAGGTAGACCCTGGGAGAAGATATTAGACGGACTTGCAGAGTGGCTGAAGACAAAGAGGGTGGAAGAGATGCTTGAGGCATCAAGAGACAGAGACAGATGGAAGTCCATGATCTCCAACGCCATGCGGCAAGGCACCTGATGATGATGATAATGAAAGACATCCGAGCGCGATATTTTATCAAAAGGAAAATATCAAGTTGGAATCCTGACAAGCGCCGAAGGGGGAACCAGTGCTACCGTGATGTGTTGCATTGGTGACTCAGACAATTATGTTCCGCCCATGGTCGTCTTTAATTTAAATTAAGCGCAAAAGGATGATAAAGAACTTGATGGATGGATCCCTACCAGTGTCGATCATTACCAATAACGACAGTGGCTGCATGGACCAAAAAACATTTTTGAAGTGGCTGAGAATTATTTTCATTGCCCTTGTCAAGCCAACTTGCGAACAGCCCGACTTGCTCATTTTAGACAATCATAGTTCTCAAGTAAAAAAAAAAAAAAAAATTGGAAGCAATTGACCCCACCCGTGAAAATGGTGTGGTCATGCTGTTATTGCCCTCACATTGCATACACAACTTACAGCCTCTGTACGTCGTTTTCTTCAGGCCTCTGCAGTTGTATTTCAGTCAAAGTGTCAAAGACTGGCTGCGTTCCGATCCCGGAAAAACAGTCTCTTCGTTTGTGGTTTGCTGACATCAGCTTACGTCAGAGCAGTCAACCATGTCAAGTACTGTGAGTGGCTTCGTAAATCTGGAATATGGCCGTATAAGAGACACGTCTTCACAGATGACGATTCCATCACCAGTCCTCAATGAACACTTCTGTGCATCAGATGAACGAGCCAGGTCACCTACCCCACCACGCAAGTCGCCTACCCCACCACGCAAGTCATATACCCCACCACGCAAGTCACCTACCCACCACCCAGGTCACATACCTCACCACCCAAGTCACCTACCCCACCATCCAAGTCACCTACCCCACCGCCCAGGTCACCTACCCCACAACGCAAGTCGCCTACCCCACCACCCAGGTCACCTACCCCACCCCCAGTCACTTACCCCACCACCCAAGTCACCTACTCCACCACCCAGGTCATCTACCCCACAACGCAAGTCGCCTGCCCCACCACCCAGGTCACCTACCCCACCACCCAGGTCACTTACCCCACCACCCAAGTCACCTACCCCACCACCCAGGTCATCTACCCCACCGCCCAGGTCACCTACCCCACAGCCCAGGTCACCTACCCCACCACGCAAATCGCCTACCCCACCATGCAAGTCACCTACCCACCAGCAAGTCACCTACCCCACCACACAGGTCACCTACCACCACCCAGCTCATCTACCCCCACCCAGGTCACCTACCCACCACCAGGTCACCTACCCCACAACCCAGGTCACCTACCCCACCACCCAGGTCACCTACCCCACAGCCCAGGTCACCTACCCCACCATGCAGTCATATACTCCACCACGCAAATCATTACCCCACCACCCAAGCCACCTACCCCACAGCCAGGTCACCCACCCTACCACCCAGTCACTTACCCCACCACCCAAGTCACCTACCCACACCCAGGTCACTTACCCCACCACCCAAATCACCTACCCCACAGCCCAGGTCACCCACCCCACCACCCCAGGTCAAACTTACACCACCACCCAAGTCACCTACCCCACAGCCCAGGTCACCTACCCCACCACGCAAGTCGCCTACCCCACCACGCAAGTCGTCTACCCCACCACGCAAGTCATATACCCCACCACGCAAGTCACCTACCCCACCACCCAGGTCACCCACCTCATCACCCAGGTCACTTACCCAACCACTCAAGTCACCTACCCCACAGCCCAGGTCACCCACCCCACCACCCAGGTCACTTACCCCACCACCCAAGTCACCTACCCCACAGCCCAGGTCACCCACCCCACCACCCAGGTCACTTACCCCACCACCCAAGTCACCTACCCCACAGCCAGGTCACCCACCCCACCACCCAGGTCACTTACCCCACCACCTAAGTCACCTACCCCACAGCCCAGGTCACCTACCCCACCACGCAAGTCGCCTACCCCACCACGCAAGTCGTCTACCCCACCACGCAAGTCACATACCCCACCACGCAAGTCACCTACCCCACCACCCAGGTCACCCACCCCACCACCCAGGTCACCCACCCCACCACCCAGGTCACTTACCCAACCACCCAGGTCACTTACCCAACCACTCAAGTCACCTACCCCACGGCCCAGGTCACCCACCCCACCACCCAGGTCACTTACCCCACCACCCAAGTCACCTATCCCACAGCCCAGGTCACCTACCCCACCACGCAAGTCGCCTACCCCACCACGCAAGTCGTCTACACCACCACGCAAGTCACATACCCCACCACGCAAGTCACCTACCCCACCACCCAGGTTACCCACCCACCACCCAGGTCACCTACCCCACAGCCCAGGTCACCTACTCCACCACGCAATTCGCCTACCCCACCACGCAAGTCACATACCCCACCATACAATTCACCTACCCCACCACCCAGGTCATCTACCCCACCACCCAGGTCACCTACCCCACCACCCAGGTCACCTACCCCACAGCCCAGGTCACCTACCCCACCACCCAGGTCACCTACCCCACTGCCCAAATCACTTATCCAGCAGCCAAGTCACTTCCCATATTCACCCAACCATCCTTGCCCCCCCCCCCCCCCCAGGTTATCATCCTTTTCACTTAGATCATCTACTCCGCTACCCCACCAGCTACTGCTCCACTCCCACCATTCACCCCACATATCCACCATCCAAATCATCCACCTTACCACCTCCTTCAACCAGAACATCTACCCGCATGCCTACCTCTTGAATCACACTGTCTACTTCATCTGCCGTACCCACGAGCACTCGTTCCCTCTCTGCTGGAGTTGTATCAGCCAACTCTGGATGATTTGGATGGTTGATATGGTCGGGTGAATCAACACCATTATAAATTTACCAGTTCAAACTGGTTGTCCATGGCCTTTGATGGGCCTGCCAAAGATATTTTGCTGTTTAAATCGACTCAAGTTCACCGGGCATACTCTTCAACTGACTCACGTTTTTAAAGCGGTCTGAGATTGTTTTAAAGCTAATTTTGCCAGGCATATCCAAATCCTTACAACGGTCTTGTCTTTCTTCAATTGCTTCACAACACGTGCTCTTAATCCACCACCAGCAGCTTCTTCTCTGTCTGCAAGTCCTCTATCCTAAGGTAGCCCATCCGTCCCCGTCGTAGCACACTGAAGGTCCTCATCCAGTTCGAACTGGTAAATTTATATGGCGTTGACTTGTTTGTGGACAAAGAGCCTTTGCTGATCCATTTTACACAATTGGGGGACGGACACTGGACACTATAACTGTGTGATGAACTGCTGCCATCGCGTGGAAGATGTTTTCCAACTGCCTCAGAGAAGTCCTGTTTTGCAGAAAAGGAAGACCAGAACAAATGACTCTCTTACAAGAACGCTTTGCACAGTTCCAATAAACCGAGAAGAAACAGAAATTCAATTTGCAAACAAAAGAGGGAAACAGGAATTCTAGTTCAAAGAAAGCAAAGCAGAGCCGCTAAAGTGAGCAGTTGTTTCTGCATTATATGCACAGAGACAATTGAAGAAGATATGATTCTGCGTCCCTCATGTCTACTGTAGGTTCACGTCGAATGTTCTGGCGTGTCCTGCAATACAGTACACTTCTTCTGCGAATTTTGCAAAACAGATTAAAAGCGCAATATTCTCATTGTGTTTGGTTGGTTGCTCAGTTGATATTTTCAAGTCACTGCTATGGCCTAAGCCTGTCTGTTGTGTCATGGGTGACAGATGCTTTGAAGGCCTATGTGATGCTATCATCATCCTCTTCTTTTCTACACGATTCCTTTTTATATTTGAATTGCCTTGATGTGGTTGGTCTTGAACGTGATTACAAGCGATGGATGAAATTTATTTTTTGAAAAAAAAAAGGCAGCTGTCAGAAGCTTTTCATTTTCAATGTAGACTTCAATGGCGACTGGTTCAATGCTTACTATTAATTTTGTTGATGTTAGCACACAACTGATCATTTCAGTTTCTTACACAAATAGGTACGTTCTTGACAATCTTATAAGTGCTCTTGCTGTTGCAATTCCTGTTGTTATTGTTCTTCATTTTATCCGAAACAGCTGGCCAGGACTGCGTTGTTCCTACTTTCTAGTGTTATACAAACTGTTCACAATTCATACTCCCCCCCCCCTCCCACCCCCACCCCCCACTTTTTATGCCATCTTCTTTGAAAAATCTTTTCCGATTCATTGTTCGTTGCGTTTGAAGCTGGAACAAGCCTATTCTGATTAAACCAGTCGCCGTGGTGTAGTGGTTAACGCAACGGACTACCGACTTGAAGGTTGTGGGTTCGAATCCCCATCAGTTCCTTCAACAATATATCATTGTGGGATTTTTTCGGCTCTCACCGGCTCCTACCCAGAGTTGGGCGTGCTATGGGCTCATTGGGAAGACTGGGACCACACAGTCGAGTCTCATCCGCTTCACGGACGCGTCATTGAGGGTGTTGCTCAAATCTTCTGACCAGCACCGCAGGTGCCTGAATCTCCCAGGCCTGGTTGTCGCCAGGATAGATAATGATACTAAGCGTAGAGTACAGCCCTGTCACGTAGTCTCAATCCTAGATGGAACTCCGTAGCATCATGATTATTATCGCAAGAAGGAATTTGCGATGATGTGTATAAGGAATTGAGGATGATTATGAAGAATTGTTTCTCTACTTGGTAATTATGCACTTAATAAGGGAGGAGAGTGTGACGAGAGGAAACGCACTAACCACACTAGACAAGGATTCTCAAAGGTAGTCCACACATGGAATGATAAATACAACACATTTATTTAATTGATCAACTTCAACGTAAAACATAATTCACCGTTCTACTGGCCTAAGTCCCAATGGCCCTAAATCCTAAAATGCACAACGAATCTTCACCAGCTTACATGTTACTAGCATACTGCACATTTCCAGCTCTATTCTTTCTGTTTCCTGGAAAGTAAAACATGCCTCTAACTTCTAACCCTAACCTTAGCACCTAACAAGAATACAAATTAAAACGTGGGTCACATACCTGTGAGGTAGCTTGGAAGCTGGTTTCCCCAAAAGAGCGCCCAGAGGCTGACTGACTATCCCTTTTATAGAAGGTGATTCAGGTCAGGACGCTTTCCCTCCCTGACCATCAATAGGACCGCCTGTGATTAGCTGACCGCGTCTCTAAAGCCTGACTTCAAGTTTGAACGTGTGATTAGCTGACCGCTTCTCTAAAGCCTGACTTCAAGTTTGAACGTGTGATTAGCTGACCGCGTTTCTAAAGCCTGACTTCAAGTTTGAATGATTCGAAGTTTAATCCTGACATTGTGGTGGTTACATCTAACATTACCTTCGGCCAATTAACAGGCCATTTTCAAAAGTCTGTTTCGGACGGTGACTTTTACTGCTAAGTGTCACCCCTTAAAATCTGTCCAACTCCCCAACGTGGAGAATAATGGCGTTATTTCTTGATATTTGCTTCTGGTCTTTGGTGCGGTCACTTCACGGTCTAGGGTATTGATCCATCCAGTCTAATGTCTATTTATTTCCTCTTGCCCCCATTACAGCTTTAATCCGTTTCTGTGCCCAACTGCGAAAGGTTTTAGTACTGGACAATGGCGACTGACCATTACTTTTCAAAATGCGATACCTACTAGTGGCCTTTGGTGTTTGCCTTTACTTTACCGATCCATTCTACTGGAACATCAAATAATGTCTCAATACATCTGCCGCCCTAAGGAATTCCTGTAATAATATGTCCCCTCCCCCATAAAAAATGTCCTCATTTTTTTTTTTTTTTAAGAGAATAGGGGGGATAACGAACATACACAATATAACATATGATTCAGTAGACAAGACTCTCGTACATGATTGACAGGCGATAGGAAGGCTTGGGGAAAGGGAATTTTATCAGTCAATTATATGAAATGGAATGAATCTGAACATTTGTGTGCATTCTGAAGAAGATACCGTAGAGGTTGGGATCGATGGGCCAGCTCCAAGAAGATCGCGTGCGTCACCTGTGGTAGACAGAGTTCTGTCAGCATACTCCTGAAAACTGTCAGACTTCCACACATGCAAGTATGTTGTGTTTGCACTACGAGAACATCGTTCAGGCTGAGTTCATGTCCATGTGACGTATGCAGGAGAACGTCAAAGAAAGCACTGAAGATGGAGATAATGTGGCGTGTCACCAAGTAGGAAGACTGAAGACAGGGAAGAACTGCACACTACATGATGACCATGGAGATAAGGGTGGTGTTGCATGTGGCACAGTTCACTGCAGAATTCATGCCAACATGTATCGTCTGTTTCACCCTTTTGAACAGCAATGTTAATGGTCATGTGTGTTCATGATGTCTCGTATGCAATCTGTGGCTAGATAGATGAATACCACAGTAAATATGATGGTGTGTGAAAGGAGTCCATGAAGTCCATTAAAGCCAGGAGGAAGGATGGCTCAGGAACGTTGTTGAGCTGAGATGACTGGAGCAGAGACGAGCTGCTGCAGGCACTGGGATGAAGAACAGTTAGTAGCGTAGAATCATCCCGATGATGAAGACAGTAACTTCTTGCACAACGTGTTCGGATTCATGGGACTTTGACTTGGAGGGTAAGGGATTGGAACATACAGCATTTAAATAGAGCAATCGCTTGTCATCCATGTCAAGAATAAGCAAGGTATACACTGTATATAAGTCAACTGTAATCTATGCCAACCTTAAGTAGACTATGCAGCGTAGGCCAAATAGAAATATAATCGGAATATGAATGAAGTTGTCTGTAATACCATACAAGGTCACACTACATCATAGAATAAAGACATGTAAGGCATAAAAAGGCAAGGACATAAGCATGTGAATAATACACTAGCAATCAACAAACATAATGGGTATTAGGAAAAGTCTGCTGAAAAACACACTTCGTACATGTAAACAACCAATGCTTGAAAACATCCTCGTCACACTTGTAAAAACTACTACAATCATATAAGAAGTAGAACCACATGAAATAACATCATTGACAGAACAATACTTGATATCCTCACAAGATTGCAAGACATGCAGTGTAAAGCTGCACTGTATACTGAAGCCATAGGACAGTTTAACATCACCGTCAGGAAGTAAAATGGATTCATCAAAGAGGAACGCCACTTGAAATATCATCAAAAGTACTGACACACATTATCCTAGTCCCAGAAGTAAGCAAAGTTGAAGACAACACTATATTTGTAGCACACTGAGTCCAAAGCTGACCGAATGTTCGTTACAGAAGTGGATTGGCGATTCCACAAGTTCGCCTCATAGGACGTACAGACAGTAACCTGTAGCACTTGAATACACACATGTTCGAAGCAAGCTGAAAATGTACATGAAATCACACCAAGTGGCATATCTCCTTGGTACCGGAGAGGGATCTCAGCAGAAGTCTTGCAAACTTGTAACAGAGCTCAAGTAAGATTTCATCATACCAAGACGAACGTTTCTTGTTTCACACGTATGACAATCATTTCATCAGCTGATAGGTGAGAAAAAAAGAAACATATTTGTCTCATGACCAACTGGCTTACAATAGTATTGTTAGTATGGTTAGTATGATTACGTGAAACATTTGACCAGTGTACAATAGACACGAAGATTTTATTCAAAGAATGACACAAGACATGTATTGACTAGGAAGTGCGTATGTTAACTTCCAAGATGTCAACTGAGTGATAAAAACATTAAACAAAAACAGGTAGATGACGATAACAACGAGCATGAAATAAGGAAACAGCAGAAAACAGGGACTGCATGATGTGATGTGACACCAGACATGTATGAACTCGATGAGGTAAATGGTATGGTATGATGCCATATAGAGATATTATCAAATGATACAACAGGATACAAGATGATACCAGATGATAGGAAATGATATAAAATGACACAAGATGATAACGTATGCTGTGAAATGATACCAGAGGATGAAAGGACAACATACGATACACGATGATATACAATGATACCCCGGGGTTGCATGCAAATAAATGAGGAGAAGAATAATGTGGTGAACAAGTAATGAACGCAGATATAAAATAAACAGATTAATGTTTTATGAAGGCAGTTTGAAAAATGAACGCAGAGTATGCACGTGAGCAGATGAACGCGTAAGGAACATAGGAATGAAATGACGCACAGGAATGCTAAAGTAGCGCAGGGATTGCATACAACTAATGAGTTCCAGAGCGCGAGCAATCATCAAGAACGTGTGGCTATAGTACCGACTGTATACCGTGATGAATGAAGACGAACGCAAGGGGAAAAGACAGGGGTCGCGCGGTACTGACCTTTGCAACGGATTTCCATTGCGATAATGTTCAGAAGAGTGTGGAAACTTTGAACATACTGTGTAACGGTTGGTTAAGTATGTCGGAATATATATCACGAACAATTGACGGTCCTGATTTAAAGCCGGCAAGAACGACAGGATCTGTGAAATAATCGTAAGCCATCATACAACCGAATATAAAGTTGAATCATGATGGTTCCTGTATTGTGAAGAATATTTGCCTGCAACAAACCAACACGTTAGTACCAAAAACATACACAATATAAAGAAACATTGAGTCATCTTGAAAATGCAATGCTCGTTTACAATCCAAACATTTAGAGCTATCTTGATAGCTGTGAAAAGACTGTTGGCCACAGACGATAGAAGCAAAAGTATAACAGACATCATCGAGTACATTCAATAATATTAGTCTCAAGAGGAGGAAATGTCTGCCGACATAAAATGCATTGTCTATGTATTGAATAGGCCTTATTACATCCAATAAACATAACATATTTACAAGTCTCTGACGTGTGTGTCACACAACGTGAATTGATAAGTCCGAAAGGACGAACACATACAGGTACGTACTCTGTTAGGTCCTTCAACGTGGTATAATGTGAAGAGTAGTATACCAAGAAAACAGTTTTAACAGACAATATTGAGGTAGCCATCACCTCACCCTGTCGTGTGCGACACGCAACACACATTCTGTGGTACAAGAGTACAAGAAGTAATATGAGGCCGACAACGCGTGACCCCAAGACGTGTGCAAAATAACGTAAGCAAAAAGTAGTATGAACAGTACGCAGTATGTGGCATTGAGACATAATATTATTGCATACAAACCATAGAAAATATGAACTATGTGCAATTAATTATCAATGAATAACTACTGAGACAAGAAAACAACATAGCCATTGTAACACATCAATTATGAACGTAAGTGGACAACACGATCAACAGGGAGAACTATGACGTGATAATTGAGCTGCAAATGGATAGGGGGACTACCATAGTTAAGCCTCTGTGTTGACCTCGTGAATTTATGATTAATATACCCATGCCGTAGGAGATGAGAAGAAAAAAAATGATTCCCCTGGCAACATGTGCACCTGTTACCAATAGTCCAAGTGTACCGTCCACAGAAGTGGATTCCAATGTAAACTACACAGACTACATGGGGATACTTTCTCTCTACCATGCCCAATACAGCTGTCCACCATTCCAACCAAGGAGTAGGAGTGCTATGACTGACCATCAGTGTAGCTCAGTGAGACGTGAAAATAATCCAAACGAACGTCACTCAGCAGCGATAAGGTACACGGGTCGATCGGAAGTCCCCCAAAATGGAATCAGTATGTACAAAGCGAACATGGTATTCGTAATAAACAGTCAAGGGGCCATACCAAGCAGACCGAAACTTTTTGTAATTGCTTTACATGATATGTGATGAGTAGCAGTAGAATCTAAAGAGAAATACGAGTGAAGACACAACAAATAGTACACCTAAAAATAGTGTGGCGTCATTGACCAGGTAGACTATCGTTGGCGTCTTCGGCCTTTGATAGTATTATTGACGTGAAAATCGCGAACGAGTTCCGCCGGTATATGTGACTCTGGTTCCCACGTTGTGGCTTTGTAACCCTGCCACTTGATTCTGTAGTGGCGGACTTTGTTAATGACCTTGCTAGCGAGGATCCTTTCTACAAAGTACATATCCTTATCTGACTGATTCTCACGTTGTTCCACAGAAGTGGAAGGGCTAGCGGCAGCAGGTTCTGTGTGACTGAGATGGTCTGGCCCAGGCTGTGAAACAGTGGTAGGCTCTGTACCAGCAGTCTGTCCCAGCTGAGTGGACCCAGTGTTGTCCGTGTCCCCTGTCTGCCCTGGCTCATGCAGTGGGTTAGTTGGTCTGTCTTCAGGGGAATGATAGGGTCGCAAGCGCATCGCATTGATGGGCGATTTGAGCAGCTTGTTGTTCTGGCAGTGACGGAGCACATACACATTGTTAGGCAGGATTTTGGTAATGTAATATGGTCCGTCATATTTTTGCTGCAGTTTTTCCGAGATTCCTGGAATCCTGTGTGAGCACTGCACCAGAACACATTGACCTTCTTTATAGTGAGGGGGGCGGGCTTTCCCATCATACCGAGTTTTGTAGCGCTGCTGGGCTCTCTGAATGTTTTCGCTGACCAGCGTTTTAGTAAGCTCTGCATTCTGAATGATGTCTTCCATACAGGGTTGGGCAGATGCAGGAAGATCATCAGAGCGTAACGCTGTGTCAATGGGAAGACGACACTCTTGCTTGTAGAGAATGAAGAATGGCGAGAAGAGAGTAGACTCGGTGGATGGCACTGTGCGAAGTGCAGCAGCAATACCAGGCAGCAGAGAAGGCCAGTTATGTGGGTTGTTAGCACAGTGTGCCCTGATAGACTGAGCGATAGTGGAATTTGTTCGCTCACATGTGGCATTTGTTTGGGGATGGTAGCTGCTGGTATGCAAACGAGTGATTTGAAAGATTTTGCACACCTCAGTGACCACTTTGGACAAAAAGTTTTGTCCCCTGTCTGACAGTAAGTGGTCAGGAGCACCATAACGACAGATGATGGTCTCGTACAAATGCCAGGCAATGGTAGAGGCTGTTGAATCCTTCAATGGAATCAGTTCCACCCACTTACTGAACGAACAAACAAACAGCAGAATGTACTTGTAGCCTTCTTTGCCTGGTGAAAGTGGACCCAAGATGTCACAATGCCACCTGGAAAACAGCTTGTTTGGGGCTACAGGCAAGGGTCGTAGTTCCGGGTTTTGAGGATGGATAACCCGTTTTGCTTTTTGACAAGCCTCACACGACTTGACATACTCCAAGATGTCAGAGTACATACCGATCCAGAAATACCTCAGCCTGACTGACTGGTAGGTACGTTCAGTGGCAAAGTGACCGCCCAACAGAGAATCATGAAACGACAGCAGGATATCGTTTCTCAGTTCAAAGGGAACCACTAACTGTCTGACTATTCGTTCAGTTCTATGACCATGACCACGAGGATAATACAGATGGTACAAAATGCCATTAGACATCAGGTAGTCTTGACTCTCCAGGATGAGACGACGAGCAATCTTATCATCCTGGGAAAGCTGACCGTTTTCCAAGTAGTCAATAAAAGGACGACACTGGGGGTCAGCCAACTGCATTTGTCGTAAGTCTGTATCATCGACCTTATCTACCTGACAGACAACCATCTCTCTCTCATTCACCGTATTGCTCCATCCAGGCGTGGGGGCGGGGAGAGGTGAGGTGGGGTCAACGATGGTAGGTGAATGAGTCAGTGTGCTTACGACTGGTTCCCTGACCAGGGGTGGGGTGGTAGGGAGAGACTGACCCGCCGGTGAAGTCACCTGTGTCGCTGACTCGCCCTTCAAGGTCGGTGTGGGCGGGTCGTAGTCAGGCGGTGGCCTGTCACTGACAGCGTGAGGCATACGACTGAGTGCATCAGCGTTATTGTGCACCCTGCCTGGTTTGTGCACAATGTCATAGTCATAACCCTGTAGAAAAAGAGCCCAACGTCCCAAACGACCCGTGGGATCTTTAACATTCTGCAAGAATTTTGTGGCAGAATGGTCAGTGTACACAAGAAATTTGGCATGGCAGAGATACACCTTGAAGTGGCGAATACCATCTACGAGAGCCAGAGTCTCTTTTTCCGTAATTCCGTAACGGAGTTCTGCGCCTCGCAGTGCACGACCACCATAAGCAATGACTCGTTCTCTGCCATGTTCATCTCTCTGGCCGAGCACATAGCCAATGGCTTGTTTGCTTGCGTCAGTGTACAGAATGAACTGACGAGAGAAATCAGGGTATGCCAGAATTGGAGTAGTAGTGAGGGCAGTTTTCAGAGTCTGAAAAGCTTGTTCTGCTTTGTCATTCCATTCAAATTTTGAATCATTTTTCAAAAGTGCATTGAGTGGGGAAGCTATAGCTGAGAAGTTCTTGACAAAGCGTCTGTAGTAATTCGCTAAACCCAAAAATGAACGAACGTCATGCTGCGACTGGGGAGTGGGGAAATTCTTAACTAGTTCCACTTTGGTTGGATCCACTGAAACGCCCTCTTTTGAGACAATGTGCCCTAGATAGTTGACTTTGGCTGCTGCGAAATGACATTTGCTAGGCTTCAGTTTGAGACCTGCTTTCCTTATCCTATCAAAGATACATGATAGATGAGACAGATGCTCCTGAAAGTTCTTTGACAAACAAAGGATGTCATCAATGAATACCAGACAGGTTTTGAAGGTCAGTCCTGCAAGGACTGTGTTCATTAATGACTGGAAAGATCCTGGGGCACCTTGTAATCCAAAGGCCATTCTGTTCCAAGCAAACGACCCAAAGTGTGTGGTAAAGGTCGACTTCTCTTGTGACTGTTTATCAAGAGGAATCTGCCAAAATCCAGAGAACAAGTCTAGAGTGGAAAATATTGTGGACTGGCCCATGATGTCAAGAGCGTCCTCCAGTCTGGGAAGTGGGAAATGAATTGGCTTTGTGACCTTGTTCAGTTTACGGTAGTCTACCGCAAAACGGTAGGTACCGTCCTTCTTTTTCACCAATACAACTGGGGAGGACCATGGTGAAGTGGATGGCCTGATAACGTCATGGTGAAGCATTTCATTTACCTGTCTCTCTATCTCAGCATTGAGGGCAGGGGCTGTCCTATAGGGTCTCTGTTTAATGGGTGCAGCATCCCCTGTATCTATGGTATGTGACATAAGATGTGTTTCCCCTAATTCTGACATGTCGGCAGCGAATATGTCTCTGTTTTGCGCCAGAAAAAGGGTCAAGTTTTCCTTTTGTTCAGCTGTCAGAGCAGCATCTGCGAGGTTAACCCCTAACTCATTAAGCATGGCCTGTGCCTGGGGAAGCTGATGGGAATTGGAGTCGGTGGTGGCGGACATGATCTGAGCTGATTGGTCGGATAGTTCACCTAGTTCGTCTGAAATGTCTTCAAAATGCCCTAGAATATCCTGAGGTCTGAGTTTGACTGGGGAGGAAAAGGTATTACGCACGGTACACATAGTCTGGCTATTCTGAAGCGTAACCAAGGTCCTTGCAGCAATCACTTTCTTGTCAGACAATAGCGCGTGTGAGGGCTCAATAATACCAGTGGTGTGAACGCTATTTGACACAACTCGCACAGGTAGCAGTACTTCAGAGTGGGGGGCAATAACTGTCGTCTTGAGCACCTGTACAGGTGAGCTGTCTGGCCTGTCTTTGAGCAGTGGAATGGAAGTAAATCCATTATACAGCTGCAGCTGGTGATTAGCAAAGTTCAAGGAAGCTTGATGAGAGGTCAGAAAATCAATCCCTAATATGAGGGGACATGTTAGTTGTTCGATCACAATGAAAGGCTGTGACACCTGTAAACCTGAAACTTTAAAGGAAAGGTCAATTTTGCCTGTTACTCTAACAGGAACACCACCAACACCTTTGATCAAAGGAAGAGAACACGCCTGCATAGAAACAACACGTTGATCAACGAGGACATCAGCTAGTTGTTTGCTAATACAGGACACATCAGCACCAGTGTCTATCAGAGCCACATATGACCTATTTTTAAGGCACAGCCTGATCTTACTGCCGTTGGCAAAGGAACGGATGTGAGGGATGGAGGGGGATTTCTGTGACTTCGGTCTTATGCCTTTCCTTGTCCTGTTAGTTTTACGAGATGTAAAAGTACGGGGAATCCCCTGTTTAGCACGACGGAAACAATGACGCGCTAAGTGCCCATCTTTACGGCAGTACTGACATCGTGCATGACGAAACCTACATGTGTGGCGGGGATGATCACCCCCACATGATTTACATGGGCGCTGTGGACGAGGGAAGTAACGATCTGGAGTATAGGAACCTGACTGGTGCTGTTGGTTATTCGTCCGTAACAGCCGCGGCCTAAAGAGCGAGCCATGTTTGCTCTGTTTTCTTGAAGGTGGGCGGTGCCACCTTTGCTTACCTGAAAGACAGTCTTGTGACTGCGGTTGGCGCCGGGGCTGTGTTTGTCCGCGTGACATACTAGTAATTTCATCTTGCAGTTTATCTAGCTGAGTCTCCAGGGTTGCAACAGCTATCTCTACCTGGTCATCAACATTATCAGTAAAGGTAGCAGCCGTACGGGCGAGGTCGAACGCATCTTCAAAGGTGTGAGGGTTGTGTGACATAACAAATTTAGAGACTGACGGCCGGAGACCATTGACAATTGTTTCCATTATATCTTTTGAGTCTTTACCTAGGTTTTGGCCCTGGTAGCGCATAGAATCAAAATATTCTTCGACTGACTCATGTGGGAGTTGCTTTCTCCCCCGGAACTGCTTGGCACGAATCCATATTGTGGAGTCATGAGGCCTGTATCTCTTTGAAAGAGTATCAGTAATAGTGCGGTAAGAAGAAACCTGCTCTGAACTTAAACTGTAGAACCAGATTTGGGCTTGATCCTTAAGGAAAAGAGGTAGGAGATGGGCTTTCTGATCATCTGTCAACCCATGGAGGAGGGCGTAGGACTCGAACGTTTTGAGCCATAGATCGATATCTTGAGAAGGTCGGCCTGTGAATGGTTCAGGAATAAACTGATTGGGAATGTGGAAGGTTGTGGCCTTATGTGACCCAGGGACAAAAATGCTATCTGTATCCATCATTGAACCCTTATGACTGAATGAATACATATGCAACCCTCAAAGCCTGTGACTATCTTTGTCACTTGTCACTAGATACGCATGTAAGGCAAGCAATCATTTGAAAGAAAACAACCCAGAACAAGAATTCATCATCAAAAGTGCAGATATGGAAGAAGCATGAGACTAGTACCATCATAGCCAATTATAGAACATCCTTGCCCAACAATCATCTGTAACTTGTCTCAACACTGTATCCGGGCAGAACGGCGTAACGTAATCAATGAACAAAATAGGAAGGACACTGTGCGAAGACCGAGTCGTCAAAAGCCGTATTTACAAACCACATGGTTGAGTGACCACAATGGACAACAAATGATCAATGAATCTGAGAGGGTGGGAGGGTGGGACTGAAGGAGGGAGGGAGAGACTAGGCGTGACCACAATGCTGTCGTAGCTGGCCCAAGCTTTGCGACAACTGTCACGCGCTGGACGCTAGTTCGCTGATGAAATCATAGACATCGTATCAGAGACAGGCAAGTAGCCCTGTGGCTGTCTGTGACATGGTTGTTTCGTTTTACGTATGAAATATGATCCAGGAAACATCTGTTAACTTGCCTAGATATTATATCGAGATATAAAGACGTCACCCAATCTACGACAAAGGACTCTCTACAGAAGTTGTCACAGAAAATGAAACCACTGAGTAGCCAATCTATGTATTACTTCACTATTTATATCTACGTTCACTCTGATCAGGCAGTAGGCCTAGCCACGTCTGTTGACTTGTGCTGTGTGGCAACGCTGAAGGTTGTGTTCGAAACACCAACACATCTAAGTTCTCGTTTGTGTCTGACTTTTACACTCTCCGACTTTCACTATAATTCTATCTAGAACTTTTAAGAATGGGGATACTCGAAGGCTGCGATTTTTGAGGTAAAGGGGAAAGACTGCAACTCCACCACGTATCGCAAGAAGCTGTTTGCGATGATGTGTATAAGGAATTGAGGATGATTATGAAGAATTGTTTCTCTACTTGGTAATTATGCACTTAATAAGGGAGGAGAGTGTGACGAGAGGAAACGCACTAACCACACTAGACAAGGATTCTCAAAGGTAGTCCACACATGGAATGATAAATACAACACATTTATTTAATTGATCAACTTCAACGTAAAACATAATTCACCGTTCTACTGGCCTAAGTCCCAATGGCCCTAAATCCTAAAATGCACAACGAATCTTCACCAGCTTACATGTTACTAGCATACTGCACATTTCCAGCTCTATTCTTTCTGTTTCCTGGAAAGTAAAACATGCCTCTAACTTCTAACCCTAACCTTAGCACCTAACAAGAATACAAATTAAAACGTGGGTCACATACCTGTGAGGTAGCTTGGAAGCTGGTTTCCCCAAAAGAGCGCCCAGAGGCTGACTGACTATCCCTTTTATAGAAGGTGATTCAGGTCAGGACGCTTTCCCTCCCTGACCATCAATAGGACCGCCTGTGATTAGCTGACCGCGTCTCTAAAGCCTGACTTCAAGTTTGAACGTGTGATTAGCTGACCGCTTCTCTAAAGCCTGACTTCAAGTTTGAACGTGTGATTAGCTGACCGCGTTTCTAAAGCCTGACTTCAAGTTTGAATGATTCGAAGTTTAATCCTGACATTGTGGTGGTTACATCTAACATTACCTTCGGCCAATTAACAGGCCATTTTCAAAAGTCTGTTTCGGACGGTGACTTTTACTGCTAAGTGTCACCCCTTAAAATCTGTCCAACTCCCCAACGTGGAGAATAATGGCGTTATTTCTTGATATTTGCTTCTGGTCTTTGGTGCGGTCACTTCACGGTCTAGGGTATTGATCCATCCAGTCTAATGTCTATTTATTTCCTCTTGCCCCCATTACAGCTTTAATCCGTTTCTGTGCCCAACTGCGAAAGGTTTTAGTACTGGACAATGGCGACTGACCATTACTTTTCAAAATGCGATACCTACTAGTGGCCTTTGGTGTTTGCCTTTACTTTACCGATCCATTCTACTGGAACATCAAATAATGTCTCAATACATCTGCCGCCCTAAGGAATTCCTGTAATATTATCATCCTCATCGACATTATCATTATCGCATAATAAAAAACTGTTTCAGCTTCTGTGGCCATTAAAGTGGCGTAGAAAATGGGACGGAAAAAAATGGTGAGCACAAAGGTAATCTCCCTGAGTGCAACGATCATTAAAAAAAAAAAAAGAAGCCTAATCTGATTGCCTTTTCGATTTCTAATGATTTCGTTGTATGATTTGAGTAGATCCAATTAGCCCACCGTGTCTTTGAGATTGGAACAATTAACGGAAAAAAGAAAAAAAAAACTCACAATAAATAATTCTGTTCCATTTCACTTTTGTCAATTGTATTCGATTAATGCATGTGTAGTCAGAGATCTGTGTGTGCAGTCTGCGAATGCTGCACTGCAAAATGTCAAATTCACTGACCATTTTCCTCAGCAGTTCCAATTAACATTACTTTCCTCATTCAGCTTTTCAATTGTAATGTCTTTACACAAGCCTCAGATTTCAGCTCTATCTTGTGCACTTGATTGGACTTGCTAGTCAAACACTTCCATATCTACTTTAAAAGCTGCCTTGTTTGCTATGGACACCAAATCACATGCAAACGTAAAGCCAAAGACGTTTTTCATGTATTTGCCTAAAGCTTTCATGTATTTGCCTAAAGCTTAACTTTGTAGTATATTAGATACCTGAATATTTATGAGTGTTTACAACATTTTGGTTCCTCCATAAAAACATTTTTCTCGAGCATACAGATAACCACCTTTCCTGAAAACATATAGCTTTTATCCATATTAATTCTAAATTGTAATTTATCTGCTTCTCAGCATAAATTATTCAGCTGAGTCTGGAGGCCACTAGGCCTTGTTGTTTCTGACAAAACAAGACGTAATCAGCAGAAAAAAATAAGCCATTGAGAGAGAGAGACAGACAGACAGACAGACAGACAGAGGAGAGAGTGCATTGAAATTTGGCTTGTCTCCTTCCATTTACGTCCTGAAAAACTCGTTCATGAAACAGATCTTCAATTTAATGCCATGAACAAAAACTAAGTCCCCTATCTTTATCGATGAAGCACGTTGCCATTTCTCAATGACTGTTCTGTGCCCTTTTTTGTACAATTTTCAGAGGCGCATCACGGCGTGACAATTCGCGCACTGATGCGAACGGTCAGGGGACGGCACTCTCGTACGGTTCCAGCTTCCTCTGAGCGTACGATTAGTTAAGTCTGTCATTATATATGGTATTGACTGGTTCAGCAGATGACAGGCGCAGTAGCCATGTGCGTAAGACGTCAGACTTCTAATCGAAAGGTCTGGGTTCGATCCTACGTGGGTAGTTCCCGCCTGGTGGTTAATGGGTAGAGATTTTTTTCCGATCTTCCCACTGAGGTGTACCGCACTGTGGTACAGTGGATGTGGTCAACATGTGTCTATTATACTCTATTAGTCTATACAGAATGTCACTTGAAGTAGGGCCTACGCACGTCGGAATATAAATTCTGCAGGCCTAACAAGTCATGTCAGTGTTTGGAGACATGAAAACACCCAGCATCTCACACCGAAGACGGAGTATGCAGACTGTGCAGCAGCATGCTGTCTGCACAGTGTAGGCAAAACAACGTGATGCACGCATCCGAAAAAAATCGGACAAAATAAGTTTTGACTTTGCGTTCTCTTCTGAGGCTTCTGATTGCCATTTAAAATACGGACGCCATACTACGTTTCCATATTCTTTACGTAACTGTTGTCTCATTTGGGCTATTATGTAAGTTACTTTATACGATGAAGATGAGTGTCATAACACACTATGGCTTTCGATACCGGTAAGGGGATGCAGACGAAACTTCCCGAACATACGATTACTTCCCTTCTTCTCGTATCTTTCCGCTTTCACGGACTGGCACAGCCAACGTGATTTGATTGGTTGACGAGGATATCGTGTCTCGTTTCTCTCATTTCACAGACCTCCATCTTGCGCTTGCCCCTTGCACGAAGGCACGTTTGCATTGCTGGACAGCAGAAAAGACAAAGAAGAAATCATTCATACGGACCAAATTCTTCATCAGATTTCCCACAACGAACAAGTAAGTTCGAATGCTTGCAGAACGTGCGTGATTACCTACTTGTAAATATTGCATAGTATGTTCGTCTCCTTGTGAGCGGCTATGTCGACACTGTCTGGAGACTGGGATGGAATTCTGTACCCTTGCTCTCGCCGGTTCCTCTTTTATTACGGTTAGCTTTATTAAATGTATTGCCTGGATGTATGAACTAGGATCGCCTAGTTCTGTTTTTACAAGCATCTTTAGGTAATAGTTTGCATGATCATTTGTATACAGTGTTAACGGGACATTATTAGAAGTCTAGTTCGGTGGGCGGATTCAGCACTCCTTTTTGATGTTCGCCGATGATCACTTCTGTATG
The DNA here is from genome assembly GCA_030674185.1 of Monoplex corrugatus. Classification (NCBI taxonomy): domain Eukaryota; kingdom Metazoa; phylum Mollusca; class Gastropoda; order Littorinimorpha; family Ranellidae; genus Monoplex; species Monoplex corrugatus. The sequence goes on along the minus strand of JAPXFY010000030.1, from coordinate 12,857,017 downwards.
AGTCATTTCAACTTGCGGCTGCGTTTTGTTCTGTGGCAGTTGAGTGGAATTCCATTCATTATGTCGTTGATGTGTACAAGTTAGAGATGATGAAAATGCAGATTTATGTTGCAGCCGTATATCTATCGGTCTCAAGATCAGTTGAAGCAAGGCCGTCTGAAGGGGCGGGTGGTCACCGTGCTTCATACCTGTCTATTGTCTTCAACTTTGTCTCGGCAACCGTTTCGTTGTTAAGCAGATAGCCTACAGAGTTGAACTTTGTGATAACATCTTGGAGACAGTGTTTTCTTTCATCTTTCTGAATATTGTTTTAAGTTAAATTGAACGTTATACACGGTCAAGTCATTCTTTTAAGGAACTGGTTGATGCATGTTGGCAAAATAGCAACTTACACCTCAGTTCCACCAGAACAAGGAAAACAATTTTGTGAAACAAAACAAAATGAATGTAGAGTGAGTCTGTCTTTAAGATTTCTTAATATCAAAATATCATGTTACTTCTCAGGTCATCTGGAAAATGAATTATAAACTTCAGAATTTCAAAGAACTATAAATTGGCTGAAGCAGAATGAATACTAAACATACTAAACTGAACAAAGGTCAGCAGTAGCCTATATCATCATTATCGTGTATGTTAAAAGTAGTAATATTTTGTTTTATAGCCATCGTTGATCTAACAAGAATTGAGAAATTGCAGTTCACATTGATTTGTGACAGCCAGTTTCAGTAGACTGGCCTAGCGTAATTTTTTTTAAATCAAGAATTGAAGAATTCTATAACCACAGGCAAACGAGGAGGTGTTGATGCTATCGCTAGTATCAGCTGTGTTCTGTCCATGTAGTATTGATTACAGCTGTTCAGTAGTGACTATTCATTCATTTGTCCAGATGTTCGAGTTATTGAGAGTGGGCACATAAACATGAATTTTGAAGTCATGAATCTCTTTTTAACTTGAACCCAACTTGAGCGGTGTGTGGCCTAAGTTGTAACTTTGTACTCATGAATGGCTGCCAAATCGCTGATCACATTTTGGTGGGGGGGGGGGGGGGTAGACGTTGCACATGTGTTTGTTCGTGTATACACACATGCATGCGAGCATATACACATTTCACACGTCCATGCACTTGCAATAACTTCAGGCTGTGTTAAAGAAATTCAAGTAATCTCATTTTGATGAAGATTGAAAAATAAAATTCTGCTTGTTATGCAGTTTATACAAAACTAGACTGAATTGGTGAACGACCATGTATGATAAAAATGTGTAGTAGTAGTAACATAAAAGTGCCCAACAAGTTCAAAGAAATGACCAGTAATAAAGGATGATTCAGTACATGAATATTGGATAATTACATGAGCTTTATTAGTTTTGAGCTTACAGTTGTAAATATACTGGAAAAAGGCAAAAATGTGTAACTTCACAATACTCTTTCCCCCTATTGCATGCCACCTTTTTTTTTTCAGTGACTGGTTTTTCTTAGCATTTCCTTAAATGTTGATGAACTAGCCAAGTTATTTCAGCAGTGCTGGAGACCACTTAATGACTTATACAAAAATTAAATAAACATGATTTAAGAGTTGCAGTTTTTACAGAAGTTTTCAGATTTGCAATTTTTGCAGGGAGTGATATGTCACAAGAGATGATTGCGTGCTAATTACATGACTCAGAATGAACTTATGGGTGGGTGGATACTCAACACTAACTCTTGAGTGAATGTAAGCCTGCTCACTCAAGTTACAAACTGTGAATTACAAACTGTATTCACATTATACATGTAAACTGATAAAGTGTTGAAAGTGTTGTGCCTGCTGATGATATATTTATCATCACTGTGCTATGTAAAGAAGGTAATCACAGTGAGTCATTGAATGACTCCAAGTTTAATCAGTTGCAAGTCAGCTCTACTGATGTGATACTGGTTTGTTTCACCACTGTCAGTGTCAGGCACAATGAATCTTATTTGAGTGTCTGTCACTAGTGTCAGTGTCACTTGAATCATATTCACAAGTTAATACCTAGTCATTTAATTCGGATGGAATTGCTGTCAGTATACTGAGTATAGGCCCGCTGACTCCTCAAATCCACAGCTTTTGGGAGTCTTTTTAAAAAGATATATAAAAGATAATCATATACAGAACAAACAGCTCAAATCTCATTCTCTTACATTGTCTACAAAATTCATGAGAACTGAATAGAAACATATTGGCGACACAGTATAAAGGTGACAACCAGCTGAAGGTCTAACTTTCATTTTCAGTACAATTGTTTCCTGTGAATGAACTTGGTGTCCTTACAAATGTGATGACAGCAAAATGTAAATTTTATTTATAGCGATGCAGCTTAGTCTCACTACATCATGGAAGTGAAATGAATGACAGCGCGATTAAGTTAATTTCTCAGGCACAGGAAACAATTCGAACTTGACCAGTCTTGGTAGAATGTTTTGGATGAGCTTTTTATTAGTTTTAATTCTGAAATGTAACAGAATATTCAAGTATATAGACAGTTTTCTGTAAATCATAATATGTGATAAGAGTTTGTGTACATTATTTATAGCTCTGTGAGTGCTCATGGACATGGGGTATTTTTGGGAGAAGAGGATGAAGTGCGGGTTCATTTCAAACAACCTTGAGGATTGGTCATCTTCATCTTCAAATGTGTGTGCTTAACTCGGGTTGAGTGAAGTGCTGGTTTATTATCACTGTAAAACACATGTAGAACTAGGTTGGTCTTTGTGACATGATGCAGAATGGTGGTAGTGTTGATGTTGTTGCACTGGGCAATTTTTGTACTTTAAGGACTTTGAGTTTGACTTTGAGTGAAGGTTCGTTTGGTACTGAAAAGTACTGTGTGCTACATCTGTTGCAGTCTGATGCTCTGTATGAACTGTTATTGACCAGGCGAGACTTTAAGTAACGGCCACAAGCTTGCTTAGAAGAGAGGAAAATCCTGACAGGGGTAGACTGTAATTTCTTGTCATTCAAAGCTGTTGGCCAGTCAAGTTGAAATGGATTGCTCTGTGTGTGTGTGCGCATGCGCGTGCGTGTGTGTGTGTGTAACTGTAAGTGAGGAGAGAGAGAATACAAGTTGAAACAGTTCTGCTTTTATTACTCTGCGTACAGTGGCTTTTTCACATTTTATCATGAAATGAAAGAGTTGGTTTTCAAAAAAATCAACAGAATGAAATAAAAGTAGGCCTATATAGTATATAGTCGGTTGATTCACTGGTTCATGTAGTCTGTTGCGGAAAAAGTAAACAAAATAAAGAAACAGAATACAGTCTGATGATTCACTGGTTCAAGTAATCTACCTTGGAGTGTAAGAGCCTGAAGTAGGGTACAACTACAACACAGTCCATGTTGCTTCAGCAGTCACCACATGAGTATGTTGACAGTCTGCCAGGTGATTGCGAGCAGATTTGGGTGGAACATGTATGGAATTGTCGAGGTGCAATGAATCCCTTGTGAACAAAGTCCAAGCTCTACAAACACAATTCAGATTAAGTCTCATTGCAATATACAAATTAGTAGACCTATTTCTCTCTACCACACCCCCATTGACAGCTACAAACTCTCTATATGCAGTATTCAGAGTAAGTTCCCATTGCAATGTACAAATTAGTAGACTTAATTCACCTTGACATCTCTCTCTCTACCGGTCCCTTTGACATGCTCCCGCCTTATCCTCCTGTGAGTGTGAGTGCTAGTGACCATAGGTGCACATGTTCTTGTCAAAGCTACATTCAGATTTTGAGTTTTAGTTTTTTCTTGCATGCTTCACTTGAAGGCAATATACTACACTAGAAGTAGTGCTTTCAGTACATCGGTCACCAATGCTTGTAGTGACAGATGCTATCAGTGATGGTATCGCTCTCATATGGGTCAAGTACAAGGGGCGACATCAATGTTAAAATGTCACCTGCGCACACCAGATCAAGATCAACAGGTTTGAGATCCAAATCAGCACCTCGAGTAATCAGATCAGGTGATTCTTCGGCTGTAAAAGTTGGTTTTCATACGCTAGTGCGGAATCTGCATCGTGTACCATGTTTTAAGTTGCTGCATGAGAATCAGATGTAGGAGGGGTCACATTTTATATGCGTGTAGAGAAAAGACTGTAAAATGTCATGCATACCTCATCATTTTTGATACAGGGCATTCTGAAGTTTTCACTCATAGTTACCTTTTAATGTGTTTATAGTTTTATGTCACTGAAATGGTTTGTTTTTTTTTCTGCTGTAAAAGTACAGAAAAGGACTATACATAATTAATATTCACGATGGCACTGGAGGGATATGTTTTATCTGACCAAATGTGCAGTTGGAAGCACTGTAAAACTAAAAGTTAATGAAAATGTGCCCTGATGTTTTGAATCATCAGTTGTTTTTGAAACTTGGGGTGGGGGTGAGTTTTAATCTCTTTACTATGCCATTGATATACGATGAACAGTGTTGGTTTTACAATCACCAGAATATTATGAACATAACACTAACAGTACGCTTCATGGAATAGTTAGTGATAGCCTTTCCTTCAGCATTGCAAAAATGTTGACCAGTAAGTTACATGAGCTAACTCACTTGACACTCCATTTGTCCTGAGTATATATATCCAGCTCAGTTACTTGCAACAATAGCATTATTCTTTATTGGTAGAAAAACTGAGCATTTTTGCAAAACTTCACTACTTAAACTTCCACTGTGCGTGTGTGGAGTTATGGCAGAATGAAGAGGAATGTTTACACTTAAAGTAGTATTGGAAGATGTTCATGACGCCTATAATAGTGGTGACATTTTTGGCCCTGACAAAATCAGACTGTGGAATTGGTGCCATTGATCCAGATTTTAAGCTTGAAAATCTGGAGTGGATGATGATTCTGACCGACATTATCAGCCTTTGCCAGATGCTGTTAGTGGAAGTTTTATTGTGTGTGTCATTTGTTGCGTTGATTTTCTCCTTGACATCTCTATGAGTATGATAAGGTATACATAGTGGAATAAATGCATATGTGTGCATGGGTCTGTGTGTGTGTGTGTGTGTGGTGTGTGAAAACGGGGAGAGAGAGAGAGAAAGACACTCAGACGCACGCACAAGAGAGAGAACACATGAAAATATGAATAAAAGGGGTGTGTCATTTCTGGAAGACTGTGTGATATTATGATAATTTAGTTTGATAATTGCAAATTATATTGTGACAAAAGCCTTTTTATTTCAGAATCATTGTGAATATGTTTTGTATATTGTGTACTTTAAGCAAAAGTCAGTGTGTACTTTTTCAGGTTTTCTGGAATTTTTTTCAACATACTATGTGTAACTAAAAGCATTAGCTGAGCAGTAAAGGGGAAAAGGTACAGGTAGTTGGTTGTGCGAGTTGTTTACCAGTTAGTTTCAGTAGTCTTAAGAAAAACTGCTTGCTGCATGAAAAGTTTTATTTTGATGGGCATGTGGATTCACAGGTTTGAAGGTTTGACGGGTATCTTGACATTTGCGTATTTTAGTTTTTATTCACAATTTCCCACAGATGATACAGATATTTTTGATGTGTGAACCCAGGCATTTGAGTTGTGCCCCTTCATGCTCCCTTTTCTAGTAATTTTTTTTGCCCACATATACTGATATAGTTCTCATTTGCAGCAGTAAATTACTGTTTAGTATTTACTCCAGTTATGATTTACAGCGTGGATCACACGAGACAGAAATGCGAGTTGAACATCATTTGTACTGGATGGGAATGTCCACATTCTCAGTAGAGTCAGACTTACAGCCTGATCTGACTAACGAGTATAGTACTCAGTTATTGTAGACTTCAACCCTTTCATAGTAAAGTGGTAATTATTGTGTAAATTTTAAAATAGCTGAATTAATGTGGTCCAATGTCTGCTCTTACCAGAGGTCCTAGATTTTTAAAAGTTCATAATGGCTGAGTAAATTTTGATATTACTTAAAAGTTTGCTGATTCTCATTCAACCTGACCTTTAACATCAACGAGCACATGTATGCGTGCACCAACGCACATGCACGCGCACACACACACACACACACACAGACAGCACACACTCTCATACACGCATGCACGCACACACCACACACACACACACACACACACACACACACACACACACACACACACACACACACACACACACACACACACACACACTTACAGTTACATACATACACACACACACACATACACACACACACACACACACACACACACACACACACACACACACACACACACCACACACACGCACACACACACACACACACACACACACACACATGAAAGAAAGAAAGAAAGACGGATAGAAATTACCATAAAGATTTTTTACACATGTGCCAGTACAACCTGTCACATACCAGAATACATGCTAGAAGTGTTTAATTACAAGAGACAAATGAAAACAGACAACAACAATAGTATTTACCATAACAGCTTTGGAAAGGAATGCTGAATTCAGAATTAACAGTGTACTGGGAATAAAATAAATAACAGACTGTGAAGCATTTGATTGGGTGAACATGGTCACACATTTGCACACAAAGGTACTTTATGTGTGTGTGTGGTGTGTGTGTGTGGTGCGTGTGTGTGTGTGTGTGTGTGTGTGTTGGAACCTTCTTGATACACTTAGGCTGATAACTGAAAGTTTGTTGAAATGGTCAGCTAATAACAAAGGCATTTGACTTACCTTTGCTTTTTTGCATGCTGGTCATCATCTTTTAACATACTGCAGCCATTTCAGCTGACCTGGCCAGTTACACTATCATGGTCATGTTTTTGGTATTTCTGATGAACCCATCAACTGCACCAAATCGGCATGAGATTTTGAGGCGTAGCACTCAAAAGTAAAGCCCTGTTTGAAGAGAATCAGGATTTTTGGTTTTATCCCCAAGTACTGGCTGCTTTTTAAAAAAGCAAGAACAGAAGAAAACCAGGTTGATACAGTAGTCAGGTGGGTACCTTCAGTCGAACTGCATGGACACTTCTGTGTGGTGAGTAAAGGGCGGAGACCCTTCTGATCTCCCAGTTAACATGTGTGCAGACCTGCCAGTGCGACATTCACTTGTGTGCATATACATGCAAAATATCAAATGTGAACTCCAAAATCCTAGTGTAAATAATGGCCGCGTCCAGGGGCTCAGGGAAACCCCCAAAACACTGATTGTGCAGCTATTGGTTTTGTGTAAAATCTCTTTTAACAGTCACCAAAATTTGATAAGAATCGACTGCAGGCTATCAGTTTGTGTTGTGTGAACTCTTGCTTGACAAACGGCAAAACAAATGAGGGAGGGAGTTCACTGTTGTACATGTATACTCACCAGTAGCTTTGTCTAGTGTCTGGCTGGCTGATATGTTAGTGCATCCTCCACTTGCTCCAGAGCCAGGGGTCAGAAAAGGTGAATGAACTACTAAGAGTTCTGGGAGAAAGAATAGTAAACAGACTGAGAAAGAATAGCAAACAGACTGAGAAAGAATAGTAAACAGACAGGTACTAGTGATAGATGGTTCAGTGGGGACCAACAAGTCTGTCCGGGACTAAGGTATCAGGCTTGTTTGCCAGATACCCTGCAACATTTGTAGTTGTACTTTAAAGTAGGATGCTTCTAATTGCATTATCATGTGACTGAAGACCTGAACAGCTTGTATTTTGTTGGGGAGTTTGAGAATTTGTAGTTGCAGATTTTTGGCATAATGACTCACCTTAAAACTATGAAAAAATTTCCAGCTTTTAATTTTACCAAAATCAACATGGACAGTTCCAAGTTAGATGAGAGTGTAGCATCTGCCACTTTGTCTGCTTGTCTCTTTTATCTGATCAGGTCTCTTTGCTCTCCAAATACGTACCATCTGACAGCTTAATTTATTTCGTTTAACTTCATACACAGCATGTGGCCTTTCAAATGCTTTCTAAGGCTCACAACAACACACACAAAAAATCCCCAATTTTCTCAGACCCGCTGTCTGCACTTGAGGCTATTTCTAGTCTGAACATTAATCAACCTGGTTTCTGAAATTCTTTGAACCACACAGCACTAAGGAAAGACCATTACCACATCATTTTTGCATGGATTTCCTTTCATGCTGGCATTTGAGATAACAAGATCATTTACCAACGTGCCAAAAATTGCATAAATGGCAAAATATTTCACACCAGTATTCTTCACAGTGACTTAAAAGATAGATAAAAAGACATGTGTATGTAGAAACTTACTAGAAAGATTGAAGAAGAATGAGATACCTTAACAATTAAGAAGAATGTGATACCTTAACAGTTAACAAGCTGAACCAGGTTGTTCAATCTTTCAGAGCATCTTCCTGATTTCATCATTCATGGGAAACCAAAAAAGAAGTAGTATGAAGTAGGCTAGATGCAGGTACTTGGTCGCAGCTTCCTTGCTTACTCCTTTTAATTGAAAGGAATACTCGCTAATACTTTGGGGCATGCCTTGTGATAAAAGTCAGTATCAAACACATGTTACTTTATTGCTGGAGGTGGCATGACACCAAACAGAAATATTTTACAGAAGATCCACTATATTTCGTAATTTTCATCCAGTGAATAAGTGTACAAGATAAAAGAGAAATCAGTTTCTTTCATTTGAAACAATTTAAACATAGAAAAGATCTGATTGTTGTCAAATCTTTTACTGAGTCTGAATATTTGTTTATTTGGTTTTCAATATTGATTTGTGTAATTTTTAAAATAAGGATAGTTTTAGGTCTCAACATTTTGTTAGTAGGTGGTTGCAGCTCTGCTAAAGCCCTCAGCAGTTGTGATGCTAGCACGAATAACCAGTGAGCAGTGTTTGTTCTTCATGAACTGTACACATGTACAACATGTGTGTACAGACACATGCATGCATGTTCAAGTGCACATAGGGGAAGGAGATTCGTTTAGGAAAGGAGATTCAGCTCAGGAATCCCTGCTTTGAACCACCCACACAGTCATTTGTCAGTAATGAGGATTTTTAGGCAAGAAAGTTTTGAATGGAGGTGCCTAAGAGACTCCACCTGCCTACTGCAGTTAAAGAGAACATGAAACGGCTATTTTCCACTGAATCAAGCTACTAGCAGATGGTACTGTGACTTAGTAGATCAGTCTGTAAATTCTCACATTCCACTAATTCATGAATCCATGCAATCTTGCTTTGTTTTGATGGAGGACGATTAACATTGTCAGTTTTGAAGACCTTCAGTGGAAAAAAAAAAAAAAAACACTTAACATTAACAGTCACTATTTTATGTTTATGTCTGGTATTAGGATTTACTCTGAATTATAACATTTGCATAATTTAATGTTTGTGTTACGACTGATATTTATTTCAGAGTGACATTTCTGTTAAAAAAAACCTCATTTGTGGAGTGAATGTATCAGTTATTTAGATGTAGGGTTAATTTATCTGTTTATTTTTATTTCCTTGTATTTTTTATTTTATCATTTATTTTTATGTCCTTGTATTTTTCATTATTTGTTTCATCATTTATGTAGAACTTGGTCAAGATGCTTTTGATTGTGACATCAAGTTTGTCTACCGCTCAGGTAACATATTTGCCTTTGATACCTGGCCGGTCAAGATGCTTTTGATTGTGACATCAAGTTTGTCTACCGCTCAGGTAACATATTTGCCTTTGATACCTGGCCGGTCAAGATGCTTTTGATTGTGACATCAAGTTTGTCTACCGCTCAGGTAACATTCTCCTTTGATACCTGGTTGTAGGATATGGATGATGCAAGAATTTGGGGCATTGCCCAGAGGTTGTGATTTGATTATCAACACACACATCCACAGCATAGAACAGTGTCAGGACTGAAATAATTTCTGACTGGTTGAAAATGGTGGACACCACTGACCTGGGCTTCTGCAGCGTTCCTGTAACATACAGCTGTTCTTCTTAACCCATTGACTCCTGCACCATATCTATCAACTGCAAAAACTTACCCTATCCACCAGCTTCCTGCATGAAGCTGGTGGATAAGGTGAGGGCCAGGAGTCAAAAGGTTTTAAGTTTTTGCTTTGCTAGCATGGTTCTTAATGCAGGATGCTGATAGACAGAGTGCAGTACTCAAAGGGTTGAGGCTTAGACTGAAAATGTTTGATGAGGAGAGCATGGGGTCAGAGTCAAAGTAATGCTTATGCCTTTTTTGTGTGTTCATTTTGTTTTTACTTTTTTTTTTTTTTAATCTGGTCATCACATAGGCCTACAGCATTTTCGACTATCCTAGAAAATTGGAATCTCTGGAGAAAACTGAGAACTGACAACATTTTTGTAATCAATTATATGTGTTAGGGAATCCCTGAGTTATAATAATAATAATAATAATAATAATAATATATTTTATTTATATAGCGCAAAATCTTGATAAAATCAAATCTAAGCGCTGAGCGTATACATGCATACATACCTACATACATATGAGCGTATACATGCATACATACATGCATACATACTTACATACATAAATCTAAGCTGAGCGTATACATACATACATACATAAATCTAAGCGTATACATACATACATACATACGTACGCACATGCATACATAATAATTACAATATTTATATAGCGCAAATCTCGACAAAATCAAATCCAAGCGCCGAAAAGACACGCACGCACGCACACAACACACACACACACACACACACACACACACACACACACACACACACACACACACACACACACACACACACACACACACACACACACACACACACACACACACACACACACACACACACACACACACATGCATGGCCACAAATGGGGAGAAAAGAATAAAAGCAATAAAAGCAACAATAAAACCAATGGAAAACCACAGAGAGCACATCATATACAATTATATATTAAAACAAAGTGATTCCCCTCCGAGCGGAGACAGGCTGCAGAGGGGGTTGAGTGAGGTTAGGATTTTATGCAGAGGAGAAAAGGTGAGTTTTGAGAGCGGACTTGAAGGAGGCAAAAGTAGGTTGCTGACGGACTGAGAGAGGAAGTTTGTTCCAGGAGAGCGGACCAGAAACAGAGAAGGCTCGTGGACCATAGGTATTGAGCTTAGTGCGTGGAAAGCGAAAAGTCAGAGGATCGGAGGCAGAGCTTAGAGTTGATTTGCAGCAGTTTGCAAACACAGCACTGGCTTGATTTATTGTAGACAGGAGAGAATCTAAAGATGTAAACTTGGCTTACATTCCAAAGCATACTTTTGAAAAATCAGTGGAACATCATTATACATTAATATTAATTAGAGACAACTATAGTAGCATGAGAATCGTCATGACCACCAGTCCTTTTGGTATTGGTGCATTGACCTGTACAGACAGTAATGGAAGAAGTAGGTCTGTAGCTACCTATTTCTACAACAGATCACAAGACCATTTTGTTCCTCTTTTGGATGTTTGTTGGTATAAACTTATATACGTACCTTCTTATTCTTAGGTGATTTTAACCCCCTCCCTTTCAGCTCCCCCCCCCCCCCCCCCGCCCCATTCAATCACCATCCCGACCCTCTCCCATCTCCCATGTTGAGTATGCATGTTTTTTGCCTGAGCTATATTTAGCCGTTATATTATTTTTGTCACTGTGAGTGAGTGAGTGATCGAACGATGAGAGTGTGCGCTGTGATTTCATTTAATAATATGCATCAAGATTTAGTGTTGAAAATATTATATATGATCTATATAGTACATGTACGTTGGTAGTAGTAGATGATGTAACTTAAGTGGTAGTTTCAAGGTATAATTTACTGTCATGTTCGGAAAATTAAACTGAACTTTAGAAATGAAACTAGCTGTACAAATGATTTCTGATACACACACATAACTGCTACAACGAGTTTGCAAAAGCCATCACAGTTAGTAGGTATTTTGGTTGTGAAATTACAAGTGTGCAGACAGCAGTGTGATGGATGCTGTGTACAGTTGAAACTTCCAATACCAGATACCTCTAGATCTCAGTGGGGAAATATTTTTTTTACAAGGGGCGCAAAACCTCTCTCGTGACCTTATGTTAAATAAAAACTTGAGAAACATGGGACACAGCTATGTGCAGCCTAGCACTAGCATCATGCCTGTAGACGTAGCGGTGATGAGCGCTGCCATGTGTGCAGAGAAAAGCGTAGCTGATGTTAGCCCTGTCTTCCCCCGCTGGCCCTACACTGCAAAGAATAGGCACACTGGAGCAGGTAACATCATGTATATGTTGGTTACAACTTGAAGCAGACTATATGTACGTGTTGTGTGTGTGTGAAACTGTAAGCCTGCCTGGGGGCCTCTTTGCAAGTCTACATTGACAAATAGATAGTGCATTGTAGAGATTGTTATGACATATTTCTCTTCCATTTCTGTGTAGGCCTACATGAGCACATGACTCAAAAGATGTGACAGACATGATCATGCTTGAAAGTTGTTTTGGGGTTTATCGGGGCTGATTCTGCTGTCTTCAAATTGTTGATTAAACAAAACAAGAACAGTTCGAGCAGGCACTCTCCGTGTGTACGTATACACCACTGAGAACATTTCTCTCTTTTTATTTTTTTTATTTTTTCATTCTTAATAATTTTGTTTACAACTGTGAAGCGGAACATTAAGTACACAGACTACCACCGTATGAGTGTGTGTGTGTGTGTAAATTTTCCACTTTGTCTATATGCCAGTCTGGCTTCCTGGTGTTTGCTGTATTATAGCAGCCCGTCATAGGGGAGAAGGAAGGGGGGGGGGGGGGGATGAATGCTTTGTCTGCTGGTGCTGCATTGTGCACACTGTTTCTCTGTGCATCCATGTTTCCCAACATAATGTTCTCACCTGCTGTGCGTCATTCTTGGCTTGCTCTTTACCGCTTTCTTCTTGGGAAGATGTTGCTGCTAAAAAGGTCTTGGAAGATGGTAGAAAAACCAAGAAATAGTTATAATAGTAATACCATTCAGAGTCTGAGCATTAAGAGATTTGACTGGCATTGAAGCATGGCTTCTGCGGGTGTGTTTTGTGTACAAAACAAATTCTGCAAGGCATTATCTTCCCATAATGCCATGGATAGAGTGAAAATTGGTTTCTGTCATCCCATAATACCATGGATAGAGTAAAAATTGGTTTCTGTTAGAAGAAACATTTCACTTAGCATGTTTCATTCCAGACTTTCAGCTTGAAAATACTATCATTCAACATTTACTAGTTTCAGTGTGAAGCTGAAAGTTCAGGTACATTCATGAGAGAGGAAGGGATTTGTTACAGGTGTGAAGGGGGGGGGAGCAGAGGGAAGAAGGCAGGTTTGGGTTGTGCGTCCACCACACCACTCCAGATCCTCGGTGCCCACACCAGATTGCTGGTTTATCAGTGTGAAAGGTTGGCTGTTAAGATTGAAGTCTGAAGATTGTTCAGAGGGATTCGTCATTCTGACAGTTTCATGGGTGCTGCACACAAATCTGCCCGCAGTTATCTGGCTGACTCCTCAAGTCAGGAAAAGAACATATGCTGTCATGGTCTTGAAATGGATAGGGGAAGGAAACTTATGAAATACTGATACTGCCAAACTGATAGGACTGTGAGCCTCATAGCAAACACCCCTTACGCTCACATACATGCACAGATACATGTTCTTGTATATGTTTAATACATCCAAACGCTACAGATACATGTGCATATGTGCGTGCACCCAGACCATCTTGTGTAATTGAATCAAAAATTGAGATGAAAGAACAATCATCATGCTATTTCTCTTTTGATTCTGTTCCTTGTCCTCGTCATTATTCTTAACAGGATTTTTGTTAGATGGTTCATCAAGCTGATTGTACGATGGTGTTCACGATGGAGTTCACCTGTCCGGCAGACAAACCCAAAGACCATGTAACAAAAGTAAATAGCAACTTCATGACTGACAGATTCATGATCTGATAGTGATACTATCATTGACTTTGTGAGTAACAGATTCATGATAGGGTAGGCCTACTATCAAACACAGGGCCATGGCTACCATTCAACAGAACTTCAATCCTTTGACTCCTGCACCTGTGTATGAGCATCCTGCATTGTCAGCTATGCCAGCAAAGCAACCCTTGATTCCCTCACCCTATCCACCAGATTTCTGCGGGAAGGTAGTGGATAAGGTTAGGGAATCAAAGGGTTAAGCTTTTGCAATTGGTAGATAGGGTGCAGGAATCATAGGGTTAAGACTGCTTTGAGAAAAATGAAGTCAGTTATCGCTTCCAGCAAAACAAAGTTGGCAAAGAAAAACTTTCAAATTAATGTTATGCCATTGCCAGTTGTGCATAATTATTGGCTTTGACGTCAACCTGTGACATTTCTGACACCTGACATCAACTTTTGTCACATCTGAGATTCAGATTTTTTTCTTCAAAATGTTTTCAGTAATGTAAATTTGAAATGAATAGAAACAACACACCATTTTGCCTTAAATGTGATTTTACACACACACACACACACACACACACACACACACACACACACACACACACACACACACACACACACACACACATGAGAATGTTTTTCTTTAAATGTATTTTACACTTAAAATGATAATGGTGAGCTTTGGTTTGAACTGTCTTTTTACGTAAACTTGGGTGTTGATTTAACATGGTGTCAGCCCTGTTATGGCTCTAGTAGTTGGTGGGCTTTAAAGTAGTACGGAAATGGAAAAAATACAAAACAAAAAACTTGTAACCAAAGTTAATTGGACAGTGTGATTTAAGTTTGTTGATGCGCAATGTTTGGCCTAGATATGAAGAGAAAATCACAATGGTACAAAAAGAGTGTGGTTTTGATCATCTTCCACGGCGGACTGAAGCTTAACTGTATAAAGTTGTATGAACATATAAAAGGGATCAGTTTTGATACAATGGAGTCCACCTACAACAAAATTCAAGGGAGACGGATACGTGTTCTTTATAGTGCTCTATAGTTTGTAGTAGTGACTAGTAATAAATAATGAAAATCAGTCACTAGTAATAAATAATGAAAATCACACAGCGCTGATTGTTTGTTGCCTTGCTGGTGGAGTTCAGATGTTAATTCACAACATTCCTTTTTGTTAATTCACAACATTCCTTATTTCATTCAGTGATTCACCATCATTATGACGTTTATCACTATATATCAGTCGTTTTATGGCTCAGTCATGAGGAATCTGATGAGAAACATGTGCATGCACGCACATACACACACACGCACATACACGCACGCACACACACACACACAACGCACACACCACACGCACGCACGCACGCACGCACCACACACACACACACAGTCACACACACACACACAACACATACACATACACATTCCTACATCTGAGAGACTGTCACGTTTCCAGAGTGCCAGCGAGCTGACAGGAATCTGTTACCAAAGACAGGTTTTTGTTTGTTCTGTTTGTTTTGTTTCGTTTTTCTTTTTCGTTTGTCTAAGTTTGTCGGCAGCCCAGTAGAGATTGTACTTTGTCTACGCGTGCGAGCGAGAGAGAGGAGGAGAAGTGGGGGGGGGGGGGGGGGGGGGGGCAAAGCAGACAGGAGCAGAAAAGTTAGAATTCGAGATAAATGTAGAAAACACAGTGTGCAAAGATGGGGTGAAAGAACAAACTCCACGAGGGCTCAACACTTGCGGATTACCGATAAGACCGCGGTACCTATGCATCCTTCACTTTTTGTGTGTGCATTTGCAGACTGGAGATAGAGAGAGAGAGAGAGAGATGTGGCGGGGGGGGGGGGGGGGGCATGATGGGACCACATATTTATGAGGCTAGACTGATACGAATGTTGAGGCCAGAGAGATGGTTTCTATAGATATGCGTGGTCGAGGTTCAGACTAGGCCTACGGTGTGGAGGTTTTGCAGACAGGCGAGGAGCCGAGGGGAAAGGTGATGGTCGTTTCGGGGAGGGGGGTGGGTGGAGAACGTAGCGTCCTCTGAGACCGAACGAGTCCCTTGGGGATAGTAAGAGGGGGCTGCACAGACCTCTACAGGTCTGTACGTGTGTATGGAGTGGGGGGGTACTGGCAATGAGTTGCATGCTATTCCTGTCCGCCGGTCTATTTTCAGGACTGCACCGTTTAGTAGGGTTGGTTTGTACCGGGTTGCTGTGCGTGTAAACGGGAGTAGCAGCCTATCTATTTGAAACATTCCAGGCATGCCGACATTCATATAAGCGCATCCACACGTCATTACTATAGAGTTTGGAGTGGGGGAGGGTGTTTTAGCGTACTTGCTTCTGTAACCGAGTGAGGAATTATCCTTTACTCGTCGCACGTTTTATAGGTCTTGGATGGAGATCCAAAGTAGTAGGCCTACATGAAAACGGGGGAGGGGAAGAAGTTACTGATACTTCCACATTCAAATGTGGGGGAGGGGGAGAGGGCTGCATCAGTATTTGTCAGTTGAACGCACTACTTTTTCAACAAACAAACAAAAAATCATATGTTGCCTTTTTTAAAAATCTCCCCCGTTTTTTAAAAGATGGGTTTGGGATGGGGGTGGGGAATTATTTCATATTGACTGGAGAGAGGCCTGTGTGTAGGCCTATTATACACTCTGTATGTGTGTCTGTGCCAAAATTTGTGAACATGATTTTCTCAGGCTTTATTGATGGATCTTGACCCAAATTTAGGTTAAAGATAAGGACTGTTGCAGAGTTGCAAAAGAAGTTTTAAAGTTAAGACACCAAGGTCAAGGTCTCATGGACCCCCCCCCCCCCCCACACACACACACACACACACAAAAGCCCGAATTTATGCTTCAGGAAGGTGTATGAACAGCTCTTTCTCAGGAACTTGGGATGATATTTTAAAATTTGTTTTCTGAGTTGTTCGGTGCATGTCAGGTTTTATTTCATGTAACGCTTTTTCAGGGTCTCACTGATTGATATTCTAAACAGTTTGAATCTTTTTTGTTTTACTGTCTGAGTGAAACAAATATTCTGAAAAATTCAAGGAATCAAGTGTGTGTGGTAAAGACTGAAGTTGTTTTCTGTTGTTCTGTGTGTTTGTCTTCTTGTTACTTTAACATGCAGTGGCTTGGCATTGACAATCACAAATATCTTCATAGTACATGAAAAGTGTGGTTTTGAGCATCTTCCACATCCAAAAGAAGCTGAACTGCAAAAATAAATAAGTTATGAATATATACATATTGAAGGGGAAAATTGGGTATTACAGTCCCAAGCTACTTTTGTTCTTATTTAATATCAAAAAGTGCTTCCTCAAATTTGTAGTGATTTTTTCCGGTGCTCAGGGAAAAAAGTTTTCTTCACCCTGGATATTCGTTTCTGAAGAGGAAACCTAGCAATATGAGTATGTGACTTATAGAAAGAATGATATATATATATATATATATAAACATGGCAGCTGCCTTATGTTGTTTTTATTTTTATTATTATTATTATTATTTATTCATTTATTTTTGTTACTGGGGCTGCTCTCCCCTTTGAGAGCATATCACTGCAGTGTAGGGCAACCACTTTGATTCATTGCTGTCATATACATGCACCCATACAGTGTGTGTGTGTGTGTGTGTGTAGGACATGAAAAGTTTCATTTTTGTGTACGTGGGCTGCACAGCTGTGTGATAGTTGAAGTGTTTGACATTTAAAGCAACATTTTTGAATTGTGGTATTGCCTGTTGTTCGCTTACTGTTAAGCTTTTACAGCCTCTCATCCAAGGGAGAAACAAAATATATGTAATGGGGTACGCTTTATTACAATAGTCAGTTATTATTTGACAAAAAATGTAATTATCAAGTGACCATTTAGCCAGAGCTTATGCAAACCAAATGTTCTCTTGCAAAGAGTTTTCACAGCGAGATGATAAATCACAAAAAATGATGATGTTGTGAGGGTGCACCCTTTGAAGTGGTGTAAGATCTCAAACTTTTTATGAAAAGTTACATTTAAGAGAGTAGCTTTCTGTTTTCCCAGATGAGAGAGAATATAATCTCACTTGGACAAACTGAGGCTATTTGATTCTCTGTTGCAACAGACAGTTGGGGATATTTATTAAGTTTAGGTAAGCATAGATCTAGTTCTATTGTACTCTGTGATTGCAGTGACAATTTTTGATTGAAAGTTTGTTATGTCTGATAGATTATATGCATATGCTATCCAGATCTTTATTATGTGTCTTTGTCTAACTCAACCTTGAAACTGTCATTTTGCAGTTCTAGATCTTTTTCCATTTCTTACCTAGACGGATCCTCCGTGGGGATGGAGGGGGGGGGGGGGGGGTTCTTTCAGTATAAATGGTATTCGCACTTCCGGAAGTTCTGTGCTAAAATTCCTTTTTTCTATTACTCTCTTTGTTTCTGCCTTGTTCCTTTGCTTTCTGTCATTTCTTTCTGTAATTTTCTGCTATGCTAGTCCATTCATCTGTATGTGTTCATTAAAGTCTTACATACTTTCTCTTAGGATTGATAATTGGGTACATGTATTAAGTGCACTTTTGGCTGTTGGGAATGTGATATGCAGAAGCAATTTTAGGTAAATAGACCAGTTTTTATATAAATGTTTTAGTGTCCTTAATTATGTTTAAAGCTGTATTCCGGTATGTTTTCTCAATCCCTTGTGTGAAGAATTGGATGGAATGGTCAGTGGCTAGGGCATCTCCTTAGATTATGTGAGTGAATGCATTATATGTGTTTAAGTTTCTTTTCCTGTTGAAGTATTGCGTATGTTTTGAAATGGTTATAGCCCTGATATGGCTGTACACAGTCAGCTGGGCTTTAAGTTAAACAGAAATATCAGTAACAATATCTGCTTGGAGATTTGCAGAGAATGCAGAAATGCTTGAATTTGAAAATAAATATTTTGGGGGTGGGGGATTATAAAAATCAATTTCTGGGAATGCCACTCTCATATAACTGGTAATTTAACATACAGGGTTAGTGGTGGATAATTTTGGGGGCTTAAAACCTTTTCTAGCATTTTGGGGCTGTGTGTATGTCACATGTGTGCGCATGTGTTCTTCCATTTTGGTAAGAGGTTATCTGTTTGGAGTGGTGAAAGATGCCATGAAATGGGTAAACTGTCAAAGAAAGAGAAGCAGTAAAAATTGAGTCGCTGATATTGATCATACAGGAGCATATTTTTGTCATTCTGTGATCTTTATATTTTTTATGTATTATTTTTGGTGGTTGATTCACATATTAACCAAATTTTTAATCTATTTGTTTATTTATTTGTTTATTCATTTAATTTATGTATTTATTTTTGGTGGTTGATTCACATATTAACAGAATTTTTCCTTCATCTGTGGTCTTCCACTTTGATTTGGACATTTTAAATCCAAGAAAACTGTCAACCTGAAAGAGAAAACCAGCTGAGTCTGTGCTACAATTGCTGCTTGCACCTTTAGAAACTGGGTCATTGAAGATTTTGATCTGCATGGTGTCTTCACTCCTGATTGTTCTGTTTGCCTGGGGCGGCCTTCCCTTTAGGTGTCAGATGCCTTTGTGGGTCGTCAGACCCTTGCTTCAGTTGTTTCTCTGCTCCTACACTCGGTATACTTTTTCATGTGTGAGGGGGAGAAAGGAAGGCTTTCTTTCCCCTCTCCAGTTCAAGTGGTGTGTGATTCAATAAATGTTGTTATAACTTTTTCATGGATGGAGAATGCATTATTTTCCAGTTATCACATAAAATGGTGTTATTTTTTTGATTGTCATTGCCTTCCTCAGTAATTGTGTTTCAGTTTTGAACTTAAACTCCGTTCCCTCCTACACCCCCTCCGTCACCACCACTACACTTCCTTTGTTTTTCAGTTTAGAGTGAATTGGTATGACACTGTAGAAGGTTACTAGATTTGAAAAAATGTTTTAACTCGGCATGTGAAATGCAACCAGATGTTTGATTTTATCCATAATTTCAACTTCATTTTTTATCCACAACTGCCCATTTATGTTGAAAACAGACTGTGAATGAAGCATGTTTAGAAATGTTACTATGAATACAGTAAAATGAAGCATGTTTAGAAATGTTATTATGAATACAGTATATAAGTTTATCGCACTGTCATTTGCTGATTGACATTTTGCGTGTAATAATTGATATGAACTAGTGTGGATTAGCAATGTCATTGTGTTTGTTAATCATGTTATTTTTGTATTCTTTAAAAATTGTGTGTTCTGTTGCTGGATTACATGTGAACTGCTCCAACTCCAAATGGAAGTAGAAGATACGGAATGAAATATGAGTCATCCAGTTCAGTGATTTGGTTGGCATAAGTTGTACAGTTGCATACAGCAGGAGAACAAAAAACTGTTTTAATGGCAGATAATCAGACTGAAACTGTTCTCAGTTCCTGCATTGGCAGTTACTTCCAGGTGTTTGAAAGTATTGTTGATTTATGCATCATCAATTGCCCTCCGTGTTGGTCCATTCAAGGAAGGAAAATGGAAATTGCAGCATCAAACACTATTTTTCGGCCAAGTTTTGCCTTGATGTCCGCTGTTGTTCCCACAACCAGAAAGAGGTAAATTGACATGATATTTGCATGGCATGTAGAGCGAAGTACTTTGACGTGACTGCTGCTCCTAAATGCTGGCTCGTGTGGTAGTTGTGTTTAGAGCTCCTGTGGGACTTCATCTTGGCATGCAACAGTTCAGGGTGTAGTCTGGCAAATAAATATTATTAATAACATGGACCGTTTGATGTTTGTTTTTTTTAACTTGAGCCTTGCCTTCGGAAATGTCAGAAATGCAGGCAAGGTGTTGATGGCGCTTGGTCTGCAATACTCTCTTGGTCTGCAATGCTAGTGTCGATTCTTGCATGGTTATGGTTTTAACTTTTGAATGAGGTTTTAATAGTATTGTATGGGTTAACTTGTCCAGTTAGTTGTTACTGAGGGAAATGACAGTGAACGACTTTCTCGTTTTGAACGTCTTCTGAATAATCTTGATTAAACTCGCATGAACATGGTTGTGTGTGTGTGTTACTCACAGATAGCATGTTTTGAAATAATTTCAATTCAAATGTAGGCCTACCAGTGACACGACTTTTGTAAAACCGAATATTTCAGTGCATCTTACAGGGGGCAGTACCTCTTACTCACAATGCACAAAATGACCACTTTCCTTTGTGCAACAAGTGTGGCTAATTTTAAGATGTGAAAGGTTGGATTGCAGGTAAAGTGATGCTACGTGCTACGCAGAGCCCAACTCGTAGCTTCAAGACCATTGGCAGTGTCGGAATGTAATTCTGATAAACTTGTCAAACTTTGTGTACTGGTTATGTGGATATGTAAAATTCGTTAAGGGGTTTTGTTTGTTTGTTTGTTTCATGTATTGTATAATACTTGGTATGACTAGTATGTTTGTATATTTAGAGTGCCGTTCACATTTGCATATTATTGATCGAGATTGTTGTTTACTAACATCTGTTAGGCCAGCATCATACAGTTGTACTTTTATTGGTGAAAAAAATGGATGATTATGATGTTACTGTCTCAGAACTTAAAACTTCTCCGGATTTTCAGTTTTAGATAAATTTATTATACTGTTTTAATATTGAGTACCGTATATTTCCAATATCCTTAAGGTTCTTTTAAGCTAAGTGAAAAAAATTGAAATTGAAAACAAGGTATTGGGTCTTGCAATGCTTCTTTCCCTTTCTCATGATAGGAAAATGTAGATAATTGTTGAAGTTAGACAAGGCGTAACTGATTATGGATTTTACAACTCCATGAGTTGGATGTGAATAGTCCAAAGTTAATTCAAATGCTTTTACAGTGGATACTCGATCTCACAACAATTTGTGGATTGTAAACAGTTCTGTACCACATTTAAGATGTGAAACCAGTGAAGTTGATACAATCAAGTAGTATTTTAATGACTAAATGCAAGGGCCATTTCAGTAGTCTGGTAGTGGTAATTAATTAAATGTCCAGAAGCATGACAGTGACACAGAAGCGGGTTTAAATCTTCTAATTTTTCTTTGAGTGAAGAGTTTATTGAAGGAGTCACTATAATTATCATGCTTGGACAATTTCATGTGGTCCATCCAGATGAACAACTGACAGACTCTTTTGAGTCTAAGTAAACGGGTACAGCTAACATAGTTGAAGGGGGGGGGGGGGGGGGGTGGATCTATAGAAACACTAAGCTGACAGCAGCAAAGTGATTGGAACACAAAGAGAGCAAACATGTCAGTTTTAATGTCGCAAGCTGGGATTAAACTCAAGACACGAGATCACGAGTCTGTATCTTTATCAACAGTGCCAGCCGGCTTGCTTCTGTGAGAAAAAGTAGATTGTTGTTATAGCTGACCAGATTGTTCTAGTTTGGTTTTTGGTTCGTCATTGTTCTGGTTTTGGTTTTGGCCAAACACAAGTTCACAACAGTTCTCAGTGGCCAGGAAAAGTGGTGAACTTTAAGCAAATGATTGGTTTTAAAAATGTACAGTTAAATGGATGGGACAAGGTGTTCATTGTACCCACTGACATAATGCCAGAGGAACTATCAGACACTTGAGTATGATAGCCAGCTCATACTTGAAAACAAGCTTGGAAATGAAAGAAGGGTGTATTTTTTTGGAGTAACTTTTTTCTTTGTTCATTTGTTAATTTGTTTTATTATTTGTGTAATTGGTTTATTTTATATATTGATGTTTATCAGTTTCAGTTACATGTATAAAATCAAGCTTATCAGAATTGTGTTTCTCTTGAGACCTCTTAATGTTAGTGAAAGGTTTGTTTTTGAAACTGTTGTTTGTGTTCATGTGGTCAGTGAAGTAGTCTGATGGCCACAAGCTGAGAAATTTATTATTCCTGTGTTAAATTTAGCGGACAGATCAGTTCAATTTTTTTTCATAATCTTCCTGTCTTTTTAAATATTTACAGTTCATAATTTCTTTTATTGTGTAGTTTCTTTGTTTTTGTGCTTAGTTTTTAAATCTGTAGAATTGTTACACTAACCTCAGGAATGCAGAGTGAATGTGTGTGTCAAAGTAGTTTGTGGTAAGCAAACTCAAACTGTTCAGAATGTGCTGGGTTTGGGCTGGTTTAGATCATATACAATATACATTTTGTTGTCTGCATTAAGTTGTATGGAATAGGACGCTTCTGAGATGGTAAAAAGTATAACTTGGTATTTTTAAAGCAATGATTTTTGTAGGCAATCTTTCTTTTATAAACAACAGTTTGCAGGCAATAGAATTGTATAGTATAAACCAGCTCTTACCATTAACCTGCTTTGTTACTGGTCGCATGAGAAATGTGGATCAGTTTGGATGCTTCATGAATAGAGAGAGAATGAGTTCTGCTGAATTGGGTAATGGTGTACTGCTACTCTTGTCTGCTGGAGAAGATTTAGATTAGTGAGTAATACACTACCATATGTTTTGACCCGTTTATTACAGCACAAACGATAACTTTCTGTATAAAGAATTTCTGTGGAGTTAAAGCACTTACCAGTTTGCTTCACAGAATGTTATGCTGTTACCGCGATTATTGTAATCAGTGTTAGGGGAGAAAAACTTGCTCTTTTGTCCATGTAAAGATTGTCCTTAGATGGACAAAAACAACAACCACATTATGCCTAGTTTTCCATGACTAATGTAATGAAGATGGGGTGATTTTGAGTTCAGTTTTCACAGGACATTCATGCATGTCTGATTGTGATGATGGACTCTCCCATTGATCCAGTGATGAGTAGGCGTACAGTTTGGTTCTTGTCCCCTGATGCAGTCTTTATGGGAAGGAGCCATTGGTGCTGCCTCTGCCCCTACCTCTTTCATTGAAAGCAGCTTTTCTGTGCTGTTCAAATGTGATTGTGTCTTGCACGCGCTGCTGATGCCAGCCAGCCTCTCTGTTGTGGGCAGTATCTTTCAAGGTGGTGTTATCGATGCCATGTGTGATGTTAAACGTCATTGCTTCAGTGGTGTTACCTGGTTATGATGGGCTTGCTTCAGCGCTTTGTACAGAAGCATCTTTGCCGTGAGGTTGTCTTACAGACAACATGTTGTCACCAACAAAGCTGGTGTTTGATTAGTGCATTCTCTATACTTGGCAAGCCATACTTTTATTAGTTTTGGTTGAACTGTCCAGCTGTAGAATGTTGTCCAGCCTTCCAAAATCGGAGCTAGCCTTTGAGATTTGCAGTGCTACCTCAACATCAAGAGATCTGTTGCTGCACAAACTGTACTGCTGTAATTGCAGAATTTGTTCACAGTCTTCTTCATCTTGTAGATGATGGTTGAGGTGGTGAAGTGCCAGAAGTCTGAGATGATGTTGGGTAAAACAGCTTTTTTTTTCTCAGGACCTGGGGACTACCAGCTGATCTGTTCTAACGAGAGCCCATACTTGTATTCCTAAGTAGTGACGGGGGGCTAGTAATGGAGTAGTAGAGACTGACTTGTAATGTGGACATGGTTACTACTGATGACTGCCTGAAGTGGCATGTCACATCATTGCATGCCACCCAAGATAAGCACACCTTCCAGCAACTTTCTTTGAATGACTGTGTGCAGTTGTGTGATACAATCTATTGCTAGTTATTCTAATGCCAAGTTGATACTCATTTTATTTTGAACTATTTATAACTCTGATATGTATTATGTATGATACAGGATGTTAGCCTACGATACATTATGCAGTTTTGACTGCAGTTGCACGAACTTTTTGTTTACTATTTTGTTTGATTAAGTTACGTTGATCTTTGTTTTGGCAAGAAATCTCGCTCCACTGAAGCATCAACCAGTGACCAATTGGTTTAATATAATTATGTTTGAAAAATAGCTGATGCCGAAAAGCTGAAAGACCTGCTCTAGATATCTTCTAGTACAGTAGTAGTAAATGATTGTTTACAGGTCTGTTGAAAACGTGTGTTAGCTGACAAACCTGAATTCATGTTGGATTGGGTAGCTGCATTTATTCCTGATGTGACACTTGGAAATTGTGTTAGCACCAAACAGATATCAAAATGTGGATTGGAAGTTCAGATAGAGTAAATAGCGGTGAAAATAATGTATTTGTAAGTAATCTGATAGATTGTATCAATCCGTGAATCATTTCAGCTGATGTGATGTATCATTCAGTAATGTTCTGGACATTAGGTTTTTTGCTTGGTTGTTTTTTTTTCTCTTTGTTTATACTGATATTTCTGTCAGTGTGGCTACATTCTCAGTATTCAAACATGCAACTAAAGTATGATTTGTGTTTGTGCAGGTGACCGCTGACTCGTTAACCACACCATATCATTATCATGTCTTGGGATGCATATGTGAACAACATGGAGGGTGAGGGCTGCATGTACTCGGGCTTCTTCGACCAGAAGGGCAACAAATGGGCCGAGTCCCAAGGGGCCTGCTTGAAGATTACCCCTAACCAGATCGAACACGTGGTAAAGGGCATCCAGGGTGCGGTGGACCTGCATTGCGAGGGAGCCAGGCTGGGCGACCGCAAGTTCCTGTTGGTGCAGAAGACAGACAGCTTAGCGGTGCTGAAGCAACTGGGCGGCGATTCCAATGACAAGATCATGGCATGCGTGAGCCTCACCAAAACTGGCGTCTGTGTCGGAGCCTCTGCCGCTGGCGAGAAGGAAAAATGTAGTCGTATGAGTACGGAGAAATACGCCGATTATTTGAGGGGTCTCAACTATTGAGTGCTTGATTATTATTATTATTATTATTATTATAATTATAAAGTGTGACTTTTTCCCTTTATTTTTCAAACAACACATGAAAGCATTTTCCTTTCTTTTTCCTCTCTCTTTAGCACGGAGAAAGGAAAGCAAAATACACACACTCACAAAAGAAAAAGAATTAGGGCAGTGATTTGTATTGAGGATTTTATTGTTTGTTTGTTCCCCCTCCCCCCTTCAAGCATTTCTGTCCTGGTCCCGTCCTTGCCCGTTATTGTACACAGTGGTTTGTCTTTGTCCTTGTTAATAGCAAGCAACCTGTGAATACGAGTGTCCAGCCTGTTTCTGCTGTAAGGCTTTCATCAGTTCTCCCCCCACCCCCACCACCCCCCACTTCCCACCCCATTCCTCAGCCTCAGTTTCGTCAGGGGTAGCAAACATTTTGCGCATGTCTGGTCAAGAGCGTCCAGTTGACAAATGGAACAGGCCCAGTTTGAACTGAAAAGTTAATCTTGGGGTTGGTTGGTTGGTTTTTGTTTCAGAATTTGAGATTTAAAGAGGATTTGCTTGCATCTTGACCATAGGGTACTGTCCAAAATTCTGTTGTCAGTGCAACGTCCATCGGTCACTTAATCTGATGATGGACCATTTGTTGCAATCTTAATGACAAGCTTGAGCTAAAATTGATTTAACATGTTATCAAACAGCTGAGCAGCATTAAAGAAAAATTGTGTCTAGATTTATTTTCATGACTTACTTTCAATTTTGACAGTCCAGCTTTTGCATTTCGTTGAAATTAGACACGGTAAAGTCAGTTGTGTTCAGTTATTCTTGCTGGCACAAGTATCATACTTTTTGTCGACAAATTTCTGCTTCCTCATTCACATTTCCTCACAAACACACCAAAACAAACAAACGAGAAACGACAACAAGAATCTACATCTTCAGTGTATACAAACTACGCAGTGCACATACGCAAAGAGATTTAGACACGTAAGAGTAGATGGACCTTGAGAGAGGCGTGTACAAGTTTGTGCTGGTTTTGGTAGTGAGACAGATTTCAGTCTTGAAAGTAACTTAACAGGACATGATGTTAAGTCAAAATCAAAATGCAATCTTGACATGATGTTAAGTCAAAATCAAAATGCCATCTTGACAATCTGTGGTGTCTTCCATGCTGTGATTTGCTGAGGAGTTGACGCTTGCAACGGGTGGTAATAGGTGCTTGATTGTTCTAGTCATTCAGCATTTAGTGTGGATGTGGGTAATTCTCAGCTTTTAGTTGTAGTTGATAGTCTCCTAAGAAAGGCTTCTTTTGTTTGTTTCTTTATTTTTTGAGAGTTATCTAATGGAGGAAAGGGTTAAGATTTTCTCATGTTGCTTTCCTTATTGGGGTCATTTTGTGTTTTGCTGTCGTTTGAAGGCAGGAGAGAGGAAAACAGTTATTCTATACTTTTTTGCACAGTTGAAGTTTGGTGCCTCACACTCCTTGCAGTGGACTTTGCATGTCTTGGTGGTTTCTTTGAAAGTTTGATCAGCATTTTGTGCCATTTGTTAAAAATTTTAGTGTATGCTAGTTTCTGAGCCATACATACAGAACAGCATTATGTTTAACGGTGCTTTTTCAGATCCCAGCAACATTTTTCTGTAGTTCAAATTTTGTGCATATGTAGAAAAGGTTTAACAGTTGAAATGTGTTGTTTACCATTGTGACTGGTTCAGTATTACTGGTAAGTAAAGTTTTTTGTTGTTGTTGTTGGGTTTTTTTTTTTTTTTTTTTTTTTTTCTGCGTACAGTATTTGAGGGTTCACTTGCTTGTGGTACTTGTAAGCAGGATTGTACGTATTCCTTTGAGGAACTATTAACCCCTCGACCACACTGTGACGCATGATATATATCGTGGTTATGGGTTCGTTGTTGACATAGATGCCTCGAATAGTGATGGTATTTCATTCAGCATTACAGAAATATCATCTGCTAAGTACAGCTCTTTCTTTCCTGAATATGAAAAGGAATGTTTGCACTTGAGGGATAGTTCGAAAAAATTCTACTTCACGATGCTGATAGTAGTGATGAAAGTAATGGTCCTTTCAAAGTCAGACTTCATCACTGACTTTGATTTTGATCAGGAACTTGTGAGTGGATGATGATTTCAATGATGATGCAATTTGGTTGTTTTGAGTGTGATTGTGCGCATTGTGTGGTGTAGTACTTCTTTCTTTGGTATCCTATGATTATGCAGAAATGATGAAATGTGTGTGGTTTGTCACTTTGTGGGTATTAGGAAGATAAATTAAAAAATCAGGGCACATTCTGGCCCAATTTTCTCCCGCAACATACTCTCCCAGTGTGTGAGAGAGCATATGTGAGTAAAAGGAACATGGCATTTCAGAAAGATTGTTTGACAGTGTAGTTCAATATTGTGTCAAAAACTTCTACTGAAAAAAAGAAAACCAAGTCAGGGAGTCAGCAAAGCTTTCTTCCCAAATAGAGGGAGGAGTCATGTTTCTGGCTAACGATGGACAGTTAATTTGATGATAATGCAGGATCGGTCACACACAGGCACGTCAGACTGTGACTGGGTCAGACAGTTTTAAAAAATAAATACTGTAGCAAACCTGAAATGCAATATATATATATGTATGTATATGCACTGTGTCGACAAAGAGTAGAGATAGCCCAACAAATATTCGTTCTGCATACTAACCAATCATCTATGCATGTAAAACCTCATAGCAACAGTCAACATTGCATTGCTAAGCTTGTATTTTGGCTGGTAAATTTTTCAGTCTCGCTGGTTATGTTTGCAATCTGGCTGATAAAACTTCTGAAGCACCAGCCAAAAGGATAGTACTAGTAGTAGGCAAAAATACCAACAGGGCTCTTTTAGGAAGACTTATGGTCACTATAAAGACATAGTGCTTTGGTAACCAGTCATGAAGTTGAACAGAAAGGTGGGTTATTTTCACAGTGAAAAATGGTTACACTTGTGTGGCCATTATTACCAGCAGCAACTGATTACTGAATTTCTCTGTTATCGGGTTACTTGAAAAGCAGTCCAATTGTGTAAGATTTCACTTATGGTAGGTAGGCGTACAAAGAACATTAGTTTTCACTGGGTGTATAGAATTAGTTTTAGGTTTCTTAGTTGAGGTTTTTTCCTTGATTCTGTTGTCTCTCTCTTAGTATTTGTGTGTACCTTATTTTGTGAACCCTAGTTGTTGTGGTTGAATTTTGCAAGTATGTCAGTACACCAACTTCATTAGAAAACCAAATCTCTTGCGCAGTTTCAAGCAAAGAATTAGATATTCTAGTCAGACATTCTCTTCCTGCAGTACAGTATTACTTAAAATGTTGAGAGCTGATCAATGTGATGTTGTAGAAAGTCCAGTTAGCTTGTGGGTGGGCATTATCTGATTGTTTTGTTTCGTTTTGTATGTGCTGTAGAAAGTGAGATTAGCTTATTGGTGGGCATTGTCTAGTTGTTTCATTTCAGGTTGTTTTTTTCTGATTTTTTGGGGGTTTTTTTGGTATTTTTATTATTTCATATCAAAATGGACTTGTGTCAATCAGCAGCATTTGATTTAAGTGCCGTTTAATGGTTGTGGGATGTGGATGTGAAAGTATTTGGTCATGTAACATCTATATAGACAATATCATAGTTGACATGTTGTGTGTATTATCTTACAAAGAACATTTGGTACTTTTTGGCATTCATTTTTTTTCCCCTGTGTGGTTAGTATTCTTTCTACACGTACATAAATGGCCAAATCTTTGAGGCAATTATAATGTCACCCATGACAACTCCACTTTCACCTATAGCCTATGTCCATACTATTTTTTATGATTAAAATCAAAATTGTCTTTCTGCTAGTGGCAGTAAAGATTTTGGTTGTGTGTTTTGGCATTCTGTTAACTGTATTTCAATCAGAACTTATATATTTGAATTGGTCATTTTAATGAATCAGTTATATTTTCGTATGATTTTAATTCTTTTGTTTTTATAAGTAAATTTTGTAGGGCCTACTTGTTTTTTTCTGATTCTGATGTGATTTCTTGTTTTGTGTTCATTTTAGCTCTGTCGAGTTGCTCTGTAACAGGAGAACGAGTTTGTGGGAGCCCTGAATCTCTCAGTGCTTCTTAAATCTGCTTTTTTTTCTTCTAGGTAAATGCAGATGTTTTTTTCTGTTGCCTTTTCATTTTTGGATAATTGTCTTTTGTTTTGATAGTGGTGCAAGCAAAGTGCATTTGTTTTTATATTTCAGATGTTATTATTTCTGTTTGGTGGTTCATTCATCTCCCTTTTTCAAAAATAAAAATTGAACTTCTTTTTTGTTTTCCATTGCAGTTCACATTATTAGCATTGATACAAGATAAAGTTGTTTTTTGAAGTAAAAGAACAGTCAAAAAAGAACGAAAAGAACTATCAAAACAAAAGTTGTTGGCTTTTGAATGACAAAGATTGGTCAAATCACAAGTAAATGATAGAGGAGCTGACAAATAAGCATATTATCATAATTTCCCTTTCGTCTCACTTAGCAATAGACAGGAGACACTGAAGTCAGTTGAAAAATATTGCATTTTAAGATGATAGATATTCCACCATGGGAGTTCCAGGGGCTCTTCAGTATAAGTAGTTTCTCCATGGAAATTTCCTCTTTTCCGTCAATCGCTTTGTTGCGGACTTCATCTGTTGCTTTCTGTCATCTTGTCCTTTCTCCGTTTTTGCCTTGCTGGTTTAGTTACGTTTATGTTTTCGCTAAAGACATATGTACTTTGTGTCTATAAGGATTGATAATTGGGTAATTGCATTTTTAGCTCAAAGGAAATTTGAATGCCTAGTGAAAATTGTTATTATGAGCTAGTTTTGATGTGCATTTCATGTACTTAATTAGGGTTATAAATACATTTGTTTTCAGATTTGCTTTTTTTTTTTTTTTTAATCCCCTGGTGATGGAATTGGTAGAATTGTCTATGCCAGGGGCATTTCTTAAAGGTATTTGCATGAATGCAATAGTAGGCCTACATGTACTTAATTTTTTTTTTTTGATAGTCATCGATGTGTTCAGATCTGTGTATTTTGTTTGAGATCGTTATAGCCCTGATATGGTTCTGAGCAGTCAGCTGGGCTTTAAACACTAAAAATAGTGATAATGATAATGTTGAATATTGAAGAGCCTTCTTTATGGAACATGGTAAATACAATGCAGCATACTTACAGTGGTGTCTTTTATAAAATACTGTGGTATGTTTTGTACATTTTGTTTTTATTCTGTTAAGCTTACAGTATTAAACAAGTACTTCCAAACATTAGAAAAAGTTGTTTCGTCACAGGAGGCCTGCTTAATCTGTGTTAATTGACGCAATGCATTTGTCTCACAATGCCAAAACCATTACCTTATAATTTCCGTTTTATTTTTATTTTCTGAAAACTTCACTGATCAGTGTCAAGTTATACTAGTCAAATGTTATATCTTTGGAAGCACAAGGGTTCAGCTAGTCAAAGCAGGAGCCTGAATCTAGACTTGGACGAATCTAGACTTGGACGATTTTATGTGAAAGGTAAAAAGATGCTGTGATTATAAAAGGAAGTTCTTACACTTATCAGATTTGGTGTATTTACAAAGTCTTTGCACGTAGTGCACTTGGTGTTTGTTTATGCACCCTACAAGAAGGTTTTGGGTTGGATATATTTTATTTACACAGATGAGAAAGTACTTAAATTAAAAACTTATGCCAGAACAACTTTTGACCTCATAATGGAAACCGAGGTTTTCGAAAGTTGCGTCCATGAAAATTATAACCTAGTCATTTTTTTAAGTTCTTGACAGAATTTTTTTCCACTCACCCTTTCCAAGATGGCATTGTGCAAGTTGGCACTTGTTCTGCTCCTTAAGTTTTGTCTGGAGTGTTTCTAAGTAAACTAGAACTAAGAAACTAAGAGGGGGATGACCTTGTGTTCATGATGGTGGGTAGGGGGGTATGTTCTGAAGTGGAAGTGAAGACAGCAGGATTGGTTGTACAATGAAAATAATGCAGTGTCTTCAGTGCATTCCAAAGGTGCAAGCCGTGATTTGTGTAATGTGTATAATCAAGTGGGAAATTGGACGCATTTGTTTGTCTCGTTTGGTTATTTTGATGCTCACTGTACTAGCTGTGCTCTAGTCAAGTCTAGTTGTCAATTTTAATAGTATTGGAGCATTTGTGTTGGTTTTTGACATGTAAGAGAATTATCCTTGGCTCCCTCTGCCCCTCCTTATTCTTGCCCTGTCTGTGCTGGGGTTTTTTTTTGTTTTGTTTGTTTGTTTTTTCTTTTGGTTTTCTCCCATCCGGTATCAAATTTGAATAAAATTGATGAAAGTTTGCTTGCCTGTCTGTGTCCTGTGTTACTCTGTGTAGGCAAAGATCATGCATTTAAGGTGTGATTGGGGGGGGGGGGGGGGGGGGACACTGAATATACATACGTGGGGGATGTGGAGGGAGGTCAGAAATGGTTCAACATTGAGAGTGAATCTATGCCTGTGTATTAATTTGAACACTGCTGTATGCAGTGTAGACAACTACACACGGGTTTGTATTGGCAAGAGCAAATTGGAATGCTTGTTTCAAAAGAACATCTTTTTAAATTCCATCATTATCCAGCTGCATGTGATAGTTTGTTTTTCATTTGTTCAAGTGGGTTTTTTCTTCTTTTTTTAGTTTGTTAATCCATTGCAGTAAATTTATTGTTGTGCATGAAAGTCAAAACATTTTCTCATTCTGGTGGGAAATTATAACTTAACATAACACCATATCAGAAACAATAGATGACTTGACCAGATTTTCACTCCCATCAGTCTCCGCCAATACAACACGACCCATCCATAATGTTTTGTTATATCTTGAGTTTATCATTCAGCCTTGTTTTCTCACATTCGGTATTTCTGTCGTATGTTTCTCTTGCGTATCATGAACAGGATCGAAGAAATGGGTTCGACCGAACTGATTCAATCCCTTTGCCCTCTCGTTCTCACCCCATCAGTTACAGCGAACCCCCTCAACCAGACTGCATTTGAAAAAGGTAGCGGGAAAGGCGTGATCGACTCCAGTTTCATTCAACTACCCAGGTGGAAAAACTACACTTGTCGCGTATAACTTGCTTCCCAAAGCACAGGCAAGCAGAGAGAGATCATGCCTGTCCGAACCCTTTCCTCTTCTTTTCAGTTTTGATTATTGATGAAATGATGGCTGACAGCATTGTGGCCTGTTCAACAGAATCTCCTTTGATTGTACAACCAAAGGTGAGCTGCATCATTCATCCTTGTTGAATATCTTCCAAATAGCAGGTGGACTCGACCATGTCTGCAAAAGCATTGGCGGAGGAAACGCTCTTGCGTCAAGATAGGTCTCCACAGACAAGTCTCTTGCAAGTTTCCTGGGGATTTCTTCTTTTTTTTTTTTATGTATATTGTTTTTTTGTTTTGGGGGAGATCAGTTGTTTCCCACAAAGCTTTGTGGGAGAGTACAGGGAATCTTGCTATTTATCTTTTATATATTTCTAAGATGATGAAATTAGATGGACAGAGGTAGTGCATGCATTGTCTCTCTCTCTCTCTCTCTCTCTCTCTCTCTCTCTCTCTCTCTCTCTCTCTCTCCCCGCTTTGATATCGCTGTTTATGATGGTGTCTTCTCTTTGTCCCTTGGTCTTTCCTCTTCTCTGTGGGAGCTAACTGTAGCATTCGCGCCCATGGAAGCCTTTGGCCTTGAGTGCATGCTACTTTTTTCATGATCCTGTACAGTCGTGTTGAGAAGATTTTGTACTTCACCTGCTCCCCTTACCCTCCTCCTCTCCCTGGAAGAGTTGAAATCAAGATCCTTTCCCTGACATTCATTTGTCTTCCCAAGGGAAGATTATTGTCAAGGCTTCCCCATGAGAGGGGAGTGGGGGAACGTGTTTACCTACCAGTGGGTTTAAAGGATCACCCTAGTAAAGGTGAAACTATTGAATTTAGGCAGAACAGCAGTCTTGAGGAGCATGATGTCATTCTGTAGAGACCAGAGGGACGTCTAGTTGGTGGTTGGTAGTTGAACCCCAGCTTGGAAGCACTGAGACTAGCAACCAGGGCCCCAGCCACCAAGCAAGAGGCCAGAACAAGGCCTGTATACCAGGCTCTGGATCATTGGTCCCGATTGCGTACTTGAACGATTCCCCGGAAGTTAAAGTGGTGTCTGCCCAGAGGGTCCCAATACCACGGATGTGGGTTGCTCCTGGAGGTGGGTACATGGAGTAGACTATCCTTTACTTTTGTCTGTCTTGATTGTGACTCTAAGGCTTACAGAGAGACTTCAACTTCATCACGACCCATGGAGCTATCCCTGCACAATTTTGAGATCTTGGTGCAGGATTGGACAAACAATGGAGCAGATGAGCTGCACTCCGCGTGTAGTGGACTTCAGCTGGTGTTTTCCCCAGGCTGCAGAATGCACAGCTTAAGGCCGAGTCCCAGGGAGATGCCCAAAGCCAACCTAGATGCCGCGTCCCCTACCCATGTATACCCACAGGCAAGTTCTTGACGCTTTTCTCCTCGCAGCATCTATCAAACCTCTACCCTGAGCAGGTTTACAAAAGGGCCAAACTGTCAGCGGTGGGTCACCTTCGGCTGTCATCTGACAGATGCCCTTCTTCCACCAATGTGAGCTCTGGCCTGGCAGATTGGAAGAAGTTAAATGTCTACTCGCTAGCTGCCTGTTGCAGCCACTTTCTTGCCAGTGCTGTGCTTGGTTGTTCCAGGGTTATGGCCCTCATCCCAGGAATCCTCAGTCCAGCACCTCTTTCCCATGGCAGCTGGAATGCAATTTATGGTCACAGTGTCATGTATGCCCTAACTTAAATTGCTAATTCCACGGCCAGGTTCTGCTTCAACACTAACTTAGACATGTGAGATGAGATCCTGAAATACTCTGTCCTCCAAGCTAATGACAATCGCCCCTTCCTGCTCCTTTTTGGTTCTGATCACGATGGTTGATGGCATAGTGGCCCATCTGATGGTAACAAGTGTGTCACTTGATCATGATCAAAAGGCAGGTAGCTTTGTTGAAGAAACCATGCTTACAACTCATCAGTAGAGCAAACGTTTCTGTGTTTCCATTAAGGACGTGGCGTCACCTTTGTTGGCCATGCTTAAATGGAGCAGGAAACCGAGTCATCCAATCCCTCAGGTGATTTGTTAGGTTCCCAGGGTTTTCCCCTGAAGGGACTTCTCACAGCACTCGGAGCCAGAGGAGCCTCAGGCCTCCCGTGCAGAAGACATTCCTGATGACCCCATGTGGTTGAGACATGGAGACTTCATATCCCTCCCTCTAACCTCAAACGTCGAAGACAGGGTCCTTCCACCTACGTGTGCTTCTCCTCTGCGGAGAAAGAGAATTGTCTCCAGATGCTTTCTCCGGGGGTGGGGAGGGAGAGGGAGCATTTTTGCTCACCAACGATCTTCGAAAGGTCATCTCTGAACAGGTGTAACTATGGGTTGAGCGCGAACCATGGAGGTATGCAGCCCACATTAGATTATCTATTTTGGCTTTAGAGGGACATTTAGTTGGCGACAGGTCATCGAACCTCGGCTCAGGAGAGTGGAGGCCTCAGCTACTGTGTATGACCCATCCACTGGGTACTGGATCGCTGTCCTCTAATCCTGCACTCGAATCCCAGGCTGGGGAGTTTTGCCGTGACTCCTTTAGACATTCTTCTACCAGGGATAAGGGTCACTCCTGTAGACATGACCTTGGTGTTGTTGACTGTGTTTAGGGACATTCTTCTACCAGGGATGAGGGTCAGTCCTACAGACATGGCCTTAGCATTGTTGACTGTTTAGGGACCTACTTCTACCAGGGATGAGGGTCACTCCTGCAGACATGGCCTTAGCATTGTTGACTGTGTTTAGCAACATTCTACCAGGGATGAGGATCACTCCTACAGACATGGCCTTAGCATTGTTGACTGTGTTTAGGGACATTCTTCTACCAGGGGTGAGGGTCATTCCTGCAGACATGGCCTTAGTGTTGTTGACCGTGTTTAGGGACATTCTTCTACCAGGGATGAGGGTCACTCCTACAGACATGGCCTTAGTGTTGTTGACTGTGTTTAGGGACATTCTTCTACCAGGGGTGAGGGTAATTCCTGCAGACATGGCCTTAGTGTTGTTGACAGTGTTTAGGGACATTCTTCTACCAGGGGTGAGGGTCATTCCTGCAGACATGGCCTTAGTGTTGTTGACCGTGTTTAGGGACATTCTTCTACCAGGGATGAGGGTCACTCCTACAGACATGGCCTTAGTGTTGTTGACTGTGTTTAGGGACATTCTTCTACCAGAGGTGAGGGTCATTCCTGCAGACATGGCCTTAGCATTGTTGACTGTGTTTAGGGACATTCTTCTACCAGGGGTGAGGGTCATTCCTGCAGACATGGCCTTAGTGTTGTTGACCATGTTTAGGGACATTCTTCTACCAGGGATGAGGGTCACTCCTACAGACATGGCCTTAGTGTTGTTGACAGTGTTTAGGGACATTCTTCTACCAGGGGTGAGGGTCACTCCTACAGACATGGCCTTAGTGTTGTTGACAGTGTTTAGGGACATTCTTCTACCAGGGGTGAGGGTCATTCCTGCAGACATGGCCTTAGTGTTGTTGACCATGTTTAGGGACATTCTTCTACCAGGGATGAGGGTCACTCCTACAGACATGGCCTTAGTGTTGTTGACTGTGTTTAGGGACATTCTTCTACCAGGGGTGAGGGTCATTCCTGCAGACATGGCCTTAGCATTGTTGACTGTGTTTAGGGACATTCTACCAGGGGTGAGGGTCATTCCTGCAGACATGGCCTTAGCATTGTTGACTGTGTTTAGGGACATTCTTCTACCAGGGATGAGGGTCATTCCTGCAGACATGGCCTTGGTGTTGTTGACCGTGTTTAGGGACATTCTTCTACCAGGGATGAGGGTCACTCCTACAGACATGGCCTTAGTGTTGTTGACCGTGTTTAGGGACATTCTTCTACCAGGGATGAGGGTCATTCCTACAGACATGGCTTAGTGTTGTTGACCGTGTTTAGGGACATTCTTCTACCAGGGATGAGGGTCATTCCTACAGACATGGCCTTAGTGTTGTTGACCGTGTTTAGGGACATTCTTCTACCAGGGATGAGGGTCATTCCTACAGACATGGCCTTAGTGTTGTTGACCGTGTTTAGGGACATTCTTCTACCAGGGGTGAGGGTCATTCCTGCAGACATGGCCTTTGTGTTGTTGACTGTGTTTAGGGACATTCTTCTACCAGGGATGAGGGTCATTCCTACAGACATGGCCTTGGTGTTGTTGACCGTGTTTAGGGACATTCTTCTACCAGGGATGAGGGTCACTCCTACAGACATGGCCTTAGTGTTGTTGACCGTGTTTAGGGACATTCTTCTACCAGGGATGAGGGTCATTCCTACAGACATGGCCTTAGTGTTGTTGACCGTGTTTAGGGACATTCTTCTACCAGGGATGAGGGTCACTCCTTCAGACATGGCCTTGTGTTGTTGACTGTGTTTAGGAGCATTCTTCTACCAGGGATGAGGGTCACTCCTGCAGACATGACCTTGGTGTTGTTGACTGTGTTTAGGGACATTCTTCTACCAGGATGAGGGTCACTCCTGCAGACATGGCCTTAGTGTTGTTGACTCTGTTTAGGGACATTCTTCTATCAGGGATAAGAGTCACTCCTGCAGACATGGCCTTAGTGTTGTTGACTGTGTTTAGGGACATTCTTCTACCAGGGATGAGGGTCATTCCTACAGACATGGCCTTAGCATTGTTGACTGTTTTGGGACCTCTCCTACCAGGGATGAGGGTCACTCCTGCAGACATAGCCTTAGCATTGTTGACTGTGTTTAGCGACATTCTACCAGGGAGGATCACTCCTACAGACATGGCCTTAGCATTGTTGACTGTGTTTAGGGACATTCTTCTACCGGGGGTGAGGGTCATTCCTGCAGACATGGCCTTAGCATTGTTGACGTTTTTATGGACATTTTTTTTACCATGGATGAGGGTCATTCCTGCAGACATGGCCTTAGCATTGTTGACTGTGTTTAGCGACATTCTACCAGGGATGAGGATCACTCCTACAGACATGGCCTTAGTGTTGTTGACCATGTTTAGGGAGATTCTTCTACCAGGGATGAGGGTCATTCCTACAGACATGGCCTTAGCATTGTTGACCGTTTTTATGGACATTTTTTTTACCATGGATGAGGGTCATTCCTGCAGACATGGCCTTAGCATTGTTGACTGTTTAGGGACCTCCTTCTACCAGGGATGAGGGAAACTCCTGCAGACATGGCCTTAGCATTGTTGACTGTGTTTAGCGACATTCTACCAGGGATGAGGATCACTCCTACAGACATGGCCTTAGCATTGTTGACTGTATTTAGGGACATTCTTCTACCAGGGGTGAGGGTCATTCCTGCAGACATGGCCTTAGCATTGTTGACCGTTTTTATGGACATTTTTTTACCATGGATGAGGGTCATTCCTGCAGACATGGCCTTAGCATTGTTGACTGTGCTTAGGGACATTCTTCTACCAGGGATGAGGGTCACTCCTACAGACATGGCCTTGGTGTTGTTGACTGTGTTTAGGGACATTCTTCTACCAGGGATGAGGGTCATTCCTACAGACATGGCCTTAGCATTGTTGACCGTTTTTATGGACATTTTTTTTACCATGGATGAGGGTCATTCCTGCAGACATGGCCTTAGCATTGTTGACTGTGCTTAGGGACATTCTTCTACCAGGGATGAGGGTCACTCCTGCTGATATGGCCTTAGTGTTGTTGACAGTGTTTAGGGACATTCTTCTACCAGGGATGAGGGTCATTCCTGCAGACATGGCCTTTGTGTTGTTGACTGTGTTTAGAGACATTCTTCTACCAGGGATGAGGGTCACTTCTACAGACATGGCCTTGGTGTTGTTGACTGTGTTTAGGGACATTCTTCTACCAGGGATAAGGGTCACTCCTGCAAACGTGGCCTTGGCATTGTTGACTGTGTTTAGGGACATTCTTCTACCAGGGATGAGGGTCACTCCTGCAGACATGACCTTTGTGTTGTTGACTGTGTTTAGGGACATTCTTCTACCAGGGATGAGGGTCACTCCTGCAGACATGACCTTAGTGTTGTTGACCGTGTTTAGGGACATTCTTCTACCAGGGATGAGGGTCATTCCTACAGACATGGCCTTAGCATTGTTGACCGTTTTTAGGGACATTTCTTTACCATGAATGAGGGTCATTCCTGCAGACATGGCCTTAGTGTTGTTGACTGTGTTTAGGGACATTCTTCTACCAGGGATAAGGGTCAATCTTGCTGATATGGCCTTAGTGTTGTTGACTGTGTTTAGGGACATTCTACTACCAGGGATAAGGGTCAATCTTGCTGATATGGCCTTAGTGTTGTTGACCGTGTTTAGGGACATTCTTATACCAGGGATGAGGGTCACCCCAGCAGACATGGCCTTAGCGTTGTTGACTGTGTTTAGGAACATTCTTCTATCAGGGGTTAAGGGTCACTCCTACAGACATGGCCTTAGTGTTTAGGGACATTCCTCTTCCAGGGACATTCCTCTTCCAGGGATGAGGGTCACTCCTGCAGACATGACCTTGGTGTTGTTGACTGTGTTTAGGGGCATTCTTCTACCAGGGATGAGGGTCCCTCCTGCAGACATGACCTTGGTGTTGTTGACTGTGTTTAGGGGCATTCTTCTACCAGGGATGAGGGTCACTCCTACAGACATGGCCTTAGTGTTGTTGACTGTGTTTAGGGACATTCTTCTACCAGGGATGAGGGTCACCCTGCAGACATGGCCGTAGAGTTTTTGACCATATTTAGGCAGGAGCAGGGAACAGGTCTTCTAGCCCTCAATATCTGGCCAGGTTCCCAGTGTTTTCCCCAATTGGGGACTTCTGGCAGCACTAAGAAGTAGGGTTGCCTCAGGCCTTAAGATCAAGAGATACTCGACACTCAGTGACCCCACGCGGTCAGGAGGTGGAGACCACATACAAGCACACACAAACACACACACACACACACACACACACACACACACACACACACACACAAGGGGTTGAAGTTTAGGGCTCAATGAGCACTTCTCTTGGAGAAAGGGACCATCTCCAGACGCTTTCTGCTCCAATGTGCGCGCGAACTTTTAGGCCTGGTTAGGAAAATGAAATTGGCCTACTTTGGACATGCTATGAGACATCAGAGCTGCCATGTAATGAAGACTGTGGCCCAGGGCAAAATGGAGGGCAAGAGACGACAAGGAAGACCGCTGACTTCCTATGTAGAGAACATAGCCAAGTGAACGAAATAAATTATTACCGAAAGACGAAATCTGCAGGACTGTAGGCAGAAGGCGATGGAGACAGCTGACAGGGCATGCATCAACTGCTATCATCTAGAATGATGTCGCCGACAGGTGAACAGGTGTGCGCGGGAATATATTCGTATGTGTACTTAATTTACTGTTGAAGTATTGTGTTTGTTTTGAAACAGTTATAGCCCTGATGTGGCTGTATACAGTCGGCTAGACTTTCAACAGAAAGAACAATAACAATCTCAGAAACTCCGAGGTCTAGAGCCTATCATTATATGCTTTAAATATCCATTTCCACCAATAAGTAGGGAGGAAAGCATATAATGCAATTGATTTCTCTTTTACGGATAATAAAAAAGGACATCTGAATATGGATGTCTTGGACTAAACATAGTGTGTGCGAATCAAAACTATCATTGTTTTGAACACGAAATTCCATTCCTGACACGTGCAATCGTTGAGTTTGTAATGGTAGAAAGAAACTCTAGGGAGAGCTAGACAACAGAAGGTCTTCAGAGAAGTAACCCCCTTTAGACGAGTGTTTCGGCCCTGAACTCCTTACACTCTCGGGGGGCCGGGCCACATCCAGGTCATGACTCCTGGATGCCCTTCTGCTGTTGTCTATCTTTTTTTTTTTTTTTTCCCCCACGCCGGCGAGCGAACCTGGGCGATTCTGCGCTTCAGAACTGCGGTACGCGGTTTTACCAATGTGCTAACGGGGCACACATCATCTGTAGGGAATTTATCACCGGTAATACATGCACTTTCGTTTCTACACTCCGATACATCTGCTCATGTCCACACCTAAGTTCAAGATGGGAGAGATAGAGACTACGTATGGAGTCTCAATGTTATTCCCAAGTCAATGCCCCGTTTTGCAGGACAGGATTGAAACTGAATGCTAAAATACCAAAGTCATGCACAGAGCGAGAAAGAAGGCCAGGAACATTCAAATGAAATAAGAAAACAGACTTAGAAAATGTCCAAAATTTAAAATATCTAGGATCCATAAAAGCAAATGACGGTTCATGCACCACAGATGTGAAAACAAGAACTGGCATGGCAGAACAAAAAATGGTCCAGTTAAACAACGTATGGAAAGACAGGGCTTCCCAAAGATTTAAAACTAAGAATCCTGAAAATTTTTATTTGGCCTGTTTTAATTAACTTGTGGTTGCGAAGCCTGGACACTAAGAAAAGACAAAGAAAAAGAAATTATTGCAGAAGAAATGACTCTAGAGGTGACTTCTCAGAGTCAAATGGACAGACAGAAGAACAAACGATAACGTGTTAAAGGAATTGAATGTCGGTCGCCAGTTACTGACAGAGATCAACATTAAGAAAGCTGAAATACGTAGGCCATGCGATCAGAAACACCAAAACAAATCGTATATCAACGGTCCTGCAAGGGGAAAGTCGAGGCGAGGAGAAGAAAGGGACGACCGCACACCTATTGCGACAACATCGCTGAAGTCTGTGTCTGGAGATCCAGGAGGTCGCCCACAGATGTCTCCATCGTGAGACCTGGAGAAGACTTGTGACGTCGAGCGTGACTCCTACCGCCCATCCCGGAGAGAGTGAGGTGGAAATGCTCCAGACATGCTGGTGGTGTCCACTTCCGTGTTTCATATGTGCCGTTTTCTTCCCCATCCTCATTCCAGATAACAAGCTTTTCCAAATCCGACCTAAGTCTGAAAGAAATTCTCCCATCTGCCGCAAGGAACCGTAAGAGAGAGAGAGTGTTATGTAGGTTATACGCGGGTCACAAATCCTACACATTCGTACTTTTTGAAAAATGAAGAAGCACCGTGATGTACACCATGTGACGAGCCGTTGAACATCAGACATTTCCTCCTTGATTGCTGGGGCGTGTACGATGTGAGACGTAAACACTACACGGCAGACTCCTCAGACAACCTCTTCTGAGACGTCCCTCCCGATGCAGTTTTACAGTTTTTATAAGAGATCAATAGATTTCACCTGATATGATTTTACGGCTGTTTTTCTTTAATTGCATTTTAGATTTGCAAGGTTGACGGCGAACATGGTTTTTAACTGTTGTCTTTTATCCTAACTGGGTTGTCGTTTTTGACTGGGTTGTCGTGTTAGCTCTCATATGGCTCTAGCAGTCGGCTGGGCTATAAGCAATATGAACTTGGAACTTGAAATCCTTGTCAGCGCACGAATCTGCCAGATAATTAAGCTTTCTGGCAGATTTTGGTGGATTGCATATGGTGGGCCTACAGTTCGAGTACGGTAATTTCCCCTTGACCAACAGTTGGCGTATTTTTTAGAGTTGTTTTTAACATGTTGTTGCCCCTTATACGCGGCCTTAGTGGTGGCCTGAGCTGTATAAGCAGCTAGAACTGACCTGTCTGAATCCTTGAATAAACTTTGTAACTCTGGCACAAACGCTATGCGCAAAAAGACTACAATTTTCTCCAGGTTTGTGCT
The DNA here is from genome assembly GCA_030674185.1 of Monoplex corrugatus. NCBI lineage: Eukaryota > Metazoa > Mollusca > Gastropoda > Littorinimorpha > Ranellidae > Monoplex > Monoplex corrugatus. The sequence goes on along the minus strand of JAPXFY010000030.1, from coordinate 12,814,611 downwards.
TAAAGGTTACTTTTTTTTAATTGCTCAGCTTGAACCAGTTAACGATAAATAACCAGAGAAAAAGAAGGAAACCCCAAGGGGAAAATTTGAAATTGAATTAAGACGTATAATGGGCTGATGGAACTGGAAGGAATGGGAAAAACGTGCGTTTTAGCAGGTTGAATGGCCGGTTCATTTGATACTTATCTCGTGTGTGAGTGTGTGTGTGTGTGTGTGTGTGTGTGTGTGTGTGTGTGAGTGAGTGAGTGTGTATGTGTGTGTGTGTCTGTCTGTCTGTCTGTCTGTCTATTCGTTCGTTCCTTGATTTAACGCTTGTTTGTTTGTTTGTGTCTGTGTTTATAAATCGATAAAGATTTTTGTTTTGTTTTTGCCTTTGTTTTTAAAGTTTGAAAACATCCTGTTGTCTCGGACGTGTGTCTGTGCGTGTGCGTGTGTGCGTGGTGTGCGTGTGTGCGTGCGTGTGTGTGTGTGTGTTGTGTGTGTGTGTGTGTGTGTGGTGTGTGTGTGTGTGAAATGGGATAAAAGTCCGCTTCTATCCTAGAGGAAGTCCAGTTATCTACATGAATAGGACCGTGACCTGTCATGGGCACATGTGATGAAGATGGATGAATGGACATGGTTTCGATATTTCTCCTGGCAACGTTTTTAAGGCAAATCTGTGTAGATAGCACTGTGTAATAATATAAGCCCAGCACAGCTACAGCTGGTGTGTGTGTGGTGCGTGTGTGGTGTGTGTTTGTATGTGTGTGTGTGTTTGTGTGTGTGTGTTTGTATTTGTGTGTGTGTGTGTTTGTTTGTGTGTGTGTTTGTGTGTGTGTGTGTTTGTGTGTGTGTTTGTATGTGTGTGAATGTTTGTTTGTGAGTATGTGTGTCTTTGTGTGTGTGTGTCTGTGGCGTGTGTGTGTCTGTGTGATCCTCTCTCTCTCTCTCTCTCTCTCTCTCTCTCTCTCTCTCTCTCTCTCTCTCTCTCTCTTTCTCTTTGCGTATATATATGTCTGTGTATATGTCTTTGAGCGTGGGTTATCATTTTATTGTTGTAGTTGCTGCTGCTGCTGCTGATTGTGTATTTTTCTTCATCTTTTTCTTTGTTTAATTTTTTTTTTTTTTTCCACATGTTGTGGCCACGTTAGCTCAGTCGTTCAGAGCACACTAAACCGACAACACAGGGGTCGTGTGTTTGACCCTCAGACGGGGCCACAGGTTGAGCAGTTTGGCTAACTCAGGTGATAGAGCTGTGCGATCGGGGCCTTAGAGTTCAATCCTAGCCTGAAACATAAAGATTAATACTGGACTGTTTGCTGCCCATCGCAATGGTCCAATCTTTCTCATGGTGTCAGTGTATCGTTGTGGATAATGATCGCTCTTTTTCCCTATAAATGTCAAGATCATGCCAGCACATGATTGTTTTGTTGTGGTGGTGGTGGTGGTGGTTTTTTTGTTTGTTTGTTTTCAAGTTCAGGATGTCTGCCAGAGAACCGCTGAAAGAATCGGCTGAAGCACATAATGGTCATCATCATCATCATCATCATCATCATCATCATGTCCCCTGCCGCATGGCGTTGGCGATCATGGCCCTGCATACGAATGTGTCCCCTGTCGCTACAAGTACATCTCCCACCCTCTCTGTCCTCAGCCACCCTGCAAATCCTTCCAATATTTTCTCCTTGGAGTCTACCTGGCGCTCTCTTTTTCTTGTTACGTCTGGCCATGAATTTTTTTGGGAAAACACGATGGTGGTTTCCCGTAACTTTGCCTTCCATCGGTTTGTGTAGCCTACGGACTCTCCGCCAACCTTTGTCGTTGTTCCCACGACAACCTACAAGACAGAAGGGGGTGATTTTTCTTTCATGGTTCACAACAGGTCTGCAACATAAAGATTAATATTGGACTGTTTGCTGCCCATCGGAATGGTCCAATCTTTCTGATGGTGTCAGCGTAGTGTCGTGGATAGTGACCCCTCTTCTTCTCTATAAATATCAAAATCATGCCAGGACATAGATTTTTGTTGGTGGTGGTGGTGGTGGTGGTGGTGGTGGTGGTGGTGGTGTTTTTTTCAAGTTCATGAAGTCTGCCAGAGAACCACTGACAGAATCGGCTGAAGCACATAATGGTCATCATCATCATCATCATCATCATCATCATCATCGTCGTCATCATCGTCATCATGATGTGCCCTGCCACATGGCGTTGATGATCATGGCCCTCCATACGAATCTGTCCCTTGTCGCTGCAAGTAGGCCTACATCTCCCACCTTCTCTGTCCTTAGCCACCCTGCAAGTCCTTCCAATATTTTCTCCTTGGGTCTACCTGGCGCTCTCTTTTTCTTGTTACGTCTGGCCATGAATGTTCTTGGGAAAATACGATGGTGGTTTCCCGTTGCCTTCCATCGGTTTGTGTCCGGGCTCTCCGCCAACCTTTGTCTTGTTCCCACGACAACCTACAAGACAGAAGGGGGTGATTTTTCTTTCATGGTTTACAACAGGTCTGCAACATAAAGATTAATATTGGACTGTTTGCTGCCCATCGGAATGGTCCAATCTTTCTGATGGTGTCAGCGTAGTGTCGTGGATAGTGATCCCTCTTCTTCTCTATAAATATCAAAATCATGCCAAGGCATAGTTCTTTGTTGTTGGTGTTGATGGTGGTGGGGTTTTTTTTCAAGTTCAGGAAGTCTGCCAGAGAACCACTGACAGAATCGGCTGAAGCACATAATGGCCATCATCATCATCGTCGTCATCGTCATCATCATCATCATCATCATCATCAACGTCATCATGATGTGCCCTGCCGCATGGCGTTGATGATCATGGCCCTCCATACGAATCTGTCCCTTGTCGCTGCAAGTAGGCCGTACATCTCCCACATTCTGTGTCCCCAGCCACCTTGCAAGTCCTTCCAATATTTTCTCCCTGGGTCTGCCTGGTGTTCTCTTTCCCTCCAGCTTTCCTGTTGTGACTGGGTGCTCTAATTCCCCTTTCCTCATAAAATGTCCTATAAATGTTGCTTGTCTTTTCCTAATCTTCTTTATTTTAATGATCTTCTTGTGTCTGCCTCCTTCAAGACTTTGTCTCGTTTGTTTGTTTGTTTGTTTTGTTTTGTTTTTTCTTTGTGGCTGGATTGGCATTCTTGGGAGTATACGATGGTGGTTTTTCCCGTTGCCTTCCATCGGTTTTTGTACTGACTCTTCGCTAGCCTTTGTCGTTTCCACGACTAAGCACATAATGGTAGGCCTACTGATTCAGAAATTGAAACCCAGTTCAATTCTCGTCGTGATTACGGCAATCGTGAATTCTGTGAATATATATCAAAATTAAGAATTTGTGGATGACCTCTGAATTTCGAGTCGTTTAAAGTAATGATACTGATTACATTGGTGTATAGTCTTGGTTCCTATTTTTTTTAGGTGTGTTTGTGGACTTGTCCGTTGGAGATGGAGAGAGACAGAGGTCATTTAGAATGTGTGTGTGTGTGTGTGTGTGGTTGTGTGTGTGCGTGTGTGTGTGGTGTGTGTGGTGGTGTGTTGTGTGTGCGTGTGAATGTTTGTGTGCGTGTGCGTGTGGTGTGTGTGAGTGTGCGTATATGTCTCTGTGTGAGTGTGTGTGCGTATACGTCTGTGGTGGTGGTGGTCATTGATTTAATGTCTATTCACTAAAGTGATTTTAGACACACACAAACAAAAACAAACAAAAACATATGGAGAAAAGAGGAAACTTGGAAATGGTTAATCTTCAGGAAGAAGAAATGAAAAGAAAAAGAAAAAAAAACCAGCTGTGCCGAAGACAAAGAAAATTCACGAATGACATTATCATAATTAACGATTGAAACAGTAAAATTAGCAAACCATAACATTGAACATGAGAAATAACGGCGTATTAAAGATACATGTAATTCGCTATGGGACTTTTTGACAGGCTAACAAAAAATTCATATGTTAAGGATGGTGAGGCAAATATGTTAGAAACTGTCTTCGTATATGTCTGTGTCTGTGTCTATGTGTGTGTGTGTGTGTGTGTGTGTGTGTGTGTGTGTGTGTGTGTGTGTGTGTGTGTGCGTGTGTGTGTGTGTGGAGAGAGAGAGAGTCTGTGTCTGTGTCTGTGTCTGTGTCTGTGTGTGTGACTTGCAGTCTGTTTCCATACCCTAAATGCAATCTGCATGCCTCTCAATATAATTGTTTGAATGTTGCTTTGTGACTAATGGATCAGGTACACACAGTCTCTTTGTCTTTTTTTGGGTCTGTCAGTTCATTCTCTCTCTCTCTCTCTCTCTCTCTCTCTCTCTCTCTCTCTCACTCACACACACACACACACACACACACACACACACACACACACACACACACACACACACGAACAATATCGTATCACCTCATGCCCATTCTCTCAGTGACACTGGAAGCGTATGTGCTTAATCACAGGACCAGATACCACGAGAGAGAGAGAAGCCACATATACACTGAAAGCTGAAGGAGAATCGATCTGTATTTTACGCACACCATTAAGCCCTTTCACTGCCTTACCCTATCCAGCAGATTCTTGCAGGAGACTTGTGGATAGGGTAATGGAGTGAAAGGGTGACGGCTAAGGGAACACGGAGCTGCACCTTTCAAAGTACAGTGAAACTCTGTTATAGCGAGAGCGGACGGCCCAGGCACATTTTCTCGCTATTGCCGAGTTCTCGTTATTCCCAAATGAGAACGCCAAAGGCACCGTGCGCACTCGAGCCAGACGAAGATGAGAGGAGGGAGAGGGGATTACACACCGCACAAGGACGCGCCTTTCGTTGTTTTTCTTTGTTACCGACCACCACGAGATGTGCCCTACCGGGAACTTGACGACGAGGTGGGGGTGGGGCGAGTGGCGAGAACTTTTGTGACCAGGAAGGATAGAAAATCTCTCATTATTACCGAGATGATTATCCACTAACTCTCGTTAAACCCAATGGTTTATTCTTAAAGATTAAGAAGGATAAAAAACGGGGATTGAAAAATGTCTCGTTACTACAGTGTTCTCGTTATTACAGTTGTCGTTATTAATGGACTCCACTGTATAGGAGAGAAGTAGACCTTTTACATCTTTAATTAATAAGTCGCTTGGAGGATAGGCTACACTAACAGCAAATGTTCTTCCCTTCCCTTTTGGTCCCCTTCTTACCCACTGGACGAGGCGACAGGGAAGTTTTTAATCCTGTTTTTATTATCCATTGTTTGGTGTTTGTGATCTGTTTGTGACCGTGCGTTCGCGCTTGACAAAGGCCGGTTGGCCGAAAATTTGCGCTTGTTTTGTTTTGTTTTGTTGGATACGCGCTTGCATTGGTTTTCTTGTTCTTCTGATTCCTGTTTGCTTGGGCGAGGGCAGTCGCACTTGTTTTGCTTCTCGGTTGGTCGATTGGATTCAAACGTAAGCCTTCAGTACTTTTGGAAGCTTTTTGTTCCTTTCTTTCTTTACTTTTCTTTTCTTTTCTTTCTTTCCTTCCTTCCTTCATTCATTCATACATATCTTCTCTCTTTCTCTCTCTCTCTCTCCCCCTTCTCTCTCTCTCCCTCCCTCCCTCCCCTCCCCCCCCCCCCCCTCTCTCTTGCTCTCTTTTCCCCTTGTTTTATCTTTTATTTTTCAACTGGAGTTTTAGCTATGATACAGTGTATGATTTTGTCATAATTTTGAGCTAACAGAGTTTTACACGGACTGCTACTGTTTATGTCCCATGAATGATGAGTTCAGAGTTTGTTCAACAGGGCTTCATGTCACCCAGACAAGTATTCTATGTATCTTTTGGTGTCAACTGACATGAATTAACTTGGATGTTACAGCTCGGGGCATGAAAACGAAATTCAGGTCAACCTGCAAGGTGCAGGACAGGCAGAAATCACAGAATATCGATCTTCTTCTTTTTTTCACCGTCCACGTAGCAGACCATGCCTAGCGATAAATGTTACTTTTTGAATTGGTAAAGTTTCTGCCGACAGCCAAGACGGACAAAACGGATGGGAGAGACCTTCAGTTGTCCAGGGTGGATTTTCAGGCACACAGGAATCGGCGCTGCTTGCGCACTGAAACGACCTATGAGCGAGTACCATTCACATTCCCATATATTATTTCGGTAGTCCAGCTGATTCTCAGATCCCCTGTTGGCAGATTGTTATGAAGAGTTAATTAATTGTTGTCTGTTATTGATTGACACTGTTAACTTAATGTTCTGAATTCTTAATTGTAATTGTTCCCCTTCTTACATTCAAACTCCCACTACCCCTTCCCATCCTCGTCCCCCACCCTTTTTTTCCCCACTCCCTGTGTGTGTGTGTGTGTGTGTGTGTGTGTGTGTGTGTGTGTGTGTGTGTGTGTGTGTGTGTGTGTGTGTGTGTGTGTGTGTGTGTGTGTGTGTCTAAAATCACTATTGTGAACAGACATTAAATAAAGATTCCATTCCATTCCATCTGATGTGAATGACCGTGGAGAGTTTGCCGACGTTATATTGCATGGTAGGCTGCCATGGCTTGTTCGAAGGCTTTCAGGCCTGGCAACTCGGTCTGACTTCAGACTTCAGAATCTCATATGATTTTTGACAATGCTGCTGTGGCTGTGAGGATGCACTGCAATTCTACACTGACAGAGAATACGTTCTGGTTTAAAAGCAGGTGAAAAGTCAGACAACAAACGACTGATAGATGTGATAACAAACGTTTAGGATCCAGAAAAAAACACGAAAAAAAAAATCAGAAAACGTATTTAATACAACTAATTGACATCATGAGAAACCTAGAAGAAGACCCTGGATTAAAGGTTGGAGGGAAAATGATAAACAACATTCGGTACGCGGATGACACCGTGCTAATTGCAGAAAATGAAAGGGACCTACAAAACCTTGTGAATATACTAGAAATAGAAAGCAAAGGTAAGGAGTTGGAACTAAACAGCAGGAAGACTGAAGTCAGTAAAAAACATGAAATCCCCTCATGCAAAATAACAGCAAATGGCACAACCTTGAGACAGGCTAATAAGTTCAAATACCTGGGAACGATCATTTCATCAGACGCAGATGCACATCGGAAGTAGCTGGCAGAATCGGCCAAGCCAAAACAGCATTCAAGAAGATGACAAGCATCCTTACCAACAAATGCCTATCAATTAACATGAGAAAGACAGTCCTTGAATGTTATATAGAACCAATACTGTTGTACGGATGCGAGGCGTGGACAGTCAGCAAGCAAAGCCAGAGCAAGATTGAGGCAGCCGAGATGTGGTTTCTCAGAAGAATGTTGAGAGTTCCATGGACAGCAAAGAAAACAAACGAGACAGTCTTGATGGGAGGCAGACACAAGTAGATCACTCATAAGGAAGATTAGGAAAAGACAAGCAAACATTTATCGGCCATTTTATGAGGAAGGGGGATTTGGAGCACCTGGTCACAATGGGAAAGCTGGAGGGAAAGAGAGCACCAGGTAGACCCAGGGAGAGAATGCTGGACGGACTTGCAGAAGTGGCTGGGGATGAGGAGGTGGGGGAGATGCTAGGGGCAACGAGAGATAGAGATGGTTGGAAGTCCATGGTCGCCAACGCCATGTCGGCAGGGCACCTGATGATGATGATGAATGTGACATTGGCTGTATTAGATACACCTTCTGAATCTTTTTTCACGTTTTCTTTTTTCTTTCTGGTTCCTGTTTGCTTGAACGCGGGCAGTCACACTTGTTTTGGAAATTGTTTAGGATGTCGGACTTTCAGTCAGAAAGTCTGATTTTGAACCTGCCTGGGTAGCGTCTGGTGTGTAATGGGTGGAAATGTTCCCAATCTCCCAGATCGATGTTAGGTCTGTGTGCAGCCTGCTAAGGCATGAACCTCCTTCATGCAGATCAAATCAGCACGTTAAAGATCCCGTAAGCCAGTCGATGGCTTATGGAAACTCAATAACACAGATGCTTACCAACATATACATACACCCGAAATGGAATATAAGACTTTTCCACCATCTTCTTCTTCTTCTCTTCTTCTTCTTCTTCTTCTTTTTCTTTTTCTTCTTTTCTTCTTTTCTTCTTCTTCTTCTCTTCTTCTTTTCTTTCTTCTTCTTCTCTTTCTTCTTCTTCTTCTTTTCTTCTTCTTTTCTTCTTCTTTCTTCTTCTTCTTCTTCTTCTTTCCTTCTCTCTTTCTTCTTCTTCTTTCTTCTTCTTCTTCTTCTTCTTTTCTTCTTCTTCTTTTCTCTTCTTCTTCTTTTCTTCTTCTTCTTCTTCTTCTTCTTCTTCTTCTTCTTCTTTCTTCTTCTTCTTTCTTCTTTCTTCTTTTCTTTTCTTCTTCTTCTTCTTCTTTTCTTTTTCTTCTTCTCTTCTTCTTCTTCTTCTTTCTTTTCTTCTTCTTCTTTTCTTCTTTTCTTCTTCTTCTTTTTCTTTTCTTCTTTCTTCTTTTCTTCTTCTTTTCTTCTTCTTTCTTCTTTTCTTTCTTCTTCTTCTTCTTCTTCTTTTCTTCTTCTTCTTCTTCTTTTTCTTTTCTTCTTCTTCTTTTCTTTCTTTCTTTTCTTCTTCTTCTTCTTCTTCTTTTCTTTTCTTCTTCTTTTTTTTCTTCTTCTTTTTCTTTTTTTCTTCTTTCTTCTTCTTCTTTTCTTTTCTTTCTTTCTTTTCTTCTTCTTCTTCTCTTTTCTTTTCTTCTTCTTTCTTCTTTTTCTTTTTCTTCTTCTTCTTCTTCTTCTTTCTTCTTTTCTTCTTCTTTTCTTTTCTTTTCTTCTTTTTCTTTTTCTTCTTCTTCTTTCTTCTTCTTTCTTTTTCTTTTCTTCTTCTTTTCTTCTTCTTTTCTTTCTTCTTCTTTTCTTCTTCTCTTTCTTCTTTCTTCTTCTTCTTTTCTTCTTTTCTTTTCTTCTTCTTTTCTTCTTCTTCTTTCTTCTTTTTCTTTTTCTTTCTTCTTTCTTCTTTTCTTCTTTCTTTCTTTTTTCTTCTTCTTCTTTCTTCTTTTCTTCTTTCTTCTTTTCTTCTTCTTCTTCTTCTTCTTCTTTCTTCTTTCTTCTTCTTCTTCTTCTTCTTCTTCTTTTTCTTTCTTTTCTTCTCTTCTTTCTTCTTTTTCTTCTTCTTCTTTCTTCTTCTTTCTTCTTCTTCTTCTTTTCTTCTTTCTTCTTCTTCTTCTTCTTCTTCTTCTTCTTCTTTTTCTTCTTTTTTTCTTTCTTCTTCTTCTTTCTTCTTTTTCTTCTTCTTCTTCTTCTTTTCTCTTCTTTTCTTCTTTCTTCTTTCTTCTTCTTTTTCTTTCTTCTTTTTCTTCTTCTTCTTCTCTTTTCTTCTTCTTCTTTTCTTCTTCTTCTTCTTTTTCTTCTTCTTCTTCTTTTCTTCTTTCTTCTTCTTTCTTCTTCTTCTTTCTTCTTCTTCTTCTTCTTCTTCTTTTCTTCTTCTTTTTCTTTTCTTTTTCTTCTTTCTTCTTCTTTTCTTTTTCTTTTTCTTCTTCTTCTTCTTTTCTTCTTTCTTCTCTTCTTTCTTCTTCTTTCTTCTCTTTTCTTCTTCTTCTTCTTCTTCTTCTTCTTTCTTTTTCTTCTTCTTTCTTTCTTCTTTCTCTTCTTCTTCTCTTTCCTCTCTTTCTTTTTTCTTCCTTCTTCTTCTTCTTCTCTTTTTCTTCTTCTTCTTTTTTCTTCTTCTTCTTTCTTCTTCTTTTCTTCTCTTCTTCTTTTCTTCTTCTTTTTCTTTCTCTTTCTTTTCTTCTCTTTTTCTTCTTCTTCTTTCTTCTTCTTCTTCTCTTTCTTCTTCTTCTTTCTTCTTCTTCTTTCTTCTTCTTCTTCTTTTTCTTCTTTTTCTTCTTCTTCTTCTCTCTCTTTTTTTTTCTTCTTAATTCTTTTTTTTTTTGGTTCGTCTTCTATTCGGCCTACGTTATATGTCTCCTAAATTCTTTTTCTTCTCCATTACTACTGGCTCTTTATCTTCTGTCATTTTCTTCTCTACATCCTTTAGCTCTCTTCTTCTCTTCTTACTGCTATGGTTGCTGTCTTCTCTTCTTACAATAGGTCTTCTTCATGGTCTCTTCTCTTTCGTTATAGGCTCTTTTCTATATAATTGCTCTTTCTCGTATAATAGGGCTTCTTTTCATATAATAGCTTCTTTCTATAGGCTCTTCTTCTGGCTTCTAATGCTCTCTTCATTTATAGGCTCTTTCGTATAATGTCTCTTTCTTTATAGGTCTCTTTTCATTTCAATATCTGGCTCTTTTCTGGTTTTCATATGGTCTTCGTTTCTTTTCGTTTTATTAAATGGTTCTTTCGTTATAATGGCTCTTTTCAGTATATCTTGTTATGCTCTTTCATATAATAGGGCTCTTTCGTTCTCTCATGTATATAGGCTTCTTCTCATTCTATATAGCTCTTCTCTGTATAAATAGGCTCTTCTTTCAGTATAATATAGGGCTCTTTTCATTAAATAGGCTCTTTCAGTTTAAATAGGGCTCTTTTCAGTTAAATTAGGCTCTTTCTTATAGCTCTTCATTCTATTTTAATAGTGCTTCTTTCATTATAGGCTTCTCTTATCTTCTTTTCAGTATAAACGGGCTCTTTCAGTATATAGGCTTTCTTCTCTTTCAGTTAAAAGGCTTCTTTTCGTTAAATAGCTCTTTCAGTTAAATAGGCTCTTTCAGTTAATAGGCTCTTTCTTTATTAGTCTTTCAGTATAAATATGGCTCTTCTTCTTTCTATCATAAATCAGGCTCTTTCAGTATAATAGGGCTTCTTGCTCTTTCTTCAATAGTTCTTCATTTAATTATGGCTCCTTTGTCTTTCAGTTTAAATAGAGCTTTTTTCTTAGGTCTTTCATATAAATAGGGCTCTTTCGAGTTAATGAGCTCTTTCAGTATGAAATAGAGGCTCTTTCCAGTATAATGCTCTTTCAGTATAAATAGGGCTCTTCTCTTATAAATAGGGCCATCTTCAGTATAAATAGGGCTCTTTCAGTATAAATAGGGCTCTTTCAGTATAAATAGGGTCTCTTTCGTATAAATAGGGCTCTTTCATATAAATAGGGCTCTTTCAGTTAAATAGGGCTCTTTTCAGTATAAATAGAGGGTCTTTCAGTATAAATAGGGCCTTTCAGTATAAAAGGACTCTTTCAGTATAAATAGATCTTTCAGTATAAATAGGCCTTTCAGTATAAATAGGGCTCTTTCAGTATAAATAGGGCTCTTTCGTATAAATAGGAGCTCTTTCAGTATAAATAGGAGCTCTTTCAGTACAAATAGGAGCTCTTTCAGTATAAATAGGAGCTCTTTCGGTATAAACAGGAGCTCTTTCAGTATAATAGCTCTTTCAGTATAAACAGGAGCTCTTTCAGTATAAATAGGAGCTCTTTCAGTATAAACAGGAGCTTTCAGTATAAATAGGAGCTCTTTCAGTATAAATAGGAGGTCTTTCAGTATAAATAGGAGCTCTTTCAGTAAAATAGGAGCTCTTTCAGTATAAATAGGAGCTCTTTCAGTATAAACAGGAGCTCTTTCAGTATAAATAGGAGCTCTTTCAGTATAAACAGGAGCTCTTTCAGTATAAATAGGAGCTCTTTCAGTATAAATAGGGACTCTTTCAGTATAAAACAGTTCATTCAGTATAAATAGGGGCTCTTTCAGTATAAACAGGGGCTCTTTCAGGTATGAGCTCTTTCAGTATAAATAGGGGTCCTTTCAGCATAAATAGGAGCTCTTTCAGTATAAATAGGGTCCTTTCAGTATAAATAGGGCTCTTTCAGTATAAATAGGGGCTCTTTCAGTATTATTATTATTTTATTATTAAGGGCATTTAGAGCGCCTAATCTTTCTGGAAAGCCCTAAGCGCTTACAAACTGTACAATACACATTACATCGAACATAGAAACATAGGCCTAATATAATTTTCATCATACATGGCGGACCTCTGTCACTCCATCCCACAAGCACATACACACCGTTAATAATATCAAATATTAGTACCTACTCTCTGGCACACACACACATATCCTCCTCCCACCCCGAGACATATCTATAGGCGCACAGCAATAACATACACAGAAGCACGCTAGCGCGCAGACAGCATAGCTCTTTTAGGTAATAAATTTCAGAGAGGAAAGAGATGCGTTTTCAAGCCAGATTTAAATGACTGAAGACTGGTTTTGTGCCTCAGCGGTAGGGAAGTGAATTCCATGAGGAAGGGGCTTGAAAAGAAAAGGATAAATAATATCCCCTCCTTCTGGAAATTCTGAGGTAGAAATTTGCTCCGTCACTTTTTCGTTTCTTCCTTGTTCCTTTGCTTTCGATCTTTTTCTACCATTTTCTGCCTTGCTGGTCCATTCACCTGTTCAACGTATGTGTCCTATAAAACCTTACACACTTTCGCTTAGGACTGATAATTGGGCGTTTGTTTTCACCGATTTATTAACATTATTTTCACATAAATCTGCATCAATAGCTTTTCCTTGGCAAACCACATGTCCACTTTTGGGTGTTATGCTGTAAAATTTTGGATGTCTTGGTCAAAGAAACTTAAACTGTCTACTAATCTTTCAGTGCTTACAGCTTATAGATCCCAAGCAACTCGTCACTCATGAGAACGCTGTATGGGTGAAAGCTGCACCAGATGCCTCCACCTCTCACGGTTGTGGGTGAGTGCCTGGTTCGCGATAAAGCTCTCTCTCTCTCTCTCTCTCTGATCCACTCAACACTGACTTATTTTCTGTCTCGTTGCAGACTATAAGCAACAACCATGTGTAGCTGGAACACATACACGGACAACCTGACCGAGAGCAAGGTGGACTTGTGTGGAATCCACGGCACCAACGGAGCGCCCTGGGCCCAGGTGTCCAAGTTCAAATGTGCGCCTGAAGAAGTGGCCGTCTTGGTTCAAGCCATCGTCAACAACGACATGGGGATCTACGGCACCGGGGCCTGCCTGGCGGGAAAACGATGGACTGTGATCCGTCTAGAGCCTGAGGTCAGTCTGATGATTCTAAAAGGCAAAGGTCCTGACAACCAGAAGCAGACCCTGGTGAGTAGCTGTGTCCACGCAGGCTGTCGTCATAGGAGCCAATAGCGACGACCAGGTGCAGGGGCCAGCTGTCCGCACGGCCGTGGAGCGCCTCAGAGATTACTTGAAGCAGTGTGGTTATTAGTTATATGAGCCAGGTGTTAGTAGGTGTATGTATAATGATGATGATGAGAGGGACGGTTTTTTTTTATTTTTTGTTTATTTATTTTTTTTGTTTAACTCTCAAGCAAATTTTCTTTTTTTTTTCTTTTTTTTCTGTTTTGTCTTCTTTGTTGGTTTTGGTGTTGATTGTTGTTGTTAGAGTTGCTGTTGTTGTTTTTGTCGAGTAGTTGTTGTTGCTGTAGTTATATTGTGGAGGATTTCTTCCTCCAAAGTCAGGAAATTTGTAATGTGTTTCTGTTCTGTTTTGTTTTTGTTTTGTGCGCTCTCTGTGTATGTACATGTTTATTATTTTCCTTCTTAATGTTTAGTGCAAATGGATGTGCTGTTGTGGTCTCTTGGCTAGAAAGTTTTAAGAGATGCCTATTGTTGGCTTTTCTGACATGTTTTCAACAAAACAGGGCTTATAAGAAACCAAAGTTTGGTGATCTGGGCAAACATTGGAAAGATAAAGAATTAACTTATCTTATGACAATGTTTGGATGCGAATTGTTCATTATGTAAGATTTTCCTGTATCTTTTAAGAAAGAATTGGAACACATTCGTTCGTCATTTTGCATCAGGCTATCAATAGATATTACAGGTCTGTGTCTGCAGTTTAAATTGGTCAGTGGTCGGTTTCTGGCAACTTTATTCTTTGGTACTTTTCTTTTTTAACGAAACGAGTTTGGATTTTTGTAAAAAAAAAACAATAAAAAAAAACATTATGCACATATCTTTTCTTTTTTTATTTTTTTTATTAGTAATGCCATGTGTGGTGTTGTATTGGTGCAAACGTGTTGCTTGTCAATTCTGTGTATCTGGTCTGACCTTCACCTGCCACAAATCCATGACACAAGTCTCAGATTATACTACATGGAACTCTTATAAAACGATGGTTTTTTTCAGCTTTAAGGTATTTTTTAGAACTCTTACAAAAAAGTTTTTTCTGGCTTTAAGGTATTTTAATTTTTAGGCAAATCCGTCCAGTTCTACTTAACTTATAAAGATAAGGCACGATGAAATCATTTTTGTATTGAATGAAATAAAGTTTAATCTTATTCTACGGCTCAGGGTCATTCTTTTTACCTTATCTCTTAAGGCGATATACATCCACCTCTTAATGCATCACCCATGTGGACACGGTAAATTGAAACAGGTGAGGGATAGGAGTGGCGGGTGAATAAGAGAGGATGGGATATGTAAAGATGATGGGGGGATGATACAGTTCATGTTTATGAAAATTCAAATTATTTCTTTTAATTCTAATGTAATTCTGAATCATCAAGTTGGAAATGGGGGGGGGGGGGGGGGGGGGGGGTGGGGTGGAGGGGGACTGTAAATTTTTTTAATATATTTTTTGGAATGTGAAATCTTTATTTTGTCAACAACAAAAAATCATTTGTTTAAACAATGTACACTGATTTGTAAATCTAGTCTTTAAAAAAAATTTGCACACATTTTGTATAAACTGTTTTCTATTTTTCTAGCTGCCGTCCTTAAGTGAAAAAATTCTAGTCCATTTTTTTAAGAAATTGTTATTCACTACTTAAATTCTGTGTTGTTGAGTGAGGTTTACATCTGCTATATTTGGGTATGAACTTGTGTGAATAGACAGGAGTGTCTGGGTATGAAATTTGTACATTTTCCTTTAAATCTTTTTTCTTGAATTTCTGTAATTTTTCTAGACAGCCATTTATGGGAATGAAAATCTTATCAGGTTCAATACTAAGAATCTGTAAAACATTGTTCAAATTTTACATGGACAATAATTTGCTCTAGTGAGAATCAGCATTACTAATTACTACGTTTGTAAACTCATCTACTTTTGGTGAAAATACCTTTGTGCAGAACCGTCCTCTCAGTTTTTCCTCTTAAGCTATTTATACATATAAAGATCTTGTCACGGATTTATTCGATGAAAACTTGTCCTGTTTTGTACAAGTGCTTGAAATGTTTTGTCTCACTAGAGCTGTGTTCAATGTTTACATGCAAAGGTGCTTCACAATGTAATGATTTGTTTCAAAATCTGGTCAGGTTGTTCTTGAAGTAAAATCCTTCCAACGGGCATTGTCCGTGTGTTATGTCTTATATATGTATATGTATGAGGAGAGAGAGAGAGAGAGAGAGAGAGAGAGAGAGAGAGAGTGTGGTAGGTGTGTGTGTGTGTGTGTGTATGTTTTTGAGTGTGTGTGTGTGTGGTTTGATTAGTCCTATGTTTACATGTGTTTGTGTGTGTGTGTGTGTGTGTGGTGTGTGTGTGTGTGTGTGTGGTGTGTGACAGAGAAAGAGAGACAGAGAGAGCAAGTGGTGTGTGTGTGTGTGTACAGAGAAAGAGAGAGAGCAGAGTGAGTCGGTGTGTGTGTGTGTGTGTGTGTGTGTGTGTGTGTGTGTGTGTTGTGTGTGTGTGTGAGCATGTGCACACGCATGCATGAAACACATAAAGAAAACTGTTAAACATTGAACTGACGGAAAAGCAAAACAATACTTCATGTTCTTAGGTCACACACACACACACACACACACATACACACACCACAACACACAACTCACACACACACACACACACACACTACACACACACAACACACACACTACACACACACACACACTCAAAAACTGCACACATTCAATATATCAGAACTTTAATGTTCTTTTTATCCCATCCTTATCATTTTCATTCATCAATAAAAAGCTCTATTTTTTTTTCCTTTTGCATATCGATGTCCAGTCTTAACATATGTGACAAATGCATCAAATCTTAAAATTACTTAAAGCGACGAAGCTGTTCAAATATCAATACACAAACAACAGTACGGTGTTTTAAATGAAATCTTTTCCTTATGAAAAAAAAAAAAAAAAAAAAATCGGGAAAAACACCTCTCTCACTTCAATGTTTTACTTCTTTCTTTGTCCACATAATTGTTCCTACGTAATTAACTATGCGAGATTTTGCCGAGTTATCGTTTACTACAAAACCGTGTCTATACAGATACATCTAGTGTGTTAAATTTTGTTATGTCAAATCTGTTTTGCACTATTATCACTCTCCTTTGGAAAGAAAAAAATAATAACTTCATACAGAGGGGGGAAAACAAGAAACAAGACAGTCAAGCCATTTTAACAAGCTCTCTTTCAATAGAGATTATCAACAACAACAAAAAATCAAGAACATGTACTACTCAAGATCACTATCACCTTGAAGTACCTTCAATTTATATTGAACTTGATGTATATTAACCCTTTCACTCCCACAGCCTGCACATAGGTTGCAAAAACTTAACCCTTTTACTCCCTCACCCTATCCACCAGCTTCCAGCAGGAAGCTGGTGGATAGGGTGAGGGAGTGAAAGGGTTAAGTTTTTGGTTTGCTATCAAGGCTGACAATGTGGGATGCTGACAGATAGGGTGAGGGAGTCACAAGGGTTAAGGACAAAAGTAGACTCAAATATTGTTTAAAGTTCCAGAAAAAGCGCTGCTCACACAGCTTCCATGGAAAGTGCTCATTTGAGGCACACTTTGGTCCCGAAAAAGCTTTCAAAAAAACTCATTTCCTTCAAAACTGGCACTTGAACAGTTCAACAAAAATGAGGGATATCAGTAGTATGATAAAAAAGAAAAAAAAAAAAAAAAAAATGTTGCAGCATCAGCTTGCTTAACCCTTTGACCCCCTGCACCCTGGCCAACAGCATCCTGCATTATCAATCATGCCAGCAAAGCAAAAACATAACCCTTCGACTGCTCACTAGGTGAGGGAGTCAAAGGGTTAAGTTTTTGCAGTTGGTGTATAGGGTGCGGAAGTCAAAGGGTTAAATGCGCTTCTATTTTTACCAGGTTCATACTTAGTGGACTGAGCTCCCCCGGATGGGTGTGAATGTGTATGCGTGCGTACAAGTGTGTGTGTGTGTGTGTGTGTGTGTGTGTATGCACATGTCTGTGTGTGTGTGTGTCTATGTGTGTGCGTGTCTGAGTGTGTCTATGTGTGTGCGTGTCTGAGTGTGTGTTTTGGGTGTGGTGTGTGTGTCTGTCTGTCTGTGTCTTGGAGTGTGTGCGCGTGTGTGTGTGTGTGTGTGTGTGTGTGTATGTCTGTGTGGGTGTGTGCGCGTGTGTGTGTGTGTGTATGTGTGGTGTGTATGTCTGTGTCCGTGTGGGTGTGTGTTTATGTGTGGGTGGGTGTGCATCACATGTACGTCCCACACGAAGGGGAAGGGCATGTTTTTAACTGATGAAAAAATTAGTTCCACATCCATTTATCATGTATTTACGCTCTCCATCTAATGCCTTGTTTCAGTGGCATTGTCATCACTGTAATGCTGTCACTTAATCGGACAAAGGCAATTATAGCTTGACTATCTTTTCAACACAAGTAACAGGTCCAGTTTTGGTACACATACAACATCCCCAAAATTTAACATCATTTATTTGGGTTTAAAGGCATAACAAAGGACAACTGTTCCAACATGGATACTATCATTTTGAATGTTCTGTGTCTGCATTATGAATGACTTGATTTTAAACATCTGTACATGTTGAAATGAACAAAGAAAACAGTTTGGCGAATATTCTCATTTCATGTAATTGGGTGTTGCTGGCACTATCAATGAGTAACTTTGAATTGAAAAAAAAGCATATCACTACAATGAGCAACTTTAGAATCTGAAGATGAAGTGTATCACTACCAATGACAACTTAGAATCTGAAGATGAAACGTATCACTACCAATGAGTAACTTTAGAATCTGAAGAGAAAGCGTATCACTATCAATGAGTAACTTTAAAATCTGAAGATGAAGCTATACTACCAATGAGTAACTTTAGAATCTGAAGATGAAAGCATATCGCTACCAATGAGTAACTTTAGAATCTGAAGATGAAAGCATATCACTACTACCAATGAGTAACTTTAGAATCTGAAGATGAAAGCATATCGCTACAATAGTAACTTTAGAATCTGAGATGAAAGCATATCACTACTACAATGAGTAACTTAAATCTGAAGATGAAAGCATATCACTATCAATGAGTAACTTTAGAATCTGAAGATGAAAGCATATCATATAATGAGTAACTTAGAATCTGAAGAGAAAGCACACTGTATTACAGTATTCCTGCATAATGGATCATTCTGTTTAACAGACAAAATAGTTTCTCTCTTGTATACAGTTATGTTTCAGATACATTACCTGTCCTGTATGGAAATGGATGTTTCTCACTGAAGAAAAATATTGATACCATGTAATCTGTGACGATGCTGGACACTATCACTGTGTGACTTCAGAATATGAAGAAGGAAGCAATACTGTATTATTCTGTTCTTGCACACTGGATCATGTTGGAAAGACAAAATATCACACAGAAGAACATAGTGCGGAAATTGCTCACTTTTAGAGAATAATGACTGCCATATCTATCACTTGTTACGGATGAAGTTTAACATAATTATTTACTTACACATGTAATAATATGAATGTATGTCAATGTTTTACCAGTAAGTGTTTATTCTTATACTTTTAAGCTTTGAAATTGATGACATTTCATGCATACCTGTGATTACTTTGAACGAGATGTGGATGCCTTCCAAATATGCTGATTTTGAAGTCTTTTATGAAAATAATTTTGCGTTGCTATTGGTGTTCATCTTTATTTTCTGCCAAAATATGAATAAAAACAAAGTTTAAAAAAATCACATCAGAAAGGATAAATAAAGACTGACCAATTTTCATGTCATGGGTCAGCACGTTATGTGGAGCAGTAACAAGCCAGTTCTACGTGTTGAGGACCGAGACTTAAACCCTTAGAGACATCAGATATCGATTCCACAGTTCTGTTAACTAAAATTAACCGAATTTAGCAAAAACTGAGTCCAAGACCAACTATTCTGTAACATGTTCTTTTGGGGTTCTTGATATGGAACAAAACTGTTCAAACAGACAAGAAATTTTCCTCTTCTCCATTAAAACTTAAGCTTACTATCTGCAAATGATTCACTCTTTTTTTCTACTTTTTTCAAAATGCATGAACTTTTTTTCTATGCACTTTCTTCGTGTTTTCTGATACTTTCCCCTTGCTCTTTCTAGCAAAGTGATTCTGGAATTTACTCAATACTGGTTTTGTTTAATGATCAGTTCTTTGCGACGCAACAACATCAACACATCACGCAGTCAACACAAATCATTAATGCTTACAAAACAGTGTTGGACAGTCGGTTCAACACCCATCAAGCACGCACACATATGTGTGATGGATGTTTTGTACACAAAAATGCTGTTGTTAACATTCTGGACAGACAGAAAAGAAAAAGAGAAAATGCAAATATAAATCATTTTTTCCCCCATTTTATTATTGAAAAGGTCAACTAAAAAAATGGAAAAAGATAGATATGAAATTCAAATACAGTCTTTCCGTTTCATCTTACAAAAATCATACTGAACAAAGATAAAAATCAACTAAACTTACATTCGCAAAGACAGAAAAAGATGGAAAGAATGAGAAAGCTTCAGAGACTGAATAGGAGAAGTTGAAAAAAAAATAAACAGACAAAATAACGCATTTATCAAAGAGAAGAAAAAAAGGCAAAGACAAAATCCATTCAACAAAGATTACAGCTGTTTAGTGGTGGTGTTTCACTCTCCAATAAATTGTATCACAAGATTAACTTACCACAATGGCCTCAATTCTGTACACCCATCCCACCCCTGCCCAACCCTGTCCCACCAACACACACTGTCCAAAAATACACATTATACAAATTTATATATAAAAAGAAAATTAAAAAAACAAAACCATGGGCAGTGTGGACGTGACTGTGCGCACCACACAGTTCTCAACTGCCGATAATTCATAAATACTTACACACGTCATGCTACCCACTCAAATGTGAAACGTTGGTTAAGGATACATGTATTTCTTGACACACACGCGCAACACACACACACACACACCCCGCGCGCGCACACTCACGCACTCATGCACACACAAAACTAGCATACACACACATAACTAACAATCAATCAAATATTAAATGCTGTACATACACTCACACCCTCTCCCCCTGACGACACACCCTCCCCTCCATCCCTCTTCCCACACACCCCCTCCCCCCAAACCCATCCATTGAATGAAAGAATATCACACGCTCCACACTTTTCAAAACAGAAAACTCCATATATATATATATATATATATATATAATATATATATATATATATATTATATATATATATATATAATATATATATATATATATATATATATATATATATATATATATATATATATATATATATATAATATATATATATATATATATAATATATATATATATATATATATATACACACACATATACATACACACACACACACACATATATATATATATATATATACTTGCAATGATGCATTGATCATTATCATCATAATAATCATACAGATAATAGGTTAAGACCAAAACAAAAGGGCCTGTGGTTAGATATCCCAGTAAACGCTGAATAATAATAAAACCATGGCACAGTTTGAATTATTACAGAGTAAAGATAATATACAGCAATAATATATATTTCAGGATGGTTTCATGATAGTCACAATTAATGTTTAACAGTAATATTTACACCCACGAGAGATCTGCCCATGGAGCAGAACAGAACGATCAATCAATTAGGATCTTGAAACTTCTGTACAAATCATCCACAAACAGGTTTACTTTTCATTTCGAAATAAAAAGACACAACACTCACAGTTCGGCGAATGTTAAGTGTGTAACATAAATAAGTATGGTGCCAAAGATATGACATGAATAATGAACAGAGAAAACAAACATTCTTCTATCATCACTAAAGAGATGAAAAGGGATGCCGGGAGAAAAAAAACAACAACAACAACAAACAGAAGACTACTACAGGATGTGTGTGTATATATGTGCCAGTGTGCATCTCTTTGTCTGCATGCGCATATGCATGCAGATGTGTGCATGTACATGCATGTGTCTGCACACTATAAGCTCATGCTCATGTACAGTATACCTGCATACATTCATGTGCGCAAAGGTTTCATACAAACAGGCAACATTTTGAATACTGCACAAGAACAAAACTGAAATCAACCTGCCAATGCTTAAACTAAAACAAGACATCATTATACAAGAAAAATTAATTAAAAAAAAAAAAAAAGACCCTACATGGTCAAACCATTCTAATTATCTCCCTTCTTATACAACAAATCTTAAAAAAAGTTCAGGTTTTGTACTTCTAAAAGTCACTGTGACCTTGAAGAAGTTATGGTTGAAATTAATCTTGACCTGGATTGAGGACAATGGAAAAAGAATTAATTATCACAAGTTCCTGCGAAAATGTTGCTTGCACGCCTTCCTCAAAAAGTGCTGGCTTCAGGCTATTATTTGGGCCGTGTGACTCTGACTTTGGAGCTTTACCTTCCACACTGATCTTTAGGATTCCTCAACAGTCCACAGCTTTTACTAAAATCCAGTGAAGATCCACACATAGACAGCTGAGAAAGTTTGTTCACTCATATTGTCACAAACACAGAAACATGCAACGTTCTCTGGTCAATGTAAAACAATCTTTTTCTTTAAAAAGGGAAATCTCAGAGAGAGAAAGAGAGAGAGAGAGAGAGAGAGAGAGAGGAGAGAGAGGGGGGGGGGGGGGGGGGGGAGAAGCGAGAAAAACTTCCAAACATGACATGAACAGACAGCAGCTCATATCTTTGTTCACCTCAGCTTGCAAACTCCAAGTCTGGTTTGACCAAAAGAATGATAGATCTCATATATCCTAACACACACACACACACACACACACACACAAACACACAAATAATTTCAATAACAAGAATTGACCACACACTGATAACCAGCAGTGGATACCACAATGAAAACAGCATACACAGCATGAGACCTACACCAGCTAAACTTGTAAAGACATTGCATCATACTGACAAAATCCTCAGCGCCTTCAAACTATGCACAATACTAAGAAACACACACACACACACACACACACACACACACAAACAACACACACCTCAGAAAGACACAGCACTACCGTCCACACAAACCACGAAAGTATCTACCATGCACATCAAACACTCCCAAAAATGCCAATTCTCCAACACACACCACAGAAAAATCTCACAATTTAAAAATCAATATTATGAGTAAAAAGACAAGAAGCTACGCATTATAATATAGCACAACCTTTGTTTTGGATGAATGCCAACTCGATGCAAAAATAACAGTCAAAAAACAGCTCAACATCCCCCCCCCCCCCCCCCCCCCCAAATGCTAAAAGCTCGTTCAATAATACACAACAGCCTTGCACTAACTACTTCAATGTTTGGAGTAGGACAGTCAGAAAATTACTTATAAATCATTCTTATATGACCCTATCTACCAAACTTATTTGGGCTCACAGCGAATTTCACATAATCACACTTTTTAACCCTTCGACTCCTGCACCCTATTCACCGGCTGCAAAAACTTAACCCTTTGACTCCCTCACCCCTATCCACCAACTTTCTGCAGAAAGCTGGTGAGTAGGGTGAGGGAGTCAAAAGGATTAAGTTTTTGCTTTGCTGACGTGGCTGACAATGCAGGATGCTGGTGGACAGGGCGTGGGGGTCAAAGGGTTAACGGAGCACGGAGAACTGTAAGATCAGCTAACTATACTTGTTGCACAGTCTGCATCTTTGGCGTGGTGCATGCAGGGTGTTCATTATGAGATGAATAGTTCAAAGGTGGGCCGTTCAAGGCAACAGATTCAAAAAGATGGACAAAGAAGGAGGAAGAGGGGGGTTGGATGCGACAAACATTGCAAAACGAAGCAAGGGGAAATTAAAAAAAAAAAAAAGGAAAAGGAATACAGGAGAGGTAAATGAGCTTCAAACAGCGAACAACAATAAATGGCACTACAACTAATTAAACAAAACCAACCAAACTGATGAAGACTTTTAAAATAATAATCACGATACTACAGCAAAGCGAACAATTGATCAATAACAAACAAACCAATCAAACCAATGAAGACTTTAAAATAATACATAATACACAAAACGATACAATGCAAAACACAGAACCAATGAAGACTTTAAATAATCATCACGATATACGAATGACAAACAATTGATCAATCAAAACAACCAACGAAGACTTTAAAATAATACGTCACTGCACTACAACTCCAGGGCGTGATAGCTGTGTTTGGATAGGATGCCAGACTTCCAGCCAGATGTTCTTCAGTTCAACCCTGCCTGGGTACAGTCTGGTAGGTGACCAGCTGAGATCATTCAATCTCCTAGGTAACAATATGTGCATACCTACTACTAGTCCATGAACTTGTTTGTATGTATATGCACCAAAAAAAAAACCCATTAAAGGCACACATTAAAGATCCTGTCAGAAGTTCAGCATTTGGTTTCTTAACCCTTTGACTCCCGCACCCTGTCTACCAACTACAAAAACTTAACCCTTTGATTCCCTCACCCTATCCACCAGCTTCCTGCAGGAAGCTGGTGGATAGGGTGAGGGAATCAAAGGGTTAAGTTTTTTGCTTTGCTAACATGGTTGGCAATGCAGGATGCTGGTGACCGGAGTGCGGGAGTGAAAGGGTTAAGGAAGCACAAAAACAACCAGCATGCAAATTAAAAAAAAAAAAAATCATACGACCGCCTATATGCAAGGATGACACTTTGAAAATCTGAAAAAAACTGAAAATCAGGCTAACTGGAAAACTTTTTCGCTTGAAGGCACTAGCAGCACAATGGCGCGACGTAAGTGACGTCTGTAGCCTAACAAAGATTGCTGGACCTAAGTTGTCTTCAACGATAGAGAGCGCTTCCTCATTTCCGGTCGTCTGCTACAGTGCTGCTTCGGTCATAATACCACTGATTCAACTGTTTTTTTTCCCCCAAAATTTTTTTGTTGGAATAACGAAAATGATAAAACGGAATTTCCGTCTGGGGCCTTGCCGAGAAAACGGATTTCCGTCACCCAGACGGAAGAGTGGCACCCACGTATATGGCACGGTGTCCCACCGAAGGCAGAGTACGTAGTAACGTAACGCCTGCGCAGTGTAGGTCAAACAACCAGAATAATGGATGTACGTGCATCTGAGAAAACAGTGCTGAATGGAAAAAATACATCTCAAAAACTCACAAAACTGACTGTTCTGTCTATGTCTAACAATAAACCACCAATGGCAGCATCATTTTTATATTTTAACATTCTCCAAAATGGAACAAGAAATGTTATATACCACTGGTTATGAAGATGAACAACCCTAAAATGCAAATTCAAAAATGAATGAATGAATGAATGAATAAATGAATAACTAAATAACTAAAATGAATAGAAACGTAAGGTGGTTATACATTTCAAAATTATTCAACATCCATAAGAAACATATGCATTTTCATCCTTTCATTCCTTCACCCTATCCACAAACCTCATGCAGGAAGATTGAGAAGACCTGGAAAAACTGAATAAATTTCTCAATGATTAGTATGTCAAATTTTGTTTGTATCCTTTCCCAAAGAGTGACCACTTGGAAACTAGGTAGGCCTGAAGATAAGATTATATCTAATACTTGGAGCTAATGTATAGTCTGACCAACGAGCAGATACTTGAAAACTAGGTAAGCCTGAACGACACCACATTTTGTTGTGATAAAATACTTTTTTTTCCAGTATCATATATAACAAACAATAATAATCATCCCACTGGGTATATTTTCTGTTCTTTAAATACAAAATGAGTTTTCAATTAAAAAAAAAAAAGAAAATGAAAACTAAGACCACAAATTTGTGTGTGTGTGTGTGTGTGTGTGTGTGTGTGTGTGTGTGTGTGTGTGTGTGTGTGTGTGTGTGATGTGTGTGTGTGTGTGTGTGTGTGTGTGTGTGTGTGTGTGTGTGTGTGTGTGTGTGTGTGTGTGTGTGTTTTTAAACAGCAGAATACTAATAATATTCAGAGATGACTGTTCCTTTAAATTAAACTATTTCATGTACAAAGTCACCATCAAATTTCTGAAAACAACTTTAACTGTGATGATTAAACCTATAAAGAGATTTCTAAGACACATGCTGACACATACAGGGGTGTATACCAATTTGTACACTGACGGTAAGCTGAAGAAATACATCACTTATAAGTTACACAGGAAAATTACTTGATACAGATTGTCTACTTTAATTAAATGAATGATACAAGAAACATTTTACTTCTCTTACACACAATGAAAAAAATACTTTTGACTTTTATTATAACTACTATACAACAAAGATACTGAATACATTTGGTATACATTTTAATTTACACATAAATGAACACCATTGGACTTTTTTTTCCAAATTTTTTTTTTGTAACAGTGTTACATAAAAAGTAAAAACAATTGTTACTGATTTTGGAGCACGTGTAACCTCTCCACAGTGAGTTAAAATCAGGGACTGGTTTTGGTCATATGCCCTACTTCAGGAACAAACATAAATACCAAAATAATAGTATAATGAATAAATACAAAATACCATATAATGGACAAATGAATACCAAGGTAGCACTAAAACATGAATAAATCAAGAAAACACCAAAAACAAAATGATCACATTGGGGGAGCAGGGTGGGTGGGTGGGGAAAGGGTGATGGAGGGGAAAATTGTGAATATTAATACTGACAAACTTATTTATAGAACACAAATGTTTTTCACTGAACTCTGGAAGAACAGCAAAGAGTAAAAATCTTGGCATTTTACTTGGTGTTTAAGATGGTGCCATTGATTCCTTATTCAAATACTCTTTATTTATCAGGGCTTAAAACAGGAGGAGGAAAAGACCACTGAAACTAGGCGGTTCAGGGGGGCATAACTTGTGTGCCGATGCTATGAACGCTTGCAAGCCGATCACGGATGCCTTGCTCCTTTCGTTTTTTTTTTTTTTTTTAACAAACCGAAATCGTGGAATTCCGCCCAGACGCGGAACGTTTTAAGCCCTGATTTATTCATGCATGTATATATAATTACTATTGAAATAAATATTCATTTAACCCTTTGACTCCTGCATCCTGTTCACCAACATCCTACACTGTCAACCATATTAGCAAAGCAAAAACATGACCCTTTGACTCCTTCACCCTATCCACCAGCTTCCTGCAGAAAGCTGGTGGATAGGGTGAGGGAATCAAAGGGTTAAGTTTCTGCAGTTGGTGGATAGGGTGTGGGAGTCAAAAGGTTAAATTAAACTACCATTGTCATTTCATCCCATCCCAGGAAATGATATAAGGCTGTCGTGGCCAGGAAGATTTATCAAAGCGATACTAAGATATCAACCAACAAATATTATACCAGGAGCACGTAAAGCATGGTCTCCCGAGACTAGGATGCCAATGATGATGATGATAAATGATGATGAAATGCTCTGAAAGCAAACCTCTTCAGCTATGGCATCTATACCATCAACCGGAAAGACACTGCCCGCGGCAGAGTATACTGTCGACGGCAGTGTAAGCAGGACATAATTCACATTTGAACAGCTGGTATTCAAAGGATGAGGGACCAGCAGATGTGTAACCCAAGGCGGAAAGACTCCTTCCCATGAAATGCCTGTGGAAAAACATACACCTCCTAGAAAAGTCTTGTATCCCACACGAAGACCAACATCAGGAAATCGGACCATTACCACTGTATGCCTCATCCGTCAGATCGATGTGAGTGTCCATATCATCACTGGTCATTTAGGCATGATCAACTAGTCATTGATTTGTCTATTTATCTATCAATCAACCACTGTCTTGTGTCATTAGGCATTCACAGCTGTTTACTGATTTGTGTATTTATCTATCAATCAACCACTGTCTTGTGTCATTAGGCATTCACAGCTATTTACTGATTTGTGTATTTATCTATCAATCAACTATTGTCTTGTGTCATTAGGCATTCACAGCTATTTACTGATTTGTCTATTTATCTATCAATCAACTACTGTCTTGTGTCATTAGGCATTCACAGCTATTTACTGATTTGTGTATTTATCTATCAATCAACCACTGTCTTGTGCCATTATACACTAACCGTTACTTACTGATTTGTCTGTTTATCCATCAATCAATTACTGTCTTCTGTCATTAGGCATTAACAGCTGTTCACTGGTTTGTTGATTTATTTATTAATCAACTACTGTCATAATTAAATGCGGCCTAATTTCCAACACGCTACCAAATAAAATGAAGTGCCCGGACCTTGACAAACACAGACGTGCCACCATTTAACTGATACTCATTATTTCAATTATATTTGTTCATTTCAAATACTACTGTAACTAAATGTGATGTATTTCCCAAACGAATGAACTGCACAGACCTTGACCATTCTGCATGCTAAGCTGGCCATAGGGTACACCTATAGATTCATTACTGTTGACTATTTTCTTCTGAACTCTAACCAGTAAAAACACGAAAGAAGAATAAGAATGCATATTTGATACAACAAGACAAGTCTTCTTTCGTACAAGTCTTGTTGTATTAAATACGTGTTCTTATCCTTCTTTTGTGTTTTTTTCTGGTTCCTGTTTGCTTGAACGCGGGCAGTCATGCTTGTTTTGGATTCTGAACTCTAATTTAGGATAAACCCAGTTTTCCAAGTATGTGATATATTATCTGAATGCTCTACTACGAACGTTCATATTCAATTTGCTTCGTCTCAATTTGCTGTTTATGTCTGAACACTTCGATTCTGTGAATATTTAAGATGACACAAGTTTATTTCAAATCTGCTCACAAATGAACACTGCAAATATTCTTCAAGAAATTAGCCTCCCAATATGCCAGGGATAATATGAGAACAATACGAGAAGTTTTAACACACATTTGAAATACTGTGCAGGGCAGAATTTTCATATGGTTATGGAAATAAAGATGCTCAGCAAAAATTTCTGATATGAGCTTGGAGTGGCAGTCTTTAACCCTTTGATCGCCCTCTCCACCAACTGTAAAAACGTAACCCTTTGACTCCCTCACCCTTCCTGCAGGAAGCTGGTGGATAAGGTGAGGGAGTCAAAGGTTTAAATCTCTGCTTTGCTAGCACAGTCGACAATGCTGGATGCTGGTGGACAGGGTGAGGGAGTCAAAGGCTTAAGTCTCTGCTTTGCTAGCACAGTCGACAATGCTGGATGCTGGTGGACAGGGTGCGGGAGTCAAAGAGATAATCAACTGTGAAACGACCAAGTACATAGTAAAGAAACAACCTCCACTTTTGCCCCAAGCCAGCAGTAGTAGTGACATCAACTACATCAAGTGGTGCTCTGTTTTTAAGGCACTTGGTGTCCGCTTTCCTACTCAGGCGCTTGAGGGGGGGGGGGGGGATTCTTTCTTCCTTTCTTTTCTTTTTTTTTCAAGCATGATGGCAACATGCTATGAAATTACCATGGTTTTGCAGATTATGCAACACACACACACACACACACACACACACACACACACACACACACACACACACACACACACTGCCTGTCTGCTATACTTCCTGCTTGTTATCTCCACGTTTCAAAAAACCAACAAAAAAACAAAACAAAACAAAATGGGGATGGGGAGGGCAATATAAAGAGAACAAGGAAAAATACATCAATTCAAAGAAACAAAACGGCCAAGCCATTCTAACATTTTCTCTTTTTATAAATAAATTATTACAGAAAATCCTAATTTTGTTGTTTCTCAATATCACACTGTGATCTTAAAGAAGCATCAGATGTATAAACATCGATGTGAAAAACATTATCACACAAAAAATAGATAAATAAATAAACAAAATAAATGCTGATGCGAAATGAAGACATCAGTAAACTCTCACAACAATGAATACAGATTGCTGATATTGTCAGGAATTCATGAAAAAGTGCTTATCACCAACATTCCTCAAAAATGCTGACTTTGGGCAATTTTTGTCTCTGTGTGACACTGACTTAAACCATGGCTTTTAAAGTAATGCATTCGCAACTCCTCAATAGATTGCTCCTTTGGCCCAAATTTGGTGAAAATGTTATTGTTATTATTGTTTAAACCCCAGCCGCCTGCATAGAGCCATATCAGGGCTATAATCCCTTCAAAACATACAAAACTTCAACTGGAAAAGAAAAAAAAAGAAATAAAAAGAAACTCCATCCAGAAAGAGCTGAGAAAAAATCCTGCTAACACATTTTCGTTACAGTCAGCCAGCCATACATCACTCTCCAGTCGATATGAAACTACTCTTTTTTTTTTTCTTTTTTTTTCAAATGGAGGCCTGAAAACAAAGATGAAGGAAAATCTCATTTTCTATACCATTACGGTACATGCACATGATACAGCAAGCAAACAGAACTGGTGTTACTAACAGTTTTTTCTGTGTTGTGTTCTCTCTGCCATTCAACCATCTTACTTCTGAAATACTAACATATGGATAAGCTTTCATGCCAGCTTCAGATGTAGTGTACAGAAATGTTATTGCCCTTTATGTACTATTTTCAGTCTGTGATAATGGACAAATGCTGAAGTTTCAATAACCTAAAAGTCTACTTACTGATAATTAGTACTTGAACTAAAATACTAATAGTTACAACATTGCTGGAAGTTTATACCTGAAATCACTGATGATGAGCTCTTTGGAGACACGCCCTAAAATGGCTGCTGAAACTCTCCAGATGCAGTATTTGGTACTTTTTAAAAAATTATGGAGAATATCCAATGACAGTAAACCTATCCTGTTACATACGCTTTAAAAGGTCATTATGTCTACTTTTTTTCTGGTTTACCATTGAAAAAGGCATGCAAATAACAAAAAAAGAAAAGTTCCGGATGTGCACACACATGACTTATCAAACTGCTGCTGGTAATCCATTAAGTATCCATGTCACAAAACTGCACTGATCATGTCACAGGATATACATTCTTCA
Source organism: Monoplex corrugatus (assembly GCA_030674185.1). Lineage (NCBI taxonomy): Eukaryota > Metazoa > Mollusca > Gastropoda > Littorinimorpha > Ranellidae > Monoplex > Monoplex corrugatus. The sequence continues at coordinate 12,784,600 of JAPXFY010000030.1, read as the reverse complement.
CTGGAAGTCACAATGAGTTCTGCTTTTATGAATATTTTGTCCCAAAAGTGATTAAATACAGGCGTAGTCTTTTGACTGTTCGAAATTCCTTCGTTTCCGGTACCGTGAAAACAAGCCAAAAATAGAGTTCCAACAGTCTCCTATGGTCAAAGGGAAAGAAATCTATTTAGAAAAATGGTTAAACTCTGTTGTCAGTATATCTCCCTTATCAAAGTATGCAAGTAGCTTTGGTAAAAAAAAATCATAAAATCTCCGCAGCTATAGCTGCGAAGTGTCACAGTTGAGACACGGAGCTCCGCAGCTATAGCTGCAGAGCGTCGCCATAGAGTTAAGTCACCAGACATTTAACATTAGATCTTCAAACAGTAACAGTTGAGTAACATGACATGTGAATCAATGATTGATAGCGGTTGGCATTTTTACCCTGACTGAAGCTTTAACAGTATCTTGTCTTTTCTATTATCTCTCTGTCTGTACCATCATGGGTGTCGCAAGAATAAAGAGTTAATGATCAGCAATCAGCTGGAAGGCTTAACATGAAGAAATCCAGTTCGACATCAAGGACTCTTTCATGTCACTGATTCTGACTCTTTCATGTCACTGATTCTGACTCTTTCATGTCACTGATTCTGACTCTTTCATGTCACTGATACTGACTCTTTCATGTCACTGATTCTGACTCTTTCATGTCACTGATTCTGACTCTTTCATGTCACTGATTCTGACTCATGTCACTGATTCTGACTCTTTCATGTCACTGATTCTGACTCTTTCATGTCACTGATTCTGACTCTTTCATGTCACTGATTCTGACTCTTTCATGTCACTGATTCTGACTCTTTCATGTCACTGATTCTGACTCTTTCATGTCACTGATTCTGACTCTTTCATGTCACTGATTCTGACTCTTTCATGTCACTGATTCTGACTTTCATGTCACTGATTCTGACTCTTTCATGTCACTGATTCTGACTCTTTCATGTCACTGATTCTGACTCTTTCATGTCACTGATTCTGACTCTTTCATGTCACTGATTCTGACTCTTTCATGTCACTGATTCTGACTCTTTCATGTCACTGATTCTGACTCTTTCATGTCACTGATTCTGACTCTTTCATGTCACTGATTCAGGTCTTCCTTGGTCTGCCTTTGTTCTAAATCCAAATATCTTACCAAAACATGTTATTTGAGAACTTTACTATTTTATGTCACGTTAGAAGAATATGACGTTAGGGGGCAACTTCTAGACAATATAAGAGCCATCTATACCAACAGCATGAGTGCAGTACGCACCCAAGATGGACTCACGGAATGGTTTGGGGTGACGTCGGGAGTGAGGCAGGGGTGTGTTCTATCACCACTGCTGTTCATTGTATATATGGACAAAATCACGAAGGAAGCAAATCCCAACCCTGAAGATCTGAACGAGATGCTGTTTGCAGATGATCAAAGCCTTGCACATGAAAAAGAAGGGGAACTCCAGGAGCACACGAACAACCTGAACACACAATGTGAGAACTTCGGCATGAAAATCAGTATCAGCAAAACCGAGACACTGAAAGTCAGTAGAACACCTGGCCGCCTCAACATCAACATCGAGGGGACAGCACTGAAACAAGTCAGCGAGTTCAAGTATCTTGGAAGTATCTTCACAGAAGATGGACGTCTCAACAGAGAGATCGAGACAAGAGTTCAAAAGGCCAACAGCGTCAGCTACCAGCTTGCCCCACTCCTAAGACACCCCAACATCCCCATCGAGACCAAAGCAAACTCATCGAGTCCATATTTAGACCAACCTTGACCTACCAGTGTCAGACATGGACCCTTTCCAAAAGTCTTGAAAGAAAGATCACCACCTGCGAGATGAGATGTCTAAGGAGAGCAGTCAACAAAACCAGACATGATAAGATCAAGAACATCAAGATCAGAGAAATGATTGGAACAACACCAATTCTCCACTACATCCAACAGCAGAGAACCAGGTGGTTCGGGCACCTGACACGCATGGCACCTCACCAGCTTGCCAGTAAAGCTTACAACACAAAGGTGTCAGGGTACAAGGCAAGGGGTAGACCGAGGAAGACCTGGATCGAGGGTGTGAAAGAAACACTGAAGACCCACAACATCCCACTCAACCAGGCCTTCAAACTTGCCGCAGACAGAAAGCTCTTTCTCCCCTTGACGCCCAAGATGGTATAGGAGGACGGATAAAGTAAGTAAGTAAGACTATTTTACGTCACAATACATGCTGTACATGATTTTGAAAATAGAAAGAAAAAATCTAGGTATCTTTTTGCTATAATTTGTTTGAGCCAGCTGGTGGGATTGTATTTTGTTCAGAAGATCAAATCTATCAATTCTCTGTTGATGAATATGGTGGTGGATAATGTTATTCCTGCATTCTAATAAATATCAATCTTCGTGTTTTCAAAATGTAGCGTCTGGTGGCTGAAGGCAGAGAGGTTTGGAGATGTACTTGCGGCGACAAGGTATAGTTTCGTGTGAAGGGCCATGATCGCCAACGCCACGCGACAGGCACATGATGATGAGCGTCTCGTCTTGTTGACAGCTCTTCTAAAACAACGCACCCCCGCTGGTGGTAATGTCATGTTCTCAGGCCTGATCAGGGTCCTGATCTGGCACTGGTATGTCATGGTGAAGGATGAAAATACATCTGATGAGCCTGGCTTTTGTTTCAACAAGGATTCAGGACAGTACCACTGACAGTGTTATTCAGCAGAGACTTGTCATTCAGCAGAGATTGAAGTCTTCCGATAACTGAAGGTTTTGAATCTGATTTTGGTGCAGAGACTTAATTTACCCTTAAAACACCTAATGAAGATTAACATCTGATCTCTCAAAGGAAGGTGAACCCTCCAACTTCACCCAATAAAGGTTTCAAGTCTGACCTCTCCGTGGACAGTGTACTCAAGAAGTCTACACTAATCAACAGAGCTTTATGTCTCATGACCACACACACAAAATAGACAATCCTGTGAACACAGAGACTCTGCAAACTAGCACAACCAGTCTTACACAGTTACAGTCCAAGATTTGTATGCGCACCATACAACCACAAGTTTTTGGTGTTAACTCAATCGCTTCGTGCCGGAAGAAAATCTCCGTCACTTCCGTTTACTGCTTGAATACGCGACGTCGATTTATCGACGGCGGACATTTGTTTTTTTTTTTAACGTCAGAAGCGTCAGTTAAAGGGAAAACTCACTGGGAACCTAAACTAGGGTATGTTTACAGCATTTATTTACCTTTGACCGTTTGTGGCAATGTGAAACAAAGACAACAGTAGCCTTTTTTCAGCACTACCCGCGACATGCGAATTTCGCAAATGGCGTCAAGGAAAGCAAGTCGAACCTCACAATTCTGTAAATATTTTGTGCTCTGGAGAAACTGTACGCAAAAAGTGACAACTACCAGTAATCTTGTGATTCGAAACATCCATGGCATGGAAATCATGTTCTGGGCTTCATCTAAAAACTGTTTCACAGTGTGTGTTCATATCCATCAAAACAAAAAAATTATCCCCTTTGGATACCTATTTGGATACCTCAACATTTACAAGTACACGGAATACCATAAATAAGGTAAGATTATCTGTAAAGATCTAATCCTGGTCTTTCTGTATCACTTTACTTTGTTTGTCTACTTTATTTGGTTGTTTTCCTATATTTTTTTAAAATGTGCTAAAAATCCTCCGAATTGAGGGGGCAGAATGACCCTGAAGACTGCGACTCGATTGAGTTAATATTTTGTCTGTATGTATATTTTACTTCCTGTTTCATATTTTTCTAAAACTCTTTAAAAGGATTTATGCTCTGCAAGTCTTCATTGTTATTATCATCATTCTCACTATAATATCATTATTCATTTACCATGGATTGTAAAGTTTACTGTAGCTAGCATTACCATACCAGAGATTTCTGTCTAACATGTTCCATTAAAATCATAGACCATCTTAAAACGGAAAAGTTGTAAACACATGCAAGAAAAATGGTCTTCTACAAGTTGACTGTTTTACCATGGCTTGTACGGCTGCCTCAGCATTCAAAAGATTTTCAGTGACATCAGACATGGTAGTCTACTCATTTAAAAAGGTCTGTGAAGATAAAAAGTAAAATTAAATCAATTTCAAAAGAAGAATTAATGAATGGGGACAAAACAAACAGACTAGACCAAGGAAACGGATGGGGAAGCAACATACTCCCAGGCAAAACATTTTTTTATCAACACTCTTAAAAAAAAATCTATCACCAAACTGCTAGAGATTAGACTTATATACTACCAGGGCTTAAAACAGGAGGAGGAAAAAACCACTGAAACTAGGGGGGGTCCGGAGGCATGCTCCCCCTGGGAAATTTCTTAAAAACCAAGAGTAAATCTGTGCCATTTCGCGCTTTCTGGACATCATTTCAAGAGATATTTAGTGCACAAAAATTGCAGTAAACACATAATTATTACAGGAAGATATATTTGGGAAAAGGGGAGAAGGGGTTAAAAACATAATAATAAAATGAACACTCACCCTTTAACTTGAGTGTTTTACAAGTGTTCACCAACTGTAGTCGTTGGATGAAAATCAGGGTCCGTAACTTGCGCGCCGTTGCTATGAACGCTTGCAAGCTGATCACGGATGCCTTGCTCCTTTCGTATTTTTGTGTGTTTTTTTTGGGGTTTTTTGACAAACCGAAATCGCAGAATTCTGCCCAGACGCGGAACGTTTTAAGCCCTGTAGTACACATCATTGTTACTGACAACAGAGCTATGTGATGATCACTGACTGTCTGCTGGTGTCTCTACCAATATGAGACTATTAGATCTGTGCCTGATGATGTCTCTGTAACAATACTTTTTGTTCAACATACTTCATCTTGCTAAAGGTAACCAGCTTACATTTCAATCCTATAAGCCTGATCAGGAAGTATCTCTCTGTCCAAACAACTGCAAAATTCGTTCTCTCCTTCATAATGTCTCGCATTGACTATTGCAATTCACTCCTGTCTGGTCTTCCTGCCTCCACCATTCATATCCTACAGTGCATTCAAAACAATGCTGCACGCCTTGTACTCAAAAAGAAAAAAAGCTGACCACATTTCTCCTCTCCTGGCACAATTTCACTGGCTCCCTGTATCAAAGCGCATACAGTACAAACTAGACACCATGTGCTACAAAAGCCTCAGTAGCGCAGCCCCCGATTACCTGTCAAGCCTACTTGAGATCTATGTTCCTTCACGTACCCTCCGCTCTGCCTCCGATCCTCTGACTTTTCGCTTTCCACGCACTAAGCTCAATACCTATGGTCCACGAGCCTTCTCTGTTTCTGGTCCACTCTCCTGGAACAAACTTCCTCTCTCAGTCCGTCAGCAACCTACTTTTGTCTCCTTCAAGTCCGCTCTCAAAACTCACCTTTTCTCCTCTGCATAAAATCCTGACCTCACTCAATCCCCTCTGCAGCCTGTCTCCACTCGGAGGGGAATCACATTGTAATATATAATTGTATATAATATGCTCTCTATAATTTTCCATTGCTTTTATTCTTTCTCCCCATTTATAGCGTGTGTGTGTGGTGTGTGCGTGTTTGTGTGTGTGTGTGCGTGTGTCGTGTGGTGTGCGTGTGTGTGTCTGTTTCAGCGCTTAGATTTGATTTTATCAAGATTTTGCGCTATATAAATATGTAATTATTATTATTATATTATCAATCCACATGTTGTTACATGCTGGCTTAAATGTGAACATAATGGACCAGGATCCCTTTTTGATGTCAGATGAACTTGTGAATATCCTACCAAGATTAAACTTTATGATAATACAATGTGGCAGTACTTGTTCACCAATGCATCTAAAGTTTAAATGTCAAATGAACAAACACAAGCTATAAGGCAGTGATGCCAGCTGTAATGGCAAAATTGCAAATGGTGTGTATTTCAAGTCAGGATATTGGGTTTGGATGTTACTCAGCATAAATGTAAACAACTCCACAACTTCCAGCTCCAGCACTCTTTCCTTGAACCTTACTTTCAGCGAAATGTACCACTAGCCCAAGATCGCTACAATGACAAAAATAGGACACAGAACTTGTATGTTTAGTAGAACCGTAAGACTTTGGTCAATGTGTAGTGTGTATGTCCAGGCCTATGGCGTATGCTACGATTCTTTTGAATCCTTTCCCATCAAACAGCATTCACGACATAGTGCACATACATGGTTTATGGGCTTTGTGGATAAAGCATCAACCAAACATGTGAAAACCTAGGTTTCGATTCTCAGATAAGACAGGCATTTTTCTCTCTCTTCCACAAAACCTTGAGCCATGGACTGGGTGCTAGTTCAAAATTTGAGATAAAATGATAAATTCTGCAGAAAAATCCATGCGTCGTTGGTAAACAAAAATAAAAAGCACACAAAAGAAAAAAAATATGAGCAAGTGGGTTGCAACACTGTGGCAGCATGCTCTTCCTGGGGCGAGTGGCCTGCTCTTCGCACGCAGAAAAATCCTGTTGTGACAAGCAAATGAAGCCAATCCAATCCAATTTGATAAATGTCTGGAACTCTTTTGAATATTGAAAAAAAAACAAAACAACCAAAACTCAAGTGGGAAGACTTGGGCCATACAAGTCTCATCCATCATAAACAGTCACACTTCTGGGCCAGTGATGAAGCAGAAACCTCATCAGCATCTCTGATCCTGCTAACCCTTGAACCTTGGATTACAACGCATCGATACAATCATCCAAACAGGAAGACTAAAATCAGGACGCCGACTTCCAAGACGCACACTTCACGAAACAACCAGAAGTACTCCATGGCCACCCACAGCACATCACAAACTGGAAAATCACAAAGCAGCAAACAAATACACAAACAGCCCAATAAACAAAACAATACAATACAATAAATATTTTATATATATATATATGATCCAGATTCAAAAGGTGCTTTGGGGTGATTTTCCTAGTTCAAATCACTGCAACAAATTTTCTTGCCTTTGCGCAGCCTGAGCAATCCTAGATATTGAGCTTTAAATGTCAAATCGAATAGCAGACATGAATTCATGGTGGTTGAACAAATCATTTGGCTTTTCCAGAGTCAGTAGCTCATACTTTATAGGGCATAGTTTCATCCGTGACTGGTGTCACACGAACACTAAAAACTCACATAGTTTCCAAAGTATCCATTTGATTGCAATGCTGATGAGTTCTATTCAGAGAGTTTTATGCATGAAACTTGAAAAGCCCTATTTCATTGCAGTTTTTTATCATTTTTTTCCACTGTGATTGATCAAAGAACTGTAGGCCTGTGACACAAAAGTGTCACGAATGAAACCTTATGTGAAACCTTATATTTACACTTTAATATTGCAGAATATATGAAAAAATCAGGCAAAAAACCCAAATGAAATTATAAACTAGTGAATAACCTTGATAAGAAACTAAAAAATGCATACATAGGTACAACCATTGGTATAACACCAAACTTTATTCTAAACCTACTACACCTATCTGTATAAGGAAGGCTGAAATTTGAGTAAAAGCGTAATTATAAACTTGACTGGCTAATAAATGATTTGTTCAACCTCCATGAATTCATGTCTGCTATTTGATTTGACATTTAAAGCTCAATACCTAGGATTGTTCAGGCTGCGAAAAGGCAAGAAAAATTAGTTGCAGTGATTTGAACTAGGAAAGTCGCCCCAAAGCACCTTTTGACTCTGGCTCATATACATATATATACATGTATATATAATGGCAGTGAATCCAGTGACAAACCAAAGCAGGGAATATGGCGGTGAAATCAATGATTACGTACTAGCATCAGAATGAAGGGGAAAAGGGGATAGGCAATAATCAATGAAAGAAACTGGGGATCAGTCCATTTGCCATTTGCAGTCCAAAGCCATAAAATAAGTAATCATTACAAAAAACAAAACCACCAGGCAGCGGAAAGAGTGGATCAGGAGGAGGTGGGTGGGTAAGGGTGACTCCCTCCCTCTTCCACCCCAACCCCAACCCCCCTTTTCCACAAACAGTGCACTTCTAGTTTAGTGTGCAAAACATTTCATGACGCAAAAGACACAATGCGCTTTGTCATACACATTCATAAGCATACGGATGTATCATCAATCAAAGGCAGCATTTCTAAAGCCACTGAACGACAAGAGTATGTATGCTCAAGTATAAACCTTTGTGGTGATTAACCCTTTGACTCCTGCACCCCATCCAACAACTGCAAAAACTTAACCCTTTGACTCCCTCACCCTATCCACCAGCTTCCTGCTTGAGGCTGGTGGATAGGGTCAGGGAATCAAAGGGTTACGTTTTTGCTTTGCTAGCATGGTTGGCAAAGCAGAATGCTGGTGGACACGGTGCAGGAGCCAAAGGGTTAATCTTAAGAATGTAAACACTCTCATGAAAAAGGAACAACTGAGTTGCATTGTTGCATGCAAATTTGTGACACATATGTATGCCCATGTGACCACAAAAGGGGTAATGAGGGCGTGTGTGAGTATACAGGGTGTGGGAAAATGGAATGAACTGTGTATGTATGTATGTGTGTGTGTGTGAATTCTTGTTCAGTAACCCAACAGCGTTTCGTTTGCCTTTGCAATACATGCACTAAAATTAGTGAATCATAAGTCACAAAAGCAACAATGCTTTAAAATAATTTTTGAGCAGTATTACTATAAGGGAAATGGTCTCTATATCTCATGCACACAGACAGACAAGTGCATTAAAAGCATTAAACAACACATACACACACACATTTTCTTTCGATCAAACACATGTTTCTCTAACAAGCACAAAAGTTTACAGACAATTCTCCTGCACAGTCTCTTTCTAATTTAAACATACATTTACAGCAGTCTGCAGACAATTCCACTGCTAATCCTCTCCTTAAATCCCACACACACACACATAGATAAAAAAAAAAAAAAGAAAGAAACGAACAAAGCAATTTGCAGACGATTCCACTGCAAATCCTCTCCTTACATCCCAAACACACACCTTTTAATTTTTTTTCCGTCTCTTACTCTGTTCCCCCCCCCCCCCAAAAAAATCATCCTCCATGCCATTTTTACCCGTCTAATATCACTTATAGTGAAAAGACGTTAAATCAAGGAACGAACACACACACACACACACGTACACACACACACACACACACACACACACACACACACACACACACACACACGTACACACACGCACACAAAACACACACAGCTTTAAAAAAACAAACAAACAAAGCAATTTGCAGACAATTCTACAACAAAATCTTTCTCACACACAGACCAAAGAGCCCACCACCATATCTAAAGCCATGCTTGCACATACAGCAAATTCAACAATCAACAAAACTCGACCCTTTCATTTCCTTCTTCTATTCACCAGCCTCCTTCAGAGTGAACAGAATAACTGAAGCATGGGCCAACAAATCAATCACATTCATAAGCACAACGAGTCTTCAGCAACACATCAGCCAATAATTAACACAGCCAGCAAGAAAAAAAATAAATAAACAAACAAAACAAACAAATAAATAAAAGAAAACTTAACAAGAAGCTGTAAGGTTAAGATTCTCACATCTATTTTCATCCTTCCCAAAACATTTTTTGTTCTTTTGTTTCTTTTCCCATCTACAAATATTTTATTTATATAGCGCAAAATCTTGATAAAATCAAATCTAAGCGCTAAGCGCTACGAGTCCCTTTTGACAGCTCAGCGCGCTACACTCACACACTGCTCTGTGCAGAGCGCTCAACTGGTTAGCTGAGAGTCCACATCTGCTTATCGTTTATCTCTCCTGTCCCCATCCCCTCCCCTCCGCCATTCCTGCTCTCAAACTAAAATCTTGCTCGGGAACAGCCTTGCAAAGCTGAAATCACAATTTTGTGCAATGTCGAAATAATATCATAAGAATGAGGCTGGCAGTACAAAGCCTTTCACTAACCTTTGGTAATATGACTGACATGGGAAAATATCTGAATGTAACATTTGAAAGCTGAATGATCAACAAATTTCTATGTGACAATCAGTAACATGCTCACGTGTGTTACATGCAGAGGCATACATACACACACACACACACACACATATGCATGGGCATACAAATGTGCATTACTCACAATGACACACACTTCTTTCCCTCAACGTATTATAAACTCACACACACACACACAAAACAGCATCCAAATCTTCCCTAACACCACACACACACACACCCACCGCCACACACACACACACACACACACACACACACACACACACACACACACACACACACACACACACACACACACACATGTACATATGAAACTGTCAGATTGACTTCTCTCTCTCTCTCTTCATCTCATAAACACAAACACTCACATACATATGCACACACACATGCACACAAAGGCACACACAAATGTGCATAAATTCGTTTCTCTCACTCCCCATATTACATTACACATGCACACACACACCTACATTCACACAAATGTGCATATACAATCACACTCATTACACACACACACAACACACACACAAACAATGTCCATAACCTAATTCAACACAAACACAAATGTGTGCTTACTCATTCGTACTTCAGGAGCTACTGTAACTCTTTACAAAATCATCCAACACACAAACTTAAACACACATGAGCCATCTACACCAGACATACAGAACATCTGCCACACTTCAAAACCATTTTGTCGCCATTTTCTTCCCAAAAGCTGGGTTAGTTCTGACTGAAAAAAAAAAAGGAAGCAGTACTGAGCCTAAAGCACAATTGTTTTGACAGTCACTGTTTTCAGGCTGATTTTTATGGCATGAATAGACACCATACAATTCTATGCATGGTGTATATCAAATAACAGAATTGTCAAAGCAGGGGGTGGGGGAGGGGGAGGAGGACACAGAGACAGAGAAAGAGAAAGAGAAAAGAGAGAGAGAGAGCAGAGCAAGAGGAAGGGGGGAGAGAGGACAGAAAAGAGAGAGTGAGAAGAAGAGGAAGGATATATATGTATGTATGTGTGTGTGTGTGTGTGTGTGTGTGTGTGTGTGTGTGTGTGTGTGTGTGTGTGTGTGTGTGTGTGTGTGTGTGTGTGCGCGCGTGCGTGCGTGCGTGCGTGCAGGTGTATGTGCATGTGCATGTGGTATATGTCAATCCTGACAACATTCTCCACACAGAAACACAGGAAAAAGCCTACCCTCTACTTATACAGAGTAAGAACAACATTTGGGGCAGTAAAACGTAATTCAAACTTCATCCAACAAGAAACTTCATCCAACAAGAATGGCTCTGAGAATGCACACACTTATCCGGCGGTATATGCCTTCCCTCTCTGCTTGTAGGAAATCAGAGTGTTTTGGGCAGTAAAAATGTAATTCAAACTTCATACCAGAAAATAAACTCTCAGAATCAACTACTATTATCACCCACGTCTAACATCGTGTTTCGCCGTCGTACCTAACACAAAAACAAGAAACCAAATCGCACAAACAATAAATCACATAGCGGAAGCAAGTAATGCGTGGAACATCTTCAGGAATTATGCAATACAAACATGAGTGAGCCTTTACAAATGCCATAACAATGTATGCATGCTGTTTGCATGAAACATTCATTTGGAACAACAACCGCAGCAACAAATAACTTGAATGTCATTTTGTGAACGAACACACACGCTGATTAACACTTAAGAAAGCAAACTTGCTCTTGACAAGAGTCAAGCTGTACAAACACAATCCTAAGTAGTCATATTTCTATACAAATGCTTTCTCTCTCTTTCTCTCTCAAATCTTTTTCTCACACATGCTATATCTGTCTTATGAATTGCTTGCCAAGACAGGACAGTTACAAGTAAAATATATATAATCAATAGCAATACGTAAAAAAAAGTGTTGTAAATATAAACCAATAAATATGTGAACATGAAACAATGAACAATACATAAAGCCAGTAAGACTAATAAATCAAGCCATCAACAAATCACTCAACACATCAATCAAGCAGCGTATCAATTAACCGACCAACTCCTCATCCAAAACATCGATCAATCCATCAGTCAAAACATACTGATCAATCAAGATTAACCCTTTGACTCCCGCATCCTGTCCACCAGCATCCTGCATTACCAATCAAGCAAGCAAATTAAAACTTAACCTTTTGATTCCCTCACCCTTTCCATCAGCTTCCTGCAGGAAGCTGATGGAAAGTGGGGAATCAAAGGGTTCAGTTTTTGCAGCTGGTAGATAGGGTGCGGGAGTCAAAGGGTTAAAAGCATCACAGCAAATAAGCTGGAAGCCTGCATCACAACACAATCTCCCTATCCCCCATCCCAAAGCTTTAACCATTTAACTCCCGCACCCTACCCACCAACTGCAAAAACTTAACCCTTTGACTTCCTCAATCTATCCACCAGCTTCCTGCAGGAAGCTGGAGGTTAGGGTGAAGGAGTCAAAGGGTTAAGTTTTTGCTTTGCTAGCATGGTTGACGAAGCGGGATGTTGAAGGATAGGGTCCAAGAGTCAAAGGGTTAATAAATCTTCAAATCAAAAACAAGAAATACATGAAAAGAAAATAAGAACACATTTTCAATTGACTCCACAACATAGGCAAAATTTTTCGGTTAACCACTCTATGTCAAAGTGGAGTGGAGAGGGGGGGGGGGGGGCACGCTAAAAAAGGCAATAAAGAAACATGTCTTTGATGTATGCCTTGTAAGAACCAATTGGCAAAATGTGAGCATGTCTTGTTGTGTTAATGAAACACCTGTTCTTAGTCTCTTTTCCATTATTTCCAGTTTCTTGTCAACAAGAATGCTGACAGTTCCTGATACACATTGTTTAATTAATCCTCCATGCCAGCACTGCCACAAATAGCACATAATCCACCCACCCACCCATCCTCGATTTCTTCCTCTTGTATGCAACATCATTAAGAAAACAAAAATTAACTATAATCTTAGACATCACATAGACAACCCATACCAAGTTTTTTTCACAACACTGTACGAAATTTTACCACAGCTGAAACGGAAACAAAAAGCAAAGAAACCCATCCTTTGAACAAAACAAACGGCGCATGTGTCAGGCATTATTTAAAATATTATAATATGATCACTGCCAAAACTCCATCACAACACCCAAGTGGGTGTTATGACAGCTGAGTCATTTGACCAGTGCCAGAACACCCCCCTGCACATGAAGAAAGAAAAACAAGAAAAACAAAAACTAACTAACCTGCAAGTGTTCATAACCTGTCACTAAATGGATGTGGTTGGTTCTCAATGGCGTGGGTCCCCACAGGCACATGCTGACGCACCAGACAAAAATCCCCCCCCCCCCCCCCCCGAATCAGCACAGCACAAAATTCAGCCCTCAGGTTTTATTTTGGGGGATTAGTCCAGCATTTTGTATGCGGTGTGTGGTGTGTGTGTGTGTGTGTGTGTGTGTGTGTGTGTGTGTGTGTGTGTGTGTGTGTGTGTGTGTGTGTGTGTGTGTGTGTGTGTGTGTGTGTGTGTTGTGTGTTGTGGTGTGTGTTGTGTGTGTGTGTGTGTGTGTGTGTGTGTGTGTGTGTGTGTGTGTGTGTGTGTGTTGTGTGTGTGTGTTGTGTGTGTGTGTGTGTGTGTGTGTGTGTGTGTGGTGTGTGTGTGTGTGTGTGTGTGTGCGCACGTGTACGTGTGTTTGTGTGCATGTGTGTGTGTGTGTGTAGAATTTCAACAGGACGAGGCAGCAGAAATGCAGTACATTCTAAAAAAGGGAAAAAAAACAACAAAAAAACAAAAAAAAACAGAAAACAAAAGAAAGGAATCAGCTTGGTGGATCAAAGTATCATCAATTCTTATCCGCAGTGTTCCCGTCCGTCATGAGTTGTGAAGAATTTTCATATCATCCTCTGAGCAGCTGCCTATGTTGTTTGCATCACGAAGGGAGAGAACTGAGAAACTGTCGACAGCAGCAGAGCAGAGCGGTGTGGTGTGGCATGCGTGTGCAGAAGCTGAAAGACAAACAGAAGTACTGCCTCTGATACCCCATAGAGAAAATAGGAAATAATAATTAACTAACAAACATAAAAATATGCCCATAGAGAAAACTGGAAATAATAATTAACAAACATACATAACGTAAGTAAAGACAGAAATGAAAAATAAGAATAATTACAGGACAAAGACATGAAAAATTAAACAACGCTTTCATACATTAGCGATGAGCTATGTCTTGAGTCATGACAGATCAGCACTGTTCACATCATTGTTCAAGTTGTTTTTAGTAGAAAACTCGTGTTTGTTTTCAGTGTACAAACTTTTACCGACGACAGATTTGTTTCCCTTGCTACAATTCCGTTGGCCAACATTTGCTTCCTATTCACAAATTTCCCGCAAAGTTGAATACAAACACGCATCACACACGACCCATGTCAACAGAAGAGAACCTTCATCTGCTGGCTGTCAACCACCACAAATACAAATACCAGCAATAGTACTGAAGAAGATGCCAGAGCTTGGTGTAGTAGCAAAACATCAGACAGAACGTGGCAGGTGTGTTCAATGCTTAAAAACCATTCACGCTGTGTAAAATGACCAGAAACGGCATCTTTAGTTGCTCGAGAGGTGTGGCGCCTAGCCTGGCACTTGACCCCCCCTGATCACACGTTGTGATAGACATTCCAGTGTCAGCAAGCAACTGACACGGGTCTTTCCCTTCTTTACCTCTGTTAAAAAGTGAGGATTTTTCGCTCTTTTTGAAAGCGATTTATAAATAAGTCAAGCTTTTGTCAGCATTTATGTTTTGTCAAGTAAAAGTTCTGTCTCTTGACTCTGTCTGGATGAAAACTGAAAAATTTCACCCCAATCATTTGTGATTTATTTGCCCTTAATTTGAAGATACCGTCAGCATTGCTCAGTGAGATTAACATGAAGCAGATGATGTTGAGAGTGGGGCACAAAGAGTAATGGAGTGAAGTGGAATTAAGTGAGTTATTATTTGGCTATGACTGTTGAAATGATGGTGTTCTCTCTCTCTCTTCACACTGAAGAAGTGGAAAATGGCAAAAGCTAAACACAATGGACAGTCATTCACTGTGTTGGCGATACGAACTTATCAATATTAAACAGATCTTTTTGTTATATTGTGTTTGCTCCTATGTCATGAAATAGGTATTTCTAAATCTGTAATGTTCCATGAGAAGTGGAAAATAAGTGAAAATGGATGAAAACACATCCCGCCTCTACTCCCCTCCCAGTATGACCTGATTGCACCAACACCCTACTTACATACCTGTACCATAGAAACTCACCTCTAGACAACATGCCACACAATCCCCTCCGATCACCAAGACAATTAATCATCCCCCTCATCTTAATTCCCTCAACCATCCATCTTCCACCCCTGATAAAAAAAATTTTGAAAAAAAGGAAATCTGCTTACACTCTGCCCATCACATTCTTCCTCCAATTAACTTTCTAATTTCTTCAAACTTTCTGGATTTCTGATTCAGCCTATTACAAAAAAACAACCAGCAGTTGCTCACATGTACAACAAGGCAAGTCTTCAATTATAATACCAGATTTATAATCAAACAAAAATGCAACTACAAGAAATACTGTTTACATTATACATTTTCCCTTCACCATCTGCAATGCAAAATTTAGCCCTCTTAACTCAATGCTTCGTGCCGGAAGAAAATCTCTGTCACTTCCGTTTACTGCTTGGGTATGTGACGTCGATTTATCGACGGTGGACATTTGTTTTTTTTTTTACGTCAGAAGCGTCAGTTATAAGGGAAAACTCACTGGGAACCTAAACTAGGGTATGTTTACAGCATTTATTTACCTTAGACCGTTTGTGGCAATGTGAAATAAAGACAACAGTAGCCTTTTTTCAGCGCTACCCGTGACATGCGAATTTCGCAAATGGCGTCAAGGAAAGCAAGTCGAACCTTACAATTCTGTAAATATTTTGTGCTCTGGAGCAAACTGTACGCAAAAAGTGACAACTACCAGTAATCTTGTGATTTGAAACATCCATGGCATCGCAATCATGTTCTGGACTTCATCTAAAACTGTTTCACAGTGTGTGTTCATATCCATCAAAAAAAAAAAAAATTACCCCCCTTTGGATACCTATTTGGATACCTCATCATTTACAAGTGCACGGAATACCATAAATAAAGTAAGATTATCTGTAAAGATCTAATCCTGGTCTTTCTGTATCACTTTACTTTGTTTGTCTACTTTATTTGGTTGTTTTTCTATATTTTTTTAAAATGTGCTAAAAATCCTCCGATTTGAGGGGGCAGAATGACCCTGAAGACTGCGACTCGATTGAGTTAACCTGAAAAACATGCTTAGCTACTTGTGACTTCTGTTTAAGAGTACTTGTTCAAGTGTATTTTCAATATTACTGGCAAAACTCTCCATTTAACAATATAATGAATGAACATTTGATATAATGAAGCAAAATTTTAACAAATCATCAAACACTTTTGGTATCCCATTCTGGACCAATTTTACCTTAGTATTTGCACTCACCGTTGGCTTCAAAGTTTGCAGCAAATCAAACTCCTCTGATATTTTCAAAGAAATATTTCACTTTTTTCTTGATAAGAATATGCATCACTGGCAGAAGCACGTACAAAAGAAAATAAGTACAACAGTTTTAATTGAGTAATGGCGACTGTAAACGACAGTAGACTAAATCAGCATAATTCACGAAGTCGAATTAAGTACTTATAGAGTCGAGTATATACGTACAATTATACATTTTGTGAAAGTAAAATGGTGAAACACAGAAAATTTCAGTGATAGTCCCCATAATAAGGTCATGATTACACACATACGCACGCGCACACACACACACTTACCTGAATCAGTAGAAGAATTATCAAGTTTTAACAGATCCTTGACCAATCACATTTTGAGCAGGTGATGACATCGCAACTCCAGCAATAGTTACTGCCCTTGGTCCGTTAGTCAAAGCTGCACAGCACAGCCATAAAATGAACTCACAGCGCTGTCACTGGAAACATACAGAGGGACTTGTGTTTACCTAAATATATATATTTTTTTTACTCGTTCACTTGTTTATTTATCTATTTCGTTTACTTACTTAGAGTATGGTGTGGTGTGTGTGTGTGTGGTTGTGTGTGTGTTGTGCATGCGTGCGTGCGGTTGTGTGTGTGTGTGTGCGTGCACGCTGGTTCCCCCCCCCCCCCCCCCTTCAGTAAGAAAAAAAGTAAGTGTGCTGTATTTCTAAACTGAAAACAGGATTTTTTTGCCAAAGCCGAGAACATCCAATTTTCATTAATGAAGTTTCATACTTTGTCACAAACTAGTCCAAGCTGGTATTGACCAATTCTAAAAATTTCATTATTTAACTTGAATGACTGATTTTTTGTGATTTTATTACTAACCCATGCAAATGCTCAGGATGTGGGGAAAAGTAGGAGAGAAAAATGTCAACATCGAGTGAGTTAAAACTGCTATTTATATAACAAACTTACAGCACTCTCACTCAAAAACATGGAGGGATTTACCAAATCTATAAAGCTTAAAAAATCACAGCACTGACACTGGAAATATAAAGGGATTTATCTATATATTCACAAAGCTTGTCTTAAAATTTTCATTTATTCATAATTCATGATCATAAAAATTCAAAGCTGCACTTCCAATACAGCCATAACTGGTTATATTCATAGTGTAATGATAACACTTACATATCATTCATTCATTCAAACTTTATTTTGTTTTATACATATATTCGCAGCACAGCACTTACACTGGAAATGCAGAAGCATTTATTTCAATCTATGTTCTGCCATAAAATGAACTTACAATCACAGCACTGCCACTAGAAACTTTTTTTTTTAAAGAAAAATGTATCTACTTACTTTAGTCATTCATAATCATATCCAAATATGCACAGCCATAAAAACAAAATTCAAACACACAACACAGATATATTAATTTAACTGTCCACAAATACTATATTACATATTCAAATTACGCAGACAGACAAACTTCAAAAGTGGAACAATTTTTACAATTCAAGGACAAGGACTTTGTTTTACCTGGATAGAGATATGGAGCTAACCAGAGAGAGACACACACATACATGTACAGACACCAAATAAGAGACAACTTCAAATTATCTACAATGTGCAGATAACAGTTTCACAAGGAGATCCTTCAATACAAGCACCAATGAAACAGCAGTATTTGATTATGATTAACAAATTGTGAAAAGACTCATTACAATATACACAGAAACATGTGCGTACGCACGCGGCCGCGCACACTCACGCACACACACACACCACACAGAGCATCCCATGCAGGTGATATCTAATACCTCACGTAGCAGACATTTTATCACAGACAGAAGTGCCAGACTTAACACATGGCATTGGAATTTCCTCGTCAGGAGTCACTTTGTTCTGTTATCATTCAGGGCATCGAGCGTAAAGTTACACTAACAAAACTAACCCTGTCACTTAGCTGAAACCACCTGCTAAACAATACTAATAATCCTACCCAATATTCATTACCTTGAAAGCTGGCAGAATTTTTTAAAACCTCACCGGCACTATGTGGCCGGGTCATCTGAAAGCACAGCTGCCTTATCAGTACTAGGGGTGTGGAAAGTCAGGAGGAAACTTTTTCGGCACCGCCTCCTGAGAGCTGGCAAGTGGTGCTTTGTGTAAAAGGTGGGCAATAAACAACCCAGTGTTTATGTTGCAGGCAAGGACTGAACTTGAGACATCAGATCATTTGAGTTTATGGCACTGTCCACAGAGCCAGCCAGCAAGTAAACACACACACACACACACACATACACACACATACACACACACACACACACACACACACACACATACACACACACACACAAACTGTGACCCACCTAACTATTGAACCCTATACTCAGTGTTATCAGCATGACATTTTAATGAAACTGGATATCGGGTCAAAACAGGTCAGTGGCCTTCATGACGAGTAAACCCACCATATCTGTATTACAAAATGGCGCTTTAACCAACTGAGCTAACTGATCAGCCATCGCTATAAACATGAAGACATGTATGAGCACAAACCTCTAGCAGGATTTGTGGAAGAACATCTACTGTCCAGACTGCGTCTCAGTATCCTCTGTGACCTCGCTGTCCCACCGCTCTGCATTTCTGCAGATGAACAATCTCCATTTACTGTAGCCCGTCCGCTGACCCGTGACTCAGTCCGAGACACTCCCCTCGTCGATAACCTGGTTTTCAAACTGTCACTGGAGGAAGAAGAGTTTGCTTTTTGAACGCTTACGGTCGGGGCAGCTTTCTGTCTGGTTTCTGACGATACCATTGGTTGTACCGTTTGGACTCTTGGTGTAGACGGAAGATCTACAGATTGTGTAGAGGCAGATGATTTATGGGACAAAGCGTCTGGAGACGGATGATCAGCACCACCATCAGCGTTGGATTCGACACCCTGACCACCAGAAAGGCCGGTCTGATCCTCACAAGCAGACTCAGTGGTCTGTGAAGTGACAGCAGTCTCTGCACCATCTTTAGAAGTTTCCAGATCCTGCTGCATATCCATGGGCTCTGGTTGTGATGGTGCTTCAGATTCTTGGTCCTGGGGCTGGGAGGTGGCCACTGGCTGCTGCAGATGAGTGAAAAACTGGGCAGGGAACGTCTGGGCTAAGGATGGGTCTACTGCTGTCACCTGGCCAACATTCACACGGGGCAAAGTATTATCATTTATTGTTAAAAGGCCAGCCGGCTGAGCAGAGCCGTATCAGCGCTTTTGCCATCCTGAAACATACAAAACTCACTGACCCTGAAAAAAATAACATCTGGAAAGAAAATCAAGTACACAAATCAATTCAATCGCACACACATATGCTACGGATATGTCCCTGGGCTGACCATTCTGCCCATTTTATCACCTGAAGGTTTAAAGAAAAAACTGAATATAGCAATGCCGCACAAAAAATTGAACTTGGGTTATGAGTCATACAAGACTTACAGGGTTTTGAAGATATTATTGGTCAGAGTAGAAAGCACTTTTAAATTTTTTTCAAATCAGACTAATTTAATACTAATAGTTCACAAGATATTCAAATCCGAACCATCAATAATTCCTTCCAAAGTGATCCCAAGTTTTAGTGAGAGAAAGCAGAGGCGTTGTGCACAGCTATTACAGAGAAAACCAGTCAAACAGCATGGTACTATGATTTTGATGGAAATGACACTCATTTTGTAATTAGGAGAGACAGACAGATCAAATGTCATGAAATTTTGGTCACTGATGCATTCCTGTCAGCCAAATTGAATACAACTATTATCAGAACTTTGCGACAAGCCATTTTTGTCTTATTAAATGAAACATGTAATACTGTGGTAAGTTTCATAGTTTTTCAAAAATTATTGTATACAGTATGTATACACATACACACACACAGTGACACACAATACACATCATATATCATAAGGTAATTTCTCTGCTGTTTTCATATAGACTTCATGTGTCCTTACACTCAGAACAACATTTCAGAGTATTAAAAATTATCAAGAGCGACATCAACCACTGGCCTATGCATTAAGCTGCAAAAATGGTATCGAAAGGTTCTTTGAACCTTTTTAGATTGCTTCTTAAAGAGTATAGAACTACACAGTTTGTAACATCACTGTAAGGCGTCAGACCTCAAAAATAATAAAATATCCCTTCACTAACAATGTACCCCAACCCTCCCTCCTTTTTTCCACTGACCTGATGAGGGATGCAGCCTTGCAGCTGCTGGAAAACCAACTGCTGGAGCTGCAACGTCTGAAGCTGCTGGAGCTGCAGACTGTTAAGACTGTTCCACATCTGCTGGATGCCAAGTGGAGTTAGCGCCACAGGACCAAGCTGAGAAAGATCAGGCATTGTGGCTGCCGACTGTGGCGCTGTGGGCACAAAGACTTGTGTTGTGTTGCATAATTTGTCCACAGGGTTCAACCCTCCTGGAGCATTCACTAGCTGCATCAGCGGAACTCCTCCTCCAGGTAGAACTAAAACCTGTTGTTGCGGTTGTTGCTGCTGAGGTTGGTTGTCTCCTGCTAAAGGAACAGCTGCACTATCCCCACCAGCATCTTTATCCATGTCTGTCTCATTCTCGCCTTCAGGTTCTCTATTCTGACACTCCTCTTCTGCAGTTTTCTCCTCCTCTGCCATTTCAGTTTCCGTCTCTCCTGAGACATCCATGATTTTCTCTGCAGGGGAGAGGTCTGCGGCAGTTTTGGTGGACAGCTGAGTGGTTGCAGCCAAGGGACTGGTGATGAGTAAAGGATTAGTCAGAGCAGCTGCAGCAACTGCTGGGAGGGCGAGGGCATTGAGAAATTGAGCAGTGGCTTGTTGTTGCTGAGCCACTAAGGCTGGAGTGGTGGCGGCTGTTGGGATGACCTGGGTGAGGCTGTTGGTGACGCTGGTCACCATGGGGAGGGAGAGGGGAGGCATGGCTGTGTTCAGAGCCAGGATTGACGGCAGGAGATTGTTCAACATGATGGCATCACCACCACCGCCTCCACCGTCATTTCCACCACAACCACTCAGCTGCTGAGTAGCATTCTGGTTCATTGTCTGTGTCAGGGCCTGGTTCACGGTTTGGGTCAGACCTGGGTTCACAGTCTGACCCAGACCCTGGTTCATGGTTTGAGCCAAACCCTGGTTCAGCGTCTGAGCCAGTCCCTGGTTCACAGTCTGAGTTAAGCCTGCATTCACATTCTGCACCAAGCCTTGGTTCAGGTTCTGCACGAGGCTTTGACTTTGAACCTGGCCAAGCGTTGGAGGAGCTGTAGGATTCAAGTTCTGGACCTGACTCAGATTGGTGGGGAAACTTTGGTTGATACTATGCCCTAAGTTCTGAGCTACATTTATACTGTGCCCAGGAGTGCTGGGTATATTGTGCTGGGGTAAGTGATGGATCGTAGAACCTGTAGCTTTCATAGCCATGGACGGCATCTGGGGAGAGAAAGCACCCTGAGCAGAAGCCATGGCCGCACCACCAGGCGACAACCCAGCCACAGAATCGCCCATACTAGTCAAAAACTTGGGGGAAAGGTTTAATGACTTGCCGGTGTTACCTCCTAAAGAAACATTGGCCAGTAAATTTCCAGACAGATCCACAGATATTCCTTGCAAAGATTCAGTCCCCAGTCCAACAAGTTGCTGGTTGACAGGTAAAAGGACGTTGAGAGGCAGCCCCTGCACGGTGGGCATTCCTGTCACTCCTGGAGTAAGGACAGCACCATTCTGGATCTGGTTGGCTGGCAACATGCCTGTGGTCATCACATTTCCATTGGACCCAATCTGAATAGGCAGTGTTCCTGTCTGGTTGATGTTTGATATACCAGCAGAGTTCACTCCCATGAAGCCAGCTGCCATCATAGCAGCTGCAGTCTTTGCACTGGAATCTGTGTTGGGTGAAGGATCAACCTGCTGTTGCTGCAGTTGCTGTTGGTGTAGTAGTTGCTGCTGCAGGAGTTGTTGTTGCATAGCGGCTGTGGAGAGGAATGACACATCTTGTCCTGCCATACCATTGGCTTGCAGGATGGCAGGGAAGAGAAATGAACCCAGCGATGCTTGTTGGGACAACTGTGCCCTGGCAGCAGCGGACAGAAGACTACTGGCAGGAAGCTCAGGCGGAGCATTAGCATTCCCCACCATCCCCAGAGCACTACCAGCACCACCAGCAGGGGTGGGATACTGCGCCAGTGTCTGTTGCAGTGCTAAAAGATTCATGCTGTTATTGCCCCCACCCACTAAAATATGAGACAGATCTGGGATAGGCATGGGAGCTGCACCTACTATTGGTCCAGAAATCCCCACAGGGATCACCTACTGGCGTCTCAGACTGTACAAAATGCTGGACAGAGCTGGGTGAAACACATTCTGGCAGGCAGGAGGGGATAGGGTTGTTCACTTCCACAGCGGCAGAGACAGCTTTTGTCCGGGACTTGGCTTTCGGGGATACTTTCTTCTTAGTCTGGGGAGAAGGCTGGGGCGTGGAACCCCCTCCTCCACATCGACAGTCTACGCCCCCTGCCGAACAGCTGGACACTTTAACAGAGAGCGGGTTGCAGTCCCTTTTGCCGACTATCAGCTTGTTGTTGTTGTGGTTGGTGCTGGAATCGGTGCACCCGCACAAACTTTTACACGTCGCTGAGTCAGAAAACCGATGGGTGGCTGCAGAAGAAAGTTTCTCCTGTTCTGAACACGGCTCTGTCCTTGGCTCTTGTTTACACTCAATCTCCGCCACTTTGCCACTACTGAGAAGGGAGGAGTCACAACAGTGCTGCTCTACTTTTATAACAGGGATCACGGGTGAGGTCTCTGACGACGCTTTCGGGAAGATGGTGGTGATGTTGGGCAGGCTGGTTGGAGAGTTCAAGTCCAGGTTGCAGCTGGCTAACGAGTTGTTGATGATGGCAGTCTGTTGGGCAACGAACACTGCAGGGTTCTCCAGGAAGGAGACTGAGCATGGTAATGAGCTCACGGCAGATGGGAACACAGCGGAAGTGGTGGTGGTTGGAGAGGGGAGAGAGAGGGTGGACGGTATCACACATTTAGAAGAAACAACAGAGTTGGCAGACGTGCCTCCGGAGAGTGGTACGCAGCTTCAAGGCTCCCTCACAGGGGGAGGTTCGGTCCACAATACTGTTCAGTTTCTGCTTGTCCTTCTTGCTGCGAGGACGCTTACTCTTGGGTTTGCCTGTGTCTAGCCACATGGGCTCTACCTGGGGGAACATGCCTGGGTACATGCCCCCACCCTGAAGATCGGAAGGAAAGCCCGGAGGAGGAGGGGCAGGGCCATGATGAGGTGGGGGTGGTGGGTGCTGGGGTGGCCACCCTTGTTGGGAGTTCATGCGCATATTGTGGAACATAGGGTGAGGTGGGGGCTGCAGGTGGGGTGGAAGTGAAGGGTGGTGGGGATTTGGGGAGTGTCCTGGGGGCTGGCCCATATTCATGGGGTACACCATGGCACCTGGTGGATACCCATAATTCTGTGCCTGGGGGTGCTGGTGGGGGTTGTGTGGGAAGCCCATAGCAGAAAACTGCGACTGTACACCCAGTGGTTCAGAGGACGAGGCCCCTGACCCCTGAAGGGGTGAGAGGGCGTCACGAAAGACATGCCTGCCCCCTGAGGATGGGGCAAGGGGTGTAACTGCTGAGGCTGCTGTTGGGGAGGGCCTGCCTGCTGCTGCTGCTGTTGTTGTTGTTGTTGCATAAAATATGACTGCTTCAAGTCCTCCTGTGACATGACTCCACAATGCATGGCACCCGGTGCAAAATGTCTGGGGTCTAAGTGACCAGCGTTCATCCCACCCATGCGAATCCCCGAACCAAAGCCATGGTTCCGCCCAAATTCCATTTTGTTGCCAGCAGCGATGAACGGGGCTGGTGGAGGCCCTGAAGTTTCCGGAACATCTGTGGATCCCACAGATCCTCCAGGGGTACTGCGCATACTGCCTGGGGAGTGTGGCATAGGGGAAGGGGGAGGGTAAGGAGCACTTATACTGTCCATGGCAGTGGGGGTGGGGGTGAGGGGTTTAACCCCCATCTGAACAACTGCTTTCTCCGGCTCCTGCTTGATGCCTGGTAAAGACGCAGCATCTGTGGCAGTGGGAGTAAGCTGCGCCGCAGTGTCACAAGGGCTGCTGGTGTTGGACAGTAGGTGTGCGGATGCCGCGCGTGTTTGTTGACAGCATTGGTGATGGACGTTTTCAGCTTGGAATCCACCACCAGAGGGGAGACCAACAGGTTTTCACTGTGGCGGCTTTTCTCTCGCTTGCGGCATTTGGCAGGTGGACCGTCTGTGGAAAACACATACGAGAAAATATTTGCAAAAAGTTAAAGCTTACAGCCTAGAAGACCAGTACCGTGCTGAAGCAGTTATGCAACAGACTACCGACTGGGAAGTTGAGGGTTTGAATTTCTGTCAATTGAAAACAAATTCTTGTGTCATTTTTCAGCCATGACTGGCTCCTTTCTAGAGCGCAATGTGCAATGGATTTACTGGGAAGACTGGGATCACACAGTTGTGTCTAATCCACTTTTCATTTACAATTCTTTGAATCCCGCACCCGCCCACCAGCACCCTGTTTTGCCAGCCATGCCAGCCAAACAAAAACTTAACCCTTTGACTCCCTCACCCTATCCACCTGCTGGTAGATAGGACGAGGGAGTCAAAGGGTTAAGTTTTTGCAGTTGGTGAACAGGGTGTGGGAGTCAAAGGGTTAAGAGCACTTAGTCCAATGAGGTATAGCATAGGACACTAGAAATTATTTTACCCACTGCCAAGTGCCATTTAAAAGGGTTAATTCAGATCTACAAAAAAATGAACTACTACTTGGCCACACACACAGACAGAAGAATAAAAGTCACTATCCTAGTCAGAAAAAGTATACCAGCTTCAGTGCCATAACCTAAAAAAAACACAGCTGCTAATCTGGTATACTGGAAAAAGACTTCTCATATAAATTAGGTAATGCTGTATTTGCAGCAAGATGTAATGGCTTTATTCAAGCAATATGTGTAGAATTTTATTTAAAAAAAAAAAAAGATAAATAAAGTGGATCATCATCATCATCATCAGGTGCCCTGCCGCCATGCGTTGGCGACCATGGACTTCCATCTGTCTCTATCTCTCGTTGCCCCTAGCATCTCCCCAACCCTCCTCGTCCCCAGCCACTCTGCAAGTCCGTCCAGCATTCTCTCCCTGGGTCTACCTGGAGCTCTCTTTCCCTCCAGCTTTCCCGTTGTGACCAGGTGCTCCAAATCCCCTTCCTCATAAGCTCATAAATGGCCTATAAATGTTGCCTGTCTTTTCCTAATCTTCCTTATGAGTGATCTACTTGTGTCTGCCTCCATCAAGACTGTCTCGTTTGTTTTCTTTGCTGTCCATGGAACTTTCAACATTCTTCTTAGAAACCACATCTCGGCTGCCTCAATCTTGCTCTGGCTTTGCTTGCTGACTGTCCACACCTCGCATCCGAACAACAGTATGGTTCTATATAACATTCAGGACTCTCTTTCTGATGTTAATTGATAGGCATTTGTTGGTAAGAATGCTTGCCATCTTCTTGAATGCTGTTTTGGCTTGGCCGATTCTGCCAGCTATTTCCGATAAAGTGGATGGATCATTAAAACAAACAAATCCATGATACGAAAGAAAAAAAATCACACTTAAGGTGTGCATGCTAGCTCTCTCTCTCTCTCTCCCCCTCAGCTCCTACAACACACACACACACACACACACACACACACACACGTACACTCACACCACACATACACACACACGTACACACACAACACCGCACATGTACACACACACACAGCATACACACACACACACGCATACACACACACACATACACACATCTTTACAATATGATGATGTATGAAATGCCACGTGAAAAGTACCAATGTACCAATTGTTGCCCCTCTCCATCCCAATGTCTGATTTGTGTAAAAGGTTGATGGCCTTCACAATATAACTCAGCAGCCAGTGCCAGCCCCTCTCTCCACACGCAAGCACGCAGCACGCACGCACGCACGCACACACACACACACACACACACACCACACTACACACCTGTCTTAGCATGCGACTGCGAATCCTGCCCAGCAACAGTAGTGGAACTCTGAAACGCAGCAAAAGCTAGAACTTTGCGCTTGTGGTTACACAGCTTCGTCAAGTCGCCTGAACATGTCACATCTCCCAGGCTCCACATACGACCTTCAACTGTAGGGTCAAAGTTGAAGGTCTGTTCCACAATCAGCGGACACTCCAGACCACACTTGCAGGTGTTGTTCTGGGTGAGATAGGTTCGAATCTCCTCACAGGATGCCAGGCAGATGTTGCTGGGACTGGAACATAAAGAAATGATACTGAGGAAAATATCATCTAAAGTGTTAATGCACACAGGTGCATATCAGCAGTGCACAGCTAAGAACGTATACAAAACTAATCGAAATGAAAATAATCAAAACGCAAATGAACAATACCTATACATGTACACACAAAAACATGCTACTCTTGCACACACACGCACACATGGCATGCATGTCTCAAACCTTCACACGTATACACCCATACACACATTAAAACCAACATATATATAGACACTTTCGCATGTATGCACCTACACACGCATTACAACAAACACACATGAACACACCTAACACACAAACATCCTCACCCTTCTCCCAAGCTGTCCTTGGTCAAACAAGCACTCACACACAGACAAGCACACAGACACAAAAACACACACCCAAACACAAACACACGCACCCCTCACCTAAAATACAGCACAGCTCCATTTTCCACCACACGCCGCCAACTGTACGGAACTTTGATTGTCGTCGTTTCCATCCTCCCACAATCCCCTGACATGCTCTCATGCGTCGATGTGGATGCAGCTGTTGAGGGCGTAGATGGAGACATGGAACCTCGACCAGACTCCTCCTTCCCATCGACATCCGAAGTCTGACTTCCATGTGGAGAGGAATGGGTTGATGGCGTGTGACTGCATGACGACACGCCAACTTGTGGCAGCATGCTGATGGTGGTGGTGAGAGGGACAGTAGTGTGAACAGTGGTGGCGGTGGTGGTGGTCAAACTACAGGCAGACGTCGTCACGGTGACGGTAGTACTGGTCACTGGATGCTGACTACCACCACTGGTGGTTATTGCTGTTTTCATGCTTTCCGTCAATGGTTTGATGGTGGCTGTGGTGTCTATGGCTTCAGCATTCGACTGTGCCGTCTTTGCGATTGCAGACGTTGGCGTCAATTTGCTAACAGAGCTTGTCACACAAGTCTGTGATGATGAGTTTATGACAGTGGAGGTTGGTTCGCAGTTCTGTGCGGATGCAGGGTTGATTATGTTTACTCCTACCACTGTCCCCATTGAAACCTTCCCCACACTCTTCAGTTCACTGCCGAGGTTGACCGCTGTGCCTGTTGGTATAGTTTGTGCCATGATCAGCTGACCCCTGGGAGCCATGACAACTTGGTTTCGAATACCGCCACCCATCATACCTCCAACAGCTGCTGAAACGTGGACCTGTCGCACGCTAGAGAAGTTGACTCCAGTGGCAACTGCATTTGGAGATAATGTATTCTGTCAAAAGATAAATGAATAAACAAAATGAATAAAAAAGGATAACATGAAATGAATCAATCATTTTCAGAAAAGCACATCAGACAGCAAAATGCATTCCTTTTTCTGATTAAACAAAGCACAATCAAGATTTTCCATTTAAAAATAACTATTTAATGAAAACATATGCCACTGCAATTGGAAATGTAATTTGTTCAAAGCAAATTCATCATTGTTATTACATAATTTTCTGCATGCTCTATCCAAATCTGCTAGCAGTTATATGAGTTCACATAAATTCCTATGCAAAGGCATTTCACAAGATTTTTGAAATGGGATGGCAGGGCAGGTACATTTTTTTTCCATTTCAGACAAAGCTTTTTCAATTGCATGTAAGCAGGCATTACACTGCTGCACAGTTTGCACGCTCTGTCTTTGGTGGAAGTCCATGCTGAATACTTCCATAAGCAAGCAGAGCCCCATAGCCGAAATTGAATCTGAGCATTTCTGAAGATCCTGTCATGGTCTCTGACAATAGGGAAATAATCCGGCAGCACACAAAGAAACCAGAACAAAACAACTGATTGTTCTCCACTTTCCCGTATGTACTGCAGTGCTTTGGTTTAATTCAAAGAGGCTACAGTCTCTTGGCCCTTGGCGACTTCCTGTGCTGCAGGTTTTCTTGAAAAGTACCAAAACTTGATTTTTCATTGTATACACAACAAATTTTAAACATATTAAATGTATTCCCTACCTCTTAACTAACATGTAAATAAATTCTATATGGTGACTATGCATTTTATCTCAATTTCTGATGCAAAAAAAAGCAAAAGTAATAAAAGATGATTCTGAGAAAAAAACTTTTTGCCACAAAAGACGGCAGGTGCTCCATACTGGGTACGAAGGATAAGTGTAACTACACATTACATTTTACTGAAAACTTTCACAGAAATATCTTTCAGTTTCTTCTTTTTTGTACATGCGCACAGTCCAAAGTGTTCTCCACAAGCTGCGAAACAATATAAAAGCCCTCTAAAACACAGGAAGCCTGAAATTAGCATTTCTTCTCAATTAGAAAACTGAAAAGCTATCATACATGAGCTATCATACACAAGTGCACCACTGCACACACAGTTCCCTAGGAATGACATACTGCTACAGCCCACTTCTGCATCAGTACAACTCCTGTGTCATCATGGAGTCCAGAGCATGCAGATCATTTTATTTGAAACGCTAGTGCCCACTAACTATTATTAAAGGTCTAGTAAAGTATGAGAAGAAAAACCATGTCCCATCCATGATTCAAATTTGTGACATCTCGCGTCAGAGTTGGTGCTTTCAATCACTAGGCCACTGCTCTATTGAAATAATTTTAACACCAATTAGTATTAATCAATTTCAACTCTAACTATTAATATCACATCTCTATTTTTACCTGTAGAGTCTGTCCTCCTGGTGACAGCTGCACATTACCTGGTGACAAATGTACTCCACCTGGTGATACCTGTAAATAAAAAATAGAGCACCATTATCCTTTGCATGCATACTCTGAAATTCATTATAATCCTTAACAAAATGTTTTCTTCCAAATTCACTAGTATTCAAAAGTAAAGCAAAAACCACTCCTGGACTGAGAGTCGTCTCCATGCTATCTGATTCTTACGGGATGACAAACAAAACACAAACTGCCAACTGTAAAACTCACAAAAAGAACACACACAAGTATACAACAAAAAGAACACACAACACACACAAGTATACAACAAAAAGAACACACACAAGTATACAACAAAAAGAACACACACAAGTATACAACAAAAAGAACACACACAAGTATACAACAAAAAGAACACACACAAGTATACAACAAAAAGAACACACAACACACAGAAGTATACAACAAAAAGAACACACAGAAGTATACAACAAAAAGAACACACAACACACAGAAGTATACAACAAAAAGAACACACAACACACAGAAGTATACAACAAAAAGAACACACAACACACACAAGTATACAACAAAAAGAACACACAACACACAGAAGTATACAACAAAAAGAACACACAACACACAGAAGTATACAACAAAAAGAACACACAGAAGTATACAACAAAAAGAACACACAGAAGTATACAACAAAAAGAACACACAACACACAGAAGTATACAACAAAAAGAACACACAACACACAGAAGTATACAACAAAAAGAACACACACAAGTATACAACAAAAAGAACACACACAGAAGTATACAACAAAAAGAACACACAGAAGTATACAACAAAAAGAAGACACAGAAGTATACAACAAAAAGAACACACAACACACAGAAGTATACAACAAAAAGAACACACACAAGTATACAACAAAAAGAACACACAGAAGTATACAACAAAAAGAACACACACAAGTATACAACAAAAAGAACACACACAAGTATACAACAAAAAGAACACACAACACACACAAGTATACAACAAAAAGAACACACACAAGTATACAACAAAAAGAACACACACAAGTATACAACAAAAAGAACACACAACACACAGAAGTATACAACAAAAAGAACACACACAAGTACAACAAAAAGAACACAAAGTATACAACAAAAAGAACACACACAAGTATACAACAAAAAGAACCACACAAGTATACAACAAAAAGAAACAAGTATACAACAAAAGAACACACACAAGTATACAAAATTTTTTTTTTAGGATTATCGCTATCAAGGAGGTTACCTCTGCGCTCATCTTTTTTTTTTTTCGTCCCATCTTTTATACAAATTGTTGTGAATGACAATTTGGAATCTGGCAAAGCAGACACACACGCTTCATGGCTACAGAAGCTGGAACACTTTTTGCAATGCGATGATGATGATGTCGATGAGGATGATAATCATGATGCTATGGAGTTCCATCCAGGACTGAGACAGTGTGACAGGGCTGTACTCTATGCTTACTATCATAATATATCCTGGCGTCAACCAGGCCCGAGAGATACAGACACTTGCAATGCTGGTCAGAAGATTTGAGCAACACCCTCAATGACGCATCTGTGAAATGGATGAGACTCCACCGTGTGGTCCCACAGTCTTTCCAATGAGCCTATGGCAAGCCCGACTCTGGGTAGGAGCCAGTTACAGCTGAAAAATCCCACAATAATTTTTGATGGGATTGATGGGGATTCGAACCCACAACTTTCCTATTGGTAGTCCATTGCGATAACCACTACACCATGGCAACTGGTCAAAATAAGCAAATTTACTAAATTAACCCTTTGACTCCCGCACCCTGATTACCACCATCCAGCACTGTCAACCATGCCAGCAAAACCAAAAACTTAACCCTTTGATTCCCTCACCCTATCCACCAGCTTCCTTGTTGCAAGGAACTTGGTGGATAGGGTGAGGGAGTCAAAGGGGTTACATTTTTTGCAGGTGGTGAAAAAGAGTGTGGGAATCAAAGGGTTAAATAAACAGTGATAGGTCACTGTGCAAACATGTATCAATAAAGCAACAGCTTACAATACCAATGTTACGGTATAGGGGAGATAATTCAACACTCGCAGCAAAGTTTAACAGCAAACCGAGGTCATTTTTCCGAAGATGGTGGGAAAAAATAAACCAAAACAAAACATGACAATCTTTTTTTATACATGATTTCTTCCCTACAAAGCCATTGAGTTCACTTTCCTGTAGTTTTTGAGCAAATGCATAAAGTTGCAAAATTTTCCAACCAGCCTACAAATTTCTTTTTACTGAGCTTCCTTGAGTTGTGATTGACAATTTGGAATCTGGCAATTTTCAGCAGAAAATCTTATAATAATATATAATAATAATTACAATAATTACAATATTTATATAGCGCAAAATCTTGATAAAAATCAAATCTAAGCGCTGAGCAGACACATATGCATGCACGCACACGCACGCACGCACACACACAGTGACACACACACACACACACACACACACGGTTATAAATGGGGAAAAAGAAAAGCAATGGAAAATTATAGAGAGCACATTATATACAATTATATATTACAATGTGATTCCACTCTGAGCGGAAACAGGCTGCAGAGGGGGTTGAGTGAGATCAGGATTTTATGCAGAGGAGAAAAGGTGAGTTTTGAGAGCGGACTTGAAGGAGACAAAAGTAGGTTGCTGACGGACTGAGAGAGGAAGTTTGTTCCAGGAGAGTGGACCAGAAACAGAGAAGGCTCGTGGACCATAGATATTGAGCTTAGTGCGTGGAAAGCGAAAAGTCAGAGGATCGGAGGCAGAGCGGAGGGTACGTGAGGGAACATAGATCTCAAGTAGGCTTGACAGGTAATCCGGGGCTGCGTTATTGAGGCTTTTGTAGCACATGGTGTCTAGTTTGTACTGTATGCGCTTTGATACAGGGAGCCAGTGAAGTTGTGCCAGGAGAGGAGATATATGGTCAGCTTTTTTCTTTTTGAGTACAAGGCGTGCAGCATTGTTTTGAATGTGCTGTAGGATGTGAATGGTGGAGGCAGGAAGACCAGACAAATCTTCACTCTGAGGTAATCTTTATAATTACACTGTACACTTTACTTGTATGTATCCAAGTGAGCATGTCTTTCTACCCACTGCCTGTCGTGTCATTGTCACCAAAGATATCACCAAACATGAATAAATAAGTGACACATATATATGAGAACAAGAGAAGCACACCTATACGTGACCACAACACATACAGATGAGTAATGAATTAGAGTATGTAGCAATGCCGCGCGAACCGAAACGCGACGTCAAATTTGTGGTACAAAAAACTGGGGCCGGCCGCAAAATTGGGGGGGGTCTTCAGTTCAATCAAGTATTACTGCCTCTTTAATCAGTGTTTCATTCTTATTTTTTGTCTTATGTGAATTAGAAATGAATAAAGATTTGAATGATTGCCTTTTTATATACTTAGAGCGAAAATAGAATTAGTTATTTGATGAGAAAGTCGAAAATCCGCTTTTCGAGCGCACTCGCGGCGATGGTATGCATTCAGAATCGAAGTTTGTTCGGGGTGCTTCACTATTCCGGTCGGTACGGCTATATTTGTGAACCAATCACATTGTAATTTTGCAGCCAATGAGAATTAATGTAACAGAATGATATATCCCGACGAGAGCTATGTGTGCTAGTTTCGAACCGAGATCGACGCTTCCAAAGATTTGCTTTTTTTCATCGGAAAAGTTTGCAAGTAAGTCGCCATTTTTGGAACTTCTCGTCGGCGGGATTCGATTTCACATGCTTTTTTCTATATGCATGTGTAATATGAAATCAATTTGAAGTAAAATACGGCCGTACGGCAACTTTTTACACGAGGATCTATACCAGATCAGTAGCAAAACAACGTCGCAATGTGCCGACGCCATAGGCCTACTGCGCGGAACAGAACAGTGTGCAAGTTTCAGCTCAGCAAGTTTCGCGTTGTCACACAAAGACTAGCAACCAACAGATCAAGTTCTGTTTTATCTGTAACATTGTATTTTTCAAGAAAAGGACAACTGCGTTTGAACTCGATTCGGAGTTGTCAACCGAAGCTAGGTTCGTCAACCATTTCCTCCCCGAGGTCATGCCAATTTGCATGTCGCTGTGTAGACCTGCTCACCCCACGACGGGCGAGCTTACTACTAAAAATACTATGTGCTCGACGGGCTTCGCCGAGCCGTGGAAAATGGGTTTGCCCAAACAGAGGGGTGCGCATACCTGCCTCCCCAACTCTCTCTCTAATAAATAAATGAATGAATAAATAGGTCTAAATAATTTTTTTTTCAAATCAACAAACAATCCTGTGCAAGTCATTGTACTCTCTCTCAGAGATCAAGAAATGAATAAATAAATAAATAGGCCCCAATACATTTATATCCAAATCATTGTTAACAGGCATGATCCTCTCTCTCTCTCTCTCTCTCTCTGAGACAACACACACACACACTAACACACACGGAGATTTAGAATGTCACAAAACAAAATCTTCTGTCATTGTTATAATATTCTTTCTTTAGGTTTTGCAGCTGAATAGAAGGCTATGAGTTGTATTATTTGTAAAGTAGGCCATCCATTAGCTTACATAGTTGTTTCAGTTTGTTGTCAGTATCTGAAAAGGATAGGCCTATTGTCATCAGTTTGTTTTAAAGGAAAGATTGCATCTTATTTAGTAGTAGCCTATTGTTATTGATTTGTATTAAAGGGCAAGATTACACTGGAAATACTTAGCAGGATTGCTCAGCTTTGGTAGATTTTTACAATATGCTAAAAATTAAAGTCGCAAGTTTGGGCTTAATGTTAAACTTAAAGTAATATTGATGTTTAGACTATGCATCATGGTTTCCTTTCCTTTCCAATCTCTCAATGAATAGCATATATTATGCAGAGATTTATATATTTCTCTACTGCAGGAGTTAAGTGACCTATTCCTGAATGGCGAGTGGTCCCATATCCTTCCTGAAGTTTTCTTTGGACTCAGGCTGTGCTAAATGTTCAGGGACTTGACTCATCCACAGTCTACTGAATTTTTTCTCTCTAAACACTGATGTATAAAATAAAAATCAAATGTAATGTACAAAAATCTTGTCTGTAATGTTTTCCTTTGTGTGTATGTATGTGTATGTGTGTTATGTGTGTGTTATGTGTGTTTAGTTTTTAGAAGAATTTTGATCGGATGATATTTTTGGATAGACTGCAGCATAAAAGCATGCAGTAATTTTTAATATTTCAATTATTGACGTGATTCCAGAAGTCATTGATTCTCAGATTTCCTTTTATATGTACAGAAACTGATGAAATATTACAAATTATAATAAGATACTGAAGTAGCGAGTCAAGACTTTTTTGGTTTGATTTGCAGTAATAAGACACTTGAACGATGAGCAAAATGATTTTATATCTATCTCATGAAATGATTATATATCCTTGTTTTGTTTCTAGCTTCATTTTTGTCTGTTATAAATACAATATGGGCAATTATTAATGAAAAACTGATAAAACATGCCAAATGTCACATGTTTCCTGTAATAAGACAAAAATGGCTCGTCGCAGAGTTACGATAATTGTTTCATTCAATTTGGCATACAAAAATACATCAACGATCAAAATTTCATGACATCTGATCCTGTCTGTCTCTCACAATTACAAAATGAATGTCATTTCCAGCAAAATCAGCATACCATGCCATTTGATGGGTTTGTTCTGTGACAGCTGTCCCACACATCTCTTCTTTGTCCCACTAAAACGTGGTACCAAAATTTAAGAAATTTTTGACGCTTCAAATTGGAATATCTCGTGAACTATTGGTCCGATTTGAAAAATTTAAACTGCTTTTTACTCAGAACAACAATATCTTCAAAACCATATACATCTTTTAACTCAAAACCCAATTTCAATTTTTCATGCGGCATTGCTAGAGTATGGCTTAGCTAAAGTGTCAAACAGCATTTCCATGTGATAGTAGTCACAGTGGTCACCAAATGTCACCAAGTACTTCTCAGGTATAACAGTTTGTTCAGGTAGTTTTTGTCACAAAACTACATTCACTGTTCATACTACAGTTTACTAATTATCAGTACAAAAACAAAAAGAAATAATCTAAAGGTTTGGCATCAGCTGGCAGTATACAATTTGGTCCGACTGGGAGATCAAATTTCTTTACTGTCAGCGGAACCAGTGATGGGAGCCACGTTCGCCGGAATGTGGCCAGCGGCGTGTTATCTTCTGTCGGTCTGCTCTCCTAAATCACAGTTTTCATCATCTTCCCCCTCACCAACCTCAATATCTGACACAGCTACATCTTCTTCGTGTTTTCCTAATTCACGAACAGTAGTATTTAATTCCTCCTCTGAATAATCTGGAGAATCATCCGCATCCTGAAAACTGTCTGCTACAAAGGGCATCGCCATTTTTTCACACGCTACGTGGCATGAATGAAAATACCCCCATCACTCTTTTACACATTCGATCTGTAGTGAATGGATGTGTGTGTAGTTCTAAATTTACCAAGATCATCTCAATGGATGATAACTAGGTTGACAGAGTGAGAAATAAGTGGTCCGTACATGATCAAAATAGCCTATGCACGTGGCTGACTTTTACAGTCGGCTGCGGCCTGATGAAGCACCAGCCAGTGCGGTTGGAACGGTTATCTGCGGCAGTACGGAAGCTAAAAAGGTTAAAACCCAGCCAACTGCACAGAGCCATATCAGGGCTAAAACCATGTCAAAATGTACACAACATCTGTTTAAATCCACCTATTTGCAAGGCAATGTTTTCCCTACCACGGTATAACCACTGAATCAGAAATCAGATCATATTCTCAAAATATTTCCATGTATCAATGAGGCCATCCTAGGCTTCTTTTACATACAGCATCAAAAAAATTTTTTCTAAAGTTTATGCTATTACTGAACAATTTTGTCACTCAAAATACCAACACGATCACTGAGCTGTTTTTGTCCTTACAGTTCAATCATTTCACTCCACCAACCTATCTAGCTTTCTGCAACCATTTTTCAAGGAAAAACAGTGGCCAAAAGGAAGAAAGGCAGACCTCTAATCTCATATATCCAGAACATAACCAACATCAGTGGCCTAACTATTTGGGAGATTGTCCACAAAAGTCAAGACAGTGCAGCCTGGAGGGAAATGGTAGTGTCAAAGTGTGCAGTGGCCAACACCAAACCCGGTGACGCGACAGGTGAGAGTTAACAGATAAGGAGGGGGAGCGAAAGAGTTACCTCAGAAATATCATTTCTCCCCCTTAACTATCCACCACTTTTCAGCAGAAAACCAGTTGACAGTGTGAGGAGTGAAAGGGCTGATTATGTTTTATGATTATGTTTTGCCAAGTCCCAGATAACGTTTCCACTCTACAGTTTATGAATTTTCAGCCTTCAATAAACTTTGCTGTAACAGCTTAAACACTTTCCATCCCCCTTTCCACTTTCTGATGATTTACTTTCCATTGCAATGTAAACTTCATAAAGAGAAAATTTCATCCTCTTAACTCTCTCGTTATGAGCGTCAGGATTTCCCAATCATGTCTCAACAATCAGGGGGTAGAATTGCTGCTTGAAAAAAAACACGAAAATTAGCATTTTGAAAGCATTTTGAAGGCCTCTCTGGCGATCCAACCACGTGAGTTGTAGTTGATATCGCTTTTGCATGCAATGCAGAGAGCGTAGTCTGGCTCCTTCACCTTGCGGATGAAATCCCCGACGCGATTCTCTTCGATAATTTCATCGGTCCATTCCCATCGCCAACCATTTGTACCAGGTCCAGTTTTTTCTTCGAAAGGCTCTCCGCGCTCAACAATCTGCAAGTTGATCGCCATCTTGGAGACCGACTGCGCAATCAGTTTCGCGCACGCTAAAGCTCCCCTTCCGCTAAAGCTTCCCTTCCGAGAACTCATTCCGATCAAGCCATTTGAGAATACAGCGATTTTGGGAATTTTTTGATGTCCGATTTTTTTTTCGGCGGACGATGATTTTTTTCGGCAGATTCAGATTTTAAAAAAGCGGAAATCCGCCTAACGGTGGAACAATTCCACCCCCTGAACAATGCTTGTCTACGAGCGTCGGAGAAATCCCACTTGAGTTTTGAAAATTTGTGGGACTTTCAGTAGTTCCATTAACCGAAACTAACAGTAGGTACCGGCAGGCTCAGTTTGCAACTGACAACTATGCTGCTCTGCCCGGAAATGGCCACTTTTCCCCACATGTTTTCATTAAAACCAAACATTTTTCATCAAAGTGATGTATGTGACATTAAAGATCATTCTTTTGTCTTTTCAATGATGTCTTTCTTTTGTATGAGTGATGAATGTGTGATTTTTTACGATTTTTGAAAACGGTCGAGTTTGCCGATTTCCACCACCGTGACCGACTTTCTCGAAAACGTTATTTTGGGTCACTCGCTTCGCGTTCCACGCAGGGATTCCCCTTGCACGGAACATGTATAATGAAAACAGGAAATGCTTAGCGAGATCTTAAGCTTTATTTTGATACCAAAAAGTTTATAAATTATTAAAATTAAGGGTCCGAAATCAAGGAAGAAGATTTCAAAGTCATTTTTTCCACACTAAACGTAAAAAAAAAACTGTCATCGAGGTATTCAAACGAAAGAGCGAAGTGTCCTCTTTCGTTTGGTATGCAAATTAACTCGGTGACGTCAACTGGGAAATCCTGCTGACCAATGAAAAGCAGTCACCCATAAGCGTCTCGCATTCCCATACACTCGC
Organism: Monoplex corrugatus; assembly: GCA_030674185.1. NCBI lineage: Eukaryota > Metazoa > Mollusca > Gastropoda > Littorinimorpha > Ranellidae > Monoplex > Monoplex corrugatus. Next base: position 12,746,203 of record JAPXFY010000030.1, on the reverse strand, counting down.
CCAGTGCAACAATGGCAGATAGTAGCGGCAAGACGAACGCGGTCAATTTTCTCAAACAACATCGAAGCTATATCGGTAAACAATGCCTTAGAATTACTTCAATCGACTTTTAAGACAGTACTGTATTATTTTAAAGCAGTAGGTATGGCTAGATTGAACAAGAAAGATCAAAATATCGATCGACATGTCAAAGGTTGGAACGTTTTGTTACTGATGGACTCGCGATCTTGAAAGTTCACACGAAGTGTGTGATTTGAAGTAAAATCTTTGACGGTTGCTCTTCATTTGCTTTGTAACTTTACAATCATATCAATCAAACATTCGTTCAGACTCTAATTTAATTATATGTGTGATAGTTAAGCGAAAGGGTGGAAAAACTTTGCTAAATTTCGAGATGATTTTTGACAAGGGAGGTAATCGCTAATGTTGACATCAGTTGATGTGTGTAACTTTCGTTCTGATAACGCAGGTATTGCATTGATTATTGTTTTCTTGTTAGTTTTGAGCTATTTTCTTTTCTTTTTGTATTAAAGAACATTTGGAATGAAGATTAAAAAGGATTTCTGCTTAGATTTTTTAAATTTTATTTACAGATGTAGGCCTACTGTTTGCAGTTAATTGTTGTGTGTGGTGTGTGTGTGTGTGTGTGTGTGTGTGTGTGTGTGTGTGTGTGTGTGTTTTAAACAAATATTTGAGGCTTGTTTGTGTTCATACTGACATACTAGTACAACACACAGAGGATAATACGAATTTTATAATCAATAGTTAAGAAATACAATAGATTATGAATATGCTATTTGAAAAATAAAGGAAAATAAAATTGAAATTTTTAATAATAATAATAAAAGTGAAGATTACAAATTCATTTGAAGTTAGTAATTAGAACATGATTTAATACAGTAGAACACTGATATAAAGAACAACCCCAGGCAAAAAAAAGAGTTCTTTATATCAGTAGTTCTTTATTTCAGTCAAACCTTTACACACACATTTTATCCCTCACACAACCCCCCCCCCCCCCTTCCCACTGTTTATCCTAATTTCTTGCCCACGGGTGAAAAAAATGATGTAATGTCAGTTTGTTTTTTTCCCTTTTCGCTCGATTCAAGAATGAATTTCTCCCATGTCCCCTAAAGTGTCAAAAAAGGTTTCTCCGCCATTCACAATACAAAAGTCCCTAAGAGTTTTCAAACACTGTTTGGCTTCTGCAGAGCTCACAGCCTTGAGCTGCTCTGCAGGTGCCTCGTCCTCTTCTTCAGGAGGCACAGAACTGGAACCAGCAGCTTTGACTTGGTCCACAATTTCCTGGTCCAAATGCCATCGATCGATAATCTATTTTTAGATCGCCGTCATGAATAGGCGCGGGCAAGCGAGGCATTGTGCGATAGTGACCACCGTCCGTGACCAGGCGAATGTGGCCAGGGGTTCGTTATTCCCGTCAATTCGTTTCAAGCGTGTTCGTTATAAGTGTGCTCTACTGTACTTTATCATTCTTTGAACCACAGCTAAATTCATATAATTGCTATTCTATCTCTTCAGAGGCTGCTTCTCACTACGAAGACCTGCAGGCAGCATTCCTTGCTACTGGTCGAGGCAGGAGAAAGAGTATTGCTAGAACCCCGATCAGTAACATAGTATTGCTTCAAGTTTTTTTGCTGAAAGAAGGTGGAAACAAGGGGAAGTTGAAGAAAAGTCCAACACTGATCCCACCACAGCTGTTGTCAGTTTTATGGCCAGGTTGTAAAAACAAACGCACATTGTACAAGTGGCCACTGTCATCAGATAAGAGCTGCATTGATGAAAAGTTTGTGATTGCTGCAGACTTCAGCATGACAACTTCTAATGGCAGATTTTGGACGTTGTCAGAAAAAGATCTTCACATCATCAGTCGCAAATTCCAAGTTTACAGGCAGCTATTCTTTTCTTGAGAGTAGTCACTTCTGACCTGCAGAGAGACTCAAGCTGTAGACTGTTTGGCAGTAAAAAGTGCAATCATGCTTTACCTTCATACCATAGGGACATTGTGTTGAGGATGGGAGATGGCTAACTTGCAGGTGGGTATGAAAGGGGGTGGGGAGGGGGTGGGGCAAAAGTGAAAAAAATTAATATTGCTCTAAATAGTGCATTCATGCACCCCATTTGAAAGATCTTTACAAAATATGAAAGTTACAATTTAAATCATTCAAATCGGACAAAAAATGCTCGAACAGCATGCAAAAGAAGTTTTGCGCTCACGGACGCCCCTCATTTTGGCGCGATAGTCCATGTTTGGCTCAAGTTTACACATAAACTAGTTCACCAAGATGCCTGGAAAAAAATAGGCTCTCATAACTTGTTGCTAGTAAGCATTCTGCCAATTTTGAGCTGTCTATATAAGATAGTTTTCAGATGACAAGCATCCAAAGTAGGGCTTGTGTGAAAAATGCCAATTTTCCCTGAAAATGATATAATTTTTAACGTCACGTTTTATGCAATATCTCAGGTTCTAATGAAGATAGAGACCTAATTTTTTTTGCACTGTGTTCAGTTTCGTGCTCTCTTTCCACCTATGTTAATTTAATTAATCAATAATGTATTTTTAATTTTGGCCTGCCGGTACCTACTAACAGCCAATAAATGAATAATAGATTGTCCGGTCATTCTTAGCCTCATTTCAGGCCATGAGGTCACTGCACTGCGCAGTTGGTGAGAGGTCAGTGCAGAGTTCACGCCACTATTTCCACAGTGAAGCAGACGACGGAAAAGCAAATGGCTGAACAATACTCAATGACTATGCGCTGCTCAACACGATCTCTTCCTTCAGTGCACGTGGAGTGTGTGCGCGTTGGATCGTATCAAATTTCATTCAAAATGTGACTGTAGGAACTGATGTATTGACCTGACTCTGTATTTTGTTATGCATTTTTCACCTGAAAATGTCTCTAATTTTACTTGTACCATTACTCAGCAATCATGAGGGTTAGACAGTTGAAATTTCAGCATGTTGTACACCAATCTTTTAACTCAATCGAGTCGCAGTCTTCAGGGTCATTCTGTCCCCTCAATTCGGAGGATTTTTAGCACATTTTAAAAAAATATAGAAAAACAACCAAATAAAGTAGACAAACAAAGTAAAGTGATACAGAAAGACCAGGATTAGATCTTTACAAATAATCTTACTTTATTTATGGTATTCCGTGTACTTGTAAATGATGAGGTATCCAAATAGGTATCCAAAGGGAGGTAATTTTTTTGTTTTGATGGATTATGAACACACACTGTGAAACAGTTTTAGATGAAGTCCAGAACATGATTTCGATGCCATGGATGTTTCAAATCACAAGATTACTGGCAGTTGTCACTTTTTGCGTACAGTTGCTCCAGAGCACAAAATATTTACAGAATTGTGAGGTTCGACTTGCTTTCCTTGACGCCACTTGCGAAATTCGCATGTCACGGGTAGCGCTGAAAAAAGGCTACTGTTGTCTTTGTTTCACATTGCCACAAACGGTCTAAGGTAAATAAATGCTGTAAACATACCCTAGTTTAGGTTCCCAGTGAGTTTTCCCTATAACTGACGCTTCTGACATAAAAAAAAATACAAATATCCGCCGTCGATAAATCGACGTCGCGTACCCAAGCAGTAAACGGAAGTGACGGAGATTTTCTTCCGGCACGAAGCGATTGAGTTAATATATGACCCAACAAATTTCAAAACTCTCTGTTTTCATTTATTTGTATGAGATTTTTTCTCATGACCTATACAAATGGTGTGTGTCAGGGGAACAGAAGGGGCATAATCGTACGTAGCGAGTGAGTCAACATCTGGCTGCCCAACAGTTTTAAAAAGTTTGGGAATCCAGAAGTCCAGGTGCAAGAAGTAACTAAACAGAGATTTTTCTCTACCCTCAACTAGACCCTAACAAGTATGCTGGGAATTAACCTTTTCGATGCCAAACCAGGCAAGAGATAGCTTGTCCCAAGTGAAATTCAAAGAAAAACCACAATGATACATTAAACCAAAACTATGCACCTATGCAATGGGGAAAAAAAGGGGAGGCGACATACTTCCCGGGAAGAACTACTTGCATTTCATATGGAACAATTCTGTTATAACAAAACAACAACAACAACAACCAAAACAACAACAAAAACCAACAACAATGACAAACAAAAACATACTCCAATACAATCTAATCAATTCACCTGCAGACTAGCAGTAGGGGTTCCCTGCAGAACCTGCAGGCTCTGAATATTGGTCACACTCTGCTGTTGTTGCTGTTGCTGTCGCAGAGCCCCTCCCTGCTGTGCAGCAGGCTGGATGAAGGTGGCAGTGGCTGTCTGCTGCTTCTGCTGCTGAAAGTGGGACAGGAGATGTCCGATGCCCGGTAGCGTGGCTTGCTGTTGCGGCTGCTGCTGTTGGTGGTTGTTGGTGTTGTTGCTGCTGCTGATGGGATTGACCATGTTGACACTGGTGTTGATGGTGTTGTTATTGTTGTTGATGCTAGTGTTGATGGTTGGGGGCAGGCTTATCAAGTTGGTAACGTTTTTGTAGCCTCCTGCCGCAGCTGAGGAGGCCACTTTCTGAGTCACCTGGTACAGAGAATACATTAAATTTGTAACACTAACAGTCTCTTCATCTAAACATAGGTAAGATTTTATACTGCCAAATGTTCTGCAACATTGAGATTATTTCAAAGAATGTGGGCAAAGTAAAAATGCTTATAATTTATGAGAGAGAGAGAGGGACAGAAAGAGAGAGGGAGGGAAGGAGAGAGACAGAGGCCAGAATACGCCAATAACACAATCAATAAACAGCAGCTAGTATTCAAGCCAACAAAAATTGGCCATATCTGGCACATTACCATCTCATCTTTAATGCCATAAACCAAAAACAGCTTAGGAAACACAGACATAAATGTAGCATAAAATTAAAAGCAGAAAAACTGTGCAAGTTACCATTAACAACTGACAGCTGATTTTCTGCCTTATTATTTGTCAGAATTTGAAAATAACCTGCAGACTAATACGGAGCCTCTGACAATTCTGGATTAAAAAAAAAATACTCAAAAGTATCAAGCCTAAAGATCGTGCAACAGACCATGAGTGCATGACACTGCTGAGATTCTCAACACACACCACACACACACACACACACACACACACACACACACAGTGACACACACCACACCGCACACACACACACACACACACACACATGCACACACACACACACACATATTAGTCCACAGTCCTATTAATGCATTACTTCAAGTTAATAAAGTTTGTATTTTACCGTTAAGTTCTTGTTCTATTTTTCTCGCTCTCCCGCCTACTTCTGTCTTACTCTATCTCCCTTCTGCCCCCAATCCAACCCACCTAACTCTCATCTTCCATGGTTTTTTTTCTTTTCTAATATCACTCATACTATATAGTGAAAAGATGTTAACAATCTGGAGACGCACCCTATGGTCAAAGGGAAAGAAATCTACTTAGAAAAATGGTTAAACTCTGCTGTCAGTATAATCTCCCTTATTATAGTACACAAGTAGTCTCGGTTTAAAAAAACCCCGTAACATCTCCGCAGCTATAGCTGCAGAGCGTCACAGTTGAGACACGGAGCTCTGCAGCTACAGCTGCGGAGCATCGTCATCGAGTTAAATCAAAAAACAAATACGAACACACACACTCACATAAGCACACACATAGCCCTATAAAACGCTAATGACAACATGTAGCTAATGCATTATGTAGATGCCTAAAATACATAACCAGCAAGAAAACCATCATTATCATCATTAGGTGCCCTGCCGCATGGTGTTGACGATCATGCACTTCCATCTGTCTCTATTTCTCGTTGTCCCTAGCATCTCTCTCACCCTCTCGTCCCCAGCCACTCTGCAAGTCCGTCCAGCATTTTCTCCCTGGGTCTACCCGGTGCTCTCTTTCCCTCCAGCTTTCCTGTTGTGACCAGGTGCTCCAAATCCCCCTTCCTCATAAAATGGCCTATAAATGTTGCCTGTCTTTTCCTAATCTTCCTTATGAGCGATCTACTTGTGTCTGCCTCCATCAAGACTGTCTCATTTGTTTTCTTTGCTGTCCATGGAACTCTAACATTCTTCTTAGAAACCCATCACAAGGTGAAAAGACATTTAATAGGCAACCACTAGACTTGTAAATCAATAACTAAATGAAAACCTAGGCTGAGAGAACTAAATAGGTCCAATAACAGTAACAACTGCGAGATATTTCAAGCTCAAAGAAGGACCAGCTGTTGCAATACGATGAAGAATATGACAGATGACAATGCTAAAATTACACTTTTGGTACATGTGACAGCTTGAAAGTTGTTTCTAACACATCAGTCTCTATTATCAAATCTCTTGCTAGCCTTAGTCTTTCTGTGCGTGAGAATGTCAAGGTGGTTTCCAGGAGTCCTAATTTAATAATAATGTGCCTGTGGATGGGATTGGAATGAGAGTTGTTGTATGTTAAAGCGTGGTTCGGGTGGGGTGAGAGTGTGCATGCATGCATGCGTGCGTGTGTGTGAGCACACTTGGCAAGAAGGCAAACGCTTAAAGCTGGGCAACAAAGTTTAAACATGAAAAAAGAATCAGAACGCATGTTTAACACAACCAGACAAGACAGGCGCAAATTTTCAGCCAACTGGCCTTTGTCATGCGTAGACGTAAGATCACAAACGAACAAACACCAAATACAAAAATCAGGAGAAAAAGACTGGAACTCAGGAAGTTTCAGTCATTTTCTCCAAATTTTTGTATTTTGGTGTTTGTGGGAGTTTGTCATTTTCTCCTAATTTTTGTATTTTGGTGTTTGTGGAGTTTCAGTCATTTTCTCCTAATTTTTGTATTTGGTGTTTGTTGGTTTGTTATCTTAGGTCTATGTCTGACAAAAGGCCAGTTGGCTGAAAATTTGTGCCTCTTGTCTGGTTGTATTAAATATGTGTTCTGATATTTTTTCCTGTTTTTTTTTTTTTCTGGTCCTGTTTCCTTGAACGCAGGCAGTCAAAACTTGTTTTGTATTCCTATTTAACATGAAATTCCTTTAATTTCTGTTCAAAATGTACAGGTGTTCCAACTCAGGATTATTATGACAAAAAAAACAACAACAACAAATAATAATCACCTGCAAACACTGTTCATAAAGAATTTCACCACTCGTCATGCCTTACTTCTATTCTCCTGTGTTTTAATTAGACAGATGCACATAAACTCAATCTATTGATCAACAATTCCTGTATTCTATTCTGACATTTCCACAGAAACTGGAGCTATTGATCCACACTTCTTGTTCTTTTCTTTCTTCTAAGCGCTGCTGTTTCAGTCTTCTAATCTAGAGTCTGTAAACACTGTAACACTGAAAACACTGTAAACACTGTAATCTCTGTGCCGATGATACTGAATGGTAATTGTATCATTCTGAATACATCAAGACATTTCCGCTAACAAGCCTGTTTCTCTCAAGGCAAATTTCAATTATCAATTTCATGTAACTGACAGGCCAACACATTATTTCAAGGCAGTCAAACCAAACACAAATCAACATCAAACACCAAAATCAGCTTAAATAATATTCAATAATAACTTAAATTAACACAATCAGGGGCCTGGTTGGCATTGGGTAGGGCTTGTGCATTTTAATCTGACTGTATTGATTTGCACAGGAGCACATTTTGCTGAAGGCAAACTTTGTGCATACAGCCTCAAGTTCACCCAGCTGTGAATAAGTCTCTGACTCTATTTATGGCTGAAAGGAAAAGCAGCAAGGTAGGAAATATACACCACCCTCCCAATGCTGGCCCAGAGAGAAGCTGCCATTTCCCTCAGACCTCAGGGTTATGAGGCAACCTTCATTTTTTAACACTATTAAATACCAACAAGACTAACTCCTGAAAGGATCATCCAATAAATAGTGAAATCATGTCTATAAATATGTAAAAAATAAGACAGTGATCTACACCTTTCTCTATTTCTTCTTTAAAACATCCCTTCTAAAAATGACCGACTCCCATCTGTTGCGGAGATCCGAAATGCCCATTGCAAGGCAACCAGAGTTGGTATGTTGTACCTGACTAGCCACCTCCACTTTCAAGTCATCAAAGTCTTAGAAACATATACCATGGAGGGGTTGTTTCATTTTGGAAAATAGATCAAAGTCTTGGGGATCGATACTTAGAGAATGGACGGGGTGTGGCAGAGCACCCTACTGATATGACCCCATAAGTGACATTACCCTCTTTACTTTGTGGCGAATTGCGTTGTCACGTAATACCAATGGCAAATAGTTTAAGTTTTAACAATGGTTTATATATTTCTTTCAGAGTGCAGGTCTTCGTATTTTCATCAGAAACATCATATAACAGTCTTGACTAACAGTTTTTCCCCATTAAAATGTCATGCGCTGCCAGTACATTCGTTACCGCAGGAACATGTCATCAACATATCAAAAAATTTTCTTGCTTTCTTCTGAAATGGATAGGTAGGAGTATGCCTCTCTTACGATTGTCTCTTTTCAATTCTAACTCATAGCTTCTCGCCAAATTTCATCAATGGCAATTATCTGATTTAAAATGCAGTTGCCCTCATTTTGTACATATTTACGTCTCTGCAATAAAGATGTGCACCCATGACTTTTGGTAAGGCAGTGCAGGACCCACCTTACTAGAAGTCTTATTCCAAGTTAACTTGTTAAAACCAATATGAACTGATCCAGGAATAATAACATTATCATGAACAATTTCTTTACACATTACTCACCTATCTTCATTCAAAAGTTCTCTAACTTTTGGAACATTTTTCTTATCAGTAGCTTTAAATGGCCTCCCTGAATGTCATGTCATACATCTTTAAAGAGAGGCAACAATCTACATGTGATACTGCTTGTGATACTGAAAGAGTTCGTTTTCCACATACATTTTGAAGTATTTTTAATATATCTGCGTCTGAAATTCCTTTATAACATTCAATTTTCATGTAAGCATGCTGTTCTTCAACACTAAACATGGCCATGATGCTTGGAATGACTCTACCCAAAGTCACATCATAGAAAATTACATCATCACACTTGCACATAATTTTGTAATTAGACCATGGAATAATTGGGCCAGGAGTGTGTAGAATATATGCACATTGTGGTATTTACTTTGTAAGTTATTAGGATGTTGTCCTATTTATCGGATAACCTTCGTAAAAATACACTGTCAGTGTCACTGTGTGTCACAAATGCCCTCCACTTTAAGTCTTGAAATGGCTTTCAGGTCGGCCAGGCTACCTAAATTAACATGGACTCAGTCAAGTTCGGTTGTGGGTTCGAATACCAGGGTGCGCCACATTAAAACTGGCCTTCTCACAGTCCCATCTTAACATCATTGTTGTTCTGGTGGTGTCAGTATAGGATTAGGTAAGTCCCCATTCCCCCACTTCCCTGAAATGGTTATCCCTGTCAGCCATATCATCTGAGGTGGGTGCTGACATAAAAACTAAACCAACCAAACCAAGCACAAAAAATGTAATTAGAAAAAAAATAATGTAATACTGACCATATTCGGGCTGAGATTGCCATAGACATCCACCACTGCATGGGGAGAACACAACTGGTCCTGTGCCACTGACAACCCAGCCGTTGCCATGGGAAACATGCCAGGTCGCCCGACTAGAGTATGGCCCTGGATCATGCTAAATGTTGCACCCTGCTGCTGCTGAAGCAGATGCTGCTGCTGCAAATGCTGCTGCTGCAACTGCTGCTGCTGCAACTGTTGCTGCTGTAAGTGTTGCTGCTGCAGTTGTTGCTGGTGTTGGAACTGTTGCTGGTGTTGCAGGACATGTGGCTGGGGAGCATATATGATATTCTTTCCTGCCATGGTTGCCATGGTGGGCAGGGGGGCAGCTTGGACGGGAACAGAGGCAAGTTTGGCAGACAGCTGCTGCTGCTGGAGATCTCCAGGTCCAGAGAAAGCGTAGGGGTAGATATTGGTGCCCACATGTTGTGCGTTCGCCGGCTGGGCCCCGGTTGGGGTGGCTGCCAGGCCCAAGTTCAAACCGTATTGCTGACTTCCATCATAGTTCATGTTTAACCCTCGGGAGCCTCAGAGGCACAGACACCCTCAGGTGTTCTCACAGAGATAACATCTCCCAAGTCTATGTCGCCAAATACAGCATGATTTTGAAAAGACCGTAAAGCTAATGGAGATTGTTTAACTAAAACTTGTCTTGAGTTTGGGCTACATCTAAATTAGGAATCTTCTAAATAAAATACACAAACATTTGAAAAATAATCACTGCACCAGAAATCAAATTCAGATGACTCGATCTGGATTGAATAAGAAACAAAAATTCATATCACTAAAAGCAAACATTTCCATACTTTTACAATGTCAGGGAACCAATTTCATAATTTTTCACACAGATCCATACAACATACATCAATTCAGTCACTTTACAAGCTTGTAGTTTCTGTCTCCTGTCACAATCAAACATCTTGAAACGGCCTACATTTTCAATTTAACAGTTCTTGGAGGGCTTGTGAAGTTACATGCAACTTGTCCTCCAAATCCATACTCTGCAAAATGAATATGAAAGCAAGAATAAGCTTCAATACATCAATCCATCAATGATTCAACATAAAACAATATTATAATGGCTTACATTAAAGTACACACAGACTTTTTTGTGCGCGACCTCATTTTGGTTGGCCCCACCCATTAAGCTCACTTAGGACAAAGATGGTGCCTCTTGCTAGCACTCTGCAGTTCTCCTAACACTCAAAACGAAGTGGATGATAAATGCTTTATGACACCATTGAGGTACTGAAAATACTTAAGACTGCAGATATAGACAATTCAAGAGACAGTTGAAGGTGACACTGATGATTTTTCTAGTGAGGGGAGCGACTGACTGACCAATTCTGAACATTGGTCACCGTTTCAAGCGAATGGGAGTGTGACAAAAGATCATGGTCATGGTGTAATTCAGAGAGGAAAACAAATCCAAGTACCATGCATGTGACAGAAGAAGTTTTTATGAAATCATATTCCATGACTGGTATCATGATTTCTGGGTTTTTCCCCCTGTTGTGCTGCCTTTTGCTAGAGTGTCTGGGTTGCACATGCCCCCAGAAAGCCACCCCCCATAATTTTGCATAGCAGAAGATGCAACATTGTCACAACTGGTGAAATCCAGGCCTTCAGACAAGAGATGTCTGCTTTGGTTCTTTTATTGTTCATTATTATTTACGTTTGGAATTACAGACTGTAACAGTGTAAGACTGTCTTGCAGCAGATCACTTTCAGAAGAGAATCTGGGGCAGGTGGTAGAAGAAGTTTTGCGGCTGTCCTATTGATTTTGAGTTTTTCCTTCTCAACCTTTTTCCGTTGTTGTTGAGTTAAGAAAGTTAACAAGAAACACCTGAGGGTGCTGGACCCCAAAGGGATCCTAAGTTTTCTGAGCTGTCACCAGGACTTTCCCTGCAGGCCTGATTCCCTGAAACCAACAGCCAAGCTGTCACCAGGACTTTCCCTGCAGCCCCGATTCCCTGAAAACAACAGCCAAGCTGTCACCAGGACTTTCCCTGCAGCCCCGATTCCCTGAAAACAACAGCCAAGCTGTCACCAGGACTTTCCCTGCATGCCCGATTCCCTGAAACCAACAGCCAAGCTGCAGGTCAACTTTAACAAGAAAAACCTGAGGTTGCTAGATAGGACCCAGAGCAACAATGCCTCATCAGTGATCAATCATCTCCAAACTCATATATGGCTGCCAATTCACCAAATAAAGCGCATGGCAATGTGCTGCATAACACATCTGGACCCAGTCATCGGTTACCTTTTTTACAAGCAGAATGGCAACGTGTGGAGATGACAAACCCTGGGACATAGCCACAAAGCATGTGCCAGTCAGGTGCAGCACAGCTAAAGACCAAGAGAGATACAGCAAGAGTTTGTATAATCACATTTATAAGCAGCCAGACATGATGCTCCAGACACACACTATTTTGCTTTTCAGTTAGGTCTGACATACCCCCAAAGGGATCCAAAGTTTGCTGTATTTCTGAACTGTCACCAGAACTTTCCCAGCAGTCTTAACCAACAAGTTCCTTTAGAAGATGTTAAGGATTTCAAATATCTTGGTTCTATAAAAACTGATGATGAAACCTGCTCCAAAGACATCAAAATAAGAATTAGAATGCCAAAACAAAAAATGGTCCAACTCACCAACATCTGGAAAACAGAGGCATACAAAATGGCCTGAAAATTAGACTTTAAAATGTTTGACCTGGCCAGTCATGATTTATAACTGTGAAGCCTGGACTCTTAGAAAAGCTGATTGCAGAGGAACTGACTACTATGCGTCAAACAGACCGATCGAATAACTAATGAAAGTGCCCTGGAAGAACTTGATACCACCAGAAAACTGTTACCACCAGAAAACTGCAAGCAGACATCAACAACAAAAGACCAAAATACGTTGGCCATGTGTCACGCAGCAAGAACACAGATCTCATGGCAACCATTTCTCAAGGAAAAACAGTGGCGAAAAGGAAGGAAGGCAGACCTCTCGTCTCATACACAGAGAACATAACCAACACCAGTGACCTAAATATTCAAGAAATTATCCATAAAAGTCAAGACAAAGTGGCCTGGAGGGAAGTGATGGTGTCAAAGAGTGCAGCGGCCAACACTGAACCCAATGATGCCGACAGGTGAGAAAGATGAAACATCACACCTGATTCCTTATATCTAGCAACCAAGATACAGGTCAAACTTTAGAAACATCTGAGGGAGCTGGATGGGACCAAGAGCAACAATATCTCACCACTGATCAGACAATCACCTCCAAGCTCCCAACACGACACAATAGCCATTTCACAAAGCATAACCCATTTGGATCCACCTTGTTCACAAGCTGAATAGCAAGATGGTGAGATGACAAAACCCAGGACATGACCACACAATGATAAAAGTTAACGTTTTTGGACAAGTCTCCCACGTCTGCACAGGACAGATGTTCCTCTCTGGATTCTTCAGCATATTTTATACCTGAGAAAAGTAGTTTTGCGGCTTTCCCACTGATTTCCATTTTTTCCTTCTTAATAACTTTGTATTGATGATTTTGTTATAATATCGGTAACGGCATTGCTTGTGAACAGATTGCCCTAAGGAAGTAGTTTTATCATTATTTCTAGCACTGCTCGGTAAATGCAAAGTTCTAATGCCTTTTTCATTTGGTGTCACAATTTACTATTGGATAACGGCCTTGTGCATACTGCACAGCAATGTGGATCTGAAAAATTCAAAAATGCTAACAAAAAATAGTAATATTACAAATTAATAGTTGTATTTCTAATGGATCTGAAAAATGCTAGCAAAAATAGTAATATTATAGATAATCAACAGTTGTATTTCTTATCATCTCACCATATAAAAGTGTGCTCATGCACGCACACACACACACGCACACACACACACACACACACACACACACACACACACACAGTGTACACGCACACACGCACGCACGCAATTACAAATGCATGCACTGAAGAGACACAGATAAACGTACCCAACTAAATACATCATGATCTAACTACATAACTACACATACTGACAAAGTTAGCTGTTTACCAAACTTTTTCAGAAAATCCAACAAACATTTGAGTAGATCAAGACAAACAAAGGAGAAGAGACGGAGATGGAGTGACATGGAGTGAGAGAGACACTAGAAAACCTGAAACAAGAAAAGAGTGAAACATGCAAAGTTAAAAAGACAAGGGGAAAAGTCAACAACAAAGCAAAAAAGACAATGAAGTTAAAAATGAGAAACTGCTTAAATATACATACACACTTAAAATACAGAATTCTTAAAATCCACTAGCCCGGCTGACTAGTAGTACTAAAAAAATGTTAATCTTCTCCAGGCCCGATATATAATTGAGAGCCCAGACATTCATGATTATAACCGTCAGCATGCATTTGAAAAAATGGTGGAATGACAGGCAGAGAAAGCATAAGCCAGGAGGCTAACAGGTGTGGATGGACAGTGGTTCACAAGTTTGGAACAATGTCTGACATGTAAACCTGCTGATCCTTTACAAATTGTAATGAATGCAAGAGAATTTACCTTCACTGGCTTCAGTATTAGTGGATCTGCATAAGCACAATTCTGAAGGTATTCTGAGTTTAAGAGTTTACTCAAATGAGTTTCTTCTCAATCAAACAATTTCATAGGCACTTCACCCAATTGGCCTCTGTCACCTGATGACTCCTTGAGCCTGCGCAGAATCATATGACCTGGCAAAGTCTTGAAACAGAAGGAAATGAGGGAAACAGGAGGGGGACGCTGATCATATGAAGCACCAAGCCAACACCCCTACAATGATTAGACTAATTAAGAGTGTCAAAAAGGGCAGCAAACAGCTCATTTATTATTTTGCAGAGTCTAATGCTGTGTGTGTGTGTGTGTGTGTGTGTGTGTGTGTGTGTGTGTGTGGTGTGTGTGTGTGTGTGTGTGTGTGTGCGTATGTGTGTGTGCCTGCATGTGCATGTGTACAAAAATATGCATGTTAGTAACACTGCACTGTGTTTTTTATATCATCCTCTCAGTATTTAACGAAACTGTCACTAATTGGTGAGCAAGTGATTTTGCTCATGGGGCAAGTAGAAATGTCTACATGCCCCTAGGGCAAGTTAGGAAACAAGTTATTGTCCTACCCTGGTACTATTAACAGATTTTTTCACATGCTTCAGTTTTCAAGTCTGTATACAATAGGCTCGTATCAAATATTCAGATAAACTTGTTACAAGTCTGGTACAAAACCTTTTCCAATTTACTTACATTATTTCTTAAGTGATTCACTAACCCAGTTCTCAATGTTTCGACACTTCCAGTTCTACTGCCAAGCCAATACAACAAAGAAAACACCAAATACACCAGACACTCACTGTGCTGTTGTTCTAATTACTAAAAACAAAGGAAGTACACACACACACACACACACACACACACACACACACACACACACACCACTAATAAGCTCATGTTGCTGTTTGAACACTCACTTGGCTATTGATCTCAAGTTCAAGCCTAGACCTACTTCTAGAAAAAAAAAGAACAGGTTATGTAGCAGAGGGACTATATGACCTAAACTGAGCTCCCTTCACTGCTGAATTTGTCAATTACATGAGTCACAAGTTGCCAGTTGTCAGCTGTCAAAAATAAAATAAAAAGTATTAAAGAAGTTTTGTCCATCAAACACTGATGAACACACATCTAGTTTTATTCAAGAAAACGGCATCAAAACCTGAGGCATCAAATGTAAAAACACCGTTAGTCAATCTCATTCTCATCTGGGACACTTGACAAACTGCCAGCGCTACTCAGTCTACTGGTACCTGAGTGTACAATTTCTTGCTATGTAGGTTAACAACCAGAAATCCTCGATCTTTATTATTCTGTAATATAAACTGGTTACGATAAGGTAAACAAGTACTAAAGCTTCGTAGAGTGCGTTAGGGTTTCGACAGAATATGAATAAATTATGCCAAAAACAAACGAAATGCATGCTAGGTTGGGGGGACTGTTATGGTTCGTCTCAATGCGTTATCGGATGTCAAGGACGCTAAACCACAAACCAGACAGCTATTTTTATCCCTCATCGTGGGCTGCTGGCTGCTGACATTTTCGTTGTTCTAGACACTGTATAAAGTAAAAAGGGTCAAAGCAGACGTCAATCAAATGAAAATTAAATCACCCATCGGACAACATTCGCATCTGGGCCTCATTCCGACAGGTGGTGAACCCCTTCCAACATCGACGTCTGCTTAGTTCCCTGATCGGGAAATCGGGTAGGTAAGATGTCGATCGGAAATATTGATGAAATACTCACCCAAGTGAGAGGCACCGCAACTGATAGAACGAGTCGCCAAAGATTCCGTGCACTCATTGACATCATGAGAGGTTGAAGAATTCCAGAGATTTATCTAATATAAAATTGTACATTTATTCATGATATTTTATCATGGCTGAAGCGCACCTGCGCATGCGCACTTTACCCATAATGCGCTTCCACGACCTGAAACAGGAAGTAACCTACGACACACTTCTCCATAGTCTAAAAAAAATTGTTGGAACAGTAAACCGAAACGTTGTACCGGACGTAACCCATACATTTCGATATGATAAAAAAGTACGTTGTCTTGCTTTAACAATGGATTTTGCTATGTAAGTCACATAGTCTCGTATTTGTTGTAAATGTACCACTCGGACTTGTATTTGTTTTGCTTTGCTAGTTTCGTTTTCCAGAGAAGGTAGAGACTAAAGTTCTATTACAGTCATGACAACATAATAATGTAGATCTATACGAATTCAATCTCTGGCTGTGTAAGACAAAAGGAAAGACTAAAGTAACAGACAGGCTCCAAGAATAGCAATCATGGCCATTATATGGTGGATAGTGTCAGAGCTACACTCAATCAGTTCCCTCGTTGGCCAACCTTTCTATTATTTTCTTATTCATTTTATTTATTTATTTGTGTATTTATTATTAAACAGTCCCGTATGATCAAAGAGAAGTTTCGGTTTCACATTCATCACAGATGTTTCCCATGTCGCAAGAGAACGCGAACTTGATGCTGATTATTCCAGTTGTCTTTTGGCCATGAGCTAACGTAAGGCGGATTAACTCCGACAGAAAACCTTCAAGGCTGACGTCAAAGGTACCAGCTCTGCAGACGCCTTCTAACTAATCATGGTACCATACAATATAACGCAAATGTCAGTCTACACAGTCATCTACATCAGACGAGAATGGTGCTTGCCCATTCTGCTGCCTGTTGGGGCGATGCAGCGCTGGCTCCTGCACCTCTACAGGATCCACACTAAGCTACTGGAAATCCGTCTTGAACTGCCAGGGGATTCTGGAGGAACTTGAAATCCTCTGACAACACATTTGACCATTGATCTCCCTGTTGGTCAGTCATCATCATCATCATCAAGTGCCTTGCCACATGGCATTGGCGATCATGGCCCTCCATATGTTTCTATCCCTTGTTTCCCAAGCACATCTTCCACCCTCTCTGTCCTCAGCCACTCTGTAAGTCCGTCCAATATTTTTTCCTTGGGTCTACTTGGTGCTCTCTTTCACTCCAGTTTTCCCGTTGTGACGAGGTGCTCCAATTCCCCTTTCCTCATAAAATGGCCTATGAATGTTGCCTGTCTTTTCCTAATCTTCCTTACGAATGATCTTCTTGTGTCTGCCTCCATCAAGACTGTCTCGTTTGTTTTCTTTGCTGTCCATGGAACTCTCAACATTCTTCTTAGAAACCACATCTCGGCTGCCTCAATCTTGTTCTGGCTTTGCTTGTTGACTGTCCTCGCCTCACAACCATATAACATTATCGGTTGTTGGTCAGTAGAAACCAGAAACAAAGGCCTCGTGTGGCTTCATTGCCTCATGTGGTCTGATCATATGGACAGTGATTGAAAGAAGGAGACAGAGACTTTCCAGTATGCTGCACATGTAGGGCTTGTAAGGAAGACGTTTAACGTTGGGAGCATTCCTCTGCCATCTGACAAAATGTGTGAATAAAGAACAATCGTGGCAGCTGCCATAATCAACAATGCACAAACTCTAATATTAATATATGTCCTGGTGAAGTCTTGAAATTCTCTTCATTTCTCACTGAAGATCCAGGAATAAAGGAGATCGATCTCTCCCAGACTAAATATAATCCATGTCTCTAACCCTGTCCTTATTGTTATCAATTTGTTACAAAAACCGTAGGCTATCTGTTCACTGTGTAGGCATTCACATTACCCTACAATTCTTTAGTTCAAACAAAACAAAAAAAACGTTGTCATGTTCATCATAAAACATCGTTTACTCTGTCTGTCTGTCTGTCTGTCTGTCTGTCTATCTGTCTGTCTGTCTCTCCCTCTCTCTCTTTTTTATTTTTTTTTGTTTTTGGTTTTCTTTTTTCCTCTCGGGGGTGCGTAGCACTGCCTTGAGGCGAAAGGTCACACTTTTGTCAACGCTGCTTCTGCCAGCCAGACTTAACGTGGAGGAGCAATATTTTGCAGGAGACTTTGTAAAAAGTACCATGTCTTCAGCACAGCTTTCGTTTAGACAGCATGTGGCACCTTCCATGCGATGTTCATTTTCTTCAGGTTGACGGGGGCCAAATTGAAGGCAGACATGAAATTCGCCACATTGAAACCACGTAGCAGCCTGTAGCTAGACAGTGCAGTCTTAGGACTGCTCCTGACGTTGATGCTCTGGGGAAGCTTTTCGTTATTGGAGTTATTTCAAGAGGGATTCACTGCGCTCGGACAACTCCGTGTGTTCTCCACCAAAATCTGCTAGCAATTATCTGACAAAATTCCTGATCCAGCACAAAACCCTATGCACAGGCCAGGTCTTGAAATGGGGGAAAAGGGGAGAAGGGACCTATCAATCAAACACTAAGCTGACACCACCAGAACGATGGAAACATTAAGATGGGCAACGAACAGGCCAGCTTCTAATGTTGCGGGCTGGAATTGAAATCATGATATCAGATCTTGAGTCCATGGCTCTACCAACTAGCCCGCTTTGTTACAATATGGCGACGTGGAGCAGAATCCTGGGCCATCATCACCAGAGCAGACCAGGCTTACCAGTGTCGGAAGGAAGGCTTACCAGTGTCGGAAGGAAGGCTTACCAGTGTCGGAAGGAAGGCTTACCAGTGTCGGAAGGAAGGCTTACCAGTGTCGGAAGGAAGGCTTACCAGTGTCGGAAGGAAGGCTTACCAGTGTCGGAAGGAAGGCTTACCAGTGTCGGAAGGAAGGCTTACCAGTGTCGGAAGGAAGGCTTACCAGTGTCGGAAGGAAGGCTTACCAGTGTCGGAAGGAAGGCTTACCAGTGTCGGAAGGAAGGCTTACCAGTGTCGGAAGGAAGGCTTACCAGTGTCGGAAGGAAGGCTTGCCAGTGTCGGAAGGAAGGCTTACCAGTGTCGGAAGGAAGGCTTACCAGTGTCGGAAGGAAGGCTTACCAGTGTCGGAAGGAAGGCTTACCAGTGTCGGAAGGAAGGCTTACCAGTGTCGGAAGGAAGGCTTACCAGTGTCGGAAGGAAGGCTTACCAGTGTCGGAAGGAAGGCTTACCAGTGTCGGAAGGAAGGCTTACCAGTGTCGGAAGGAAGGCTTACCAGTGTCGGAAGGAAGGCTTACCAGTGTCGGAAGGAAGGCTTACCAGTGTCGGAAGGAAGGCTTACCAGTGTCGGAAGGAAGGCTTACCAGTGTCGGAAGGAAGGCTTACCAGTGTCGGAAGGAAGGCTTACCAGTGTCGGAAGGAAGGCTTACCAGTGTCGGAAGGAAGGCTTACCAGTGTCGGAAGGAAGGCTTACCAGTGTCGGAAGGAAGGCTTACCAGTGTCGGAAGGAAGGCTTACCAGTGTCGGAAGGAAGGCTTACCAGTGTCGGAAGGAAGGCTTACCAGTGTCGGAAGGAAGGCTTACCAGTGTCGGAAGGAAGGCTTACCAGTGTCGGAAGGAAGGCTTACCAGTGTCGGAAGGAAGGCTTACCAGTGTCGGAAGGAAGGCTTACCAGTGTCGGAAGGAAGGCTTACCAGTGTCGGAAGGAAGGCTTACCAGTGTCGGAAGGAAGGCTTACCAGTGTCGGAAGGAAGGCTTACCAGTGTCGGAAGGAAGGCTTACCAGTGTCGGAAGGAAGGCTTACCAGTGTCGGAAGGAAGGCTTACCAGTGTCGGAAGGAAGGCTTACCAGTGTCGGAAGGAGTACTTTTGCTAACACCAACGATTCTGCTAACAGTGGCCAGACGACCTCCTCTCCTCCTTCCCAGGAACATACTTTTATCATAAATTATTAAACTTAAAATTATTGAACTTTTTCTAAATTACTAAACTTACTGTTGCTATTTAATGAGTCCACGTTGGATTTCAACGAGCAGGTTACTCATGGAACAACTTCAGCAATATGGGGTCCGCGTTACAATTTACAAGATGGATTGGTACTGCATTCCAAGAAGAAATGGTTGTTCTACAATTTGGAAACTGGTGTACAGTGCCCCAAAATCTCTTCATAGGATTCCCTTAAGGGTTGTCACTTTCTCCTGTCCTCTATAATTGCTCATCTAAATAACAGAGGACCAGCCCGTCTCACCTCTGCTGATGACGGCAATAACTTTTGTTGTTGTTGTTGGTCTCCCAAAGTCCAACCCCTCGTCCACGTCGTGGGAGACGGAAACAGGTCAAGCTGGCTAACGGGGCTCTGGTGAAGCTGTGACTGGCCTAGCAAGCCGACAGTGGATTCTTCAACCGCTAAGAAAACTAAAAGGAGATACAAACGGACGGATACCAACGGAAAAAGACCTCGCAATGGAAACGGACATCGAGATAGGAATAGCGACTACACTGGAACATGGAACATCTGCGGCCTAACAGACAGGGAACCAGAAATTGTGGAATTCATGACCAAAAGAAAGATCTCCATCCTGGGCATTTCAGACACTAGGAAGAAAGGAGAAGGAACGAAAGAAATCCATTCAAACTTTGTTCTCATCTGGAGTGGTGTCAGGAAAGACCAGAGAGCAACGCATGGTGTGGGATTCATCCTACACCCAGACATAGCAAAGAATCTCATGAGTACAGAATACATATCAGAAAGATTGATTAAAATCGGTGTAAGAAAGTCCAACAAAATCGTCTACTATATCCAAGCATATGCACCGTGTAACGATTCGTACTCTGAAGAGGAGAAAGACTCATTCTATCAAGAGCTCTCCGACCTCATCAACAGCACCCCTGACAAAGAGGACCTGTATGTCATGGGGGATTTCAACGGCAGAGTTGGTGAGAGAAGAAACCCGTGGACAAAACATCTTGGACCCCACAGTGACCACAGAACACCTTGCAATTACAACGGGAACCACGTGCTGGAACTATGTGCAGAGCATGATCTGATCATCACCAACACCTTTTTCCAACATCGAGCCTCCCAAATTTACACCTGGTACAAATGGAACGACCTCAGCATCTCGTCTCAAATCGACTTCATACTTGCAAGATCTAGAACACGTTACGCCATCAAAGACTCAAAAGCCATCCCCAATGCCAACCTTGACACTGACCACAGGCCTGTCATTCTGGCCTCCAGTACTCAGAAGGAAAAAATAACAACTGCTAGGAAGAACCAGCCTGAAAAGATCAACCTCCTCAAACTGGAAGAGAAAGAAGTGCAAGAACAGATTGAAAGTGCTATCAAGGTGAAACTTGACCCCATTGATACAACCCCCCTCACCATGGAACAAGCCTGGGACACCTTCAAGCCAGCTCTCTTGAACACCTTAAGGGAAGTTTGCGGGACAAAGAAATGTAGAGGTAAAAACAGGAAAGCTACAGCCTGGTGGAACCAAGAGGTGAAGGAAGCCATCAAGAAAAAGAAGCAGCTATATAAAGCTTGGGTCAAGACCAAGATAGAAGAGGACTACGTCAAGTACAGAATCGCAAGAAGACATAGTAAACGTGTTGTGAAAGCCTCCAAAGAAAAATCTTGGGCGACCTATGGAGAGAAGTTAAGTGAAATTTGCAAGAACTCCCCAAGAGAATTTTTCAAAAGTGTGAAGACGATGAGAGTAAGAGATGAGCCATTCAACCCAACAACAGTAGTGAATGATGCAAATGGAGAGGCACTACACAAAGAAGAGGAAATTCTGAAAAGATGGGAAGACTATTTTAAAGACCTTTTAAACTCATCTGGAGTCCAGGCTTCCAGCTCCCAGTTCTCACCACGCTATAAAGACCAGTTAGAGCCCCAAATCCTTGAAGCAGAAACACGAAAAGCAATTAAGACCAGCCCAAAGGGCAAAGCAGCAGGCAATGATGGCATAACAACTGAAGCCATCCTTGCATGCGGAGAAACGGGAGTTAAGTGGCTCACCATCATCTTCCAGAAAGCATGGGAAGAGAGGAAAGTACCAATGGACTGGCAAAATGCAATAGTGGTGCCAATTTGGAAGAAGAAGGGCAGCAGGAAAGACTGCAGCACATACAGAGGCATTTCACTTCTCAGCCATGTAGGGAAAATGTATGCAAAGATTCTGGAACAGCGCACAAGAGCCAAAGCAGAACACCTACTGAGCAATGCCCAGTTTGGCTTTCGGAAAGGAAGAGGGTGCACAGATGCCATTTTCGCACTCCGACAGCTGTGTGAAAGAGCCATCGAATACAACCAAGACCTGCATACAGTATTCGTTGATCAAGAAAAAGCTTTTGACCGAGTCAACAGAGACAAGCTCTGGAAGATCCTGGAGCAGTACGACGTGAAGGGGCAGTTGCTTGATAACATCAGAGCAATCTATGCCAACAGTAGGAGCGCAGTCCGAACAGCCAGTGGAACATCGGACTGGTTCCCGGTTACATCAGGGGTCAGGCAAGGCTGCGTACTCTCTCCCCTTCTCTTCGTGATCTACATGGACCAGATTACAAAGGAAGCCAATCCAGATCTGGAGGCCCTGAACGAACTATTATTTGCTGACGACCAGTCCTTGATGAATCAGAACAAAGCAGCTCTTCAAGAACACACAGACCAACTCAACACAAGCTGCGAGAAGTATGATATGAAGATCAGTATCAACAAAACAGAAGTTATGTCTGTCAGCAGAAATCCAGGAAAGCTGGACATCAACATCAACGGCACCCAGCTGAAACAGACCAAAGAATTTAAATACCTTGGCAGCCTCTTCACTGAAGATGGAAAATTGGACAGAGAGATAGAAACAAGATGCCAGAAAGCGAACGCAGTCAGTTACCAACTCGCCCCCCTTCTGAAATATCCCAGCATCCCAGTGAGCACCAAGGCAAAACTCATCAACGCCATCTTCGTTCCAACACTCACATACCAGTGTCAGACATGGGCCCTAACAAAAGCCTTAGAGAGAAAATTGGTCACATGTGAAATGCGCTGCCTGAGAAAAGCTGTCAACAAGACCAGACGCGACAAGATCAAGAATGAGGTGATCAGAAACATGGTCGGACTAACACCAATTCTCCACCATGTCGAACAACAAAGGATCAGGTGGTTTGGTCACCTCACCAGAATGCCGCCCGACCAACCGGCCCTACGGGCATACACCACCAGATACACTGGCTGGAAAGCCAGAGGTAGACCACGGAGACGATGGAGCGACTCCGTGGCTGACACCCTGCGAGCCCATGACCTGTCACTCTATCAAGCCTCCCGCCTTGCTGCAGACAGACGTCTGTGTCTCCCCGCGACGCCGAAGGGCACCAGCGGCAGATGAAAGAAAGAAAGAAGAAGAAGTTGTTAACTGATGGGGATTTGAACCCATGACTTCTCAGTGAGTACTTCGTTGCGCCGACCACTTTGCCATGTTGACTGGTTCAAGAACTGGCTTCGAGTTTATCTTACTTTGATCCAGAGACCTGGTCGACATAGAGATAACACGCCTGCCTTTTTATTTGACAATCACTCGTTTGCAGAGCTTTAGTTTTCTCCCCTTCCCTCCATTTTCTGTGCCACCTTAATGGCCACAGAAACTGGGGTCATTTCTATGATGCTATGATATGATGATGATGATGATGGGGATGATAATCATGATGATATGAAATTCCAACGAGGACTGAGACTGCGTGACAGGGCTGTCATCATCAGCCATATGTGCATCTATTCCTTGTTGCCGCCAAAACAGCATTCAAGAAGATGAAAAGCATTCTTGCCAACAAATGCCTATCAATTAACATCAGGAAGACAGTTCTTGAATGTTATATAGAACCGATAATGTTATACGCTTGTGAGGCGTGGACAGTCAACAAGCAAAGCCAGAACAAGACTGAGGCAGCTGAGATGTGGTTTCTAAGAAAAATGTTGAGAGTTCCATGGACAGCAAAGAAAACACCAGAGACAGTCGTGATGAAGGCAGACTCAAGAAGATCACTGATAAGGAAGATTAGGAAAAGACAGGCAACATTTATAGGCCATTTTATGAGGAAAGGGGAATTAGAGCATGTGGTCACATATGGAGGGCCATGATCGCCAACGCCATGTGGCAAGGGACCTGATGATGATGATGATGATTATGATGACGATGATTGTCCCATTGAAGGACCAATGTCTTGACCACTTGACTATGACGCCCGTCCATTCATCTATGGAGAAGAAATTAATCGTATATGGGGTTAACAGAGATGAGGCAGCGAGGGAGAAGACATCTACATTGTCCTCATAGTGTTGGGTGAGTTCGGTTTCTAATTGTATTTTATATTAAAATTGACTTTTTTTTAAAGAGGTGTTAGCCCTGATACGGCTTGAAAAGTCGGCTGAGCTATGAGAATTGCTGCATTTATATACCAAAACTGGTTTGTTCATAAACAAGCAAACAAACAAACAAAATTTCGAAAAAGTCCTTAAACAACAACAAAAAATCAAGGTTAATCAAGACGAATATTTCTAATCCAATAGAAAACGTAGTTTATGGAGTCACTGGATGTCCAGTCTCAGTCTCTCTGAGCCGCAGCAACAAGTAGTTCATACAACACTGTAGTAACGAGACATTTTTCAATCCCCGTTTTTTATCCTTCTTAATCTTTAAGAATAAACCATTGGGTTTAACGAGAGTTAGTGGATAATCATCTCGGTAATAACGAGAGATTTTCTATCCTTCCTGGTCACAAGAGTTCTCGCCACTCGCCCCACCCCCACCTCGTCGTCAAGTTCCCGGTAGGGCACATCTCGTGGTGGCCGGTAACAAAGAAAAACAACGAAAGGCGCGTCCTTGTGCGGTGTGTAATCAAGGGACACTATCGATTAATTATGAACACATCGACGGCGCCGGTGCCAAGATTATTTCCCTTTGTTTCCCTTGGTAAATTCGTCATTTGGGAATAACGAGAACTCGGCAATAGCGAGAAAATGTGCCTGGGCCGTCCGCTCTCGCTATAACAGAGTTTCACTGTACTTAGATTGATCCATTCCTTGAAATTTGTCACCTTGCTCTTCCTCTGCCGACCTCGGCGATGGCCGATAAAATTGATCTCTAATTTTTAAGATCGCTAACTTTGGACGCCATTTTCTCGGCTACTATTGATGGGAGACAATTTTGGATGGTAAATTTGGACTCGGCATGTTCGAAATATCCTGATGACATGTGTCACAAGGATAGGTTCGAATGGTCGGGTTTTTTTGGTACAAAATGGCCGCCATGTCAATGTCTGTGGCTTTGAAAAAGGCCAGAAACATGACCAGCTGCAACTGTGTTTTTTCTGGTGGAAGAATTAGAATAGAACGCAGAGGTATGATTTCTGCTTATTTTAATGGTTTTGGATTTTCTGAACCTGCTGAGACAAGCCGATAAGAATGATGTCTAAAATTCAAGATCTCCAAGTTTGGAGGCCATTTTCTCAGCCGTTGTTGATCGGAGACTAATTTGGATGGTAAATTTGGACTCGGCATGCTCAAATAACCTAAAGAGATGTGTCACAAGGGTAAGTTCGATGGTTGTGTTCTTGGTGGAAAAGGTCCCCCAAAATGACTGATTGCAGTTGTGCTTTTTCTGGTGGAAAATGATATAATGGAATGCAGTGGTATGATTTCTTCTCTTTCTAGTGGTTTTTGGACCCTCCGAACCTACTTAAACGGGCCGACAACAGTGATCTCTAATTTTCAATGTTGCTCATTTTGAGGCCATTTTTCTCAGCCACTGTTGGATGGTAAACTTGGACACGGCATGCTCAAATGACCTAAAGAGGTGGGACACAAGGGATAGGTTCGGATGGTCATTTTTTGGTGCACAATGGCTGCCATGGCCAGGTCCATGGCGTAAAATGCCCCCCCCCCAAAAAAAAAAACACACAAAAAACAATTGCGATTCTGCTTTTGTTTATGGATTGCGTTGTGTTGTGTGTGTGGTTTGTGGTGTGGTGGTGTGTGGTGGTGGGGTTGGTGTGGTGTGTGTGGTGTGTCGTGTGGTGTTGTGGAATTGGTGAATGGATGCGAGGTAGATTCAGACACAGACAGGGGAGAGAGAGAGAGAGAGAGAGAGAGAGAGAGAGAGAGAGAGAGAGAGAGAGAGAGAGAGAGAGAGAGAGAGAGAGAGAGAGAGAGAGAGGAAGGATAATACTACTGTATTTTCCAACGTGATAAAAGTTACGAACTAAATGCCTTTTCCTTAATCTTGCTCCTGCTTGCGTGCTGGGTGATTCCAGGTTTCCATAAGCCAGTCACTGACATGACTTACCTGATCTTTAGCGTGAAGATTAAAATATAATACTCTGCGTGGGTATACATGTACACAAGAAAGGGACTAGGCACTGGAAGGTCTGCACAGAGATATCGGAAAAATATCCACCTTGCACCCACCATCGAACTCCATCGTATAAAATCAGCTTGATGAGCCATGTTACAAAGATTCTAGTAAGAATAATCACGATGAGGACAAGGAACAGAATCAAAAGAGAAACAGCAGAAGAAAATGTGGAAGGGGAAAGGAACTATTAATACTCTATACATACTAAGTTTAGATATCTGGGGACTTGGATCTCACCAGACAGCAGAATCAGCCAAGCCAAAACAGCTTTCAAGAAGATGAAAAGCATTCTTACCAACAAATGCCTATCAATTAACATAAGAAAGAGAGTTCTTGAATGTAATATAGAACCGATAATGTTTATACGGTTATGAGTCGTGGACAGCCAACGCGCAAAGCTAGAACAAGACTGAGGCAGCCGAATTGTGGTTTGTAAGAAGATTGCTGAGAGTTCCATGTAGAGCAAAGAAAACAAACGAGACGTCTTGATGGAGGCAGAAACAAGAAGATCATGACAAGGAAGATTACAAAAAGACAAGCAACATTTATAGGCCATTTTATGAGGAAAGGGGAATTAGAGTATGTGGTCATAACAGGAAAGCTGGAGGAAAAGAGAGCAGCAGGTAGACCCAGGGAGAAAATATTGGACGGATTTGCAGGATGGCTGAGGACAAAGAGGGTGGAAGATGTGCTTGCGGCAACAAGGGATAGATGCATATGGAGGGCCATGATCGCCAACTCCATGCGGCAGGGCACATGATGATGATGACGATGATGATGACATCCTAAGAAATCTCAAAGAAAGATCAGTTGGGTTGAATAAGGATTCATATTTATGTTTTGTTAATAATGCTAAGGCTATCGATCGGCTAAGACACGAAGAATTGAAGAACCAGCTAGAAAGGCTCAATGCTGATGGAAAGAATCTAAGAATAATAATGATTATGTATTGGAAACACAAAGCAGCAATGAGAGTAGAAAATGATATAAGCTTTTCCAAAATATAAAAAGAGGGGTTAGGTAGGGATGTGTTCTGTCACCAGACTTGTTTTCACTTTACAGCGAAACCATCATGAGAAACCTAGAGGAATGTTTGGGATAAAGGTTGAAGAAAAAATGTTTAACAATCTTCGTTACACAGATCGCACCAACTGTTCTAATTTGGGATTGTGGAGATGGTAGAATTAAAAGGTAGAGTTGGTGGTGGTAGTGGAGACGGTAGAATTAGGAGGTAGAGTTAATAGTGACGGTATTGGAGGTGTTAGAATTAGGAGGTAGAGTTGATGGTGACGGTAGTGGAGATGGTAGAATTAGGAGGTAGACTTAGTGTGACGGTATTGGAGATGTTAGAATTAGGAGGTAGAGTTGGTGGTGACGGTAATGTAGACGGTAGAATAGAAGGTAGAGTTGGTGGTGACGGTAATGTAGACGTTAGAATTAGGAGGTAGAGTTGGTAGTGACGGTAATGTAGATGGTAGAATTAGGAGGTAGAGTTAGTGGTGACGGTATTGGAGATGTTAGAATTAGGAGGTAGAATTAGTGGTGACGGTAATGGACATGTAGAATCAGGGGGTAAAATTGGCGATGACGGTAATGTAGACGGTAGAATTAGGAGGTAGAGTTGGTGGTGACGGTACTGGATATGGTAGAAATTTTTAGGAGGTAGAGTTGGTGGTGACGGTAATGGAAATGGTAGAATTAGAAGTAAGAGTTGGTAGTGACGGTAGTGGTGATGGTAGAATTAGAGTTGGTAGTGACGGTCAGTGGACATGGTAGAATTAGAGTGGTAGTGACGGTAGTGGACATGGTAGAATTAGAGTTGGTAGTGACGGTAGTGGACATGGTAGAATTAGAGTTGGTAGTGACGGTAGTGGACATGGTAGAATTAGAGTTGGTAGTGACGGTAGTGGACATGGTAGAATTTAGAGTTGGTAGTGACGGTAGTGGACATGGTAGAATTAGAGTTGGTAGCGCCGGTAGTGGACATGGTAGAATTAGAGTTGGTAGTGACGGTAGTGGACATGGTAGAATTAGAGTTGGTAGGCGGTAGTGGAGATGGTAGAATTAGAGTTGGTAGTGACGGTAGTGTGATGGTAGAATTAGGTTTGTAGTGACGGATAGTGGACGATGGTAGAATTAGAGTTGGTAGTGACGGTAGTGGATGATGGTAGAATTAGTGTTGGTAATGACGGTAGTGGAGATGGTAGAATTAAGTTGGTAGTGACGGTAGTGAGATATGGTAGAATTAGAGTTGGTAGTGACGGTAGTGGACATGGTAGAATTAGAGTTGGTAGTGACGGTAGTGGATGATGGTAGAATTAGACGTTGGTGTGACAATAGTGGAATGGTAGAATTAGAGTTGGTAGTGACAGTAGTGGTGATGGTAGAATTAGAGTTGGTAGTGACGGCAGTGGACATGGTAGAATTAGAGTTGGTAGTGACAGTAGTGGTGAGGGTAGAATTAGAGTTGGTAGTGACGGTAGTGGACATGGTAAAATTAGAGTTGGTAGTGACGGTAATGGACATGGTAGAATTAGTGTTGGTAGTGACAGTAGTGGTGATGGTAGAATTAGAGTTGGTAGTGACGATAGTGGACATGGTAGAATTAGAGTTGGTAGTGACAGTAGCGGTGATGGTAGAATTAGGAATTAGAGTTGGTGATGACAGTAGTGGAGATGGTAGAATTACAGTTGGTGGTGACGGTAGTGGAGATGGTAGAATTAGAGTTGGTAGTGACGGTAGTGGACATGGTAGAATTAGAGTTGGTAGTGACGGTAGTGGACATGGTGGAATTAGAGTTGGTAGTGACTGTAGTGGACATGGTAGAATTAGAGTTGGTAGTGACGGTAATGGATATGGTAGAATTAGAGTTGGTAGTGACAGTTGTGGTGATGGTAGAATTAGAGTTGGTAGTGACAGTTGTGGTGATGGTAGAATTAGAGTTGGTAGTGACGGTAGTGGTGATGGTACAATTAGAGTTGGTAGTGACGGTAGTGGACATGGTAGAATTAGAGTTGGTAGTGACAGTAGCGGTGATGGCAGAATTAGAGTTAGCAGTGACAGTAATGGAGATGGTAGAATTAGGAATTAGAGTTGGTGATGACAGTAGTGGAGATGGTAGAATTACAGTTGGTGGTGACGGTAGGGGAGATGGTAAAATTAGAGTTGATGGTGACGTAGTGGAATTGGTAGAATTAGGAGATAGAGTGGTGATGACAGTAATGGAGATGGTAGAATTAGAGTTGGTGGTGACATAATGGAGATGGTGGAATTAGAGTTGGTAGTGACATAATGGAGATGGTAGAATTAGAGTTGGTGGTGACATAATGGAGATGGTAGAATTAGAGTTGGTGGTGACATAATGGAGATGGTAGAATTAGAGTTGGTAGTGACATAATGGAGATGGTAGAATTAGAGTTGGTGGTGACATAATGGAGATCGTCGAATTAGTGTTGGTATTGACATAATGGAGATGGTAGAATTAGAGTTGGTGGTGACATAATGGAGATGGTAGAATTAGAGTTGGTAGTGACGGTAGTGGACATGGTAGAATTAGAGTTGGTGGTGACATAATGGAGATGGTAGAATTAGAGTTGGTGGTGACATAATGGAGATGGTAGAATTAGAGTTGGTGGTGACAGTAGTGGTAGAGATGGTAGAATTAGAGTTGGTCGTGACAGTAGTGGTAGAGATGTTAGGATTAGAGTTGGTGGTGACAGTAGTGGTAGAGATGGTAGAATTAGAGTTGGTGGTGACAGTAGTGATAGAGATGGTAGAATTAGAGTTGGTGGTGACAGTAGTGGTAGAGATGGTAGAATTAGAATTGGTGGTGACAGTAGTGGTAGAGATGGTAGAATTAGAGTTGGTGGTGACATAGTGGAGATGGTAGAATTAGAGTTGGTGGTGATGACAGTAGCAGAGATGGTAGAATTAGAGTTGGTGGTGACGGTAGTGGAGATGGTAGAATTAGAGTTGGTGGTGACGGTAGTGGAGATGGTAGAATTAGAGTTGGTAGTGACAGTAGTGGAGATGGTAGAATTAGAGTTGGTAGTGACAGTAGTGGAGATGGTAGAATTAGGGTTGGTAGCGACAGTAGTGGAGATGGTAGAATTAGAGTTGGTGGTGACGGTAGTGGAGATGGTAGAAGTAGAGTTGGTGATGACAGTAGTGGAGATGGTAGAATTAGAGTTGGTGGTGATGACGGTAGTGGAGATGGTAGAATTTGAAGGTCGAATTCGTGGTGACGGAGAGGAGATGGTAGAATTAGGAAGTAGAGTTTGTGATGACGGTAATGGAGACGGTAAAATTAGTAGAAGGGTTGGTGATGATAGTAGTAGAGATGGTAGATTTAGGAAAAACAGTGGTATTAGTGCTGGTAACTCTATATTTGATAGTAGTAGTGGTGGAGTTAGTGGTAATAGTGTCGGTACTACTTGTTATTGTTATTTTTGTTGCAGCCGTTTATCTGTTAATTAATTTTTGTGTTATCCTTTTTCATCAAAGCGAAGGGATTTTTCTTCTTTTTAGGAGAAGGATCTAAATCATTTATACAGACGTGAAAATTTGATGTCTACACACACAAACACACACGCGCGCGCACACACACACACACACACACACACACACACACACACATACACACACACACGCACACACACACATACGCGCGCACACACACACACACGCGCGTGCGCACGCATGCACGCACACATATGCGCTCGCGAGCTCACACACACATACACACACACTCAGACACACGTGCGCGTGCCCGAATACATATTCATATGCACACACGAACACAGACAGACATGAACACACATTACTACCAGCGGACGCATATTACATTCATATACACACACGTGCACGCGCGCTTGCACACACACGCACGCACCATACAACACAACACAACACAACACAACACAACACAACACAACACAACCCACACCCCACCACTACATCACCACCACCACCTCCACCAACAACACAATGTCATTAACTCCCCCCCCCCAACAACACACACTCAGACTAGGCGCTCGCACAGACACAGACACAGACACACACGCGCACACACACACAACACAGACAACACACACACACACAACACACACACACACACACCACACACACACACACACACAACACACACACACACACACACACACACACACAACACACACACAACACACACACACACACACACACACACAACACACACACGTATACACACTGCACACACAAACGAATAATACCCCCTCACACATACACACACACACACTTACACACACACACACACACACACACACACACACACACACACACAACAAACACACCAAACACACACGCGCGCTCGAACAGATAATCCACATGCACGTGATATTTGTTGAACAGCCTTGTGAAATAGGACACTTTTTTAAAACACAAACACACACACAAAACATTCTCCCCTGGCATCATTATTCTGCTGTGACTGGACATATTGGCATTGCTCTCAATGGATGGCTAGGGAGAATATGGTCTCCGTCAAAGCTGAAAGCCGTATCAACATCAAGGATGCTTCAACAATTATTTCTTTTTTTTAAACCCATCAATGCAACCAATGTACTTTTAAACTGTAATCTGTGTTTGCGTGTGTTTGTATGTGTGTGTGTGTGTGTGTGTGTTGTGTACGCGCGCGCGCGCGCGCGTGTGTGTGTGTGTGTGTGTGTGTGTGTGTGTCTGTGTGTGTGTGCGTGTGTGTGTGTGGTGTGTGTCGTGTGTGTGTGTTGTGTGTGTGTGCATGTCTTTGTGTGTCGTGTGTGTGTGTGAGGTGTGTGTGTGTGTGTGTGTGTGTGTGTTCTATGTGTGTGTGTTTTTGCGTGTGTTTGTATGTGTGTGTGTGTGTGTGTGTGTGTGTTCTCTCTCTCTCTGTATGTGTGTGTGTGTGCGTCTTTGTGTGTCTGTGTGTGTGAGTGTGTGTGTGTGTGTGTTTGTATGTGTCTATGTGTGTGTGTGTTGTGTAGGTATAGATAGATGATATAGAGAAAGAGAGAGTGAGAGAGAAAGATAGAAGAGTAGAGAGAGAGAGAGAGAAAGAGAGAGAAGAGAGAGAGAGAGAGAGAGAGAGAGAGAGAGAAAGAGAGAGAGAGAAATACAGAGACAGAGACAGAGTCAGAGACAGAGAGAGCCTTTCTTGTCTCTGTAATTTTGTACAGAAAATAAGTGATGTATATTAGCTGATACTGTTATTTGATCATTAGTTTACTAGAACGTTGATACAGACTGTTAAATGTAATCTCATTGTCTGAGTGCAGGTGTGTTGCTTGTATTTTGTCAGTTATCATGTATTTGATTTAAAAAATCCTTCAACGGATATAGAAAAAAAAAAAAATGGAGAGAGAGAGAGAGAGAGAGGGAGGGCGAGAGAGAGAGAGAGAGATACAGACAGACAGACAGACAGAGACAATCAGAGACACAGAGAGAGAGAAACAGACAGACAGACGGACAGACACACACACAGAGAAAGAGACAGAGAGAAGAGATCAGAGAGAGAGAGAGAGAGAGAAGTAGCAGTAGAGAACAGAGAGAGAGACAGAAAGTGAGAGAGAGAGAGAGAGAGAGAGACTGACAGACAAAGACAGAGACAGACAGAGAGAGAAGAGAGAGAGAGAGAGAGAGAGACAGAGACAGAGACAGAGAGAGAAAGAAACAAAGAGAGAGAGACAGAGAGAGAGAGAGACAGAGAGAGATTCAGAGACAGAGACACACACACTCAGAGAGAGAGAGAGAGAGAGACAGAGACAGAGGACAGAGAGAGAGAGAGATACACACACGCAGGAGAGAGAGAGAGAGAGAAGAGACAGAGACAGAGAGAGAGAGAGAGAGAGAGAGATACACACACGCAGAGAGAGAGACAGAGACAGAGAAAGAGATACACACACGCACAGAGAGAGAGAGAGATACAGACAGACAGACAGAGAGAGAGACACACACACACGAGGAGAGAGAGAGAGAGATACAGACAGAGACAGAGACAGAGAGAGACAGAGAGACAGAGACGACAGACAGACAGACAGACAGACAGACAGACAGACAAATATAGATAGAGACAGCGAGCACAAACAAATCCCGTTCTCAACAACCTCTCTGTTCAAATGTTAGACATGCCAACGTGGATGGCCATTAACTCTCCACTGGCTCCCAGCGTCAATATGTGATCCAAAGACCTGTGGACGAGACAGGACTTATTGCCTAACTAACCACGAACTGATCGATAGCCTGCTCTGTATTCAACCAACACCGGCCTGCAAGCCTTAACCCCTTCGATTCCCGCACCCTGTCCACCAGCATCCTGCATATTCAACTACGCTAGCAAAGCTAAAAACTTAAACTTAACCTTTTGACTCCCTCACCCTATCCACCAGCTTCCGCATTGTCAACAGCGCTAGCAAAGCAAAAAAACTTAAACTTTATGACTCCCTCACCCTATCCACCAGCTTCCTGCAAAAACTTAACCTTTTGATTCCCTCTACCTATCCACCAGCTTCCTGCAAAAACTTAACCTTTGGACTCCCTCACCCTATCCACCAGCTTCCTGCAAAAACTTAACCTTTTGACTCCCTCACCCTATCCACCAGCTTCTTGCAAAAACTTAACCTTTAGACTCCCTCACCCTATCCACCAGCTTCCTGCAAAAACTTAACCTTTTGACTCCCTCACCCTATCCACCAGCTTCCCGCAAAAACTTAACCTTTTTGACTCCCTCACCCTATCCACCAGCTTCCGACAAGATCTTCACTTTTTGACTCCCTCACCCTATCCACCAGCTTCCTGCAAAAACAACCTTTTGACTCCCTCACCCTATCCACCAGCTTCCTACAAAATCTTCACTCTTTGATTCCCTCACCCTATCCACCAGCTTCCTGCAAAATCTTCACTTTTTGACTCCCTTACCCTATCCACCAGCTTCCTGCAAAAACGTAACCTTTGATATCCTCACACTATCCATCAACTTCCTTCCCGCAGGAAGCAGGTGGATAGGGTGAGGGAATCAAAAGGTTAAGTTTTTGCAGTTGG
Organism: Monoplex corrugatus; assembly: GCA_030674185.1. NCBI lineage: Eukaryota > Metazoa > Mollusca > Gastropoda > Littorinimorpha > Ranellidae > Monoplex > Monoplex corrugatus. Next base: position 12,711,845 of record JAPXFY010000030.1, on the reverse strand, counting down.
TGGATAGGGTGCAGGAGTCAAAGGGTTAAACCAGGATCCATGTCTGCCAGCATCTAAAGCTTTAAATAAGTGTTGGCTCTTCCGTTATCTCTGACAGCAAAACGAAGGCTGTCTTGTCATCGCCTGGTCTTTCAGTTTTGGAAAGATTGAATGTGTATGTATGTGTGTATTTTATATGTGTCGAATTATTTTATGACGAAGGTTGTAATACAGTTTTATTTTGTATTAACTCATTCTTCTATTTTCATTTTATGATTTTCTTTGTGGGAAAACCCTTGGAGGTTTTTTGTTTTTTTCGTCTGAGAAGTGCTAAGGGACGTAACTTTGAACTTCATACTTCGTCGAAACAAGCGTACGTGAACTGAAAACTCTAACAGACAAAGTTGGCTATCAGCCGCAGCAAAGACATTTTTTTCCAGATGAGAGATAATCACGTATAAAGAGGTTGATGAAGCCCAGATCAAGGTGAACCCGACTGCAGTTATAGTTAAAATAATCTTAATATGAAACTATTGTCTTCATCTACTTGATAGACAGCTGAGCATTTAGGCATTGGCTGGTGGGGTGGGGGTGGGGGGTCTCTCATGTGAGACGAGTTTATACAGAATGGATAGTTAAGTTTGTGATTCAGACCTTTGATTATTTATTTTAATGACTTTATATATATCGTCCTTTTTTTAAGGTAAGATACACACATACACATGTCATTTACATGTAACCAAGATTATTCCAGTGGTAGGCTGATAAAATACCAGTATAAAATATAGACGAGGTATAACATAGTCTAGGTAGGGCCTCAGGACCTGGCCAGCTCATGGGTTTATGTGCAGGCTTAAGGCTTGTGCCATGATCACCATACACATAGCACCTGTGACGTTAATGCATATGGAATTCGCTCCGAGCGCGGAGATGTCATCTTGAGAAACTGAAATGAAACTAATATGACGGTTCATTCGTTATACATAATGTTTATGTTAAGAAATGACAGCAAAACATACAAACTGTGTTGATTTGCTTTTTTTTGTGGTTATAGTTTCTGATCTGTTTGTATGAAAAAAATCTGCAAAGCGTCATTAAGTCTGGGTGACATTATTATTGTTATTATTATTTGAGATTCAAATAAAAAGCTGGAGGGAAAGAGTGCACCAGGTAGACCCAGAGAGAAAATATTGGACGGATCTGCAGGGTGGCTGAGGACAGAGAGGGTGGAAGATATACTTGCGGCAACAAGGGATAGATACGATATGGAGGGCCATGGTCGCCAACGCCATGCGTCAGGGCACTTGATGATGATGATGATTTTATTTGCAGCATATCCTCTTCGTGACATTATTATCATCATCATCATTATTATTTGCAGCATATCCTCTTCGTGACAATATTATTATTATCATTACCATTATTGTTATCATCATCATCATTATTATTTGCAGCATATCCTCTTCGTGACAATATTATTATTATCATTACCATTATGTTATCATATCATCATTATTATTGCAGCATATCCTCTCGTACATATTATACATTACCATATAGATCATCATCATCATGATTCATCCATATATTATTATTTGCAGCATATCTTATTGTTATCATCATCATCATGATCATCATCATTATTATTATTTGCAGCATATCCTCTTCGTGACATTATTATTATTATTATTGTTATTACTATTATTACTATTATCATTATTACTACTATTATTATTATTATATTATCATTATTACTATCATCATCATCATCACCATCATCATTTCTTATCATTATTATTATTATTTGCAGCATATCCTCTTCGTGACATTATTATTATTATTATTGTTATTACTATTATTAATATTATCATTATTACTACTACTATTATTATTATTATATTATCATTATTACTATCATCATCATCATCACCATCATCATCATTCTTATCATTATTATTATTATTTGCAGCATATCCTCTTCGTGACATTATTATTATTATTACTATTATTAATATTATCATTATTACTAATACTATTATTATTATTATATTATCATTATATTATCATTATTACTATCATCATCATCATCATCATCATCATCATTCTTATCATTATTATTATTATTATTTGCAGCATATCCTCTTAGTGTCTTTCGGAATACGTACAAGGTAGCCAAGAGGACGCATTGGAAAAAAAAACAACAACAAAAAACAGCTTCACAATTTATCATGGATATGTACGAAATGGTGAAGCCTTTATATGCTTCCATGGCGTTGGTGGGTCTGTATTACGAGCCAGAAAACTTACTGAGACAATGTTGTGGACACGATCACGATCAACCTCCTCAACCACGCACGAAGAAAATCAGGAAACTGGGACACCGTTTCTACTGTTATGTTGTCCTGACGTCGTTGTGGTTTTCTTTCCTTCGCTATGTCCCTTGTTTCTGGGTGGGTGTAAACTTCAAGCCTGGCCTGCTGATCGACAGGGTGCTTCACGTCATCTGGTTCTTTCAATGTACCCTGAATGCCACTGCATTTCTACGGCATTGCCACGATCCTGATCAACTGCAGAAGCTGATGAAACAATGGAACCGTTTTCTCAGGATGTATCAGCACTGGCATCAAGTTCAGGAGATGTTTCATGTCTCGTCTAAATCAGACGCGAAAAAAGAGAAAGCGGGCTGCAAAGCTTCATGTGGTCCCGAACACTTCACGAATTCGGTCGTGGGCGTCCCTGCCAATTTCGAAGATGACGTCATCATCAACGTCAACACTGACGTCATCAGTCGCATCATCAGCATCAAAACTCCGCGTCACAGTGGTCAGAAACGTGGTGATTGCCTGGTTATGTATTCTATCAATGTCTCCATGGTGGCTGTTTTCGTGTTTGGTGGGTTGGCCCAGACAAAGGACTTTAGTGTAGTGATCAGCAACCCCTTTTCCGATACAGTTCCTGTGAACGTGCTGTTTTTGGTCACTCATTTTTACGACTCGTGTGCATGGATATTCGCCACAACTTTCACCTGCACCATGTCCTCTGCCTACCACTTCTGGTTCTCCCGTCTGACCCTCATGATCAAGGAAGCAACTATGAGCGATGATGACACTTCAGACAATAACCACATAAGCCGTGCCCGCAAAACCCAAGTAGAAAATACGCCAGAAAACAATTCAAGCGATAACACAAACATTCTAATCCACCAAACAGAACTAGGCAGTCCCGCTGGTTCCGTTCAAAGCCTGCGTTCTTTAGTCTGGAAGTCTTCAACCCAACATTGCCCGAGTGACGTCATCTGCAATGACGTCATAGCCAGTGTTGATAGAACAGAATCACGCGTTATCAGCGCTGAAAACTCAACCATCGGGTTTCCAGATTCTAGCCCAGAGAGTTTTAGTTTTGAAACACTATCTGCGGACCACATCAAAATCAAACATCGAAATCGCCAAGATTTAGACGTAAAGAATGCCACCCAGGGACAGGACAGCGTAAAATTTCAAATACAGGCTCTGAAAATTCAAACTCCCTCAGTTTTACGACGCAGGCTGAAGGTCTACCACAAAACAAACCCGACCGTCAAAAGATCGAAGATTTCTACGAGACAAAGTTGCTCCCAAACGTACCGCAACCAATAAGTAAACATCCACACCAACCCGAACGTTTGACGAGAAAGATTCACCTCCAGCTTTATCAAAGCGTTCTAAGGGGCATAGACAGCAACAAACTGAAGAACGTCAAGCAGGAAACTGGTCCCCAAATACGACGATAACCGGAACCGGAAATAAACACGATCTCGTTGAAGACATCCACAAGACTGAATCGCCCCAGAGTGTAACGAAACCAAAATCCACAATCAGGCAGGAGCTTGAACGAGGGCAAGACTTTGCCTCGAAAGGTTTTCCAGCAAATTTGGAAGCCTTGCGAAGAATGCATCTGCAGCTTTGCGGCTGTGTCCAAACTCTGGATGGTACCGTGAGTCGTCTGATGATGATCTTGTATACAACCACCATCCCTCAGGCGTGTTTTTTGGTGTACGGTTTGGTGAGCAGCCAGCTGGACATATTTCCATTCTGCGTCTTCGTCATCTGGGCTTTGGCTGGAATTTCTCACATTCTGCTTATGTCTATCAGCTGTGCCCGAGTGCATGAAGCGGTATGTTTTTTTGTTTGTTTTTGTTTGTGTGTATGTATGTGTGTGTGTATGTGTGTGTGTGTGTGTGTGTGTGTGTGTGTGTGTGTGTGTGTGTGTGTGTGATGTGTGTGTGTGATGTGTGTGTGTGTGTGATGTGTGTGTGTGTGTGTGTGTGTGTGTGTGTGTGTGTGTGTGTGTGTTGTGTCTGTGTCTGTGTATGAGTGAGTGAGTGAGTGTGTGTGTGTGTCTGTGTATGAGTGAGTGTGTGTGTGTGTGTGTCTGTGTGTGTGTGTGTCTGTCTGTGTATGAGTGTGTGTGTGTGTGCATGTGTATGAGTGTATAAGTGAGTGTATGTGTGTGTGTATAAGTGTGTGTGTGTGTGTGTGTGTGTGTGTGTGTGTGTGTGTGTGTGTGTGTGTCTGTGTCTGTGTATGAGTGAGTGTATGTGTGTGTGTGATGTCTCTGTGTGTGTAATGTCTGTGTGTGTGTGATGTGTGTGTGTGTGTGTGAGATGTCTGTGTGATGTGATGTGTGTGTGTGTGTGTGTGTGTGTGTGTGTGTGTGTGTGTGTGTGTGTGTGTGTTTGGCTTCCTTTTATTTGGTATTACTTTTATGCCTTGGAAGCAACCCTGTATATGTTCTGTCTTGTGTATGTGTGTGTGTGTTTGGTCAGTTCAAGAATAAAAGACTATGTCAATCTTGAACATAAGACCAATATATTGTATGTATTTCTCTCCTCTCTCATAGTTGTGTGTAGGGTAGTTGCAGAGTATAAAGGTAGGCTTGGGCGCTCCTTTTTTTGAGGAATGTTCTGAGCTTACGGTTTTTGTGCTTTGTAGCTGCTTCTATGCTAGCTGAATGGGTAGCGCAAACTGTGTTAGATTTGAGAAGTTTTACAACATGGGAGATAATTCCAACGTTACTCTCAAGAGTTATGTTCTTTGGTTAATATTCCTTTTCTTTTGTTAAAAACTGGAGATTATTGTTTCATATAGACAGGAGATTGTGTGTGTGTATCTGTGTGTATATAGGCAGGAGATTGTGTGTGTGTATGTGTGTGTATGCATGTGTGTGTATGTGTATGTGTGTGTATGTGTGCGTATGTGTGTGTGTGTGTGTGTGTGTGTGTGTGTGTGTGTGTGTGTGTGTGTGTGTGTGTGTTCGTTCGTTGCTTGATTTAACGTCTTTTCACTATAAGTGATATTAGACGATGTGTGTGTGTGTGTGTGTGTGTGTGTGTGTTTTGGTGTGTATCTGTGTTGTGTGTGTGTGTGTGTGTGTGTGTGTGTGTGTGTGTGTGTGTGTGTGTTGTGTGTGTGTGTGTGTGTGTTGTGTGTGTGTGTGTGTGTTTCGTTCTTTGATTTCACGTCTTTTCACTATGAGTGATACTAGACGTGGAGAACAAAAAAAAAAAAAAAAAAAAAAAAAAGAGGATGAGAGATGGGTGGGTTGGATTTGGGGCAGAGGGGAGACAGAGTAAGAGACATAAGTAGGTGGGAAAATAGAAAAATGGAACAAGAACTTAACACTAACAATTAACATCAACAATGTGAAGGAAAAATTTACCGCTAAAGTACAAACTTCATAAATTTAAAGTAAAGCATTAACAGGACAGCGAACCAACGATTCTGAAATTTTAACTGACAAAGATTGATCGGAAGTTACTTCTTTAAAATGAGTTTCAAAATAATTTTCTTGTGTAAACATTTTTGGTAAAAGAGAACGTAGCATTTTGCAGTAAAATAGACAGTAAAGCAGAGTCAATTGTTACAGTATTTTGTTTTCAATGCGTTTAGCTGAATACGAAAATGAACAGCAACAATCAATCTCAAATGATATATGGAAGAATACTGCAATTTTTTTACATACATTTTGAAATGAAAGTTTTATCATTTGTTGGGACACGAACTTTTCATGGAAATGTTCATGAAAACGAATCCATGAGGCTGATTCTAGCAAGTTGCAAGCTTCTTTTACGGAAGTATTAATACGTAATTCTATAGTATTATCAGAGTTGTATGCACCTTGCTTAGCTGCTCTGTCAACTACTTCGTTGCCATGAAGACCAATGTGAGAAGGCACCCAGCATAAACTGAGATCTGTACCTTTTATTCTTAAACGATGTATAAGATGATTTGCCTCAGTAATTAAATCAGGTCTTGTGTCTGTATCAAAAGACTGTAAGGCATATAATACAGATTTTAAGTCAACAAAGAGAACTACTTTGAAAAATACATGTGTAAGGTTTACTAGATAATGCAACGCTTGTAAAATAGCGACTAATTCCTCTGTAAATATAGATATATTTGCCCCAATGAAAAATAACTTTTTTATTTTAAATTTTGGAACATAAAATGCTGCTTCAGCACATTTATTTTCTAAGACTGATCCATCGGTAAAAATATGGAGGTGGGTACGGTATTTTTCATCGACGTGTTCTCTTGCTGTGCATATCGAATGTTGACGTTTTCATATTTCTTAGCATCTGTATAATCAATATCAAAAGTGGCTTTTAGCACTTCCCATGAAGGAATAGGCGTTGTGGATGGTGTTTCAGCTATTTCATCCAGATTTATCTTAGACTGTTTGACCAAGTCAGATACATAAGTTGCAACAGTCATTTGTGATGAAATGTTCTTTGCTCGTTTTCGAAAGTCAACAACTGACCTGATTTTCATTTCCTTGCTCACAAAATTGTCCGTTTGTGAAGAAGTTCTAACGGCAAACTTTGCTGTCGCTAACTCACGACAGTTGTTCAGAGGCAGAATTCCAGCAACTTTGTACGTTTCCAGATAAGAAGCATGGGCTGGTACACCTAGTGCAATTTTGAGACTTTTGCAGTCTGAGCTTTGAATCTTCTGTAGTAAATATTTTGGTGCACTGAAGAACACTTCTTGTGCATAGGATAATTTAGATCTTACAATTGCTGTTGACAGATGAAGTAGTATGTTTGTATCCATTCCCCAGGGTAATCTGCTTATTATCTTAAGAAAATTTAAGGCTTTCCTTGCTTTTGTTAAAATGTAATCAAAATGGACATTCCAGGTTAATTTCGATGTTATAAAGACTCTCAGAAATTTTAAAACCTGCTTGTAATGTAGCACTTCACCATGCAGTCTGGAAGTAGGCAAGTAACTTAAAGTACCACCAGGATTAAATAGCATCATGTTAGTTTTTTTCCGCTGACAATGACAGACCATTTTCTAACATGTAGTTTCCAAGATGATCAAGATCAGACTGATACAACTTCCTGATGTAATTTTGTGCTCTCTGTGGAGTTGTCTTTTTTAAAGTAATATTCATCCAAATACATATATCATCAGCGTACTGTACCAAAACAACACGATTTGAGAATGCGTAAGGAAGGTCCTGTATACATGTAAGGATATTAAGTAATATAGGTGCTATCAGTGAACCTTGAGGAATTCCCGTATCAAGACGTCGTGAAGTAGAATAACTT
>JAPXFY010000030.1:12686775-12694275 GCA_030674185.1 Monoplex corrugatus | reverse complement strand
CCCACCTTCTGGAAATTCTGTGCGAGAAATTTCCTCTTTTCTGTCACTCTGTCTTGCTGCTTTGCTTTCTTTCATCTTCTCCTATCATTTTGTGCCTTGGTAATCCATTCACACGTATATGTTATATACATGTACAGCCTTACGTGCTCTCTATTAGGATTGATCATTGGTGACATGAAGAAATGCATTTTTGGCTACAAGGAAAATTGTAATTCGCAGAAGAAATTTTACAAATTTGGGCCAGTCTTTATATACAGGGGGGGTGCAAAAGTAGGTATACAGTAAGTATCACATCATTATCATGATGCTTAATTCCGCTCTCGATTAGAGGAGTGTGTGAATACCGACTGCAAGCAGTTTGGAGTAGCTGAGGGATTAAGGCTGTGCTTGTTATTACATGTATATACAATATTCATTTGTTTGTATAATAAATGCAATGAGTATTGTACGTGTTTTCTTTTTTCGTAACTGTATACCTACTTTTACACCCCCCTGTATGTTTTAGTGTTTTGTTTTTTAATTAACATTTATAATTTTTTTTAACCCCTGATGATAAATTGGACGGAATGGTCAACGCCATGTTCATGTCCTTTGATAACTTGCACGTGCGTATCTTTTATATGTACTTAATTTTGTTTTCCAAATATTTTCAGTCACGAAGTGTTGCGTACAGTTTGCAGTGTAATGGTCGTGATATGCTCTACATATCGACTGTTCTTTAAACAGTAACAATATTGACAATTGTGACCTCCCACCACGAAATCAGTCTTAACTCGTAGTCAGTCGACAGCACTAGGAGCTGAAAAGGTGACAGAGGGTCTATCTGGGGGTGTTTTGACTTTTTCTCAAAATTGATTTTTGTAGACTATAATCTATCCTCTACAGAATTTTTTTCTTGAAAAAAAAAATCATTAATCAATTTAAAATGGTATTTTAATGCACTGTTCACAGCAGAAAGAACGCAATTTCCCACCAAAAGTACCTATTTTTGTGTCTTATTATGAACCGTAACCTGTACAGTACCCCCAAATGTAATATACTGACAGAAAGCTCTTTGGCGCACCTTTCATATAATGGCAGCGAAAATTAGAAACAAATGGGTCAAAGCCACCAAATGTAGAAATTTAAGGAAAAATGTGTAGGAGAGCACACAAAAACTTTAGAGGCCGTTCTCTCAAAATGGCCGTCATACAACTTAATGATTTTAAACATACATAACTTCTACATTTTTTTGAGTACAACTTTCATTCAAGTACCAAAATAATCAGCAGAATGTACACTTTCCAGTGATATGTATATCTCAAAATGCCCAAAATGCTAGTTAAGACTGATTTCGTGCTGGCAGGTCACAATTCTTTTCTGTGGCCCTAGTTAGTTGAGTTGGTTTGACTGCTATGCCATGAACGGGGGATCGATGGTTCGATCCTTTTGTCGGTCGTTTTATTTTCTGTATTGCATTACAATGTGTGTGTGTGTGTGTGTGTGTGTGTGTGTGTGTGTGTGTGTGTGTGTGTGTGTGTGTGTGTTGTGCTGTGTGTGTGTTGCTTTGGTGTGTGTGTGTGTGTGCTTGTGTGTGTGTGTTGTGTGTGTGTTTTTGTGCGTGTGTGTATGTATGTTTACGTGTATGTGTGTGTATGTATATATTCGTGTGTATATGTGTATGTATGTGTGTACATGTATGTGTGTTTGTGTGTGTATGTGTGTGTACATGTATGTGTGTTTGTGTGTGTGCATGTATGTGTGTTTGTGTGTGTACTTGTATGTGTGTTTTTGTGTGTACATGTATGTGTGTGTATGTATGTGTGTGTGTGTGTGTACATGTAATTTGTGTATGTGCATGTGTATGTGTGTGTATGTATCTTTGTGTGAATGTGTGTGTGTGTTTGTACGTGAGTATGTGTGTGTACATGCATGTGTGTTTGTGTGTGTATGTCTGTATGTGTGTGTACATGTATGTGTTGCGTGTGTGTATGCGTGTATGTGTGTATGGTGTGTGTACATGTATGTGTGTTTGTGTGTGTATATGTGGTTGTGCGTCCGTGTGCCTGCGGTGTTGTGTGTGTCCGTGTGTGCGCGTCCATGTGTGTGTGTGTGTGTGTGTGTGTGTGTGCATCCGGTGTGTGTGTTTCTTTGTGTGTCCGTGTGCGTGTGTGTGTGTGTGTGTGGTGTGTGTGTGTGTGTGTGTGGGGTGTGTGTGTGTGTGTGTGTGTGTGTGTGTGTGTGTTGTGTTGTGTTGCAGTTACACCTGTTTTTGTCGAAGTTAAAAGGACCACAGATAGGCCTCACAGTCTTTCATATCATCACAGTCACCATGGAGATGATTCTCACGGTCAGTGCTGAAATATGAAATATTCACTCTTTGATCAGATTTTCATACCTGGATAAATAAAGTAGATGAAATAGAATAATGCATAAACAACAACACTTGACTATGCTATACTACTAACTACTACTACTACAACTATACTACATGTACTATTGCTGTTGCCGCCGCTGTTGCTGCTGCTATTATACTACTACTATTACTACTACTACTGCTGCTGCTTGCTAGTACTACAACTACTACCACTACCACTACTACTACTACTACTACCACCACTGTTGCTGCTGCTAGTACTACTACTGCTGCTGCTATTATTTATTACTACTACTGCTGTTGCTAGTACTACTACTGTTGCACTACTACTGGTGCTGCTGCTAGTACTACTACTATTACTGCTGCTACTACTACTACTACTGTTACTGATGCTACTACTACTACTGCTGCTAGTACTACTACTATTACTGCTACTACTACTATACTGCTCTAGTACTACTACTATCACTTCTTCTACTACTACTACTGCTCGACTACAACTGCTGCTGCTAGTATTACTATTACTGCTACTACCACTACTACTGCTTCTAGTACTACTACTATCACTGCTATCAATACTATCACTGCTCGTATGACTACTACTGCTGCTGCTAGTACTACTATTATTACTGCTACTACTACTGGTGCTGCTAGTACTACTACTATTACTGTTACTACTACTACTGCTGGTGCTGCTGCTAGTACTACTACTGTTACTACTACTACTACTGCTGCTGCTATTACTACTACTGTTACTGTTACTACTACTGGTGCTGCTGCTAGTACTACTACTGTTACTGTTACTGTTACTACTACTGTGTGCTGCTAGTACTACTACTGTTACTACTACTGTTACTACTACTACTACTGTACTACTACTACTACTGGTGCTGCTGCTAGTACTACTACTGTTACTGTTACTACTACTGTTACTACTACTACTACTACTGCTAGTACTACTACTATCACTGCTACTACTGCTGCTGGTACTACTACTGTTACTGCTACTACTACTGCTGCTAGTACTACTACTATCACTACTACTACTGCTGCTACTAGTATACTACTACTACTACTACTACTACGACTACATACTGCTAGTTCTTCTACTATTACTGCTACTAACTACTGCTGCTAGTAACTACTGCTATTACTGCTACTACTACTGCTGCTGCTAGTACTACTACTGTTCTGTACTACTACTACTACTACTGCTGACTCTAGTACTACTACTGTTACTATACTACTACTACTGCTGCTGCTAGTATTACTACTACTGTTACTGTTACTACTACTACGTGCTGCTGCTAGTACTACTACTGTTACTGTATTACTACTACTGCTGCTAGTACTACTACTTTACTGTACTACTACTACTACTGCTGCTAGTACTATACTGTTACTGTTACTACTACTACTGCTGCTAGTACTACTACTGTTACTGTTACTACTAGCTTACTACTACTTACTGCTGCTAGTACTACTACTGTTACTGTTACTACTACTATGCTGCTCTGCTGCTATATACTACTACTGTTACTGTTACTACTAACTACTGCTGCTGCTAGTACTACTACTGTTACTGTTATACTACTACTACTAGCTGCTGCTGCTAGTACTACTTACTGTTACTACTACTACTGTGCTGCTGCTAGTACTTACTACTAGCTGCGTATACTATTACTGTACTACTGCTGTAGCTATACTACTACTACTTTACTTACTACTACTGCTTGCTGCTAGTTACTGTCTATACTGACACTACTACTACTGCTAGTACTACTACTGTTACTGTTACTACTACTACTACTGCTAGTACTATAGTACTGTTACTACTAACCTCTATCTGCTAGTATTACTACTGTTACTGTTACTACTACTGCTGCTAGTACTACTACTGTTACTGCTATACTATATACTATACTGTACTACTACTGCTGCTAGTACTACTTACTGCTATTTACTGCATACTACTACTATCTACTACTGCTGCTAGTATCTACTACTATTACTGCACTGACTACTGCTACTAGTACTACTACTTACTGTTACTACTACTGTGCTACTACTACTGTACTGCTACTATTACTACTACTGTGCTGCTAGTACTACTGCTATTACTGCTACTACTGCTGCTGCTACTATTACTACTACATTACTGTTACTACTACTACTGCTGCTAGTACTACTCTGTACTGTTAACTACTACTACTCTCTCTGTAGACTACTATTTACTGTTATACTACTACTGGCTAGTATACTAGTACTAACTGCTGCTGCTAGTACTACTACTGTCTGTACACTTGCTATACTGTACTTCTACTACCCTTAGTACTACTCTATACTGCTACTACTACTACTACTGCTACTACTACTACTGGCTGCTACTACTACTATTAGTTACTACATAGCTAGTACTACTACTAATAGCGCGCTGCTACTACTAACTACTGTTACTACTACTACTATGCTCTGCTAGTACTACAGGTGCCTTGCTGCAAGTACTACTACTATTACTGTACTGCTGACTACTACTACTCACTACTGTGCTAGTACTACTACTATACTTGCACACTCTGTGCTACTACTCTACTACTCTAAGCACTCTACTGTGCTACTACTACTACTGCGTGCTAACTACTACTGCACTACTACTGCTATTACTACTTACTGCTGCTTAGCTACTAACTGCTACTGCACTACTGCATTAGCTATACTTTACTATCTGCTATACTACTACTGTTGCTCTGCTAGTGCTAGTACTACTACTATTACTGCTACTACTCTTTGCTAGCTCTATACTACTACTACTATTACTACTGCTCTTACTGCATACTAATTTTACTACTATACTGCTGCTGCTAGTACTTCTACTATTACTCTACTATACTGCTGCTGCTTATACTACTACTATTACTGCTACAAACTACTACTCTGCTATACTTCTACTATACTGCTACTACATACTACTACTGCTAGTACTCACTACATATTACTGCTACCTACTATGCCTAGCTGTTAGTACACTACTATTACTGCTACTACTAATACTATTACTGCTGCTGCTAGTACTACTACTATTACTGCTACTACTAATACTGTTAGTACTTCTACTATTTCTGCTACTACTACTGCTGCTGCTAGTACTACTTCTATTACTGCTACTACTGCTGCTGTTAGTACTACTAGTATTGCTGCTACTACTGCTGCTGCTAGTACTACTTCTATTACTGCTACTACTGCTGCTGCTAGTACTACTACTATTGCTGCTACTACTGCTGCTGCTAGTACTACTACTATTACTGCTGCTTCTACTGGCGCTGCTGCTGCTAGTACTACTGATAATAATGATACAGTAATGATGATGGCAGTAATAATGATACTGGTACAAATAGTAAATACAATGATACATGTGATGATAATTGTAATAGTCATCATCATGAATAATTGAAATAGAAATTATTGGTAACGATGATGATTCTAACGGTGATGAAGAAGACGATGATGATGATGATAACAAACAGCAACGACGACGACAATGATGAAAAACATCAAGTCAACTGAAGAACGAGACGGTTCAGATTAACCATTTTCTGTGCAGAGCATCTCATTTATTTCTGTAAACTTTCGCTTGTGTATCTGTTCATTTTATGTTTTTCTTCAATAAAGAAGAATGAAAATGAAAACTGTGCTGTGCTCCTGCTGCTGTTGTTTTCGTGTTGATGTTGTTATTGTTACTGCTACTACTGCTGCTGCTAGTACTACTACTGTTACTGCTACTACTAATACTATTACTGTTATTGTTATTATCATTATTATCGTTTTTATTGTTTCTTCATCTTCTTCTTCTTCTTAGGGGTGGTAGTAGTAGTAGTAGTAGTAGTAGTAGTAGTAGTAGTAGTAGTAGTAGTAGTAGTAGTAGTAGTAGTAGTAGTAGTAGTAGTTGTTGTTTTTCTTTCTTCTTTTATTATCATCATTATCATTACTGTTGTTGTTGTTGTTATTGTTGACGATGGTGATGATATTATCATCATCATTATCATTGTCGTCATCATCATTATTCATCACCATCATCATCAAGTGCCCTGCCGCATGGCGTTGGCGGTCATGGCCCTCCATATGTATCTATCCCTTGTTGTTACAAGCACATTTTAACCTCTCTGTCCTCAGCCACTCTGCAAGTCCGTCCAATATTTTTTCGCTGGGTCTACCTGGTGCTCTCCTTCCCTCCAGCTTTCCTGTTGTGACTAGGTGCTCTAATTCCACTTTCCTCATAAAATGGCCATAAATTTTGCCTGTCTTTTGCTGATCTTCCTTACGAATGATCTTCTTGTGTCTGCCTCCATCAAGACTGTCTTGTTTGTTTTCTTTGCTGTCCATGGAACTTTCAACATTCTTCTTAGAAGCCACATCTCGGCTGCCTCAAATTTGTTCTGGCTTTGCTTGTTGACTGTCTACGCCTCACAACCGTATAACATATCGATTCATGACCAGACAAAACAAGAAAAAATCATCATCATCATCATCACCATCACATTGTTATTATTATAATTACTATAATCATTATTATTATTATGTTATGTTATTATCATTATTACCGTTTTTATTGTTTCTTCATTCTCTTCTTCTTCTTAGTGGTAGTAGTAGTAGTAGTAGTAGTAGTAGTAGTAGTAGTATAGGTAGGAGGGTAGTATATTATGTTGTTGTTGTATTGTAGTGTAGTGTGTGTATGTGTTGGTATATGAGTAGGTTAATTTCTCTTTCGTTGTTGTTGTTGGTTGTTGTTGGCAATGTGATGATGTGTTGTTGTTGTTATCATGAGAGTTATAATTCATTATCATCTTGTTGTTGTTGTTGGTTTGTTATTGGCAATGATGATGATGCTAAAATCCGTGCTCTTTCCATCCTTGAAATGTGTTGCTCTGTGTTGCTTTGTGCAGGTGATCGGGCCTCTTGGTGACCTACTTCTTTCTGCTCTTGCAGCTCAAGGTCAAGTGACACGTGCACATTGACCAGACAGGTGCGATGACCATCACTTGCATACATTGCCTTGCATGTGTTTGTTCGTTCGTTCGGTTATTTCCTTCGTTATTTCTTTTAACTTCTATTCACACATGGTGATTTTTTAGACGAATTTGTAGTTT
>JAPXFY010000030.1:12651775-12684275 GCA_030674185.1 Monoplex corrugatus | reverse complement strand
GCTTGGCTGATTCTGCTAGCTATTTCTGATGTGCATCTGCCGTCTGGTGAAATGATCGTTCCCAGGTATTTAAACTTATCAACCTGTCTCAAGGTTGTGCCGTTTGCTGTTATTTTGCATGAAGGGATTTCATGTTTGTTTGATTTTTTTTACTGATCACCATGACTTCAGTCTTCCTGCTGTTTAGTTCCAACCCCTTACCTTTGCTTTCTATTTCTAGTATATTCACAAGGTTTTGTAGGTCCTTTTCATTTTCTGCAATTAGCACTGTGTCATCTGCGTATCGAATGTTATCATTTTTCCTCCAACCTTTAATCCAGGGTCTTCCTCTAGGTTTCTCATGATGTTTTCGCTGTAAAGTGAAAACAGATCTGGTGACAAAACACAACCCTGTCTGACTCCTCTTTTGATGTTTTGGAAAGAGTTTATATCGTTTTCTATTCTCATTGCAGCTGTTTGTTCCCAATACATATTTCTGATTATTCGTAGATCTTTTCCATCAATATTGAGTCTTGCTAGCTACATAACCTCAAAGCTGTCTGGTCTATTCATAGACCTGAAATCTGTCTGTGCCTTATATAGGAACCTCAAAGCTGTCTAGTCTGTTTCCTGAGCTGAAAACTGACTCTATCTTGGAAAGGAAACCTGAAAGCTGTCTGGTCTGTTTTCACAGCTGAAAACTGTCTGTACCTTACATAGGAACTCAAAGCTGTCTGATCTCTTACCTGAGCTGAAAACTGACTGTACTTTACATAGGAACCTCAAAGCTGTCTGTCTGTTTCCTGAGCCAAAAACTGACTGTACCTTACATAGGAACCTCACAGCTGTCTGGTCTGTTTCTAGAGCTGAAAACTGACTGTACCTTACATAGGAACCTCAAAGCTGTCTGCTCTTTTAGAGAGCTGAAAACTGACTGTACCTTATACAGGAACCTCAAAGCTGTCTGCTCTCTTTAGAGAGCTGAAAACTGTCTGTATCTTACATAGGAACCTCAAAGCTGTCTGCTCCTTTAGAGACTGAAAACTGACTGTACCTTACAAGGAATCTCAAAGCTGTCTGGTCTGTTTCCTGAGCTGAAAACTGTGCCTTACATAGGAACCTCAACAGCTGTCTGGTCTGTTTCCTGAGCTGAAAACTGACTCTACCTTGGAAAGGAACCTGAAAGCTGTGTGGTCTGTTTCTAGAGCTGAAAACCGTCTGTACCTTGCATAGGAACCTCAAACTGTCTAGTTTGTTTCCTGAGCTGAAAATCTGTATCTTACACAGGAACCCAAAAGCTGTCTGATCTGTTTAAAGACTGAAAACTGCCTGTACCTTACATAGGAACCAAAAAGCTGTCTAGTCTGTTTCCTGAGCTGAAAACTGACTCTATCTTACACAGGAACCTCAAAGCTGTCTAGTCTGTTTCCTGAGCTGAAAACTGACTACCTTGCATAGGAACCTCAAAGCTGTCTGATCTGTTTCAAGAACTGAAAACTGTCTGCACCTCACACAGGAACCTCAAAGCTGTCTGATTTGTTTCAAGAACTGAAAACTGTCTGTACCTTACATAGGAACCAAAAAGCTGTCTGATCTGTTTATAGAGCTGAAAACTGTCTGTACCTTACATAGGAACCTCAAAGCTGTCTGATCTGTTTATAGAGCTGAAAACTGTACCTTACATAGGAACCTCAAAGCTGTCTGATCTGTTTCAAGAACCGAAAACTGTCTGCACCTTACATAGGAACCTCAAAGCTGTCTGATTTGTTTCAAGAACCGAAAACTGTCTGTACCTTACATAGGAACCTCAAAGCTGTCTGGTCTGTTTATAGAGCTGAAAACTGTCTGTACCTTACATAGGAACCTCACAGCTGTCTGATTTGTTTATAGAACTGAAAACTGTCTGAACCTTACATAGGAACCTCACAGCTGTCTGATTTGTTTCCTGAGCCAAAAACTGTCTGTACCTTACATAGGAACCTCAAAGCTGTCTGGTCTGTTTCCTGAGCCAAAAACTGTCTGTACCTTACATAGGAACCTCAAAGCTGTCTGGTTTGTTTATAGAACTGAAAACTGTCTGTACCTTACATAGGAACCTCAAAGCTGTCTGATTTGTTTATAGAACTGAAAACTGTCTGCACCTTACATAGGAACCTCACAGCTGTCTGATTTGTTTCCTGAGCCAAAAACTGTCTGCACCTTACATAGGAACCTCAAAGCTGTCTGGTTTGTTTATAGAACTGAAAACTGTCTGTACCTTACATAGGAACCTCAAAGCTGTCTGATTTGTTTATAGAACTGAAAACTGTCTGCACCTTACATAGGAACCTCACAGCTGTCTGATTTGTTTCCTGAGCCAAAAACTGTCTGCACCTTACATAGGAACCTCAAAGCTGTCTGGTCTGTTTCCTGAGCCAAAAACTGTCTGTACCTTACATGGGAACCTCAAAGCTGTCTGATCTGTTTCCACAAGGGAAAATTTTCTGTACTTTGTAAAGGGACCATACAGCTGCTAGTACCTTTCTGTACATGTCGCATTTGACTGAAAGTCTTATACAGTGGAAACCATTTTTAACAGGACCGGTTATAACAGGAATCCGGATATAACAGGGCTTTTTTCAATCCCCATTTTTTCTTCCTCTTTGTCTCTATTAAAACTTATCGAGACAAGAGGGCTCGATCGGTTATAGCAGGGATGCCGAGACGGGCTCTGCAGCAGAAAGGCCTAGGCCTAGACTCAGCACGCCACGCAGTAGGCCTAGATCTAGATCTAGGCTAGCCTTGGTATACTGTGTACTGTACACTGAAAGAACGCTTCGCAATGCGAGCGTGATGCGCGCGCAAGCGTGTAGGCCTGAGGCCACTGAGTCAGTGACTGACTGCGCCATCATTCAGTTTGTAAGCTTACTGCACACTTACACCAGACCAGATCTAGGCCTAGATCTACTGTTTATCTTTCTATTTTCTTAGCTTTCTTGCTGATTCTGATTCTCATTGCTATTGCTCATAATGGCCACCGCTGACAACAAACGTAAAAGAAAATGCCTTTCAATTGAGAAGAAATATGAGATCATCCAGGCTGTCGAGAAAAAGCAAGCATTTCCCTTGATATCTGATATAACAGGGATCTGATATAACAGGGATTTTGATTTGGTCCCATCATCCCTGTTATATCAGGTTTCCACTGTAATCAAATGGACATAACTCTTGAGAATTATCTCCCATGTTGTAGAACTTCTCAAATCTAACACAGTTTGCGCTACCCATTCAGCTAGCATACAAGCAGATACAAAATACAAAAACAGTAAGCTCAGAACACTCCTCTTTTTTTTCTATGAAAGTCTTAGTCAAAGAATGGCACCATCATCCATACAGCAATAAGACCAGTCGGAACAGCAGTCACACGCAACGACACAGCAAACAGCAAAAAATATAATCAACACAAAACACTAGTATCATTCTTTTATTTTCAATAAACAAGCAAACCCCTTCCGCCAAAAATAACATGCATGCATGGAAACAAACACAAAGGTTGTTTAGTCAATGGTATATTTAAAGCTACGTTCTTTGAAAATATGTGAAGAAAAAATATACCCTTTATGACATTTTGTCAATCCTGCGTCCGTTCACTTATATACATTTTTTGGACAAAAAATAGGCAAAAATCAACAACATTTTTCTTGAGACACAGCATTGATTACGGTGGAATCATACCAATAAACAAAGATGTATATAGATATATTCATGTGTATGTGTTTCTTTTTTCTTTTCTTTCGTCACTGTAAGAGCCTATTACCATCACTAATGCTACTGATATTTATGCGAAGAAACAAACCCTGCTCGTCATAAGTGCGTATATATAATATAATTTTTCTGTATAGAGTGCGTAATATTACCTATCAAGATCACTTTAGGCCATTTGTCTCGAAGATTTATAAATGCATTAGCAGTGATGGTCAGCTTTTTTTTTTTCTATGAGAGTAAATCAGCATTGAAAATGTTCCATCATTGAAAACAATAGCCGTCATCGAATAGAAAAGAAACGATCAATCAAATAAGAGAGAGAAAAAAAACGCAAAGTGTGTGTGTGTGTGTGAAAGAGAGAGAGAGAGAGAGAGAGAGAGAGAGAGAGAGAGAGAGAGAGGGAGAGAGAGAGAGAGAGAGAGAGAGAGAGGGAGAGGAGAGAGAGAGAGAGAGAGAGAGAGGGAGAGAGAGAGAGAGGAGAGAGAGAGAGAGAGAAGAGGAGAGGAGAGAGAGAGGAGAGAGGAGGGAGAGAGAGAGAGAGAGAGGAGGGAGAGAGAGAGAGAGAGAGAGAGGGAGAGAGGGAGAGAGAGAGAGGGAGAGAGAGAGAGAGAGAGAGAGAGAGAGAGAGAGAGAGAGAGAGAGAGAAAGAGAGAGAGACAACGACAAAGAAGAAGCCATCGCAAATTTACATTCAACAATATTATGCTTTCATTTCTCTTTTCTTTATATCTTTAAACCCTGAACAGAAGCCATACATGACCTTCAGGGTGACTCGTGTTATCACAGCTCTAGAAACAGGAGATTCCACAGTATCCAAACACTCTTCTGGTGTCCGTACAACAGCTGTACACTCCTTATACAGGTAATTAATTGGTTAATGACTTTTATTTTTAAACAAACGACACCAAGAAGAAAAATTCTTTAGATGAGGAAATATTCACTGCATACACTCACGCGCGCGCGGGCACTCTCTCTTTCCCTCTCTCTCTGTCTTTCTCTTTCTCTCTGTCTGTCTGTCTGACTGTATTTCTTGCTCATTTGTTTTTCCCCCACTTCTTGTTTGTTTATATGTACCAGAAAAAGTCTTATCCATGTCGATGCTTCTTAAGTGACACTTACGTAAGCAAGTTAAAGTGAGGCATGCTCATTAAAAATATACTAAAAAAAATACACACACACACACACACACCACACACACACACACACACACAACACTACACTCACATACACACACACACAGTATCTCTCCTCGCTCTTTCACTCACTCACTCACCCAAACGAACACACATACACGCACACAGAAACACAGACATATGTGCGCGCGCAAGCGTACATACGCACGAACAAACACACGAACAAACACACACACACACACACGCACACACACACACACACACACACCACACACACACACACACACACACGCACACACACACACACACACACACACACACCTTTTCATGACTGCATCGATCACATTTTTCGGATTGGTAACAATTGTACTGGTGCTGAATATTATATAAGCTTTTATCTCGGATACCGCTTTATACTCACAGTAAAATGATGTCTGACAACGTCCAGCCCCTTATCCCTCTCCGACACCTAACGTCTAAGTGACTTGATGATTTTCAACCGTAACACAAAAGCAAACTCATCATCATCATCATCATCATCAAAAGCAAGATTATCACCATCATCAAAAGCAAGATCATCACCATCACCATCACCAAAAGCAAGATCATCACCATCACCAAAAGCAAGATCACCATCATCATCAAAAGCAAGATCATCATCATCATCACCATCAAAAGCAAGATCACCATCACCATCATCATCAAAAGCAAGCTAAGCAAGCCATTACATACCCTAACCTACATGTACACAGGTTTTTCCTCCACCTTTGTCTTGTTGTATTAAATACGCGTTCTTATTCTTTTTTTCCCTGTTTTTTCTTCTGGTTCCTGTTTGCTTGAACGCGGGCAGTCACACTTGTTTTGGATTTGATACATAAATATAGACTTTTCAGTCTTAACCCTGCGTTAAATATTTCAGATCCCAATGCTTAAGACTTTGTAGGTTAAGTAAATAAGATAGCGAAGGGGTTTGATGTGGGGTGTTAGCTATCTTTTCATGTTTAGCTTAAACAATTCAGTCTATGTAGGCTATTCAATCTAGTCCACTTAGTCACTAAATTATCTTCCCATCTCAAATTTCTGGAGATACGAAAACGAAAAATAAGGTAACGGTAGACGCTTAAGACATTAGCCAAATCAGAAATATGAACATTGACACAGGAAGCAAATTATTTAAAATGGAGTGCTTTTGACAAAAAGATATTTTTGGGCAAAACCTTACAAAGACCACCACACCAACATCACGACCACCATCACCATCACCAACAATATCAATTACAGAATGAAAGAATGCACTCATAATTCAGAAGAGCTATCATCAAGATTGTAAAATGGGAAATGGGAGTATTTTATTTTTTTGATAGATGTTCCTGCACATGAAAGGAGTTGTGCCTAACCGTTGTTAATCAACAATTAGAGTTGTTGTTAGGTGGAATGAAAGATGAATCAAATACATTTGTTTCTAATCAGACTTGTTTCTTTCTATCGTAGTAATATCACACAGCGATGACAAAACAAAACAAAACAAAACAAAAAACAGCAACGCCTTTCTTGAAAAAACAACAACAACAGAATCTGCCAATAAGCCACAGTCTTGGACTATCATCATCATCATCAGGTGCCCTGCCGCATGGCGTTGGCGACCATGGACTTCCAACCATCTCTATCTCTCGTTGCCCCTAGCATCTCCCCCACCCTCCTCATCCCCAGCCATCCCTTGGACTATTACAGATGTAATTACTAGATATTTTGATGAATGTGATCGGAACATTCATGTCATCACTGACAACCACCACCAAACTATGGAAACGATCCACAGTGCTGTGTTGGAGCTATATTTTATACCACTATGCACGTCCTTGTGTATGTATTGTATGTAAGTTACTGTGTGGTCCACTATTTGGATGCATGCTTTCGTATATTCTGTTTTTCACAGCATGAAATCCTCTTGATTGTCATCTGTGCATGGGAAGAATTAACCGTATTTAACAACAACAACAATCAGACAACAGTAAAGTATCAAGGACACGAGAAAAAACATACTAAAAAACAAACAAACAACCCACAGATATCTGAAATCTTTATACTGGCACAGAAAAAACAAACTATATATGATATAAGCTAACGCAAGCTGCCTAAAACAACATATCGAGTCCAGTTATTGACACAGAGTAACGGATAGTGTGAAAAATCAACAAAGTTTATTCTGGCACTGAATGTGTTTCCCCCCCCCCCCCACTCTGACAACATCAGTGCGCGTCTCCTTAGACGGAAAGCAGTAATGCTCACACCACAAATTTTGCAATGTTCTTTATATTTCAGATTTTTCACATTTTGAGAGAAGCTATTTATCTCGATTATGAAGGAATCCAGAGACTCAGAAGATCCACGACAAGCAAGTTTTATTATAATGACAAGCAGCACACTGTAAGGTTACATACGTTTTGTTCACTGTTAACAGTCCAGTATTTTCCTTCAAAATGGAAGCACTTCCTATTCGACTCAACAACCCTTTATCATCAGATTGATAAAAACATTTATACTGCCCATTTCAGATTCATGTGAAATGGTTAACAGTTTGGCCAAAGTGCAAGTACTGATATTCAGGTAATACTTCTTTTCCACTGTATCATATTTCTGTATTTCATTTACATGACGTGCAAAAAAGGAAAGATTTAATTACGTTCGTGTTCACATGTTTTGATTAATCATGATTTGATTTTACGTATTGTCAATATTGTTACGATTGTTAATATTAGTAACAATCGAGTATGCATCATTTTGTGAATATTGTTACGATTGTTAATATTATCATTTTGTGAATATTGTTACGATTGTTAATATTATCAACAATCGAGTATGCATCATTTTGTGAATATTGTTACGATTGTTAATATTATCAACAATCGAGTATGCATCATTTGTTAATATTGTTACGATTGTTAATATTATCAACAATCGAGTATGCATCATTTTGTTAATATTGTTACGATTGTTAATATTATCAACAATCGAGTATGCATCATTTTGTTAATACTGTTACGATTGTTAATATTATCAACAATCCAGTATGCATCATTTATCGACCATATGTAATCAATACTCTGAATCAGCGTCAAATCACATTACAGTTTTTTTTGATTAAATGTCACATAAGATTTGCGTTTCAAAAATATCACAAGAATACCATATCACTCAACAATCAGAAACACGCATTTTGAAGTCTGTGGCATTATCTTGAATTTTATGTCTCTTTTGTACAATGTTTCTGACAAATCACATATAGAAATTTACGATATGTACATCATGTTACTCGTCCGTTCCGTGTCTCAGAATTGCAGCATTTGTGTTACCAACATTTTATCATAGATATATCATATATACCACGAGCCATATAAAATACGAATCACGTCACTTCAAAAACTCGAATGCATAGGCTTCAAATCAAAGGGATTCGCGCAGACCTTGAGAAAGTCTCTCTGAAGAACTAGGGATTCATTACGTCATTTGGGAGACAACCAATCAGCTCGCCACACATCGACACATTGTACGAAACAGTCTTACTGGAGAATCCCACGTATCGTAATTTGGGTCCTTATGGCTTATGATCCGAAAGCTGTTTTGCTTTCCCAGTCATTCTTAATCACAATAATTCTTGTCTCCTCTCTGTCATCCCGAGTTGTGATCATTTCTTGCTGTGGCGTCGTGTGATTCACATTCCTTCATGAATACGTTCTCTGACACCTTTTGGATGGTCACCCAAACAACTGTGGATGTCAACTTCAAGACCACCATCGCTGCCTTCTGCCCAACTGTGAGACGTTCACTGTAAAGCCCTGACCAAGATCTCTGTTCTTGTTATTGGAACAGTCGTGGGTGGCAGGGTATGACCTGTGGGTGGCAGGGTATGACCTGTGGATGGCAGGTATGACCTATGGGTGGCAGGTATGACCTATTTCAGTCAAACAAACCAGTCAAGCGCAGCAAATCGTCAAGAAATTAGTATCGTCAGAAAACCAGGCCTATGTTTGGTTTCTACATTTCTCTGAAAATTACGATTGTCACCGAGTTGCCGAACATTTCAAAGATTTCAGTCTAACAAATGGTCGCATTGTGTGTGTGTGTGTGTGTGTGTGTGTGTGTGTGTGTGTGTGTGTGTGTGTGTGTGTGTGTGTGTGTGTGTGTGTGTGTATCTGTGCTCCAAAATGTCTTGGGCCTCAAAGCTTTAACAAACCTTGACGATTTGTAGCTTTGGAAATAATCATTCTTTCCGCAGCATCTTCAATCTGTTGGTCCAAAATAGGCCGTGTTTTTTTCCCTTTGATTTATTGAACACCACCTTAATACAAACTGTACAATTTCCGGTGGTCCCCATGGTACCTTCAGCATATACACCAACTCTGATTCCTGCTAAAACCATAAACATCATCAAGTCTGGTGTCTTTATATACGACCATCGGTTTTCTTCACGCACAATCATTGGTGTGTAATCTTCAAACACTGTAGAAATTCCCATGAACAAAAAACGTCAGGCTTTTTACCCGGTAGGTAGGCCTACCACACCGTTTCCTGTCACGTTCGCATTCAACCAGGCATCCTGATGCTAGAAATACCCATGGCATCACGGGCAACAGTTTCCAGGCCCAACCGTTAGGTTAGATATCTAAGACATCACGAGGTCCGCGACTGTAGTTGTGACCAGGGCCTCGCGAGTAGCTGTTGAACAACTGCATGCGTCGGCTGAAAGCTCTGTCCAAGACTCCTCCATAATCGCCTCCTCCTTCCCCTCCTCTTCCTTCTCCTCCAAAGCCATTCCACATTGCACCTCCTCCATCTTCACCACCAGGACCGGGAGTAGGCTGGACGGTGATACCAACGTCTCTCTCTATGCGGTCTATGGTGTCGCGGACAGTGTAACGAAGGTTGTTGGCATTGATCCGTCGCCGCACGCCACGGTTGAAGCCACTGGCCTGTCGCCGCGGTGGCGCCGGGGCATAACCGTCTGCATTGCCCATGAAACCATTGGAGTTGGGTCTGTAGCGGCGCCTGACAGACAAGAGAAGAAAAAAAAGGCTTTGGGCATTTTGTTTACAGACTCTAAGAAGAAAGTAATAGAACACTACAGTATATTAACATCAGGAAGAGAGATCTTGAGTGTTACGTAGAACCCATACTGTTGTACGGTTTGCACAGTCAACACACACACAAAAAAAGTCAGAACAAAATTCAGGCAATGAAATGTTGAGAGTTCCAGTGACAACAAAGAAACACAAACGAGAGAGTCTTGAAGGAGACAGACACAAGATGATCATTAGTAAAGAAGATCAGGAAAAGACACGCTGCATTTATAGGGCATTTTATGAGGAAAGGGGAAATAGAGCGCCTGGTCACAACATAAAAGCTGGAGGGAAAGAAAACACCAGGCAGACCCAGGGAATAAATATTGGGCGAGCTTGCTGGGTGGCTGAGGACAGATAAGGTGGGAGATGTACTTGCTGCGATAATGGATAGATTGATATGGAGGGCCTTGATTGCCAACGCCATGTGGCAGGGCTCATGGTGATGATGATGATGACTGTAAGAAACCACCACCACTAACAACAACAACAACAACAACAACAACAACAACAACCCCCAGAAAAACAGACCGCGTATTCATGAAACAAAACTAAGCAGGCACACAATTTCGGCCATCTGGCTTTTGTCAGTAATATAACAAAGGCGTGACAGGCGCAAAATTATCCCAGCTGCGATACAAAGACGTCTTCAAACGTGACATGAAAGCTCGGGACATCAACACAGAGAGCTGGGAAGACACAGCAGCCGACCGCAACAGATGGTGCAGTGTGCTCCTGAAACAACTCATGTCAGGAGCGAAGAAGATCCAGACCATCATCATCATCATCAGGTGCCCTGCCGCATGGCGTTGGCGACCATGGACTTCCAACCATCTCTATCTCTCGTTGCCCCCAGCATCTCCCCCACCCTCCTCATCCCCAGCCACTCTGCAAGTCCGTCCAGCATTCTCTCCCTGGGTCTACCTGGCGCTCTCTTTCCCTCCAGCTTTCCCGTTGTGACCAGGTGCTCCAAATCCCCCTTCCTCATAAAATGGCCTATAAATGTTGCTCGTCTTTTCCTAATCTTCCTTATGACTGATCTACTTGTGTCTGCTTCCATCAAGACTGTCTCGTTTGTTTTCTTTGCTGTCCATGGAACTCTCAACATTCTTCTGAGAAACCACATCTCAGTTGCCTCGATCCTGCTCTGGCTTTGCTTGCTGACTGTCCACGCCTCGCATCTGTACAACTGTATTGGTTCTATATAACATTCAAGGACTCTCTTTCTGATGTTAATTGACAGGCATTTGTTGGTAGGAATGCTTGTCATCTTCTTGAATGCAGTTTTGGCTTGGCCGATTCTGCCAGCTATTTCCGATGTGCATCTGCCGTCTGATGAAATGACCGTTCCCAGGTATTTGAGGATAAGAGAGTCAGGCGGAAAGCAAGCTCCTGTGAAGGCAATCCCACAGCCAACATCCATACACGCATCCAATGTGGCAGAGACTGCCTTTCCCGCACCGACCTTACCAGCCACAGCCGACACTGCTCTAGAGGTGTCAACTCAACTCGACACGACACTAGGGCGCATCATCCATAGCTGACCCTAACTAACGGAGGCCTACTACTTGCCTTTTGTTCTGGTTCTATTTTTCTGGGTTTTTTTTCTTCTAGTTCCAATTTTTTTTGGATGATGGCAGTCGCTTTGATAAAGGATTCTTTGGGTGTTTCCGATATGGAACCTGCGAAGGTACTTGGTCTTAGAAACGCACACAGAGGTCTGGACGCTTGAGTTCATAGCCTATTCTCTCCTGCATAAAATGGACTGGACACTTGAGTTCATAGCCTATTCTCTCCTGCATAAAATGAACTGGACACTTGAGTTCATAGCCTATTCTCTCCTGCATAAAATGAACTGGACACTTGAGTTCATAGCCTATTCTCTCCTGCATAAAATGGACTGGACACTTGAGTTCATAGCCTATTCTCTCCTGCATAAAATGGACTGGACACTTGAGTGCATTGCCTATTCTCTCCTGCATAAAATGGACTGGACACTTGAGTGCATTGCCTATTCTCTCCTGCATAAAATGGACTGGACACTTGAGTGCATTGCCTATTCTCTCCTGCATAAAATGGACTGGACACTTGAGTGCATTGCCTATTCTCTCCTGCATAAAATGAACTAGACACTTGAGTGCATTGCCTATTCTCTCCTGCATAAAATGGACTGGACACTTGAGTGCATTGCCTATTCTCTCCTGCATAAAATGAACTGGACACTTGAGTGCATTGCCTATTCTCTCCTGCATAAAATGAACTGGACACTTGAGTGCATTGCCTATTCTCTCCTGCATAAAATGGACTGGACACTTGAGTGCATTGCCTATTCTCTCCTGCATAAAATGAACTGGACACTTGAGTGCATTGCCTATTCTCTCCTGCATAAAATGAACTGGACACTTGAGTGCATTGCCTATTCTCTCCTGCATAAAATGGACTGGACACTTGAGTGCATTGCCTAATCTCTCCTGCATGCATCCTTCGGATTTGTCACGTAGTCATCTAAAATCTAAGGCGGCTAGCGACAGCACCGACCGCAAACATACCACTTACACAAAAGCACTCTCTCTCCCAAACCAATCAACCAGAAAAATACACTCCCTCCCCGAAACCAATCAATCAATCAATCAAACTGGAAATAAATTAAAATAAAAAATTATAAAAAAGAAAGAAAGAAAGAAAGAAAAAAAGACTACTCCGAAACAGTCGAACTGTACAAACCATTTCAGTCCTTTTCTTCCACAAGACGAAGCAGCAGGGCAGTTTCAGTTCTTTTTTAT
The DNA here is from genome assembly GCA_030674185.1 of Monoplex corrugatus. Taxonomy (NCBI): domain Eukaryota; kingdom Metazoa; phylum Mollusca; class Gastropoda; order Littorinimorpha; family Ranellidae; genus Monoplex; species Monoplex corrugatus. Next base: position 12,671,519 of record JAPXFY010000030.1, on the reverse strand, counting down.
CTCCCAATTTTTTAATTTTTTATTTGGTATTCGTTCTTTTCATCAGATGGCAGATGCACATCGGAAATAGCTGGCAGAATCAGCCAAGCCAAAACAGCATTCAAGGAGATGACAAGCATTCTTACCAACAAATGCCTATCAGTTAACATCAGAAAGAGAGTCCTTGAATGTTATATAGAACCAATACTGTTGTACGGATGCGAGGCGTGGACAGTCAGCAAGCAAAGCCAGAGCAGGATCGAGGCAGCCGAGATGTGGTTTCTCAGAAGAATGTTGAGAGTTCCATGGACAGCGAAGAAAACAAACGAGACAGTCTTGATGGAGGCAGACACAAGTAGATCAGTCATAAGGAAGATTAGGAAAAGACAAGCAACATTTGTAGGCCATTTTATGAGGAAGGGGGATTGGAGCATCTGGTCACAACGGGAAAGCTGGAGGGAACGAGAGCACCAGGTAGACCCAGGGAGAGAATGCTGGACGGACTTGCAGAGTGGCTGGGGATGGGGAGGGTGGGGGAGATGCTGGGGGCAACGAGAGATAGAGATGGTTGGAAGTCCATGGTCGCCGACGCCATGCGGCAGGGCACCTGATGATGATGATGATGATTCGTTCTTTTACGATCTTACATTTACGCTTGGCAAAGGCCAACAGTTGGCCGAAAATTTGGGCCTGTCTTGTCTGGCTCCATCATCATCATCAAGTGCCCTGGCACATGGCGTTGGCGATTAGGGCACTCCATATGCATCTATCCTTTGTCGCCGCAAGCACATTGCCAATAACATACCAAAGACGTGGTAGGTAGGTAGGTAGGTAGGTAGGTAGGTAGGTAGGTAGGTAGGTAGGTAGGTAGGTAGGTAAGTGTAGTAAGTAAGTAACTAAGTCTGGTTGTTAATATTAAACACGCGTTCTGATTCTATTTCCGTGTTTTTTTTTCTGGTTCCTGTACAAACCTGTAGATTGAGGCAGCCGAGATGTGGTTTCTAAGAAGAATGTTGAGAGTTCCATGGACAGCAACGAAAACCAACGAGACAGTCTTGATGGAGGTAGACACAAGAAGATCATTCATAAGGAAGATTAGGAAAAGACAAGCAACATTTATAGGCCATTTTATGAGGAAAGGGGAATTAGAGCATCTGGTCACAACGGGAAAGCTGCAGGGAAAGAGAGCACCAGGTAGACCCAGAGACAAAAATATTGGACGGACCTGCAGAGGACAGAGAGGGTGGAAGATGTGCATGCGGCAACGAAGGATATGTGCATATGGAGGACCATGATCGCCAACGCCATGCTGCAGGGCACTTGATGATGATGATGATGATGATGATGATGATGATGATGTACAAACCTGTCATTAATATTGGACCGGAACTCCGACACAAACTGGCTGGCTTCAACGTCCACCTCATCATGCGCTCGTCTCGTGCCGCGGAGGTAGAGGTCAAACTGGGGAGATCTGACGAAGTTGCTATTCAAAACTCCAGACTGGTTCAACTGTTGGACCACCGATTTCCGATCAAACGCTGCGACTGAGCTTCCCACAACGGTTTTCTGTTGAAGCAAACGAAAGTATATTTAAGTAAGTAAGTAAGTAAGTAAGTAAGTAAGTAAGTAAGTAAGTAAGTAAGTAAGTAAGTAAGTAAGTAAGTAAAGTAAGTAAGTAAAGTATGTAAAGTATGTAAAGTATGTAAGTAAAGTAAGTACGTATGTAATTAAGTAGGTAGGTAGGTAGGTAGGTGTAGTAAGTAAGTAAGTAAGTAAGTAAGTAAGTAAGTAAGTAAGTAAGTAAAATAAGAACATACAAATATATAAACAAATGAAATAAATACAAGATATAAATATATAAATAAACAAAAGAAACAAAAACAAACAAAACAAAGCAGACAAACAAACAAATAAATAAATAAATGAATAAATAAATAAATAAACAAATAAATACAACAATAAATAAATACATCAATAAATAAGTGAATAAATACAAACATAAACAAATGAATAAATAAATAAATGCACACACTTTTGAAGCAGTCTATCCATTCTCCTGCATGTGTTCGACGAAGCTTTACGTACCGTACTTTTTCTTAGGATTGATAATCGGATACATGTAGTAAATGCATTTCTGGCTCTAGGGAGGTGAGATATGCAGAAACAATTTTAGGTAATATAGGCGCCCGTTTTTATATATAGTTTGGTGTCCTTAGATATGCTTAAATCTGTATTCTGGTGTGGCTTTTTTTTAAATCCCCTGGGCGATAAATTGGATGGAGTGGTCACAGCGGAGGCATGTCCATACATTGTATGCGCCAAAGCACTGATCTGTGTACTTAATTTAAAATTTTTTTTTCCTGTTAAAGTTTTGTACGTTTCGGAACGGTTATAGCCCTGATATGGCTCTACGCAGTCGGCTGGGCTTTAAACAACAATAACGATAAACGAAACAGACCTCCTGATTGGCAAGTCTAACGTCTGACTTTTTCGCCCATTGTTACTTCATTGTTATCACTGTTAAGGACGAAAAGGTCATGGCACCAAGCAACACGGTGAAGCTTCAAGACATTTTAGCGTGTTAATAATTTGCAACACAAACCTGAGTATGAGACTCAAGACTTTTTATCTGGTTTCAAGATCGACAGGCAACGACAAAACGGTTACTAAAACAACGACGGAAACAACTCCATCCCTGTACAGGGGGGGGGGGGGGGTGGTGTGTGCAAAAGTAGGTATACAGTAAGTATCACATCATTATCATGATGCTTAATTCCGCTCTCGATTAGAGGAGTGTGTGAATACCGACTGCAAGCAGTTTGAGTATCTGAGGGATTAAAGCTGTGCTTGTTATTACATGTATATGCAATACTCATTTGTACAATAAATGCAATGGGTATTGTACGTGTTTTCTTTTTTCATAACTGTATGTCTACTTTTGCACCCCCCCCCCCCCCCCCTGCAATTACAGACAAGAACGATAATTCACAAATCGAAATATGAATCAGGTAAGTCGCTACAACATCAATATAAACAGGACGTACCCTGAGAATTTCTTGCGCAATCTGTTTGTTGGTCATGGCGGTTGGAGTATCGTCTTCCAGGTAATCGGGAAGGGGCTCCTGGTTCATTATCTGGCAGAAGTCGAGGACTTCCTGTAATTTTCTGTCATTTTCGTCCCTCGTGCCGCTCATCCATGCTCCGTCCTTCAATCAGCATACATTCAGCAAAAGGCAAAGTTTGATTAAATAAAGAAAAAAAAAAAATCTTAGCCGGCAACTTATCCCGTCGTAAAATAGCAGAATCACTGTCACAGTCACAAGCTGTTAGGGGTTGACATGTATTTACTATGCTCAACCTATGTTCGTCTCTGTCTCTTGATCTTCTGTGAAATGCTTAGGATTTCTGAAGAGATGAGGCACCATAATGTAATACTGTTTTTGTGAAGCGTTCAGGGCTTTTGTGAGATAAGGCGATGTACAAGCAAGCATTGTTATTACCATTATCATCATCATCATCATCATCATCATCAATCATTCATATCATCATCATCATCATCATCAATATTCATTACTATTATCATCATCATCAATTTCATTACTTATCATCATCATCATCATTCATTACTATCATCATCATCATTCATTACTATCATCATCATCAACACCATAAATATGCCAGTTTGCAAACAAAAGAGAAAAAAAAAAAAAGGGGGGGGGGGGGGCGCGGAAGAAAACAAACCAACAAACAAACAAACAACGCCAAAACAGGGGCAAAAAATTATGAGAACAAAAGAGCAAAAAAAAAAAAAAAAGGGGGGGGGGGGAAGAAAACAAACAAATAAAGAAATAAATTAACAAACAACGCCACAACACGAACAAAATCTGCTGATTTGTCTGTTCCCTATGTGATTCTCCATACTGGCTCGTAACCTTCACAATAAATGTCACCTGTAAGAGAAACAAATACACAAACAAACAAATTACACGTACACACATACACAGGTTAATTTTATCGTAAGAAAATCAAAACGAAACAAACAAACAAACAAACAACACCCATCCTGTGAACACAGGTTATGGACACCACTGTGTTTTTCAGCATGTTTTCACTTATATAAAAAATCAAAATAGATGAATAAAATAAATATGTAAATGTATGATTAAAATAAATACATACTTCATGATATGTGAACCAGAAGAAATACAGACAAATATAGGAGAAAGCGAATTTAATATCAAAAAACAAAAACTTGTATGCAAAGTTTTGTATGCAAAATGTTTTTCTTTTTTCAGATTCGCAGCCTCATTCCATTTTTGTGGGTTAATAATTCTTATTTGCTTAACCCTTTGAGCCCCACACCCTATCCATCAACCGCAAAAACTTAACCTTTTGACTCCGTCATCCAATCCACCAGCTTCCTTTCATAAATGTATCTTCAAGTCAAACAGGCGCGAGAGGTACAGGTACCTGTGGTATTGGTCGAGAAATCTGAGCAACATTCTCAATGACGACATCCGTATAGTGGAGATCCAACTGTGTGGTCCCAGTCTTCCCAACGAACATTCAACTCTGATTATGAGCCATCACCATCTCATCTCATCTCATCTATCTATCTACTCTCCCTCTCCGGGATCGGCGGTAGGAGCCACGCTCGACGTCACACGTTTTCTCCAGGTAACATGACTGAGACATTTGTGGGTGGCCTCCTGGATCCCCAGACCGCAGACTTCAGCGATGTTGTTGAAAGAGGAGGTGTGTAGTCGTCCCTTTCTTCTCCTCGCCTCACTTTCCCATGCAGGACGTTGACATCAGATCTGTTTTGGTGTTTTTGATCGTATGACTTACGTATTTTAGCTTTCTTTTGTTGATCTCTGTCAGAAACTGGCGCCTGACATTCAGTTCCTTTAACACGCTATCGTTTGTTCTTCTGCCCGTCCATTTGAGTCTGAGAAGTCGTCTGTAGGCCACATTTCTGCTGCACTGATTTTATTTTCTTCGTCTTTTCTCAGTGTCCACGCTTCGCAACCAGACATTGAAACAGGCTAAATCAAAATTTTCAGGATTCTTAGTTAAATCTTTGGAGCTCTGTCTTTACAACGTTTAATGACCATTTTTTGTTTTGTCATGCATTTTTTGTCATGCCTGTCTGTCTTTTTGTTGTCTGCAGTTTTGTTTTGTCATGCAGTTTTTGTTTGTCATCAGTTTTTGTTGTCATGTCAGTTTTTGTTTTGTCATGCAGTTTGTTGTCATGCCGTTTTGTTGTCATGTCAGTTTGTTGTCTGTCAGTTTGTTTGTCTTCAGTTTTTGTTTTGTCATGCCAGTTTGTTTGTCATGTCAGTTTTTGTTTTCACATCTTTGGTGCAGGAGCCGTCATTTGCCTTTACAGATCCTAGATATTTGAAATGTTGGACATTTTCTAAGTCTGTTTTATTTATTGTTCCTGGCCTTCTTTTCTCGCGTGTGCATGACTTTTTTTAGCATTCAGTTTCATCCTGCCTTGCAACCTGCTGCATCTACTCGGTAGAGAATTCTTTTCATTATGAGCCAGGCGGAGGGGAAAAAAATCCCACATCTATTTGGACTCGTTAGATTCGAATGCACGACGAAAACTCTTTTGTGTACATGTACATAAAAATAAATATGACCAGCATTTACATACCTTCTTAGAACAGCAAGGCAAACTGATGTCGGTGGACGCCAAAAGATGAAGCAGGGTGCCCCAGCGATGGACAATCATGCCAATGATCTGCAGCAGCAGGATAGCTAGCAGGAACAAGACAAACAGGAGCCCCAGGATGTCCACAGGAACTCCATCGCCGATCGGGATAGTCAGCGTGATCGGTACCGTGAACTGTAAAATTTTACGTCAGACACAGAGCTGTTTAGTTCTACAACATTAGCAAACAAGAAAACATTTCCCTGTGTCCCTCCTGTGCTCTCTCTGTCTGTCTCCCTGTCTTCTCTGTCTGTCTGTTTAGTTCTACAACATAAGCAAATAAGAAAAAATTCCCTTTGTCCCTCCCGTCCCCCCCCCCCCCTTTCTCTCTCTGTCTCACCTCTCTCTCTCTGTCTCACTCTCTCTCTGCTTAGTTCTACAACATAGGCAAACAAGAAAAATTTCCTTTTGTCCCTCCCGTCCTCTCTCTGTCTCTGTCTCTCCCTGTCCGTCTCTCTCTCTGTCTCTCTCTCTCCCTGTCCGTCTCTCTCTGTGTCTCTCTCTCTGTTTAGTTCTACAACATAAGCAAACAAGAAAAATGTCCCTTTCTCCCTCCCGTCCTCTCTCTGTCTCCCTCTCTCTGTCTCTGTCTGTCTGTTTGTCTGTCTCTGTCTCTTTCTCTGTTTAGTTCTACAACATAAGCAAACAAGAAAAATTCCCTTATTAACCTTTTCTGAGATGTTCCTCCGGATACGGTATTTTAAGTTTTTAACAAACGATCAACAATTTCGTTTCATTTGAGTGCTATCCTTTTAGATTCTTTGACTCCTGCACCCTATCCACCAACTGCAGAGAAACTGTTGATAGGGTGAGGGAGTCAAGAGGGTTAAGTTCTTGGCTTTGCTAATACGGTTGACAATGCAGGATGATGGTGACAAGATGCGGGAGCCAAACGGGTTAGAATCAATTAATTAAATGTCGACTTGCTTTTAACGAGGTGTTAGCCCCAATGTGGATCTAGCAGTTGGCTGGACCCTATGAACTTGAACTCTCTTCTTCTCTCTCTCATCACTGCCTTCCCCCCCGCTCCTCTCTCTCTTCCTCTCTCTCCTTTTCTCCCCTCCCCTCCCCTCTCTCCTGTCCATGCCTATGCTGTCCTTTCTTTTCTCTCTCCCTGCTCTCCGCCGGCCAGTTGGCTGAGCCATGGACTCAAGATCTGATATCTCGAGTTCAATCCCAGCCCACACAGCATTTAAAAACTGGCCTGTTCGCTGTCCATCTTAATGTTTCCATCATTCTGGTGGTGTCACCTTAGTGTTGAGATAGGTCCCCTCTTTCCCCTTTCCCCTGTTTCAAGACCTTGCCAGCGCATAGTTTTTTGTTTGTTTATTTTTGTGCAAGCTAAATGAATCTGTTAGATAATTGTTGGCAGATGTGGGTGGAGCGCATATGGAGTTGTCCAAGCGCTGTGAATCCCTCTTGAAATAACTCCAAATAACTCCTCGCTCTCCTCTCTCCCTGCTTTTCTCTCTCTCTCTGCTCTCTCTCCCTGCTCTCCTGTCTCTCTCTGTGCTCTCCTCTCTCTCTCCTTGCTTTCCTCTCTCTTTCTCTTTGCTCTCTCTCTCTCTTCCTCTCTGCTCTCCCTCTCTCTCTTCTCCTCTCTCTTTCTCTCTGCTCTCCCTCTCTCCTTGCTTTCCTATCCTCTCTCTCTGCTTTCCTCTCTCTTTCTCTCTGCTCTCTCTCTCTTTCTCTCTGCTCTCCCCTCTCTCTCCTCTCTCTCTCTCTCTGCTCTCCTCTCTCCTTGCTTTCCTATCCTCTCTCTCTGCTTTCCTCTCTCTTTCTCTCTGCTCTCTCTCTCTTTCTCTCTGCTCTCTCCCCCTCTCTCTCTGCTCTCTCTCTCTTTCTCTCTGCTCTCCCCCCCCTCTCTCTCTGTGCTCTCCTCTCTCTCTCTTTATCTCTGCTCTCAACTCCATCTCTGCTTTCCTCTCCTCTCTCTCTGCTTTCCTCTCTCTCTCTCTCTCCCTGCTTTCCTTTCCTCTCTCTGTGCTCTCCCCTCTCTCTTTCTCTCTGCTCTCCCTCCTCTCTCTCTCTGCTTTCCTCTCTCTTTCTCTCTGCCCTCCTCTCTCTCTCTCCCTGCTTTCCTCTCCTCTCTCCTCTTCCTCTTTGCTCCCCCCCTCTCTCTCTGCTCCCCCCCTCTCTCTCTTTCTGCTCTCCTCTCTCTCTCCCCCTGTCTGCTCTCTCTCTCTCTCTGCTCTCCTCTCTCTCTCCCCCTGCTTTCCTCTCCCTTCCTTCTCTTGCTCTCCTCTCTCTCCTTGCTTTCCTCTCTCTCTCTCTCTCTGCTCTCCTCTCTCTCCCTCCCTCTTTCTCTCTGCTCTCCTCTCTCTCTCTCTTTCTCTCTCCTCTCTCTGTTCTCCTCTCTCTCTCTCTGCTCTCCTCTCTCTCTCTTTCTCTCTGCTCTCCTCTCTCTCTCTTTCTGTCTGCTCTCCTCTCTCTCTCTGCTTTCTCTCTCTCTTTGCTTTCCTCTCTCTCTCTGCTTTCCTCTCTCTCTGCTTTCCTCTCTCTCTCTTTCTCTCTGCTCTCTCTCTCTCTGCTTTCCTCTCTCTCTTTATTTCTCTTCCGGCTCTCTCCCTCTAACCTTGCTATTATCTCGCCCTCACCCAGCTCTCCTGTCTTTTTGTCTTCCTCCATCTCCTCCTCTTCTCTCCCTCCCTACTCTCTCACGCTCCCTGGTTTTCACTCTATCTCTCCCCCCCCCCTTTCAATGCTCCTCTCTCTCTCTCTCACCCTCCCTCTCTTTTCTCCTCTCAATGCTTTCTCTTCTCTGTCTGCCTTCCTCTCTCTCTCTCTCTCCCCTGTTTGTTGGTCTCCTCTCTTTTTCCACCCTTTCTCCCTCTCTGCCCTCCTCTGTCTCTCTCCTCCTCTCCCCTTGCTCTCCTCTCCCTGTCTCCCATTCTCTCTCTCCCTGTCTCTTTTCTCTTCCTCTCTGCCCCTGTGCTCCTCTCTCTGTCTCTCTCCATCTCCTCTCTTTCTGTTTTGCTCTCCTTTCTCGCTCTTGTGTCCACCCCTCTCTCCCTGCCCCCCCCCCTCTCTCTCTCTGTTTCTCTTCTTTTCCAATTCTCTTTCTTTCTGTCTGTTTTCCTCTCAATCTCTCCAGCTCGCCCCTCCCGTCCTCCCCCCCCCCCCCCCGTTCTACTCTCTCTCTCTCTCTCTCCTGCTCCTCTCTTCTCTCTGTCTCTCACCTGGAACATAAAGTTGATAGCAATCCACAGCAGGTTGAGCATGCTCACAGCGAAACACACCGAGTTCCTCAGCTCTATCAGGTTTTTGGCCATTTCCTTCTCCTTCTCTTTGTCGGAGTCCAGTGGCTTCAGGTACGCCTTGATGAAAGTCTGTTACAACAATGGTAATGATAATGACAATTGATTTACATGTACAATGGTGGATCTGACCCCCCGTGGGGATGCCAAGGGGGCTCTTTCAGTATAAATAGTATTCCCCCACCTTCTGGAAAATCTCCGCTAGAAATTTCCTCTTTTCTGTCACTTTCTTGGTTTCTGTTCGTTCTTTTGCTTTCTGTCATTTCTTCCTATCGTTTTGTGCCTTGCTGGTCCATTCACCTGTATGTGTTCGATAAAGTCTTATGTACTGTTTCTTAGAATTGTGAACTGGGTTCCTGTATTATGGGCGTTTTTGGTTCTAGGGAGGTGAGATATGCGGAAGCAATTTTAGGTCATTAAGGCCCGTTTTTATGTATGTTTTAGTGTCCTTAGGAATGTTGAAATTTGTCTTCAGGTATGTTTTCTAAATCCCTTGCATGATAGATTGGACGGAGTGGTCAACGCCAGGGGCATCTCCTTAAGATTATGTGTGCAAATGCATTGATGTGTGAACTCAATTTTCTTTTCCTTTCTTTTCCTGTTGAAGTATTGTGTATGTGCTGAAAACGGTTATAGCCTTGGTATAACTCTACGCAGTCGGCTGGGCTTTAAACAAAATTAAAAAATCTTGTTTGTTAAAAAGCCAATTTATTTTACAAACTTGCCGCTGCTTACTTGCTGGAAGTGTTCTTGTTTTCATCATACAGCCAGTGATATGACTTGCAGGATCTTTGACGAGCGTATCGTAAAATATCTCCAGGTGGACGTGTCCACTGGATTGAACTGAGAACATTCCGATCGTTTTCAGTTTCAGTTTCTCAAGTCGACGTCTCCGTGCTCGGAACGAATTCCAAATGCACTAACGTCACAGGTGCCAAGTGTATGGTTGATCATGACACAAGCCTTAATTACACCTGCACATAAACCCATGAGGTGACCAGGTCCTGCCGCCCTACCTAACCTATGTTTTACCTAGTCTATATTTTAATAGAAATCCCCTCATGCAAAATAACAGCAAACGGCACGACCTTGAGACAGGTTGATAAGTTTAAATATCTGGGAACGATCATTTCACCAGACGGCAGATGCACATCAGATATAGCCAGCGGAATCAGCCAAGCCAAAACAGCATTCAAGAAGATAAAAAGCATTTTTACCAACAAATGCCTATCAATTAACACCAGGAAGAGAGTTCTTGAATGTTATATAGAACCGATAATGTTATACGGTTGTGAGGCGTGGACAGTCAACAAGCAAAGCCAGAACAAAATTGAGGCAGCCGAGATGTGGTTTCTAAGAAGAATGTTGAGAGTTCCATGGACAGCAAAGAAAACCAACGAGACAGTCTTTATGGAGGCAGACACAAGAAGATCATTCATAAGGAAGATTAGGAAAAGACAGGCAACATTTATAGGCCACTTTATGAGGAAAGGGGAATTGGAGCACCTGGTCACAATAGGAAAGCTGGAGGGAAAGAGAGCACCAGGCAGACCCAGGGAAAAGATATTGGACGGACTTGCAGAATGGCTGAGAACAAAGAGGGCGGAAGATGTGCCTGCAGCAATAAGGGACAGATGCATATGGAGGGCTAAAATCGCCAACGCCATGTGGCAAGGCATTTGATGGTGATGATGATGATATTTTAATACTTTTATTCAGATTGGAAATCTGACAGTTCCCCACTTGACTACCGCACCCGTCTGAGACTGAGTGACCGCTTTTGTGACAAAACACACAGAGAATGTTACATCTGTCTATCTTTCAGCCATTGAAAGTCCGTTGTTGGGTGTAGGCCTTCCCAAGCTGCTTCCATTCACTTCGTGCTCTCTCTGTCTCTCTCGATTGAAAAATTTGTGTGGAACGATGAAAGTGGTCATGTTTATAGATCAGATTTACAAAAAGAGGAGACGCGTTTGAAATTTCAGCCTGCTATGAATTTCATTGATGTAGATGTAAATGTTGCTTTGAACGTGTTCAATGACTGTATTAAAGATAATGCTGAAAATATGAAGAGATACTTGCGTAGTAACAAGACAAACACAAACAGTGATTGGTTCGATTTTGAATGTTTAACAGCCAAACGGAATGTCCGAAGATTGTTAAAACGATTTAGGAAAACTTTAAGCGATGAGGTCAGATGCATGTATATTATTTCTAGAAGAGAATATAAAAATCTTCTGAAAAGAAAGAGAAGGTCCTTTCATCTAGCATTACTGAACAGCTTGGTGGCCACACTGAACCACCAACAGGCATTTTGGAAATCCGTTAAAAAGGCATCATTTAAAAGAAGTCAGTCAATATGCTGCATTACTGTTGATACGGTTTGAACATTTTCGTTCTCTGTTAGGTAAAGATGTTGTGCAGGAGGCTGAGTATACTATGCAAGTCAACAAGGAAACAGATGACCATTTCAATCGTCCTATTTCAGTGGATGACGTGTCTGCTATGCGTAAACTGAAGAATAATAAAGCTGCAGGCCCTGATCTTATTATTGGAGAATTTTTGAAAAATGGAACAGAAGATACAATTCAGTTTTTCCTGAAACTGTTTTTTGATGATGGCATATTTCCAGAAAGTTGGTCAGAATCAATAATTTTACCATTATTTAAGAAAGGGGATGCCAGTAATCCAAATAAAGGAATTTCACTCTGTAGTATAAGCAGTAAATTATATAGCACCATTATCAATAAAAGGTTACAGGAATGGGTTGCAATTAATGACATTACAGGAGATCACCAAGCTGGCTTTAGGGGGGAATGTTCTACAATATATCATATGTTTTTTTCTCCTTTCATTTATTCAGAAACAGTTTTCTTGTAATAGAAAATTGTATGTTGCTTTTATTGATTTTGAAAAAGCATTTGATTCTATTGATAGAAATTTGCTTTGGCCAATTTTGTTGAAGAACGGTGTAAATGGCAAATCGTTTCACTGTATAAAGGCAATGTATCAAAATGTTAGATGTCGAATCCATTGTGGGCTTCATTTACAGATTATATTCAGTGTACAACAGGCGTTAAACAAGATGTCTGTATCCTGTGTTATTTTCGATGTTTATTAATGAGCTTGCTCTGGAGGTTATCAACAATGGTCGTCATGGGGCCATAGTTCCACAGGATTTGTCAAAATTGTTTATTCTTTTGTTGGCAGATGATGTGTTGTTATCTGAAACGGTTGTAGGTTTGCAGAAGCAGTTGAATACTCTACACAAAGCAGCCACTTCTGTGCATCTTAAAGTAAATTTGAATAAAAGTAGTATTGTCGTGTTTAGAAAAGGATGACATTTAGCTGCTAGAGAGAGATGGGTGTACAATGATATAGTTATGCCTATTGTGAATGCATATAAGTACCTGGGAATTTATTTTTCTACACGTTTGAGTTTTACTCTGGCTTGTAAAGATATTGCTACCAGGGCAAAAAATGCATTGATATGTGTGATGAAAAGATTGAATATATTGAACAATAATTCATTTGATTTACTTGTCAAAATATTTGACTCACAAATACAGCCAATTTTGAGCAATGGAGCAGAAATTTGGGGATTAGATAAGGCAGTTATGCATTGTGAAGCTGTACACTTATTTGCTTTGAAAAGATTTTTAGGACTGGATAAGCGCACATCTAATGATTTCGTATATGGAGAAACAAACAGATACCTATTGTTTGTTCATTCACTTGTACGATGTATTCAATTCTGGTAAAAAACTATTGCACATGGAAGACAATAGACTGCCGAAATAAATCCTATAAGATGCTATTTGATCTAGATTCTAAAGGTAATAAGAACTGGGTAACTAGTATACGTATATGTCTGAATGAATACGGGTTTGGTAATGTTTGGTTTTTCCAAGGAGCTGGCGATGAGAGACAGTTTATTCGTGATATTCAGCAAAGACTGATTGATTGTAGATGGCAAAACTGGAATGACCATATACAGACAAGTGGAAGATATGATTTTTAACAGAACTGTCATAGATTCTCACAGTGTTAAACCATACATAAGCCTTGATATTAATTTGAATAAAACAACAGCAAAATTCAGACTTGGTCTGTCAACTCTGAAAGTCCATCAATTGAGATACAAACAACACAGAGAGTCTGATTTTGCTCTGTCTCTTATGTATGCAAGCTGAAGAAGACGAAATACATTTTGTCCTGTGTTGTCCAGCTTTAGATGAAATCCGTTCAAGGTTTATCCCTCAAAAGTATTATAGATGCCCAAATATGTTTAAACTGTGTTTGTTAACGTGTTCAACTCGTTTCGATTAAATCAAGAATTTTGGTTTGTTTTATCGTAATGTAAGTTTATTTTGTTGTTGATTGTTAATCCTATGATATGATATCTGATTATTTCATTGTACCTATAAGCACCCCTTCAGTAAGGGCAATGGCCTTTCTTGAATAAAAAGTCTGAAGTCTGAAGTCTGGTGGTGTGTGTGTGTGTGTTGTGTGTGTGTGTGTGTGTGTGTGTGTTGTGTGTGTGTGTGTGTGTGTGTGTGTGTGTGTGTGTGTGTGTGTGTGTGTGTGTGTGTGTGTGTGTGTGTGTGTGTGTGTGTGTGTGTGTGTGTGTGTGTGTGTGTGTGTTGTGTGTGTGTTGTGTGTTAGGCGTAGGCCTTCCCCAGCTGCTTTATTCACTTCGTGCTCTCTCTCTCTCTGTCTCTCTCTCTGTCTCTCTTTTCTCTCTCTCTTCCCATACCCACCCAACTCATTGTTTGTATTGTGGCCCCAGGCTGATGTACATTAAACTGTCACACACACACACACACACACACACACACACACAACACACACACACACACACACACACACACACACACACACACACACACACACAAACACACACAAACACACACACACACAAACACACATACATACATACCGACCTTACCCACGACCACCACCCCCACCCCCCTCCCTTCCCTTCCCTTCCCTTCATCTAACACATATCAAATCCAGACACGTACGTACCTTCCAGAAGGTCATTTCTTCTTCAAACAACTTCATTATATCTCCACTGCCTAGTCCTTTGTCTTCGATCCATCTTGGGTTCTCCAGTTCGTTCCGTTTCCTTATCTCTGTCGGTTGCTCGGTACTGATCTGAAAGAAAAAGAGAAAGAAAATGAAACAAACAAACAACCAACCAACAACAAAAATAGTCCAGCCGTTACAACCATCTCCTCTTAACCCTCTGACTCCAGCACCCTGTCCATCAGCTTCCTGCATTGTCAACCATGCTAGCAAAGCCAAAACTTAACCCTTTGACTCCCTCACCCTGTCCACCAGCTTCCTGCATTGTCAACTACGCTAGCAAAGCGAAAACTGAACCCTTTGATTCCCTCACCCTATCCACCAGCTTCCTGCATTGTCAACCATGCTAGCAAAGCACAAACTTAACCCTTTGATTCCCTCACCCTGTCCACCAGCTTCCTGCATTGTCAACCATGCTAGCAAAGCAAAAACTGAACCCTTTGATTCCCTCACCCTATCCACCAGCATTCTGCATTGTCAACCATGCTAGCAAGGCAAGGAACTGAACCCTTTGACTCCCTCACCCTATCCACCAGCTTCCTGCATTGTCAACCATGCTAGCAAGGCAAGGAACTGAACCCTTTGACGCCCTCACCCTATCCACCAGCTTCCTGCATTGTCAACCATGCTAGCAAAGCAAAAACTGAACCCTTTGATTCCCTCACCCTGTCCACCTGCTTCCTGCATTGTCAACCATGTTAGCAAAGCACAAAACTTAACCCTTTGATTCCCTCACCCTATCCACCAGCTTCCTGCATTGTCAACCATGCTGCAAAGCAAAAACTTAACCATTTGACTCCCATACCCTATCCACCAGCTTCCTGCATTGTCAACCATGCTAGCAAAGCGAAAACTGAACCCTTTGATTCCCTCACCCTATCCATCAGCTTCCTGCATTGTCAACCATGCTAGCAAAGCAAAAAACTTAACCCTTTGATTCCCTCACCTGTCCATCAGCTTCCTGCATTGTCAACCATGCTAGCAAAGCACAAAACTTAACCCTTTGATTCCCTCACCCTGTCCACCAGCTTCCTGCATTGTCAACCATGCTAGCAAAGCAAAAACTGAACCCTTTGATTCCCTCACCCTGTCCATCAGCTTCCTGCATTGTCAACCATGCTAGCAAAGCACAAAACTTAACCCTTTGACTCCCTCACCCTGTCCACCAGCTTCCTGCATTGTCAACCATGCTAGCAAAGCAAAAAACTGAACCCTTTGATTCCCTCACCCTATCCACCAGCTTCCTGCATTGTCAACCATGCTAGCAAGGCAAGGAACTGAACCCTTTGACTCCCTCACCCTATCCACCAGCTTCCTGCATTGTCAACCATGCCAGCAAAGCAAAAAACTGAACCCTTTGATTCCCTCACCCTATCCACCAGCATCCTGCACTGTCAACCATGCTAGCAAAGCAAAAAATTAACCCTTTGACTCCCTCACCCTATCCACCAGCATCCTGCACTGTCAACCATGCTAGCAAAGCAAAAACCGAACCCTTTGACTCCTCACCCTATCCACCAGCTTCCTGCATTGTCAACCATGCTAGCAAAGCAAAAAAATTAACCCTTTGACTCCCTCACCCTATCCATCAGCATCTGCACTGTGTACCATGCTAGCAAAGCAAAACACTTAACCCTCTGATTTCCTCACCCTATCCACCAGCTTCCTGCATTTCTTGCAGGTGGTGGATGGGGTGCGGGAGTCAAAGGGTTAACAAAAATCAACTAAATGAAATCAGGATTTGGTTCTGTCGAACTTGAATTTTACGACAGTGGACAGAGGATGGACGTACTGTACTGTCAGAAGATCCGGAGAAAGCACTTTATACATGATTCCTGGAAATGCCTTTTTCTGGGAGGAGAGGGTGGGGGTGGGGGGTTCGTGTGCGAACTTTGGCCTTCGATTCTGACTTATAAACTTACGCATTCGTGACTCTTTAACAGTGTAATTTTTTATTTTTATCTTACTTTGGTAAAAGAAAGAAAGAAAGAAAGAAAGAAAGAAAGAAAAGATAGAAACAGAAAGCCAGACAAAAGAAAAAAGACAGGAAAATAAAAATTAGAGGGAAAAAAAAAAAAAAACAAAAAAAAAAACAAAAAAAGAAAGAAAAACAACGAAAGGAAGACAAGGAAGGACAAAAGCTAAGAAATACAGAAAAAAAGAAGAATAAAACAGACAGAAAGAAAAAGAAGGGTGGGAGGGGAGGGGAGGGGGGGGGGGGGGGAGGAACACAAACGGAAAAAGAGAAGACACGAAAAAGATGAAGTACAGAAAAAAGAAAAGACGAAGACAAAGGAAAAAAAAAAAAAACAGAGAAAGAATGAAGTAAAGAAAAGAAGAAGCGAAAAAAAAAAAAAAAAAAAAAAAAAAATCGACAGAAAATCAGGAGGGAAAAAAAAAAAACAGAAACAAAAAGAAAACACAGAAAGAAAGGAAAATGGAATTCGAAAGAAAGACAAAAAAAAAAAAAAAAAAAAAAATCGACAGAAAATCAGGAGGAAAAAAAAAAACAGAAACAAGAAGAAAACACAGAAAGAAAGGAAAATGGAATTCGAAAGAAAGACAAAAAAAAAAAAAAAAAAAAATCCACAGAAAATCAGGAGGAAAAAAAACAACAGAAACAAAAAGAAAACAGAAAGAAAGGAAAATGGAATTCGAAAGAAAGACAAAAAAAAAAAAAAAAAAAAAAAAAATCGACAGAAAATCAGGAGGAAAAAAAAAAAACAGAAACAAGAAGAAAACACAGAAAGAAAGGAAAATGGAATTCGAAAGAAAGAAAAAAAAAAAAAAAAAAAAAAAATCGACAGAAAACCAGGAGGGAAAAAAAAAAAACATAAACAAGAAGAAAACACAGAAAGAAAGGAAAATGGAATTCGAAAGAAAGACAAAAAAAAAAAAAAAAAAAAAAAAAAATCGACAGAAAATCAGGAGGGAAAAAAAAAAAACAGAAACAGAGAAGGAAAAATCAAAAGAAAGAAAAGAGGAAAATGGAAATCGGAAAGAAAGGACAAAAAGACAAAAAAAAAAAAAAAAAAAAATCGACAGAAAATCAGGAGGAAAAAAAACAACAGAAACAAGAAGAAAACAGAAAGAAAGGAAAATGGAATTCGAAAGAAAGACAAAAAAAAAAAAAAAAAAAATCGACAGAAAATCAGGAGGAAAAAAAAAAAACAGAAACAAGAAGAAAACACAGAAAGAAAGGAAAATGGAATTCGAAAGAAAGACAAAAAAAAAAAAAAAAAAAAAAAAATCGACAGAAAATCAGGAGGAAAAAAAAAAACAGAAACAGAAGAAAACACAGAAAGAAAGGAAAATGGAATTCGAAAGAAAGAAAAAAAAAAAAAAAAAAAAAAAATCGACAGAAAATCAGGAGGAAAAAAAAAAAACAGAAACAAGAAGAAAACACAGAAAGAAAGGAAAATGGAATTCGAAAGAAAGACAAAAAAAAAAAAAAAAAAAAAAATCGACAGAAAATCAGGAGGAAAAAAAAAAACGGAAACAAGAAGAAAACACAGAAAGAAAGGAAAATGGAATTCGAAAGAAAGAAAAAAAAAAAAAAAAAAAAAAAAAAAATCGAGAGAAAATCAGGAGGAAAAAAAAAAACAGAAACAAGAAGAAAACACAGAAAGAAAGGAAAATGGAATTCGAAAGAAAGACAAAAAAAAAAAAAAAAAAAAAAAAATCGACAGAAAATCAGGAGGAAAAAAAAAAACAGAAACAAGAAGAAAACACAGAAAGAAAGGAAAATGGAATTCGAAAGAAAGACAAAAAAAAAAAAAAAAAAAAAAAAAAAATCGACAGAAAATCAGGAGGAAAAAAAAAAAAACAGAAACAAGAAGAAACACAGAAAGAAAGGAAAATGGAATTGGAAAGAAAGACAAAAAAAAAAAAAAAAAAAAATCGACAGAAAATCAGGAGGAAAAAAAAAACAGAAACAAGAAGAAAACACAGAAAGAAAGGAAAATGGAATTCGAAAGAAAGACAAAAAAAAAAAAAAAAAAAATCGACAGAAAATCAGGAAGAAAAAAATAACAGAAACAAAAGAAAACACAGAAAGAAGGAAAATGGAATTCGAAAGAAAGACAAAAAAAAAAAAAAAAAATCGACAGAAAATCAGGAGGAAAAAAAAACGAGAAACAAGAAGAAAACACAGAAAGAAAGGAAAATGGAATTCGAAAGAAAGACAACAAAAAAAAAAAAAAAAAAAGGAATTCGAAGAAAACAAAAAAAAAAAAAAAAAAAAAAAAATCGACAGAAAATCAGGAGGAAAAAAAAAAAAACAGAAACAAAAAGAAAACACAGAAAGAAAGGAAAATGGAATTCGAAAGAAAGACAAAAAAAAAAAAAAAAAAAATCGACAGAAATCAGGAAAAAAAAAAAAAAACAGAAACAAGAAGAAAACACAGAAGAAAGGAAAATGGAATTGGAAAGAAAGAAAAAAAAAAAAAAATTGACAGGAAGAACAAAAAGGAAAATAGGAGGGGAACAGGAAAAATAAAATCAAAATAACCTCCTTTTTCTACAAAAAATATAGGAGATTAAAGACAGAGAGAAAACAGACAGACAAACAAGAAAGATAAGGAAAGAGAGAGAATAAAAGACAGACAACTCAAAAAAAAAAAAAAAAAAAAAAAGGAAACAAAACCAGAAAAAATGAAGGAAGAAAAAAAGGACAGTATTAAAAGACAGAAATAGAAAACAACAACAACAACAACAACAAAGACAGAAAACCAGAAAGAAAGTAGACATGCAGAAAGCCATCCAGACAAACACAAAGAAAGAAAAGCAAGTAAGAAATAACATAGATGAGAGAAACAAAAAAGGGATATAACCCAGAAGAACGCAAGGGGGAAAAAAACAAAAGCAGAAAGTGAAAAAAAAAAAAGGATAAAAAAAACCCCACCAATAATAAAACTAGCCAGGAGAGAAAAAAAACAACAAACAAAGAAAAAGCAAAAACAACAAGAACAACAAAAATACAAACTTTACCTGCACTTTCTTCTTCGGCGCCTTGCCTTTCCCTTTGCCCTTTTTGGCCTTGACCCCTTTCCCACCTTTGCCCTCCTCCATGCTGACGTCAGCAGGGAGGGTAGACCCGCTGTCCTTGCCTTCTTTCTCCCCGGGGGTTACACATTTGGCTTCAGTCAGCTTGCTCAGGTTGTCGTTGATCTGCTGCAAGAGCTGCATGGACTTGTCCTCCTGAACTATGGTCTTGTTCGAGCCGGTGGCGCTCTGGATAATGTCTTTGAGATCGTTCAGGTAGGAAGAGAAGAAGAACCTGCGGATGGCCGTTGTTGATGAAATGATGATGATAATGATTAATAATGATGATGATGATGATAACAATAATACTGATGGCAAGAATAATAATAATAGTAATAATAATAATAAATAATATATAAATATAATAATAATAGAAAAAATAACAACAAAAATAATCATCATTATCATCATCATTATCATCTTCTTCTTTGTCTTCATACATCATCATCATCACTGAAACAATAGTTACAACAACAATAATATAATAATGATAATAATAATAATTGCGATCAATCATCATCATCATCATCATCATCATCTCTTCTTCTTCAATCATCGATGATGATGATGATGACGACATCATCTTCTTCTTCAATCATCGATGATGATGATAGATGATGACGACGACGATGATGTTAGCAATCGGATCTGAAAT
>JAPXFY010000030.1:12604275-12639275 GCA_030674185.1 Monoplex corrugatus | reverse complement strand
AAAAGAGGAAATTTCTAGCACAGAATTTCCAGAAAGTGAGGATACTATTTATACTGAGAGAGCCCCCAGCATCCCCGCGCGGGGGTGGGGGGGTGGGGGTGGGTGCACTTAATACATGTACCCATTTATCAATCCTAAGAGAACGTATGTAAGACTTCATCGTTCGTTCTTTAGTTTAACAATAAGTGATATCAGACGGTAAGACTTTATCTAACAAATGCAGGTGAATGGACCAGCATGGCAGAAAATGGCAGGAAGAAATGACAGAAAGCAAAGGAACAAGGCAGAAACAAAGAGAATGACAGGAAAGAGGAAATTTCTAGCACAGAATTTCCAGAAAGTGAGGATACTATTTATACTGAGAGAGCCCCCAGCATCCCCGCGCGGGGTGGGGGGTGGGGGTGGGGTGGTGGTGCACTTAATACATGTACCCATTTATCAATCCTAAGAGAACGTATGTAAGACTTTATCGTTCGTTCTTTAATTTAACGTCTTTTCACAATAAGTGATATCAGACGGTAAGACTTTATCTAACAAATGCAGGTGAATGGACCGGCATGGAGGAAATTGATAGGTAGAAATGACAGAAAGGAATGGAACAAGGCAGAAACAATGAGAGTGACAGAAAAGAGGAAATTTCTAGCACAGAATTTCCAGAAAGTGAGGATACTATTTATACTGAGAGAGCCCCCAGCATCCCCGCGCGGGGGGGGGGGGGTGAGGGTGGGGTGTGGGGTGGGTGCACTTAATACATGTACCCATTTATCAATCCTAAGAGAACGTATGTAAGACTTTATCGTTCGTTCTTTAATTTAACGTCTTTTCACAATAAGTGATATTAGACGGTAAGACTTTATCTAACAAATGCAGGTGAATGGACCAGCATGGCAGAAATTGATAGGTAGAAATGACAGAAAGCAAAGGAACAAGGCAGAAACAAAGAGAATGACAGGAAAGAGGAAATTTCTAGCACAGAATTTCCAGAAGGTGGGGATACTATTCATACTGAAAAGGTAGGTAGCTGACTAGATAATATATTATAGATAAACAGATGAATGGATATCTAGCTTGCTAGGTAGGAAGTTAGCTATCTAGATATATCTTAT
Source organism: Monoplex corrugatus (assembly GCA_030674185.1). Taxonomy (NCBI): domain Eukaryota; kingdom Metazoa; phylum Mollusca; class Gastropoda; order Littorinimorpha; family Ranellidae; genus Monoplex; species Monoplex corrugatus. The sequence goes on along the minus strand of JAPXFY010000030.1, from coordinate 12,638,169 downwards.
CCATCTCAATGAAATATAAGGAAAATTGACTGACCTGTTTGCTTTTGTTTTAACTAAATCTAGTAAATTTGTTCTCTTGATAACTTTCGTATTCAGAAAAGAGGACATTTCTAGCACAGAATTTCCAGAAGGTGGGGGATACTGCATACTGCTACTTATACTGAAAGAGCCCTCGGCATCCCCACGGTGGGGATGGGAGGTGGGGGATGGGGGTGTAAGGGGGAGTCATTAATACTAGGATCTTAGATCGATACGTGCGTGCAAAATCCTAGTAGAGAAAACTCACTCTGACACTCAAATCCTCTCAGCGCAATGGTAGGAAGTGTACACCAAACACAATAAAAAAAAATCTGCTTGCCATCATTTCGCCTTCATTAAAAAAAAAAAAAAAAGAAAAAAAGAGAGAGAGAGATGAAATCAAACAAATACAAAACAAATAACAACACTAAAGACAATTAAAATACGAACCACGACAAAAAAATAATAACAAGATAGCAAATGCCAAACAAACGTAAAATTGTTGTTACACCAATTGCAGAAGCCAGTAGGTACAACGGCAGCGACGACATGGTTAAAAAAACAACCCAAAAACAAACAAACAAACAAACAAAAAACAACAACAACGACCAAAAAAATCAAGAACATCGACAAAAACAACAAACCCCACCCCCCACCGGCAAATAAACAAACAAAACCGACACCATCACTACTACAACCACAATCATGGTAACCATCACCACCATTAACATGAACAACAACAACAACAATAATAACAATGTTTCAAAAGCGGTATTAAAAGCACGAGTCTTTAATTAAGCTGGGTTTTTTTCCCAATACAGGAAGACTGTGTGTATCTTGAGCAGACACAGAACAATGACATAAATGAATAAATAAACAAATAAACAAACAAATGAACGAATAAATAAATAAATAAATAAATAAACGAATAAATAAATAAATAAATAAACATATAATGAATAAAACAAATACACGAATAAATAAATAAATAAATAAACATATAATAAATAAAACAAATAAACGAATAAATACACGAATAAATAAACGAATAAATAAATAAATAAATAAATAAATAAACAAACATATAATGAATAAAACAAATACACGAATAAATAAATAAATAAATAAACATATAATAAATAAATAAAATGAACAAAACAGAAGACAAGATATGGTTATATTACGGTAAGCATTTCTGTAATCAGATGTTTGTGTGAACATGCATTATTCCCCCCTGCGAACCGACATACCATACCGTCTGTCCATGTGTGTCCCAACAACTCCTGCCACCATATACTTGTAGGCCTACTTGTGTTGACCTGTCAATGTATGTGTTTTGTGCATGTGTATGCGTGTGCATGTGTGTGTGTGTGTTTGTGTGCGTGTGTGTGCATGTGTGCGAGTGATGTGTGTGCATGTATAACCTACTGCTAAACGACAAAGATTCTGTCGTTACTTTTACTAATTGTGCCCTCCATGCATGGATTGCGATTCCACGAAAGACTGCTGCATTAAAACAAAATGATTAAACAAACAAACAAACAACAAACAAACAAACAAACAAAAAAACAGACACGAGGAAAATGACCCTGTCAGCCTAAGTCGGTCAAATCACAAGAGAAAATTTCGACGATTAAATGATTAGTCACAGATTAATTCAAGTAATTTAAACAAACATGTCAAAAAATGACATTATTAAAAACAAAAACAACAACTTATTAAAAACAAAAACAACAACAAAACAAAAACAAACAAACAAAAAAAACCCGAAATGCATCGTCAGCAATAACTTTATTTGAATTGACTGCAAACGCTACCATCTGTGAAATTTTCGTGCCTAAAATTTAGCATATTAATTAACCCTTACAGGAGAGAAAACTTTTTTTTCCCAATTGTTTGGTGAAGTCTAAACATCTTTATACCTTCATTTCATCTGGGGTATTTCAGGTTACGTTATACCATCGACGCCAAAGGTGTTGCTTTAGGCCACATAACTGCTTTAGGCTACATCACTCAGGGCTTAAAACAGGAGGAAAAAACCACTGAAACTAGGGGGGTCCAAGAAAAATCAGGGGCCATAACTTGCGCGCCGTTGCTATGCACACTTGCAAGCCGATCACGGATGCCTTGCTCCTTTGGGTTTTTTTTTTTTTTTTTTTTTTTTCGACAAACCGAAATCGCGGAATTCCGCCCAGACGCGGAACGTTTTAAGCCCTGATCACTACTTGGACTAACAAAAAGGACAACAGCATTCTGTCAAGAGTTACTCATAAAATATTTAGAATTATCCTCTGCTCAGCTACTTCATTTACCACTTGATTACAATGTCAGGCGTACTCATGATATTTCTTTTTCCTAACATCAGTTATACGTTGTTGTTTTTTTCCCCCTTACATTTAAGTAATTAAAAAAAAAATTGCCATCGCATCCGTCTACAAAATCTGTCAATTTCAAATGCGCGCTCAGAGTGGTCATCGTCTGCAGTTAGTCCAGTCAGTCCTACGTCATCTGGACATTTAGTATTACACGAATACGAATGGGAACAGAGCAGTAACCTGGGATACACCAGTGTTATTACGCGGTACAGTAGAGATACGGTTTTGAAACTTTATATATATGTGACCTCCCACCACGAAATCAGTCTTAACTCGCAGTCAGTCTAACAGCACTAGGAGCTGAAAAGGTGCTGAGGGTCTATCTGGGGTGTTTGACTTTTTCTCAAAATTGATTGCTGTAGACTATAATCTATCCCCCACAGAAATTTTTGTCTTGAAAAAATATTATTAATCAATTTAAAATGGTATTTTAATGCACTGATCGGAGCAAAAGAACGCAATTGCCTACCAAAAGTACCTATTTTTGTCTCGTATTATGAACCGTAACCTGTACAGTACCCGCACATGTAATATACTGATGGAAAGCTCTTTGGTGAACCTTTCAGATAATGACAGCGAAAATTAGAAACAAACTGGGTCAAAGCCACCAAATATAGAAATTAAAGAAAAAAGTGTAGGAGAGTACACAAAAAACTTTAGATGCCGTTTTCTCAAAATGGCCGTCATACAAACTTAATGACTTTGAAACATACATAACTTCTACAATTTTTTTTAAGCACAATCTTTATTCAAGTACCAAAAAAATCAGCAGAATGTACACTTTCCAGTGATATGTATATTTTCAAAATGCCCAAAATGCTAGTTAAGACTCATTTCGTTGTGGGAGGTCACATACACACAAAGTGGGGTCTGTTTTGTGAGTTAATTCACAATCCTGACAACAGCTGGTTTGTTGACTGTCAAGCACACGAGCTTTTGTATTTGTTTTTTCGCTACAAAGATGGGGTTGAGTCGTATTGAATGCATTAGCAAAGTCAACAAAACATCTATCATACAGAAAATCCACGGTTTTTTTTTTTTTCGAGATGTTCGTAAATCTTATTCAGAACAAAGAAGCGATCATCATCCGTGCTTGCATTTTGCCTTGTATGGAAACTAGAATGGATCCACAAATTCTTTTAATTAACACACATCACCTCTCAAAAAAAAAACACAAAAACAAAACACGTCATTTAACAGAGATTACTGCTACAAGATGGAGGTCACTCATATATTTAACAGATTTTTTTTGGGGGGGGGGGGGGGGCACAATATGTGACATTCTCTAGGTGGAAATACATATACATATATATATATGTGTGTGTGTGTGTGTATATATACATATATACATATCTATACTATACATACATACATACGTATACGCTGAACCAGTGATTGATTGAAAATATTGTTTATAATGTATTTATCCACACTGCACAGCATTTTAGGGATTTACTTCTAATACCAATGGTACCAGTTACTCTTGTTTAGCTTAATACTCTCTTCAAACCGTGAAGAACATCATGATTGGAGGCAAGATTCTCTCACCCCTTTGATCTGTAGTGACATCACTAAAAGAATCAACTTAAAAAATAGATAGATATAGCTAGATAGCTAGATAGTTACATACATACATAATACATAATACATATATACATACATATATACAAACACACATTCATACATACATACTACATACATATATACAAATACACATTCATACATACTACTACATACGCACGTACATACACACAAGAACACACACATACATACATACATACATACATATACACACACGTACACACACATACATACAAACATACATACACAGACACAAACATACATACATACATACACACACACACAAACATACACACATTACATTACATAAAATTACATTACATTACATTTACTTCGCGTACTTGTACGAGTTGATACAGTTGTTTCTTCACAAACAAACAAAGAAACGTTACAAATGATCTTGATTAATACCCAGCCACCAGGCAGCCAGCACACAATGCAGCACACTGCTTTTCTTTTTTTCTCATATCATGTATTTTCATGGAGCATATCCATGACAATGTCAAAGAAACGAGTCAGTCTCTGCCTGTGAGAGATTTTCTCTCTCTGTTCTGACATTCAACCAAAAGCGTTTATAAACACATTCTTTTCTTTTTTTTCCCCTTAGAGTGGAGATACGGTTTCCGGAAACCCACGACCTTTTCTCTCTTTTAACCCTTTAACTCCAGCACCCTGTCTACCAGCATCCTGCATTGCCAACCATGCTAGCAAAACAAAAACTTAACCCCTTTGATTCCTTCACCCCCATCCATCAGTTTCCTGTAGAAAGCTGGTGGACAGGGTCAGGGAATAAAAAAAAGAAAGAAGTTTTTGCAGTTGGTGGATGTGGTGGTGCAGGAGTCAAAGAGTTAAGGATGTCTTTGTTCTTCAACAACTTTAACCCTAAACGCCCCCCAAAACAGTGTCCTAAAGTGTTAAGCAGTAACAGTAAGATGCGTAACGTTTGTTCCTATTTCATGACAGCTTTGCTTTCGATGAGACCTTGAAATGTGTACTGCACTATCAAACGATGTCTCCATTACCAACAATTGCAGGCTTGACAAGGCCTTTTGAAAACACTTTCTTTGCGAAAAAAAAAAAAAAGTCAAATTTGAGACAAAATCAATTTCCCAGCGAACAAAACCCAAAGTCTCAATTTGGGAGAAAAAATGCCCCACGAAGTGACCTTGCGTAAAAAAAAATTGTTTCAGAAAAAAAATCGGATATGAAACAGAATCCATTCCTTACAAAATGTATTCCATACACAGAGTACAGGGAAAAAAAAACCCCAAAACAAAAAAAGTATATCGTACAAATAGTTCGAACACGGGCATTTTGCAGACGACTCATTTCTGAAACAATTCGTTATGAAAAAAGGCGAAAAAAAAAAAAAAAAAAAAAGGAAAAAAAAAAAAAAAGCACAAGTGGGAGCCACGCGTCCTTAATAAGTTGACAAAATCGGCACTGATACACATCACATAAAAGTCTCATCCAAAACAAAGCGAATAGACACGCGCACAGCAGAAACCTTACCCAGTGTCACACCTACGATATGATCTACCATACCTGCAAATGATGTTAGCCCGGAGTCAAAATCTCCGTTTTCATTAAAAAAATCAACTTAGTACCAACGTAGAGAGCACACAAAAATCACCTGCTGCAAGTCCACCATTACGATGTTAATAATACTTGACACTTCAAGTTAAACTAGTAGGCTTATCTTATTTCAGTCGCAGGTTTCAAACAATCTAAACAAAACAAAATGAAACGAAACAAATCGAAATGAGATAACCCGAGAATAAGACGAAACCAAAGGTAACAAGACGAGACAAAGTTACAAACAAACAAACAAACAAATAAACAAACAAACAAACAAAAAGTTCCACAAAAACACACAATATCAATACAAGACAAAAAAAACAAAAACAAACAAACCCTGAACCAAAGTATACGATCAACGTATCCACATATTAGCAAAGAAAGAAAGAAACAAAAAGAATGAAGACTTTCTTTAAAATAAGAGCTCACTATCGTTAATCAATCACTGCAAACAGAAGGAAAAAAAACATACGGGGGAGGAAGAAGGAAGGGTAGGGCAGAGAGAGAGAGAGAGAGAGGGAGGGAGAGAGAGAGAGGGAGGGAAGAGAGGGAGGAAGAGAGAGAGATACAGAGAAAGCGAAAAAATCAGAGAGAGAGAGAGAGAAATTTACAAAGTAGAAAGAGAGTACAGGAGAAAGATAAGAGAAAGAAGAAAAGAGATACAGAAGATAAGATACAGAAGTAGTCGAAAGGGATTTGAGACGAAGAAAAATCGAGAAGAAACAGAGAGAAAAACAGAAAATCAAGAGTGAAAAGAAGAAAAGAGAGAAAGCGAAAGTACGGAGAGGGTCGTAAAGAGAGAGTGAGAAAGATACGAGCAGCGATAGAGATAATAAGAAGATAAAAGAAAGCGAAGAGAGAGAGAGAGAGAAGATTACAGGAGAACACGAGAAAGATACAAGAAAGAGTAGGAGAGTGAAAAGATAAGAGAAAACAACTTAGTACCAAGAGAGAGACGAGAAGGAAGATCAGTGAGAGAATACAGAGAGAGAAACTGAAAAATACAGGAGTAGAGAGAGAGAGATACAGAGAGAGTAAGCGAGAAAATACAGAAGAGAGAGAGAGAGAGAGAGAAGAAGACAGAGAGAGAATACAGAGAGAGAAGCGAGAAAGATACACACAAGAGAGAGAAGAGAGAGAGAGAGAGAGAGAGAGAGAAAAGCGAAAAATACACAAGAAGAAGAGAAGAAGAGAGTAAGAAGAGAAGAAAGGACAGATACAGAGAGAGAGAGAGAAAAGAAGAAAGCGAGACAGATACTGAGAGAGACAGATACAGAGAAGAAGCGACAGATACAAGAGAGAAGAAGGAGAAGGAGAGAAAGAGGAAGGAGAGATTCTTATAGAGAGAAAGAGCAAGATACAGAGAGATAGATAGATAAAAAGATAATAGGAGAAGAGAGAGAGAGAGAGTAGAGAGAGAGAGAGAGAGAGAGAACAGAGAGAGAAAGGAGACAGATAGGGGAGAGAGAGAAGAGAGAGAGATACAGAGAGAGAGAAATACAGATAGATAGAAGTAGAGAGAGAGAGAGAAGAGAGAGAGAGAGAGAGAGAGATACAGAGAGAGAGAGATACAGATAGATAGATAGATAGAGAGAGAGAAAGAGAGAGAGAGACAGAGAGAGAGAACACAGAGAGAGAGATACAGAGAGAGAGAGAGAGAGGGAGATACAGAGAGAAAGAGAGAGAGAGAGACAGAGAGAGAGAGATACAGAGAGAGAGAGAGAGAGAGGAGATACAGAGGAAAGAGAGAGAGAGAGACAGAGAGAGAGAACAGAGAGAGAGAGAGAGAGATACAGAGAGAGAGAGAGAGAGATACAGAGAGAGAGACAGAGAGAGAGAGATACAGAGAGAAAAAGAGAGAGAGAGAGAAGATACAGAGAGAGTACAGAGAGACAAGAGAGAGAGACACAGAGAGAGAAATACAGAGAGAGAGAGAGAGAGAGATACAGAGAGAGAAAGCGAGAAAGATACAGAGAGAGAGAGAGGACAGAGACAGAGAGAGAAAACGAGAAAGATACAGAGAGAGAGAGAGAGAAAGAGAGAGAGAGAGAGAGAGAGAGAGAGAGAGAGAGAGAGAAGCGAGACAGATACAGGGGAAGAGAGAGAGAGAGAGAGAGAGAATACAGAGAGAGAAAGCGAGACAGATACAGAGAGAGAAGAGAAAAGAGAGAGAGAGAGAGAGAGATACAGAGAGAGAAAGCGAGACAGATACAGAGAGAAGAGAGAGAGAGAAGAGAGAGAGAAGAGAGAGAAAGCGAGACAGATATAGAGAGAAGAGAGAGAGAGAGAGAGAAGCGAGACAGATACAGAGAGAGAGAGAGAAGAGAGAGAGATAGAGAGAGAGAAGGAGATACAGAGAGAGAAAGCGAGACAGATACAGAGAGAGAGAAGATAGATAGATAGATAGATAGAGAGAGAGAAAGAGAGAGATATACAGAGAGAGAGAGAGAGAGAGAGAGAAAGAGAGAGAGATACAGAGAGAGAGAGATACAGATAGATAGATAGAGAGAGAGAGAGAGAAAGAGAGAGAGAGAGATAATATACAGAGAGAGAGAGAGAGAGAGAGAGAGAGAGAGAGAGAGAGAGAGAGAGAGAGAGACAGAGAGAGAGAGCCTTGAAACACCGCATACTACATGCAAATGGATTGCTTATGTTGCCGAGTTCACACAGAAAACACAAAAACTCAATTAAAATCAGATTAAAAACAGATATAAATTGAATAAAAAAAAAACCCCAATGAAATGAAGAGAGAAAGAGCGAATTAATGTCGGATACATAAAGAATTTAAACTCAATTAGGTTTCTTTATTGAATCATGATTATGTCCAGACTTATACTATCAAGCAGATAAACAAACACAATATACGAATAAACGAACAAATAAATAATAAACAGATAAATAAATAGATAAAAATAGACTAGCAAGCAAATAAATAAATAAATAATAAATAAATAAATGAATAAATAAATAAATAAATAAATAAATAAATAAATTAAAAAAAAACAAATAAATAAATAAATATGAATAAATGAAGAATTAAGTGTAAGTTTGAAGTGTAACTTTATAGATGGTAACCATGTAACGCGTGAATACATAAACAAATCAAAAAGACGAAAATCTTTTTACAGATTCGAGTTTTGTGGCTCTCTGAGTGTGAACAAACGTAGTGATGTATTTTTGAAATAAATTTGTATGAATAAGAACGTAGCTGAAAAAAAAATTATGCCCCATGAATAAATACATGCAATTAAATAATGACCAGCCATGTTGGATAATAAAGCTGTGCAAGATTTAAAATTTGCTTTATATTTTAGATCATTTATCTTGACAAGCTGTGGAATAAATGAGATTGTTTTGCATGTCTTTTTTTTTTTTTTTATTCGTTAAAATCATAAATATAAATATTTCGCGGCCCGTACTTTTCTTCATCATTTTTTATTTTATTTTTTTATTTTCTAAAGAGCTTCTTATTGGGCACGCAACTCTATATACTTGACTGGCAGCGATCTGTAGTCCTGTTTTTAAATCTTCTGTATAACTGGGATTTTGTTCTCTCTCTCTCTCTCGTCTCTCTTCCTCTCTCTCTCTCGCCCTTCATCTCACCCCTCCCCGTTCACACACACACACAACACCACGAACACACAACAAAACGCACACACACACGACACACACACACAACACACACGTATCTACACACAGATACAGACAGACACACACACACACAGACACAAAAAGACACACCACACACACAGACACAACACAGACACACACACAACACACACGATCAGACAACACAACAAACACACACACAGACACAAAAAGACACACCACACACACAGACACACACAGAGGAAACACACACACACAGACACACACACGAGAACACACAGATACAACAGACACACACACAACACAACAAAGACACGCACACACACAACACAAAAAACACACAGACACAGACACACACACAGAGGAACACACTCAACAACACACACACATACACACACGACAACACACACACACACACACACAGAGAAACACACACACACACACAACCACAGACACACACAAACAACACAACACACACACACAACACACACACACACCAAGAGGAAACACACTCACCAGCGATCATCATCAGCACAGTACCAGGCCCCAGGATGGTGGCGATCATGAGAGCCACCTGGTAGACGATGTACAGCATGGAGATGTTGCCTGTTAGATGGCCACAGGTTAAGTAGTTCGGCCAGCAGGTCCATCACGTTGGCCAGGGTTGAGGCATCCATCTGTTGGAATCATGGTAATAGATGATATAATAATAATGATGATAATAATAATGATGATAAATTAATAATGATGATAATAATTATAATAATAATAATAATAATTACATATTATATATAGCGCAAAATCTTGATAAAATCAAATCTAAGAGCTGAAACAGACACACACACACACGCACGCATACACACGCACGCACGCACGCACGCACACACACACACACACACACACACACACACACACGCATGCACACACACGCACACGACATATAATGGGGAGAAAGAATAAAAGCAACGGAAAATTATAGAGAGCATATTATAATAATAATAACAACAATAATGGTGTATGAATGTATGTACGTGCACGTGTATATATATATATATATATATATATATATATATATATATATATATATATATATATATATATATGCATGTATGTATGTATGTATATATATGGGTGTATATGCAGATGTGTGTATGCATATGTATATGTAAGTCTGTATACATGTGTATATGTATATATATGTATGTTTTTTTGAGTACGGATATGTATAATTATGTATTTATGCATATGTACATATTGCAATGAATGCTTTTTTCTTTCTACACTTTGTTAGATCTGTTGATTATGCATCGTGTACATTTCAAGATGTTTGTAAAAGCTATATATTTCAAAATGAATAAAAACAAGTTAAAAACAACAACAAGAACAACAATAATGATAATAATGATGATGATGATTATAATGATAATAATAGTAATGATGATGATAATAATGATAACAATCACAACACTATTAATAACAATAACGATAACAATGATATAATAATAATAGCAACAATAATACTAACATGCAAGAACTCGCCGTGTGTGTAGGTGAAAAAAAACTAAACAAAAAACAAAATGGAAGACAAGATAGAGAGGCAGGCAGGCAGGCAGGCAGACAGACAGACAAGCAGACATACAGATAGAAAGATTTCAACTCTGACCTTCTGCGTTGGTTGAAGAACTCGTTGAACCCCTCAGGAGCGTAGGTCCAGGCTTCGGCAGCAGCAGCATAATCCACTCTGTAACCCTGCTGCAGCAGCAGCGTGCACAGCCATCTGTCCTCTCCTGTGGATCAAGGCACCGACTATAGAAAGGGGGTACGATAGTCAAGTGGATCAAACGTCAAAGGTCAAGTCAAAAGGTCTGGGGTTCGATCCTGCCTGGGTACTTCCCGCCTGGTGGGCAAAAGGTGGGAGATCACACACTGGCAATCCCTCGACACCACACACACGAACACACGAAGGAACCTTGCTTGTACTGCAGAAAGTGCTAAGGCTTAGTGGGCAGGATGGTGTCTTTCCTCCACACCATCTCCATGTGCCACCATCCCCCTTCACCCAACCCCCAAATCGCAGACATCCATCCTGTAGAACCCCCCACAACCCTACACACACACACACTCCTAATCCCTCGGCATTCACACGAACAAACGAACGAACCTTGGTCATATTGCAGAAAATACGAGGGCTTTGTTTTGTGGGCAGTATAATGTCCTTCCTCATTACCATCCTCATCATGCGCCACCATCCCCATTCCTCCACAAATCACAAAGACCGACATCCAAACTGTAGAATCCCTAGACCCCCCCCCCCCCTCCTCCCACACTGGCAAACCCTCGACACACACACGAACAAACTAACAAAAACCCATTCTTACTGCAGGAAATGCCAAGGCTTTGTCGGCAGGATTGTGTCTTTCCTCATCACCATCTTCATGTGCCACCACCCCCCTTCCCCCATAAATCACAAAAATAGACACAGGGCTTAAAACAGGAGGAGAAAAAACCCCACTGAAACTAGGGGGCTCAGGGGACATGCTCCCCCGGGAAAATTTTTTTAAAAACTAAGTGTAAATCTATGCCATTTCGCGCTTTCTGGACATAATTTCAAGATATATTCAGTGCATAAAAATTGCTGTAAACTCATAATTATTACAGGAAGATATATTTGGGAAAAGGGGAGAAGGGGTTAAAAACATAATAATAAAATGAACACTCACCCTTTAACTTGAGTGTTTGACAGGTGTTCAGGGGCCATAACTTGCGCGCCGTTGCTATGAACGCTTGCAAGCCGATCACGGATGCCTTGCTCCTTGTGTTTTTTTTTTTTTTTGTTTTTTTGTTCTGACAAACCGAAATCGCGGAATTCCGCCCAGGCGCGAACGATTTAAGCCCTGTAGACATCCATCTGTAGAACCCCCATCACCCCCACATGCACTCAACCCCTCCACACACACACACACACATACGAACAAAATTAATCAAACTCATTCGTACTGTTGAAAATACCAATGGTTATTCCTGTCGGCCGTATCGCCTGAGGTGGGTCATCATCATCATCATCAGGTGCCCTGCCGCATGGCGTTGGCGATCATGGACTTCCATCTGCCTCTATCTCTCTATATCTATCTATCTGAGGTGGGTGCCGACGTAAAAACTGAACAACAACAACAACAACGACAACAACAACGACAACAACAACAACGACGACAACAACGACGACAACGACAACAACAACAACAACGACGACGACGACGACAACAACAACAACGACAACAACAAAAACAACAACAACAACGAGAACAACGACAACAACAACCGAACGAACCTTGGTCATACTGCAGAAAATCACTAGGCTCCGTGGGGAGGATGGAGTATTTGCGCATCACGTTGTCGTCCATAAGCGCTGAGCCCCTGAAGAGGAGAAACAGCCGGGACTGCACAGACGCAGCCCAGCACGTGCTCTGTGGCCTTCTGCATCCAGTGGCCGATGGCGTACTCGAACATTTGGTACCACACCATGGGACCTGCACCCACAACCGCCAGGCGTGACACAAGAGAATCATCAATGCTTTCTTGTGATCCGTCTCGTGAGTGTGTGGTGTGTGTGTTGTGTGTGTGTGGTGTTGTGTGTGTGTGTGTTTGTGTGTGTGGTGTGGTGTGTGTGGTGTGTGTGTGGTGTGTCTGTTGTGTGGTGTGTGTGTGTGTGTTGTGTTGTGTGTGTGTGTGTGTGTTGTGTGGTGGTGTGTGTGTGTGTTGTTGTGTTGTTGTGTGTGTTGTGTGTTGTGTGTGTGTGTGTGTGTGTGTGTGTGTGTGTGGTGTGTGTTGTGTTGATGTGTGTGTGTGTGTGTGTGGTGTGTGTCGTGTGTTATGTTGTTCGTTCATTAGTGTGTGTGTTGTTATCATCTCTTGAGTGTGTGTTGTTATGTATAATTGTATTTGTCGTGATTGTCATTGTGTAGTGTGTACGCATTATGTTGTATTGTTGCATGCTGCTTCTTCTGTTCTCATAATCTCGTTCTACTTAGTGATGATCTATATCGGTGTGCGCATGCGTTGGGTGGGTGTTAGATCTGTGTTTCGTTTGCCCAGATTCTGTGTAGTTGCCTGTCTGTAGTGTGCTTTTCTGTGTGTGTCCTGGTGCCTCTTTTATTTCGTTTACGGTGTAAATCTATCTCTATCATCATCTATAATCTTCTCTTCTTTTTCTCTATCTTCTATCTGTCTATTTGTCTCTACTATCATACTGTCTCGTATGTTTCTTTGTTTCTGTCATGCTCTCGATCTATCTTAACCAATCTCATCTCAATACTATAATCTAATCACTCTACTGACTTTCGCTCTATCTATTGTCTATCTATTATCTACTGTTATACTGATTGTCTGTCAGCAGTCTACTCTGCTTGCATCTATACATACATACATACAACATAAAAATATACTCCAAATAATCAATCCCGCATTCCCTAACCTTACGTATAATCCAGAAATCTGGTTTTCCCTTTATTGACACAATGTGCCACAAATTCGTTCCTGCTTTCAATTCCATTTTTTTTCTGTTTCTTTTTCCTTCTATGTCTTCCCTTTGACGCTGTTTTAGAAGCCAGTCAAGGGTAAGTATGAAGCATGATCAACACAGTGGTAGTAAGCAAGGCATCGCTCAAAATATATTCCGCCATGATCAATCACGTGACTCACCTGAGCCAATGGGATGGATCCTGCCACAGGCGGCGCCCACCTTGGGGTTCTTCTTCATGCGGTCCAGCAGAATGTGAACAGCTCCAGGATGGAAATCAGTGTCACCATCTAGGGCCATCACGAAAGTGTTTTGCGACTGTTGACAGGAGAAAAAAAAAAAAAGAAAAAAAAAACCGTATATGGATGCTTTGATGTACAATTCATATGTGTCTGTTCGCTGTTTAAAACCACCACAACCTACAACTACCACCAATAACAACAACAGCCTACGAACCAACCAACCAACCAACCAACCAACCAGCCAGCCAACCAACCAGCCAACCAAACAACCAGCCAACCAACCAGCCAACCAACCAACCAACCAGCCAACACCAACCAACCAAACCAACCAACCAACCACAACCAACCAACCAACCAACCAACCAGCCAACCAACCAAGCTTATATAAAACACAAGCAAGCACGCAAGCAAGAAACAAAGGTCCAGCAAGACAGAAAACAATAGGAAGAAATGACAGAAGACAAAGGAACAAGGAAAACAAAGCGTGACAGAATAGTATGCATGTTAGTTATGGAACATTGTAATAAGGTTTATGGGAAACACAGGTATGTAATAAGGCTTATGGAAAACATGGTATGTAAAAGGCTTTATGGGAAACACAGGTATGTAATAAGGCTTTATGGAAACACAGGTAAGTAATAAGGCTTTATGGGAAACACAGGTATGTAATAAGGCTTTATGGAAAGCATTGGTATGTAAAAGGCTTTATGGGAAACACAGGTTATGTAATAAGGCTTTATGGGAAACACAGGTATGTAATAAGGCTTTATGGAAAGCATTGGTATGTAAAGGCTTTATGGGAAACACAGGTATGTAATAATGCTTTATGGGAAACACAGGTATGTAATAAGGCTTTATGGAAAACACAGGTATGTAATAAGGCTTTATGGAAAACACAGGTATGTAATAAGGCTTTATGGAAACACAGGTATGTAATAAGGCTTTATGGGAAACACAGGTATGTAATAAGGCTTTATGGAAACACAGTTATGTAATAAGGCTTTATGGGAAACATTGGTATGTAAGAAGGCTTTATGGGAAACACAGGTATGTAATAAGGCTTTATGGGAAACATGGTATGTAATAAGGCTTTATGGAAAGCATTGGTATGTGAAAGGCTTTATGGGAAACACAGGTATGTAATAGGGCTTTATGGGAAACACAGGTATGTAATAAGGCTTTATGGAAAGCATTGGTATGTAAGAAGGCTTTATGGGAAACACAGGTATGTAATAAGGCTTTATGGGAAACACAGGTATGTAATAAGGCTTTATGGGAAACATTGGTATGTAAAAGGCTTTATGGGAAACACAGGTATGTAATAAGGCTTTATGGGAAACATGGTATGTAATAAGCTTTATGGGAATAACAGGTATGTAATAAGGCTTTATGGGAAAACATGGTATGTAATAAGGCTTTATGGAAAACATTGGTATGTAAAAGGCTTTATGGGAAACACAGGTATGTAATAAGGCTTTATGGGAAACACTAGGTATGTAATAAGGCTTTATGGGAAACATGGTATGTAATAAGGCTTATGGGAAACACATGGTATGTAATAAGGCTTTATGGGAAACACAGGTATGTAATAAGGCTTTATAGGAAACACAGGTATGTAATAAGGCTTTATGGGAAACACAGGTATGTAATAAGGCTTTATGGGAAACACAGGTATGTAATAAGGCTTTATGGGAAACACAGGTAGTAATAAGGCTTTATGGGAAACACAGGTATGTAAAAGGCTTTATGGAAAACACAGGTATGTAATAAGGCTTTATGGGAAACAGGTATGTAATAAGGCTTTATGGGAAACACAGGTATGTAATAAGGCTTTATGGGAAACACAGTATGTAAAAGGCTTTATGGGAAACACAGGTATGTAATAAGGCTTTATGGAAAACACAGGTATGTATAATAAGGCTTTTATGGGAAACACAGGTATGTAATAAGGCTTTATGGGAAACACAGTTATGTAATAAGGCTTTATGGGAAACATTGTAGGGAAGGCTTTATGGAAAACACAGTTATGTAATAAGGCTTTATGGGAAATATGGTATGTAAGAAGGCTTTATGGAAAACAGTCATGTAATAAGGCTTTATGGGAAACATTGGTATGTAAGAAGGCTTTATGGGAAACACAGGTATGTAATAAGGCTTTATGGGAATCACAGGTATGTAATAAGGCTTTATGGGAAACACAGGTATGTAATAAGGCTTTATGGGAAATACAGGTATGTAATAAGGCTTTATGGAAACACAGGTATGTAATAAGGCTTTATGGGAAACACAGGTATGTAATAAGGCTTTATGGAAACACTGATATGTAATAAGGCTTTATGGGAAACATTGGTATGTAAGAAGGCTTTATGGGAAACACAGGTATGTAATAAGGCTTTATGGAAACATTGGTATATAAGAAGCTTTAGGGGAAAAACACAGGTATGTAATAAGCTTTATGGGAAACACAGGTATGTAATAAGGCTTTATGGAAAAAACTGTATGTAATAAGACTTTATGGGAAACATTGGTATGTAAGAAGGCTTTATGGGAAACACAGGTATGTAATAAGGCTTTATGGAAAACATTGGTATGTAAGAAGGTTTTATGGGAACACAGGTATGTAAAAGGCTTTACGGGAAACACAGGTATGTAATAAGGCTTTATGGGAAACACAGGTATGTAATAAGGCTTTATGGGAAACACAGGTATGTAATAAGGCTTTATGGGAAACACAGGTATGTAATAAGGCTTTATGGGAAACATTGGTATGTAATAAGGCTTTATGGGAAACACAGGTATGTAATAAGGCTTTATGGGAAACACAGTATGTAAGGTTTTATGGGAAACACAGGTATGTAATAAGGCTTTATGGAAACACAGGTATGTAATAAGGCTTTATGGGAAACACAGGTATGTAATAAGGCTTTATGGGAAACACAGGTATGTAATAAGGCTTTATGGGAAACACAGGTATGTAATAAGGCTTTATGGGAAACACAGGTATGTAATAAGGCTTTATGGGAAACACAGGTATGTAATAAGGCTTTATGGGAAACATTGGTATGTAAGAAGGCTTTATGGGAAACACAAGTATGTAATAAGACTTTATGGAAAACACTGGTAATGTAAGTGGTATGTAATAAAGTTTTATGGAAAACATAAAGATGAGCAAACCAGAAGACAGAAAACGTGAATGGAAAAGACAAACCGAAAGAAAACAATAACAGATAACACAGACAGTGAAAGAAAAGACGCACTTTCAAGTACAACATTTCCAGATTATGGAGAGGTGGGGTGAGATACCACTTATACTGAAACAGCCCTCGGCATCTCCACTAGTGGTAGAGGTGTGGAGGGTAGGGTTAAGTGGTGGTGGGTGGGGAGGATACCATTTACACTGAAAGAGCCCCTGGCATCTCCCCAAGGGGGATGGGGGTGGAAGGGTGGAGTGGTAGGAAGAAATCACTTCAAAGCTTTTCTCAAACTGACCTTTTTCACGAAGCCTTCGTCCAGCGCTTCGAAAATGACACCCACCCCCACATCTTCACGGTCGATGGTCCAGCCTGTCGTTTCTCCACGTCCGGTCCTCAAGGCTTCGATGATCTGCTCCTGGCACTGACGGGTCAAGCGGAACCCCAACAGGTAGTACATGTACATCACCTGGGGAGCATCAACGAGGACTAGCCGTCAGACAGATCTACCAGGACCTAGTACCACTATTCTTGAGTAAATGACCATCTTTTCTTCAAGTTTCAAGTGGATTAAAGAGAGAGAGAGAGAGAGAGAGAGAGAGAGAGAGAGAGAGAGAGAAGAGAGAGAGAGAGAGAGAGAGAGAGAGGGTGACAAGAGTGAACGCACGTTCGCAGGTCCTCAGTTCCAAGGGAGGAAAACCAGGATTGTCTCCCTTGTAATGATAAGGACAGCGAACAAACAAACAAACAAACAAACAACAAACAAACCTTTCACTACACAGACAAACAAACAAACAAAAAAGACCCCTACAACTTGATAGAAAAATCAATAGACAAAAAAAAAAAATTCTTACAAACAAACAGAAGAACAAGCTGCAAATAGAAAAGACCTCCGACTAGATAGAAAAATAAACAAACAATTTTTTTTCTCTTACAAACAAACAACAACAACAACAACAAAAACCCAAACAAACGAAAAGGTCTTTTATTTGACAGGAAAGCAAACAAAACAAACTGAAAAACACCCAACAACACAACAACAACAACAACAATGACAAAACTTTACTGACAGGCAAACAATCAAACAAACAACGAAACAAAGGGGAACAGAAAACTACACAGACAAACAAACAAACGAAAAAAGACCTGTTAGCAGACAGATAGATAGACAAACAAACGGACAGAAAAACGAAAACACACAAACGAAAAATACCTTTCCCTCGACAGAATTGTCTGGTTTGTGACAACATGAAACAGAACAGAAATCTTTGAGACAGACATTACTGAAAACAGACACAAAAAAAAAAAAAAAAAAAAAAATGGCAGCGTAAAAAAAAAAGAAGAGCTTCTAGATGACCTTCCCAGATGACCTCCACTTGATGACCTCCCCTTCCCAGATGACCTCCCCTCGATGACTCCCCTTCCCTAATTACCTTCTCTAGATGATCTCCCCTTCCCAGATGGCATCCCCTTGATGTCCTCCCCTTCCCAGTTGATCTTCCCCCCCCCCCCCGAGATGACCTCCCCTTAACAGATGACCTGCTCCCAAGATGACCTCCCCTCCCTAGAGCGCTCAGCAGGTCTTTAAGGTTCTTCACAAGAAAGGCGTCCTGTATTCTCCCGAAGCAGGTTGACGATCCTTTTGTTCTGGGCAGAACTCGTCAGACCTGCTGCTTGGGATCGTAAAGGGAGAAATTATTATTACTATTATTATTATATTATATGTTATCATCATCATCATCATCATCATCATCATCATCATCATCATATCATCATCATCATCATCATTGTTATCATTATTTTCATTATGTCTCTGTGTTTATTGTATCTGTGTATAGAGCGATTCTGGAATGGTTCTAGTTTGAAGTTTGGAGTTTGGCCAAGACAGATTCATTGTTTTATGTCTCTGTGTTTATTGTATCTGTGTATATAGAGCGATTCTGGAATGGTTCTAGTTTGAAGTTTGGAGTTTGGCCAAGACAGATTCATTGTTTATGTCTCTGTGTTTATTGTATCTGTGTATAGAGCGATTCTGGAATGGTTCTAGTTTTTTGAAGTTTGGAGTTTGGCCAAGACAGATTCATTGTTTATGTCTCTGTGTTGATTGTATCTGTGTATATAGAGCGATTCTGGAATGGTTCTAGTTTTTTGAAGTCTGGAGTTTGGCCAAGACAGATTCATTGCACTGGGACAGTTTCGTAGACATTTCCTGTCAGTCTGCCTTTGGCAGACTCCTCGAGCCTGCGCCAAACCCACCCTATGTGCTGGCACAGGTGGGGAGGGGGTGGGTGAAGACCCACGAAATAAGCTGACACCACCTGAATGGTTAAAGCACTAAGATGGAAAGTGCACAGGCCAGATTTCCTCTTGCAGGCTGGTATTGAATTCGAGACATCATATCAAGAGTCCATGGCGCTGACAAAACAACAGCAACAGCAACAGCAACAGCAACAACAACAACAACAAAGTTATATGAAAACAAACACCACCACCAACAAAAGGACAGTAACAACAACAACAACAACAACAAAGTATATGAAAACAAACACCACCACCAACAAAAGGACAGTAACAACAACAACAACAACAACAACAAAGTATATGAAAACAAACACCACCACCAACAAAAGGGCAGTAACAACAACAACAACAACAAAGTATATGAAAACAAACACCACCACCAACAAAAGGACAGTAACAACAACAACAACAACAACAAAGTATATGAAAACAAACACCACCACCAACAAAAGGACAGTAACAACAACAACAACAACAAAGTATATGAAAACAAACACCACCACCAACAAAAGGACAGTAACAACAACAACAACAACAACAAAGTATATGAAAACAAACACCACCACCAACAAAAGGACAGTAACAACAACAACAACAACAACAACAAAGTATATGAAAACAAACACCACCACCAACAAAAGGACAGTAACAACAACAACAACAACAACAAAGTATATGAAAACAAACATCACCACCAACAAAAGGACAGTAACAACAACAACAACAACAAAGTATATGAAAACAAACATCACCACCAACAAAAGGACAGTAACAACAACAACAACAACAACAAAGTATATGAAAACAAACATCACCACCAACAAAAGGACAGTAACAACAACAACAACAACAAAGTATATGAAAACAAACACCACCACCAACAAAAGGACAGTAACAACAACAACAACAACAAAGTATACGAAAACAAACACCACCACCAACAAAAGGACAGTAAACAACAACAACAACAACAAGTATATGAAAACAAACACCACCACCAACAAAAGGACAGTAACAACAACAACAACAACAAAGTATATGAAAACAAACACCACCACCAACAAAAGGACAGTAACAACAACAACAACAAAGTATACGAAAACAAACACCACCACCAACAAAAGGACAGTAACAACAACAACAACAAAGTATATGAAAACAAACATCACCACCAACAAAAGGACAGTAACAACAACAACAACAACAACAAAGTATATGAAAACAAACATCACCACCAACAAAAGGACAGTAACAACAACAACAACAACAAAGTATATGAAAACAAACACCACCACCAACAAAAGGACAGTAACAACAACAACAACAACAAAGTATACGAAAACAAACACCACCACCAACAAAAGGACAGTAACAACAACAACAACAACAAAGTATATGAAAACAAACACCACCACCAACAAAAGGACAGTAACAACAACAACAACAACAACAAAATATACGAAAGCAAACACCGCCGCCAACAAAAGGACAGTAACAACAACAACAACAAAGTATACGAAAGCAAACACCACCACCAACAAAAGGACAGTAACAACAACAACAACAACAAAGTATATGAAAACAAACACCACCACCAACAAAAGGACAGTAACAACAACAACAACAACAAAGTATATGAAAACAAACACCGCCACCAACAAAAGGACAGTAACAACAACAACAAAGTATACGAAAACAAACACCACCACCAACAAAAGGACAGTAACAACAACAACAACAACAACAAAATATACGAAAGCAAACACCGCCGCCAACAAAAGGACAGTAACAACAACAACAACAACAAAGTATACGAAAGCAAACACCACCACCAACAAAAGGACAGTAACAACAACAACAAAGTATATGAAAGCAAACACCGCCACCAACAAAAGGACAGTAATAACAACAACAACAAAGTATACGAAAGCAAACACCGCCACCAACAAAAGGACAGTAACAACAACAACAACAACAACAACAACAAAGTATATGAAAACAAACACCACCATCAACAAAACAACAACTATAACAACAACAACCACGACAAAATAAATCCCCAACATTTGCTCGATACTCAAAAACCCTTGCTTCAATAATATAATACAAAAAGAATCGAATACGACTGCCAGCTGATGCATTACCAAGAAGGGTAAGTGATGGCAAGTTTCCACATACACCCCCGGC
The DNA here is from genome assembly GCA_030674185.1 of Monoplex corrugatus. NCBI lineage: Eukaryota > Metazoa > Mollusca > Gastropoda > Littorinimorpha > Ranellidae > Monoplex > Monoplex corrugatus. Next base: position 12,616,571 of record JAPXFY010000030.1, on the reverse strand, counting down.
CACTTCTGAAGAGAAGGAAAGTCACGTTGTCTTCTTTGAACTAATATTGTTTCACTTTTCAGATTGGAAATGTATGTCATTTCTGTCGAGTCATCATCATCATGTGCCCTGCCGCGTGGCGTTGGTGATCATAACCCTCCACATGTATCGATCCCTTGCTGCCGCAAGCACATCTTCCACCCTCTCTGTCCCCAGCCACCCTGCAAGTCCGTCCATTATTTTCTCCCTGGAGCTCTCTTTCCCTCCACCTTCCTGTTGTGACCGAGCGCTCTAATTCCCCTTTCCTCATAAAATAGCCTATAAATGTTGCCTATCTTTTCCTAATCTTCCTTATGAATGATCCTCTTGTGTCTGCCTCCATCAAGACTGTCTCGTTAGCAACAGAAAGACCAGAACCGAAGCAATCGAAATAAGATCTTCTACTTCTGTCGAGTAGAAAGATCTTATTTCGTTTGCTTTGTTTTCGGGTCTTTCTGTTGTCGCAAGGAAGACAACCCTTAGGTGTACCCACGTTTACTCTCCAACAGAACATTATAGCGTCGAACTGACCTGAGACCAGCGTTTCCTGTGACGGATCTTGGACTTGTCCTTGAGGTGGATGAACAGCGGGTTCCGCCCTGGCATAATCCACAGCAGCTGCCCCCCGTAAGGGGTGGGGATCTTGAAAGGAGGATGCACGGTCATGGCCTTCTTGTACACCGAGCTGTAGGAACGTGTATTAGTGTTTTAGTATTTGTGACCCGTTCTGACACCAAGCATCCATAACTTGATGTACTTTGCACAAGTTTGGTTTTTAACACACACACACCAAATGTTTAATTTGAGTATTTGTGATCTGTTTTTTACACAATCATCCATAACTTGATGTACTTTGCACAAGTTTGGTTTTTACACACACACACCCAAATGTTTAATTTTAGTATTTGTGATCTGTTTTTACACAATCATCCATAACTTGATGTACTTTGCACAAGTTTGGATTTTTACCACACACACACCAAATGTTTAATTTTTAGTATTTGTGATCTGTTTTTTACACAATCATCCATAACTTGATGTACTTTGCACAAGTTTGGTTTTTACACACACACACCAAATGTTTAAATTTTAGTATTTGTGATCTGTTTTTTTACACAATCATCCATAACTTGATGTACTTTGCACAAGTTTGGTTTTTACACACACACACACACCAAGTGTTTAAATCTAGTATTTGTGACCTGTTTTTTACACAATCATCCATAACTTGACGCACTTTGCACAAGTTTGAATTTTACACACACACACTCCAAGTGTTTAATTTAGTATTTGTGACCCGTTTCTTACACAATCACCCATAATTTGATGTACTTTGCAAAAGTTTGGGTTTAACACACGCACAAAGTGTTTTTAGTATTTGTGACCCTTCTGTCACAATCACCATATAACTTTGCAATGCACTATGCCCGCCCCCCCCCCCCCCTCCCCCCCCCCCCGTTGGGATGCCGGGGGCTCTTTCAGTATAAATAGTGTCCCCTTCTTCTGGAAAACCTGTGCTAGAAATTTCTTCTTTTCTGTCACTCTCTTTTGTTTCTGCCTTGTTCCTTTGCTTTCTGTCATTAATTTTCTACCTACCATTTTCTGACTTAATGGTCTATTCACCTGTAATGTCTTCGATAAAGTCTTACGTGCTTTTTCTTACAATTGATGATTCATCATCATCATCATCAGGTGCCCTGCCGCATGGCGTTGGCGACCATGGACTTCCAAACCATCTCTATCTCTCGTTGCCCCCAGCATCTCCCTCACCCTCCTCATCCCCAGCCACTCTGCAAGTCCGTCCAGCATTTTCTCCCTGGGTCTACCTGGTGCCCTCTTTCCCTCCAGCTTCCCCGTTGTGACCAGGTGCTCCAAAACCCCCTTCTTAATAAAATGGCCCATAAATGTCGCTTGTCTTTTCCTACTCTTTTTTATGAGTGATCTACTTGTGTCTGCCTCCATCAAGACTGTCTCGTTTGTTTTCTTTGCTGTCCATGGAACTCACAACATTCTTCTGAGAAACCACATCTCGGCTGCCTCGATCTTGCTCTGGCTTTGCTTGCTGACTGTCCACGCCTCGCATCCGTACAACAGTATTGGTTCTATATAACATTCAAGGACTCTCTTTCTGATGTTAATGATAGGCATTTGTTGGTAAGAATGCTTGTGATTGATGATTAGGTACATGTATTAAGTGCATTTTTGGCTCTAGGGAGATGAAAATGCGGAAACAATTTTAGGTAATTCATGCCAGTATTTGTATTGTTTGTTGTCTTAGGTATGCTTATATTTGTATTTAGGTGTGTTTTTTTTAAATCCCCTGTGCGATAAATTGGACGGAGTGGTCAGCGCCAGAGGCATGTCCTTTGATTATGTGCATTGATATATGTACTTAATTTTTTTTTTTTCCTGTTGAAGTTTTGTATGTTTTGAAGCGGTTATAACTGATATGGCTCTACGCAGTCGGCTGGGATTTAAACAACAATAACAACAACAACAACTTGATGCACTTTGCACAATTTTGTTTTTTCACACACACATACACACACCAGAAAAAAAAAGAACAGATTCTATCTACAGTATAATTATACTGATATCAATATAATTATTTCTCTTCTGTGAGAAATGACTGAAATGGCGTGTTTGAAAGTCTGTGAATGCAGGATCAATGTTTTTTAAGCCTGGCTGTGAATGCAGAATGGGCCATTTTGAGAAGAACAGAAAAAAAAAAAAAAGCTTCAAAGACGGGCCCTGTCTCTCACCTGACGGCTTCCTCCATGACCTCAACCACCATCTTGACGTAATCGTTAGGAATGAGCTCTTCGTTGTCGTCCAACGTCATAGCATCGTCAAAGAAGATGTGAGCTAGGAAGATAGAAAATAAACAATAACAACACCAAATTAATCAGCAAAACAAATTAAAAAAAAAAAAAACACCAAAAAAACAAACTTGTAGAAGACAGAAAATAAACAACAACAACAAATTAATTAACAAACAGAAGAAGAAGAACGACAACAACAACAAAACAAAATAAAAAAAGCCCTGTAGAAGATAGAAAATAAACAACACAACAATAACTAATTAATTAACAAACAGAAGAACAAAGAAAACAAATATTGAAAAAGCCTTGTACAGTCGCGAAACACGTTCAATAAGCCTGCTATGTTTTTACTAATTTGCATACTACTTTTGTGTGTATGATACGCCATGGTTGGAAGGGATACAAATTTAAATGTAAAACCTTTTACTTTTGGTCAGTGATTGTAACTGATAAACATTCCTGCTTAACACTATCATTTTGTAATGTACTACAACATTCGGGCAAGACATTTTGAATTCTAAGCATATTGTAATGTGTGAAACGTTCGAGTAGAACGCGTAATAATTTTGATCGTAATGACCACACATTTCAGCATAACACTTCATAATTTTGATCATACTGTATTTCATAAGCACGGCAGCATAAAATGGTATAATTCTGGTCATACTGTAACTTATGAACACATTTAAGCATAACACACTTTGACCATTTTGTAATTTATAGACATTCTAGCGTAACACTTTACACATCTCATGTTGATCATGCTGTAATGTGCACACATTCCGTCACAACGATTCTATTTTTTATCATAATAAAACTATAATCTATTACACATTCTAGCACAACGCTGCAATCCAAAACAAGTGTGACTGCCCGCGTTCAAGCGAACAGGAACCAGAAAAAAAAAAACCACGAAAAAAGAATAAGAACGCGTATTTAATACAACACGACAAGACAGACGCAAATTTTCGACCAACTGGCCTTTGTCAAGCATAAGATCACAAACAAACAAACACCAGAGACAAAAACTAGGAGAAAAAGACTGAAACTTCTCTGCTGCTCCGTCCTGCGTGAGAAAAGGAATAGTTCTTTTTTAGTCAGCTTTTTTTCTCCTTTTAGTCTTTTTAAGTCAGTTTATTCCTTTTCTCACACCGGACAGAGCAGCAGGGAAGTTTCAGTCTTTTTCTCCTGATTTTTGTATCTAGTGTTTGTTTGTGATCTTACGCTTTGACAAAGGCCAGTTGGTCGAAAATTTGCGCCTGTCTTGTCTCGTTGTATTAAATACGCGTTCTTATTCTTTTTTCGTGTTTTTTTTTTCTTCTGGTTCCTGTTTATTTGAACGAGGGCAGCCACACTTGTTTTGGACTCCGTTTAAACTATAATCTATTAAACTTTCTAGCACAACACTGCAAGATTCTGATCACACTGCAATGTATGCAAGCTCTAATAAAATGTTCTTTAACTCAGATGGCATTGTAATGAAAAACACATTCCACAGAATACAGTACAGCATTTATGATTTGGATATCGCTGCAAGTCATTAGCATTCTACTACTGTAACTCATAAACATTCTAGCATAGCTCTTTACAATTCTGGTCATATGTTTAAGCATTCAAGCATAGCACTTCAAATTCTGATCAGAATTGTTATGTACACATATTCCAGCACAACACTTTATCATATTTATCTAATCAGGTTTTAGTTTATAAACATTCGGTCATAACATGTTGTCTGTACGATTATATTATAGTTTATGAACATTTTAGCATAGCACTTGATGATTCTGATCGCAAGGATGTTCATTATTCTAAACTAAGCATATGCAAGCAAACAATTAATGAATGAACAGATAAAGCAATGCACAGATACAATTTATAAGTGAACAAATAGATAATTACAGTGAAAAGACGATAGCCTACTGCATCTTGTACTCCATGAATGTTACGAGGTGACTCTGTGTGTGTGTGTGTGTGTGTGTGTGTGTGTGTGTGTGTGTGTGTGTGTGTGCGCGCGTGCGTGCGTGCGCGTGTGTGTGTGTGCGTGTGTGTGTGTGTGCGTGCGTGTGTGTGTGCGTGCGCACGCGTGTGTGTGTGTGTGTGCGTGCGTGTATGTATGTGCGTGTGTGTATGTACGTGTGTGTGTGTGTGTGTGTGTGTGTGTGTGTGTGTGTGTGTGTGTGTGTGTGTGTGTGTATGTACGTGTGTGTGTATGTACGTGTGTGTGTGTGTGTGTGTGTGTGTGTTTGGTTGCTTTCCCGCGTGCTGTGTGTTTCGGAATTTTTGTTGTTGTTCTTTGTTTTTCCTTTTGTTTCGTTTTAGCTCTGATGTTTCCTTTTGACTCAATGGTTTGTAAATTCGCTGGCTGCTTGTCGGGCCTTTGTTCTTGACTTATAAACTTCATTTCCTTTCTCTCTTTCTTTGTTCATCATTTTTCTCTTTCTCTTTAGTGCTCCCCCCCACCCCCCACCCCCCCAACTCGTCTTTCAGACTGCTTCTGATTCCAGCTTGTGTGATATAATTGTAGAGGGGAGAGGTAGGGAGACGCAATATACGTATTCGTATCCGTATGTATACACTGGCATAAAACTACAAAAGCGAAAAGAAACACAACACAAACAAAACCAAAGACACAGAGACCAAACAAATAAACAAGCAAAAAAAAAAACAAAACAAAAAAACAAAAACAACACCAAAAAAGAAAAAAAAAAGCGCACCCAAAACAAAAAAAAAACAAAAAAGAAAACCCACCACCAACAACTCCCCAATGCAATGAATTATACAAGAACAACTCCCCAATGCAATGAATTATACAACAACTCCCCAATGCAATGAATTATACAAGAACAACTCCCCAATGCAATGAATTATACAAGAACACCTTCCCAATGCAATGAATTATACAACAACAACTCCCCAATGCAATGAATTATACAACAACACCTTCCCAATGCAATGAATTATACAAGAACAACTCCCCAATGCAATGAATTATACAAGAACAACTCCCCAATGCAATGAATTATACAACAACACCTCCCCAATGCAATGAATTATACAACAACAACTCCCCAATGCAATGAATTATACAAGAACAACTCCCCAATGCAATGAATTATACAACTCCCCAATGCAATGAATTATACAAGAACAATTCCCCAATGCAATGAATTATACAACAACTCCCCAATGCAATGAATTATACAAGAACAACTTCCCAATGCAATGAATTATACAACAACAACTCCCCAATCCAATGAATTATACAAGAACAACTCCCCAGTGCAATGAATTATACAACAACAACTCCCCAATGCAATGAATTATTTACCTTCAAAGTTGAAGTAGTCTTTGTCTCTGGTTCCTGTCAAATCCTGAGCTTGTCGTTTTGTCCATTGTTCCAGATCGATTCTGCAAAAGAGAAAACAGACAAAGAAGCGTGGTAATATCTGCCACTGTTTCTTTGTTTTCTTAGCTCCTCACCTCACTACTAACCCCAGTCGAAGTCCTAGCAGCAGTAAGTCCACGGGAGCCAAGCCAAGCTGCTATGGAGCCACGGTCCAGAGGACACCCTGCACTGTTGCAAGGTCAATTCGGTTGAGTTCAATAATGCTGTGTCTGATTTAACTTTCGATGGGCGCTGCTTGCTAAGCACCCCCCCCCCTCCTCTTCCCAAAACTAACCACTGTAATCATTCAACTGGAGACAGACCTTGTGACAGACCACCTCCAAGGCTCTTAGTAAGTCCACCGATGCCCGAAAGAGAGACAAAGACCAGAGTGGGGCGAGAGAGGGGTCTTCCATTCTCTCTTCGTCCAGAGTCTTGGGCTGGACCTGGCTGGTGCACGTTGTGTGGCTATGTCCCGGGGTTTGTCATCTCCCCCCACCTTGCGCCATTCGGTTCGTAAACAAGGTAACTGGTTGTTACATTTCGAAAAAAAAAGGGAAACTCATTGCGAAAGTGCGAATGCCATAAGAGAAGTGTGACGTCAAAATGTGTCTGTCGATTCAGCTACTCTCTGCTGTTCGCTCTTGAAGATTAGTTTGTGATTCGCTCGATAATGAATCGAGAATATTTGTTATGGTATATGCTAACACTGAAAATATATGTTTAAGTTTGATTTCGTTGTATGGGAATGTGTAGAATGCTTCGGAACAATTATAGAAATGACAAGAAAAAACGTAGAATACCTTAGATCTTTCGAGAAGGTTCCGGAAATTGTAAACAAATTTAATTTGTACAGTGATTGGTTAGAACTACAGAATATTCTAGAAGGGAAGGTTCGAGAATGTGACTATGATTGGCTGAAAATCTAGGGAAAAGCTGAGAATATTGTGGAACTTTCCATGATGTTATAAATAAAGCGTGACTGTGGGTAGAGAGGAGAGAGCGATCGAAAGAGTTGAAGTGTAAGCCTTCTGTCAGAGATAGAGAAGTTGCTATATAGTTGCTGTGTATAGATTCGAGGACTGAAGAAGAAGAATTCTGCAAACCAGGAGTGGTGCATTGGATGTGTGAAATTTTACCCAGTTCCTGTATGTTGTCTACGTTCTTTGAATAAAGTATTATTTTCGTTTAACCTGGACTGGAGTATTCTGTCTCTGAGAAGAATGATCAACTGCTAGATCTTCATGAACCTGCATAAACTGCAAGACACTGCCAGTCACCTATATCTTTTACGTGGGACACTGATGATTGGGTCCGGATGGGCCATGCAACGCATGGACAGCCCCCCCCCCCCCACCTCCCACCGAGCCTTTGCTTGAAGAAATGACCGTCGATCGGCGTCGGGAGCTTGGGAGGTGAGTGTCCCGACCAAGAGTGGTGAGGCATTGGATCTCCGGGTCCCATTCGCACCCTCGTGGTTGTTTCTTGTTAACACGGGCCCCCAACGGCAGTGTCTGCAAGTCACTAACACCCAACCCCAGTTTATTTATCTACAAACTCCTTTATTTTGTATCTATTTATTCACCTACTTACACACTGACTCACTCCCTCAATTACCCCCTTACTTACTTACTTACTTACTCACTTACTTACTAACTCACTTACTTACTAACTTACTTACTTACATACCTATCTGTGATTAAGAAAATATTGTCTTCATCTAGTTGATAGACAAGTGAGCATTTGGGCATTGATTGAGGCGGGGGGGGGGGGGGGGGTCTGTCATATGCGACGAGTTAATACAGAACAGCTAGTTGTGTTGTGATTCAGACCTTTGATTATTTATTTATTTACTTTACATGTATGTTCCTTTTTTGAAGGTAAGATACACACATACACGCCATTTACATGTAACCAGAGGTAGGCTGATGAAATACCAGTATAAAATATAGACTAAGTAAAACATAGTCTAAGTAGGGCCTGAGGACCTGGCCAGCTCGTGGGTTTATGTGCAGGCTTAAGGCTTGTGCCATGATCACCATACACGTGGAACCTGTGACGTTAGTGCATATGGAATTCGTTCTGAGCGCGGAGACGTCATCTTGAGAAACTGAAACTGAAACTGACCCCCAAGACCCTGACCAGGATTGAACTCGAGACATAGAATCGGTAGAGGAAACAAGCAACGGAGATCAGCACAAGAACAAGGAATGAAGAGTGCAGTAACTAACTGGATAAATAAACACAGTGCCATCATCTCGCCAATGGTACAAAACATCGACAGTTTAGACATTTCAACAGCCAGATCATTATGCAAAACTGAAGTAACAGAGGCAGGGGTGATGGTCAAGTAGGTAAGATGTCAAACTTCCGATCCGAAAGGTCCGGGTTCGATGCTGCTTGGTTCAGGATGGGGTAAACGGAGGAAATCTTTTTTTCATCCCCAAGATCAACACATGTCATCATCATCATCATCATCATCAAGTGCCCTGCCGCATGGCATTGGCGATCATAGACCTCCATATGCAACTATCCCTTATCGCCGCAAGCACATCTTCCACTCTCTCTGTCCTCAGCCACTCTGCAAGTCAGTCTAGCACTTTCTCCCTGGGTCTACCTGGTGCTCTCTTTCCCTCCAGCTTTCCTGTTGTGACCAGGTGCTCCAAATTCCCCTTCCTCATAAAATGGCCTATAAATGTTGCCTGTCTTTTCCTAATCTTCCTTATGAGTGATCTACTTGTGTCTGCCTCCATCAAGACTGTCTTGTTTGTTTTCTTTGCTGTCCATGGAACTCTCAACATTCTTCTTAGAAACCAAATCTCAGCTGCCTCAATCTTGCTCTGGCTTTGCTTGTTGACTGTCCACGCCTCGCATCCGTACAACAGTATTGGTTCTATATAACATTCAAGAACTCTCTTCCTGATGTTAATTGATAGGCATTTGTTGGTAAGAATGCTTGTCATCTTCTTGAATGCTGTTTTGGCTTGGCCGATTCTGCGGGCTATTTCCGATGTGCATCTGCCGTCTGATGAAATGACCGTTCCCAGGTATTTGAACTTATTAACCTGTGTTGAGGCTTCACACACATCTGCCCATAATTACGTGGCATACTTCCTAAGCCTGCACAAAACTCTCATGCACTGGCAAGGCTTTGAAATGGACAAGGGAACAGGAGGAGAAGAAAACTATGAAACACTAAACTGACACCACCAGAATGAGGGAAACATTAAGATGGGACAGCGAACAGGATAGTTTTTTAAGGTTGGGGGGGCTGGGACGGAACTCGTAATATCATCATCATCAAGTGTCCTGCCGCATGGCGTTGGCGATCATGGCCCTTCATATGTATCTATCCCTTGTTGCCGCAAGCACATCTTCCACCCTCTCTGTCCTCAGCCACCCTGCAAGTCTGTCCAATATTTTCTCCCTGGGTCTACCTGGTGCTCTCTTTCCCTCCAGCTTTCCCGTTGTGACCAGGTACTCCAAATCCCCTTTCCTTATAAAATGGCCTATAAATGTTGCTTGTCTTTTCCTAATCTTCCTTACCAATGATCTTGTTGTGTCTGCCTCCATCAAGAATGTCTCTTTTGTTTTCTTTACTGTCCATGGAACTCTCAATATTCTTCTAAGAAACCACATCTCGGCTGTCTCAATCTTGTCCTGGTTTTGCTGGTTGACTGTCCACGCATCACAACCGTATAACATGATCGGTTCTATACAACATTCAAGAACTCTCTTCCTGAAGTTAATTGATAGGCGTTTGTTAGTAAGAACGCTTTTCATCTTCTTGAATGCTGTTTTTGCTTGGCCGATTCTGCTGGTTATTTCTGATGTGCATCTGCCGTCTGGTGAGATGATGGTTCCTGGATATTTAAACTTATCGACCTGTCTCAAGGTTGTGTCATTTTCTCGTGATATATCACATCTTAACTCCACGGCTCTCTATCAATCATCCCGTAAACTAGACAAGACAGAAAGAAAAAAAAAACCCCACTCACCTGTGCAGAGATTTCAACAGCGCAATCATCTCTCGACGAACTTCGTGCCACATCGTGGCGCAGGCGTAAATAGTGGGGACCTCCTCGTCCTCGGTCTTCTTTTTGTTCCCACCGTAGGTGGAGGTATCGTAGGGGTTTTCGGGGTCGTAGTTCTCTCCGGACGGAGGGATTTCGGCGTACGTTTCGTCCACGTAGTCCGACTGTGAATCCGTTCGTTTCTCCCTCTTGTCCAGCTTGTAGAAGCAGGCGGTGTCCGACACCCGCTTCTTACGGCACGACAGGGTGTGCCTGCGTCGGTTCATCAGCAGGGTCTCCGTGGTCAGGATGCCGCAGTACAGCAGGTTTACGAACATCCTGAATGGGTAAAGGAAGGAAGGAAGGAAGGTAGCAACGTGAGAGGGGATAAGATCGATGAGGAACGAAGGAAGACATCTAATATACAAAGGTAGCAAAAAACATCGTGAATGGGAAAAGGAAGGAAGGAAACAACGTAGGAGTGAATAGACCGATGAGGAAGGAACAGATGCATTCTAAGACAGAAAAAGGTGGCAAAAAATGCCTAAATGGGAAAAAGGAAGGAAGAAAGGAAGGAAGGGAGGAAGGGAGGAAGGAAGGAAGGAAGGAAGGAAGGAAGGGAGGAGGGAGGGAGGGAGGAAGGAAGGAAGGAAGGGAGGGAGGAAGGAGGAACGGGAGGAGAAGGGAAGAAAAAGGAAGGGAAGGAAGGAAGGAAGGGAGGAAGGAAGGGAGGAAAGAGAAAGGAAGGGAAGGAAGGAGGGAAAGGAAGGGAGGAGGAAGGAAGGGAGGGAGGGAGGAAGAAATGTAGGAGTGAACAGATCGATGAGGAACGAAACAAATGCATCTAAGATAGAAAGATGGCAACAACAAAAATCCGGAATGGGAAAAAGGAAGGAAGGAAGGAAGGAGCGAAGAGATCGGTGAGGAGCAAATGAAAGCATCTACAATAGAAAGGTGGCAAAAAAAAATCCCGAATGGGAAAAGGAAGGAATGAATGAAGGAAGGAAGGAAGGAAGGAAGAAATGTAGGAGTGAACAGATCAATGAGGAACAAATGAAATCATCTAAGATAGAAAGGTGGCAAAAAAAAATCCTGAATGGGAAAAGGAAGGAAGAAAGGAAGGAAGGAAGGAAGGAAGGAGCGAAGAGATCGGTGAGGAACAAATGAAAGCATCTACAATAGAAAGGTAGCAAAAATAAAATCCCGAATGGGAAAAGGAAGGAATGAAGGAAGGAAGGAAGGAAGGAAGGAAGAAATGTAGGAGTGAACAGATCAATGAGGAACAAATGAAAGCATCTACAATAGAAAGGTGGCAAAAAAAAATCCCGAATGGGAAAAGGAAGGAATGAAGGAAGGAAGGAAGGAAGGAAGGAAGGAAGGAAGAAATGTAGGAGTGAACAGATCAATGAGGAACAAATGAAAGCATCTACAATAGAAAGGTGGCAAAATAAAATCCGAATGGGAAAAGGAAGGAATGAAGGAGGAAGGAAGGAAGGAAGGAAGAAAGTAGGAGTGAACAGATCAATGAGGAACAAATGAAAGCATCTAAGACAGAAAGTGGCAAAAAAAATCCCGAATGGGAAAAGGAAGGAAGGAAGGAAGGAAGGAAGGAAGGAAGGAAAAATCGATGAGGAACAAATGAAGCATCTACAATAGAAAGGTGGCAAAAAAATCTGAATGGGAAAATGAAGAAGGAAGGAAGGAGGAAGGAAGGAAGGAAGGAAGAAAAGTAGAGTGAACAGATCGATGAGGAACGAACGAATGCACCTAAGATAGAAAAATGGCAAAAAAACCATCCTGAATGGGAAAAAGGAAGGAGCGAAGCAAGGAAGCAACGTGAGAGTGGATGAGATCGATGAGGAACGAAGGAAGCATCTAGGATAGAAAGGTGGCAAAAAAACATTCTGAATGGGAAATGGAAGGAACGAAGGAAGGAAGGAAGGAGGAAGAGATCGAGGAGGAACGAAGACATCTAAGATACAAGGTGACCAAAAAATCCTGAATGAGAAAAGGAAGGAAAGAAGTAATGTGAGCGTGAATAAATCGAGAGGAAGGAAC
>JAPXFY010000030.1:12581775-12599275 GCA_030674185.1 Monoplex corrugatus | reverse complement strand
TCTCTTTTAAACGCGGAGGAAACACAACAAAAAAACGAACCAAAAAAATCATGGCATTATCATCGTCATAATCATCATCATCATTGACCACCACCACAGTCATTACATTCGTCATTACCATAATCATCATCATCATTATCACCACCACCATCATCATCGTCGTCTTTCTTTACCATCGTCGTCGTCATCATCACCATCATCATCATCATCATCAGCAGCAGCAGCAGCAGTAGCAGCAGCAACAGCAACAGCAACAGCAGCAGCAGCAGCATCCAGATTATCAACTTCGTGTTTATCATTCTCCAACTTGTCCTCAATGGATACAGAATATTCTCAAGACAACTTGGAACTACTTTAACAAAATCGTTACGACAGAACACCAATTGTTTTTGAAATTATCAATGATTAACCAATACCAACTTGGAACTACTTTAACAAAATCGTTACGACAGAATACCAATTGTTTTTGAAATTATCAATCATTAACCAATACCAACTTGGAACTACTTTTAACAAAATCGTTACGACAGAACACCAATTGTTTTTGAAATTATCAATCATTAACCAATACCAACTTGGAACTACTTTTAACAAAATCGTTACGACAGAACACCAATTGTTTTTGAAATTATCAATCATTAACCAATACCTTGCTTGGTTCTATTTACCCGTCCCTGCGTGTCTCTTTGCGATCTGACTTGTTCTCAACGTGTACGGTCAGTTTACTTTCTGTTACTGAGGGCTTATTTGTGAAGATTTGAGCGTTAAGACGCGCTGCTTTCACCCAGGGATACTTTACATTCCGTTACAAAAATAACGTCGAACAATGTTCAAGTACACACAGACAGTTCTTGAGACAACAAACTGAAATTTAATGCTACAACCAAGATACTATACAATGGAACGCGTGCGCGTGCACACATGCGCACACGCACATACACACACACCATCTCTCTCCCTTCCTCACTCTCCCTCCCCCTTTCACTAAAAAAAATAAAAAAATCGCCTACTCCGCAAACCCCCCCCCCCCCCCACACACACACACCAACACCCTCACCCCACATACACACACGAATACAAGCCAACCTTGAGCATGAAATTCTTGATAGGATTCCTATCGCCGAGCTGCACGAAGAAGCGGCCGTCCATGAAGTTCTCCCAGCATGCAACGCTGACCAACGTGGCGCCGATCACGTCTAGCGCCGTCAACACATCTTCTTCAGCGTTCGTCGAAACGTAGCCCAACACGAATACGGCCGGGAACACAGACGCTTGCCCGGCAAAGGCTAAAAAGTCCAAGACAGACTTCACGGTGCGTCTGAAGACGCGCCATTTTCCAGAGGTGGGGTTTTTGCTGCGGGCATCGACGCTGGTGACCAGTTTCAGGATGGACGGGATCAGTCCTACTGCCGTCAAGAGAAACAGACCGTGCACCACGTCCACCCGGGGTAGAACCCGGAACACCAGGAGGGTCATTCCCAGCGAGTGCAAGGACTCCATGCAAAAGACCTGTGGAAAGTGTTGTGTGAAAAAAAAAAGAAAAAAAAAAAAAAAGAATGAAACGATAAGTCATCGTCGTCGTCATCGTCGTCGTCATCGTCATCATCGACACTAAGGTAGAATAACAATAATGACAAGAACAAGAAGAAGATGAACAGCAACAAGTAATAATAGTAGTTATGATAATGATAATAATAATAATAATAATAATAATAATATTAATAATAATAATAACATATATAACAATGATGATAATGATGATGATAATAATAATAATAATAACAATAATAATAATAATGATGATGACGATGATGACGACGACAACAACAACAACAACAGTAATAATAACAACAACAATGGTGATAATAATAATTAGAAGAAGAAGAAGAAGAAGAAGAAGAAGAAGAAGAAGAAGAAGAAGAAGAAGAAGAAGAAAAAGAAGAAGAAGAAGAAGAAGAATAACAACAATAATGATAACAATAATCATAATAACAATACTAATGATAACAACAACAATAATAATATTGAAAATAAACAATAATGATAATAATCTTAATAAAATAATAGTAACAACGATAATAATAACATAATAATGAAAATAAATAAATGATAATAATCTTGATAAAACAACAGTAACAATGATAATAATAACATCAATACTAATAATGAAAATAAATATACAATAACAATAATCTTAATAAAACAACAGTAACAATGATAATAATAACATCAATACTAATAATGAAAATAAATATACAATAATAATAATCTTGATAAAACAACAGTAACAATGATAATAATAACATCAATACTAATAATGAAAATAAATATACAATAATGATAATCTTAATAAAATAATAGTAACAATGATAATAATAATGACAACAACACCAATATTATTACTACTACTACTAACAATAATAATAATGAGGAGGAAGAGGAGCAGGAGGCGGATCATGATAATAATAAGAACAATCATCATCATCATCATCATCATCATCATCATCATCATCAGGTGCCCTGCCGATTGGCGTTGGCGACCATGGACTTCCAACCATCTCTATCTCTCGTTGCCCCCAGCATCTCCCCCACCCTCTCCATCCCCAGCCACTCTGCAAGTCCGAGTCCAGCATTCTCTCCCTGGGTCTACCTGGTGCTCTCTTTCCCTCCAGCTTTCCCGTTGTGACCATGAAGAACAATGATAAACACAAACAGTAATCATTATAAACCCCTCTTCTACAGCACAAGCTCCACGCTCGTTTGAGGACACTGTGCTTTGCACACTCTACAAAGCACCCGGTGGAATACATACAGAGGCACCGACATATCAAACACACACACACACACACACACACGCACACACACACACACATATAAAAAAAACACACACACACACACACATACACAAACACACACACACATACACAAACACACACACACCGCACACATATCAAAACACACACACACACACACGCACCCCACACACACATCAAAACACACACACACACCACACACACACATACACACACACGCACGCGCGCGTGGATATATAAGAACATCCAGCACATAATAATAATAATAATAATAATAATAATATTACAATATTTATATAGCGCAAAATCTTGATAGAAATCAAATCTAAGCGCTGAACATACACATACGCACGCGCGCACACACACGCACGCACACACTCACACATGGCCACAAATGGGGGAAAAGAATAAAAGCAATGGAAAACTATAGAGAGCACATTATGTACAAATATATATTACAATGTGATTCCACTCCGAGCGGAGACAGGCTACAGACAGACAGACACACACACACACATACACACACACACACACACACACACACACACACACACACACACACACACACACACATATACAAGTATTCTGAAAATCATTTTCAAAAAATTACATCAGATCAATCTTTGTTAGTTAAAATTTCAGAATCATTAGTTCACAGTCCTGTTAAAAATGCATTACTTTAACGTTATTCGGTTTGTGTTTTAGTGTTACAATTTCCCTTCACATTGTTGAAGTTAATTGTTAGTGTTAAGTTCTGGTTCCATTTTTCTGTTCTCCCACCTAATTAATGTCTTTTTCCTCTTGTCTTCCCTCTGCCCCATCCAACCCGTCCAACTATCGTTCTACATTTTATTTGGTTCATTCATTTATTATTCCCCCCCCCCCCCGTCTAAATATCATTTATAGTGAAAAAGACGTTAAATTAAAGAAGGAACACACAATACACACACACGTGGAAATATGAAAACACCCAGCATACACACACACAAACAGAGAGAGGAGAGAGAGAGAGAAAGGGAGATGAAGAAGAGAAAAGAGAGAAAGACGAAAGAGAGAGAGAGAGAGAGAGAGAGAGAGAGAGAGAAGAAGAGAGAGAGAGAGAGAAAGGGAGGTGAAGAAATATGAAAACACCCAGCATACACACACACAAACGGGAGAAGGAGAGAGAGAGAGGAAGAGAGAAGAGAGGAGAGAGAAGAAATGAGAGAACACAGATAACACACAAAGAGAGAGAGAGAGAGAGAGAGAGAGAGAGAGAGAAAGAAAGGGAGAGAAGAAGAGTAATGAGAAAACACCCAGAACAACAGAAAGACGAGAGGAGAGAGAGAGAGAGAGAGAGAAAGGGAGATGAAGAAATATGAAAAACACCCAGCATACAACAAAAACAGAGAGGAGAGAGAGAGAGAGAAAGAAAGAGAGAAGAGAGAGAGGAGAGAAGGGAGTGAAGAAATATGAAAACACCCAGCATACACACACAAACGAGGAGAGAGAGAGAGGAAAAGAAAGAGAGAGAGAGAGAGAAGGGAGGTGAAGAAATATGAAAACACCAGCATACACACACACAAACGAGAGAGAGAGGAGAGAGAGGAGAGAGAAAGAGGAGAAGAGAAGAGAGAGAGAGAGAGAGAGGAGAGAGAGAGAGAGAAGAGGAGAGAGAGAGGAGGAGAGAGAGAGAGAGAGAGAGAGAGAGAGAGAGAGGGGAGGTGAAGAAATATGAAAACACCCAGCATACACACACACACAGAGTAAAAAAAACAACAACAAATGAATAAGAAAAAAAAAAAAAAACAATAAATGAAAACAAATACAAATAAATGAATAAATAGACAAACAACCAAACCAAATAAATAAACAACAAATAAACAAATAGAAAAACAACAACAACAAATAATCAAATAAATAAATAAATAAATGAAGGAAGGAAGGAAAGGAAAGGACAAATAAATGAACGATCAAACAAACAAACAAACAAGCAAACAAACAAACATACAAACAAACAACTAACAAAAAATGAAAACCTACTTACCCAGATCCACGTGCCAGGTGAGGGGTTTCTGAAACCACCGAACAGGACTTTGGCGAAACTGACGAAGAAGGTGAGCATGTATGGGATGCAGATGGCCACCATCATTAGTACGTAATACGCCGTGGACATGGCCATCCTGTCCTGTACATGTATACAAAACAATGATAACAATAAGGATAAAATTAATACTGACAACAACAACAACAACAATAATGATGATGATGATGATGATAACAATAACGATAATAATAAAAAATAACAACAGTGTAATAGTAATATAATAATAATGATAATGATGATGATGATGTAACAATAATAAAAATTATAACAACAACAAGAAAAACAACAAGAATAATGATAATGATACTACTACTATACTACTACTACTACCACTACTACTAAATATAGATATTAATAATAACAGCAAAATTAACAATAGATAGAGGACCTGGCGAGCTATTCGGTTTATATGCAGGTTTAGGGCTTGTGTCGTGATCATTGTGGATTTTCTCCATCACATGGCACTATGACGATAGTGCATATGGAATTCATTCCAAGTGCATCTTAAGAAATTGAAACTGACTCCTGCTTACAGTTCAGGCCGCGATAGACTCACTGAGAAGGCTTGTGACCCAAAAAGTTCGAGTCTCATCACCTTCACGAAAGCGTCACAGACGACGTTGCTCAAAATCGACGACCACCGCAGGTGTCTGTATCTCTAGGGGCCTAATCGAGGCCAGGATATAATCATCAAAGTAAGCGTAGAAAATGATTATACAATTTTGTCACACGGTCTCATTCCTAGATGGAACTCCCTAGCACCATGACCATCAATCCCATTGTCAGGAATCCTGCTCCTCTCATCAGAGCATCATGAAAACTTGTACAAGGTTATGCAAACGTTAAAAAAAATAAAACGGCGTAAAGAATGAAAAAAGAAGAAATAAAAAAAAAATAAAAGAAATAAAAGAAAAAAAAAAAAAAAAAAACATAAAAAAAATAAAATAAATAAAAAACAAAATAAATAAATTAAAAATAAATGCAAAAAAATGATAGCAACTAAAAGAATCAAAAGCAATTATATGCATCAGCAAAAGCCAGTCTATAGTCAGAATATAGTAAAATCATCTATCAACAAAACAGCACAGCCAGCCAGCCAGCCATACAGCCATCATCCAACAGCCATCACATCCATCCAGCCAATCAGTCACTATCCATCCAGCCAAACAGCCATCTATCCAGCCAACAGCCATCCAGTCAAACAGCCATCTATCCATCCAAACAGCCATCTATCCATCCACCAGCCAAATCCATCCATCTATCCATCCAGCCAACTATCCACCAGCCAAACAGTCATCTATCCAGCCAGCCAAACAGCCATCTATCCAGCCAGCCAAACACCATCCAGCCAGCCAAACAGCCATCTATCCAGCCAAACAGCTATCTATCCAGCCAGCCATCATCATCCATTGCCAGCCACATCCAGCCACCAAACAGCCATCTATCAGCAGCCAAACAGCCATCTATCCAGCCAAACAGCCATCTATCCAGACAGAGCCATCATCCATCCACCAGCCATCAACCATCATCCAGTCACACATCCAGCCAGCCAGCCACACATCCATCCAGTCACACATCAGCCAGCCAGCCAACATCACAGCCACATCAGCCAGCAGCCAGCCAACATTCAGCCAGCCAGCCACACATTCAGCCAGCCAGCCACACCTCCAGCCAGCCAGCCACACATCCAGCCAGCCACACATCCAGCCAGCCAGCCACACATTCAGCCAGCCAGACATTCAGCCAGCCAGCCACACATCCAGCCAGCCAGCCACACCTCCAGCCAGCCAGCCACACATCCACCCAGCCAGACATCCAGCCAGCCACACATCCAGCCAGCCAGCCACACATTCAGCCAGCCAGCCACACATTCAGCCAGCCAGCCACACCTCCAGCCAGCCAGCCAGCCACACATCCAGCCAGCCACACATCCAGCCAGCCAGCCACACATTCAGCCAGCCAGCCACACAATCCAGCCAGCCACACATCCAGCTAGCCAGCCACACATCCAGCCACACATCCAGCTAGCCAGCCACACATCCAGCTAGCCAGCCACACATCCAGCCAGCCACACATCCAGCCAGCCAGCCACACCTCCAGCTAGCCAGCCACACATCCAGCCAGTCACACATCCAGCCAGCCAGCCACACCTCCAGCCACACATACAGCCAGCCAGCCACACATCCAGCCAGCCACACATCCAGCCAGCCAGCCACACATCCAGCCAGTCAGCCAGCCAGCCACACATCCAGCCAGCACACATCCAGCCAGCCAGCCACACATCCAGCCAGCCAGCCACACATCCAGCCAGCCACACATCCAGCTAGCCAGCCACACATCCAGCTAGCCAGCCACACATCCAGCCAGCCAGCCACACAAGCCACACATCCAGCCAGCCAGCCACACATTCAGCCAGTCAGCCACATATCCAGCCAGCCAGCCACATATCCAGCCAGCCAGCCACACATCCAGCCAGCCAGCCACACATCCAGCCAGCCAGCCAGACAACACAACATCATCTTCACCCGTCTTTTTCCGCTATCCTCGTTGGGGATCTGCTCTGGGATTTTCATGGCCGCCACCATGATCATGAGACTGACTTTCTGGGCCGTAGCCGTGACCAGGACGATCAAGAAGATGAGGATGTAGGCGAACAACTTGATGATCTTCATGGCCTTCAGGTTACGGATGTCTGTCATCTCCTGCTCTCTGGCCACGATGCGAAAGGTGTCCCAATAGCTGCCACCAAACATTTTTGTTATTGTTATCAGGGCTTAAAACAGGAGGAGGAAAAAACCACTGGTACCAGGGGTATGCTCCCTGGGAATATTTTTGAAAAACCAAGTGGAAATCTATGCCATTTCGCGCTTTCTGGACATAATTTCAAGAGATATTTAGTGCATAAAAATTGCTGTAAACACATAATTATTACAAGAAGTTGCTATGAACGCTTGCAAGCCGATCACGGATGCCTTGCTCCTTTCGATTTTTTTTATATTTTTTTGACAAACCGAAATCGCGGAATTCCGCCCAGATGCGGAACGTTTTAAGCCCTGTGTTATTGTTATTGTTATTGTTAAGTTTTGTTTTAAAAGCTCACAGCCGACTGCTGTGCAGAGCCATAATATCAGGACTATAGCCATCTCAGAAAACGTACACGACAACTCTCTGGACGACGAATACAACAACAACAACAACAAAAACAATAAAACAAAACAAACAAACAAAAAAGGAAAAGAAAATCTGAGTACATCTATCAATGCATTCACATACATCATCTAAAGATACGCCCCTGGCGTTGACCACACCTCGTCAAAAAAAAAAAAAAAAAAAAATCACCAGGGGACCCCCCCTCTCCACCTCTAACCCCACCCCTCAAAAAAAAAAAAAAAGAAAAAAAAGACTGAACCTGAATACAAATATAAGCATAACTAAGGGCATTAAATTACAGCATATGTAAAAAATTTGGCCTAAATTACCTACAATTGCTTCCACACATAACATTTCCTCAGAGCCAAAAATTTACTTACTTTACACCAGTCGCCGTGGTGTAGTGGTTAATGCAACGGACTACCGACTGGAAGGTTGTCGGTTCGAACCCCCATCAGTCCCTTCAAAACTATATCACTGTGGGATTTTTTTCGGCTCTTTCCGGCTCCTACCCAGAGTTGGGCGTGCTATGGGCTCATTGGGAAGACTGGGACCAACAGTCAAGTCTCATCCACTTCACGGATGCGTCATCGAGGGTGTTGTTCAAATTTTCTGACCAGCACCGCAGGTGTCTGTATCTCTCGGGCCTGGTTGATGCCAGGATATATGATGATAGTAAGCGTAGAGTACAGCCTGTCACGCAGTCTCAATCCTAGATGGAACTTCATAGCATCATGATTATCATCCTCATCGACATCATCATCATCATCATCATCGCATTGTGCAAAAAAAAAAAATAATAACAAAACAAAACAAAACAAAAAAAACCCACCTGTGCCAGCTTCTGTGGCCATTAAAGATGGTGTAGAAAATGGGACGAAAACGAAAAGAAAAAGAAAAAGAAAACAAACAAAAAAAGGTGAGCATAAGGGCAAGGATAACCTACCTGAGTGCGATGATCCTAAAAAATAATTTACTTTACAAAGAAAGAAACTCAACAGGCCCAACTCACTTGTACTTGCTTTCATCCTCTTGTTCATTGTCGCCCTCACCAACAGCCGGGTTCCCGTTCCCTCCGTTCTGCTCGGGGGAGGCGGTGGAGTCCGGAGAAGAGTCTTCATCCTCGGAACAGCTGGAGGACTGGGTTTCCACGGGATTCGTCCGTCCGGAAGAGCTGGGAGTCGGCACCTCATCCACAGGTTCCAGCTGGCAGAGGAGAGAGAACAGGTGTATAATCACGAGACGGTTATGTCTTCTCTGTTCATTTCTTTATGTTTCACGTCACTACCTGTTACCATCATCATCATCATCATCATCATCATCATGATAATGTTTCTCGTCACTGCTGATACTGATGATGATGACGATCATGATGATGATGATGATGATGTTTCTCGTCACTACTGATGATAATCACTACTGATGATGGTGATGGTGATGATGGTGATGATGATGATGTTTCTCGTCACTACTGATGATAATCACTACTGATGATGATGTGGTATGTTTTCGCAATGAGTATCACTACTGGTGGTGATGGTGGTGATGTTTCTCGTCACTACTGATGATAATTACTACTGATGATGGTGGTGATGATGATGATGATGTTTCTCGTCACTACTGATGATAATTACTACTGATGATGATGATGGTGATGATGATGATGATGTTTCTCGTCACTACTGATGATAATACTACTGATGATGGTGAGTGATATGATGATGGTTTCTCGTCACTACTGATGATAATACTACTGATGATGTGTGATGATGATGTTTCTCGTCACTACTGATGATAATACTACTGATGATGGTGATGATGATGGTGATGATGATGTTTCTCGTCACTACTGATGATAATTACTACTGATGATGGTGATGATGGATGTTCGTACTATGTGATATCTGATGATGTGATGTGACGATGATGATGTTTCTCGTCACTACTGATGATAATTACTACTGATGATGATGATGGTGATGATGATGTTTCTCGTCACTACTGATGATAATACTACTGATGATGATGGTGATGATGATGTTTCTCGTCACTACTGATGATAATCACTACTGATGATGGTGATGTGATATGTGATGATGATGTTTCTCGTCACTACTGATGATAATCACTACTGATGATGTGATGGTGATGATATGATGTTTCTCGTCACTACTGATGATAATCACTACTGATGATGATGATGGTGATGATGATGATGATGTTTCTCGTCACTACTGATGATAATTACTACTGATGATGGTGAAAGATGATAGGTGATGATGATGTTTCTCGTCACTACTGATGATAATCACTACTGATGATGGTGATGATGATAGTGTGATGATGATGTTTCTCGTCACTACTGATGATAATCACTACTGATGATGGTGATGATGATGGTGATGATGATGTTTTCGTCACTACTGATGATAATCATACTGATGATGGTGATGTGATGATGATGATGTTTCTCGTCACTACTAATGATAATCACTACTGATGATGGTGATGATGATGGTGGATGATGATGATGATGATGATAATGTATGATGATGATGTGTTCTCGTCACTACTGATGATAATATACTATGATGATGGATGATGATGATGTATGTACGGTGATGATGATGTGATGATGTTTCTCGTCACTACTGATGATGATGTGTCTCGTCACTACTGATGATAATCACTGATAATGATGATGATGATGATGATGTTTCTCGTACTATGATATATGTGTTCTCGTCACTATGTGATGATGGTGGTTTCTCGTCAATGATGATATCATATTGATGATGATGATGTTGGCGATGATATCATGCTGCTTGAGCTGGGTGGTGTGTGGTGAGAGAGTATGTATGTTCTCGTCACTACTGATGATAATCATTATTGATGATGGTGGTGATGATGATGGTGATGATGTTTCTCGTCACTACTGATAATAATCACATATTGATGATGATGATTTGGCGATGATAATCACTGCTGGTGGTGGTGGTGGTGATGATGATAATGGTGATGATGTTTCTCGTCACTACTGATGATAATCATTATTGATGATGGTGATGATGATGATGGTGGTGATGATGATGGTGATGATGTTTCTCGTCACTACTGATGATAATCACTACTGAACAACAATGATGTTAAGATGGTATAGTGATAAGGCCATCATTGTTGTTCTGGTGGTGCCAGTATAGGATCAGATAAGTCCACCCTTCCCCCACTTCCCTGGGATGGTTTTATACCCTCAGCCATTTCAAGACCTTGCCAGCACACAGGGTTTTGTGCAGGCTTAAGGGAGTCTGCCAGATAATTCTTGGCAGATCTGGGTGAAGCACATATGGAATTGTCCGGGTGCCATGCATCCCTCTTGAAAAAAAACAACAAAAAACCCCAAACAAACCCCAAAACTCCAATTTGCCACTCAAACTGGGGATACGTACTAGAGTCAGCTTCTTTCCTCCTCCAGCTTTGCCAGGGCTGAGAACAACCTCGGCCACGGTGGAAAGTTTTCGGCGTGTTTCTTTTATTCGTTCCTCGTCTTCCTGTCTCAGTCTCTCTTCGTCCGCTTTCTTCTGTCGTTCTGCCGCTTCCTTGTCCTTTCGCGCCTTCTCTGCTGCCTTTCGCTTCTCTTCTTCCTTGTGTCTGTTGAGTTCCTTGTCCAGGTTGGCAGCCACTTGGTCTTTGAGGAAGATCTGTGTGATGAAGTGGAGAGAAACATGAATCATTGGTATTCATTATTATTCAATTCTTTTTGTCACAGTGGATTTATTTTCGTAAAACTCAGTCTACTCTCCCTTTGCCAGCATGTCACAGCAGTGTAGCGCCACCCACTTTTTTTTTAAACCAAGACTTTAGAAAGGCTAAGTAGCCTTCAAGGGGAGAGAAGGAAATCAATTCTTTCTCGCCAATGTTTCGTACCAGGGCAGCCAGGCCGGGAGAATGCCCTGCTCTTCGCGATGTTCAACTGCCGTGGGATCTCTAACGTGCGCAGGCCAGAAGGCACGGCACACGGTTTGACTCGTTTTTCGTCCCCTTCCGAAGGCCTGGATATTCAGTTCGATTTTTTTTTTGGTCAAACTGTGCAGAAAAGTCGGAGGCCTCAATGGGAAACGAACCATGCAACCTCGGTTTTAGTTATCAGCAGACGAACGTCTGAACCATTCTGCCAGTCTTGTGCCTGTGGTGAGTCGTTGTACTTAATATATGTAAGAATTATAAATCGTTTCCCGATCGACACTCATAAAAAGGTTGATAAAATACCAGTATAAAATACAGACTAGGTAAAACAGTCTAGGTAGGGCCTCAGGACCTGGCCAGCTCATGGGTTTGCGTGTAGGCGAAAGGTATGTGCACGGTCACCGTACACGTGGCACCTGTGACGGCAGTGCAAAAGAAATTCGTTCCGAGCGCGGAGACGTCATTTTGAGAAACTGAAAGTGAAAGTGAAACTTATAAATAAATCGTTTCTGTGCAGTGCTGCTCTCAACAGACTCATTTGAGCTCACTATGCATCACACATAGACTTTTAAGTGAAAAACAGAGAACTCAAGGTGTTACACAAAGCTGACCACACTCCATTATGTTACTGAACTGTGTGCATCTTTGAGGGGTGGGGTGGGCGTGCATGCTGGGATGTGTTTTCTCTTTCTATAAACCAGCCACTGACATGAGTTACTGGATCTATATATTCTGCATGCGTATAGGTCTAGGTTAAGGTTGGAGGAAAAACGATAACATTCGTTACGCAGATGACACCGTGTTAATTGAAGAAAACGAAAAAGACCTACAACATCTTGTGAATATAATAGAAATAGAAAGCAAAAAATAAAGGGCTGGATAAATTTAAATATTTGGGAACGGTCATCTCACCAGACAGCAGATGCACATCACAAATAGCCAGCAGAATCGGCCAAGTCAAAACAGCATTCAAGAGGACGAAAAGCGTTCTTACCAACAAATGCTATCAAATCAATTAACATCAGGAAAAGAGCCCTTGAATGTTATATAGAATCGATACTGTTGTACAATTGTGAGGCGTGGACAGTCAACACGCAAAGTCAAAACAAAACTGAGGCAACTGAAATGTGGTTTCTAAGAAGAATGTTGAGAGTTCCATAGACAGCAAAGAAAACAAACGAGACAGCCTCGAAGGAAGCAGATACAAGATCATAAATAAAAAAAATAAAAAAAAGATTAGGAAAAATACAAGCAAAATTTATGAGGAAAGAGAAATTAGAGCACCTGGTCACACCAGGAAAGCTGGAGGGAATGAGAACGCCAGGTAGACCCAGTGAGAAAATGCTGGACGGATTTGCAGGGTGGCTGTAGACAAGAGAGGGCGGGAGATGTACTTGCAGCGACAAGAGATAAGACTCGTCCCATGATGATCGCCAACGCCACACTGCAGGGCGCATGATGATGATGATAGGTTCAGGCTCCGTACACATGTTGATCTGATGGATGGAGATAATCTCCTTCCTTTACCGACCCGACAGAAGTATCTGGGCGGATCGAACCCAGGACCTTCTGATTGGGTACAGCGACAGTTACTGTGGTGATTATTACATGTATTGTATGTTGGAGGGAAGGAGAGCACCGGGTAGACCCAGGGAGATGCTGGACGGACTTGCAGAGTGGCTGGGGACGAGGAGGGTGGGGGAGATGCTGGGGGCAACGAGAGATAGAGACAGATGGAGGTCCATGATCGCCAACGCCATGCGGCAGGGCACCTGATGATGATGATGATTGTATGTTTATGTGTGTATGTGTGTGCGTATGTATGTGTATGTATGTATGTATGTATGTATGTATGGATGTATGCATGTATGTATGCATGTATGTATATACATACGTATGTAAGTATATATCTGTGCTTGCATGCATGTAGTATGTATGTGCATATGTATGTATGTACGTTCGTATGTATGTACGTATTATTTTGCTTTGCCTCTGTCTTTCCAGATATTGCTGAGTTGGACCTTTCTTTAAAAAAAAAATTTCAGCTTTCTGCATAGTAGAAAAAGAAACCCACTCCGGAGAGGGTCCTCAGAGGGAAACCCCTGTGAATCAAATGTTTCGGTACTTAACTGCTTTGGCTCTAGGAGGACCGGGTCTCATCCATGTCATGACTCCTGGATGCCCCTCCGCTGTCGTCATTTCTTTCTTTTTGTTTTTCATAGAAATCTGTCCTCCACCTGGATTCGAATCCGCGCATCCAAGGTGGTCAGATGTCTCAAGACCAAGTCAGCCTTGTGATGGATATCTTAACCACTCAACAATCGGACACTGCAACATGTACTGCATTTTTGTTTGTTTGTTTTTGTTCTCGCTCGACCATATCTAGCTGGGAATAGTTTCTGCTGCTTCTGCCATTCCCTTTAGGGATCTGGTCCTCTATTTTCTAGGAATCATGAAGTCACACAGGCTGATGTGCCTATCAGTCCCCTTGTTCGAACATGAAATACATAAAAAAGAAAACAACACACAATCTCAGAGAGAGAGAGGAGGAGAGGAGAGAGAGGGGAGGGAGAGAGAGAGAGAGAGAGAGAGAGAGAGGACACAGAGACACGAACAGAGAGACAGAGACACATAGAGTAAAACAAAGCGAGAGACAGAGACAGAGGGAAAACTAGAGACAGACAGTGACAAAGTAAACGAGAGACACAGAGAGACAGAGAGAGAGAGAGAGAGAAAGAGAGAAAAGAGAAGAGACAGACAGACAGATAGAGACAGACAGAGAGAAAAAGACGAGCGACACAGACAGGGAAAGATAGAGACAGACAGTGACAGAGAAAAAGAAAAAAGGGAGAGAGAGAGAGAGAGAGAGAGAGAGAGAGAGAGAGAGAGAGAGAGAAGAGAAGAGAGAGAGAGAGAGAGAGAGGAGAGAGAGAAGAGAGAGAGAGGAGAGAGAGAGAGAGAAAGAGAAGAGAGAGATTAAGACACAGAGAAAGACAGAGAGACAGACACAGAGGAAGACAGATAGACACAGACAGAGACAGAGAGAGACAGAGAGACAGATCCTGATGCAATGAACAGAATTTCAAGCTCCATCATTATCTGTGTGTGTGTTGTGTGTGTGTGTGTGTGTGTGTGTGTGTGTGTGTGTGTGTGTGTGGTGTGTGTGTGTTGTGTGTGCGCGCTTGTTTGAGTATGTGTCTGTGTATACATGTGTGATATATGTGTGCGTGCGTGCGTGCGTGCGTGCGTGTGTGAGTTGCTTGTGCACGGACGTTTGTGTATTTACCGTTGTGCGTCCCATGCGCCAGTGCTCCTCATGTGCGCGCACGTGGCGGAGGATGGTGGAGGCCGCTTCCTTTTTGTCTGCAATCTTTTTCGAGTCTGGGTACACTTGGCAGTACCTGGAGCAAAGGTCAATTCAGTCAACCAACCAACCAATCGATCGATCAACCAGTCAACCAATCAACTCATCAACCTAGTCAACCAATCAGCGAACCCGTTGATCAACCAATCAGCGATCAGCCAACCAACTAACCAGTCACTCAATCAAGCAACCTGACCAATCAGTCGACCAACCCACCATCAACAACTGACCAATCAACTAACAAGCCAATCCACTGATCAATCAACCAATCAACCAACCAACTGACTAACTAATCAATCAACCAATCAACCAACACATCAACTAGCCAACAAACCAAACCACTGACCAACAAACCAATCCATTGATCAATCAACCAATCGATTAACAAACCAACCAACCAACCAACCAACCAGCAAGCAAGCGAGCAACCGACCAACCAACCAGCAAGCAAGCAAGCAAGCGAGCAACCGACCAACCAACCAACCAACCAACCGACCGACCAACCAACCAACGAAATCCCTCATTCACTCAATAAAATATTTTCTCATTCATATCTATACACACATTTTATTTATATATTTATTCATATACTTATATACAGTTATGAGCGCAATTCGTTTTTGTTATTTGTTTCACATTGTACGTGTTATGCTTCATCTGTTGTTTGATATGCTTATGCTGTGTGTGTAGGGTAGTAAACGACTATATGTAAGACAGATCGTTTACATTATAATTATTGTTTAAAGCCGATTTTGCAGAGATTTAACAGAGCTATGACCATGTCAACGCCTCTTTAAACTTGAATGAAAAACAATGGATAAGAAAATTAGGTACACATATCAATGTATTTGCGTACATAATTTATGGGTATGGCCCTGGCTTGGACCACCCGTCCAATTTGTCACTGGGGGTTTTATACAAATGCATCAACATAACTAAGCACACTTATGGACATAACTCTAGTAGGAATTATCTCCCATGTTGTGGAACTTCTCAAATCTAAAATAGTTTGCGCTACCCATTCAGCTAGCATAGAAGCAGATACAAAGCACAAAAACCGTAAGCTCAGAACACTCCTCAACAAAGGAGCGCCCAAGCCTACCTTTATACTCGGCAACTACCCTACACACAACTATGAGAGAGGAGAGAAATACATACAATATATTGGTCTTATGTTCAAGATTGACATAGTCTTTTATTCTTGAACTGACCAAACACACACACATAGACTAAAACATAATATGTATAAAAAGTACACTAAAACATAATATGTAATATAAACTGGCGTAACTACTATAGCTAAAAAATCGCCCTTGCACATCTTATTTGTAAAATGGCGACTTTGCGCAATGTAATTAATGTTAAAACTAATCAGTTCAGAACTTGGTTCTGTGCTGAAACGTTTAGTTCATGCAGTTTCTCCAGTACCCAAAGCCTGATACCTTACTGCTCCAGACAGCTAGCATCCTTGATATACAAATTAAGGCTTAACTCTTGGAAAACAAAATATACACAAAATGTATGTATTTGTTCAAAAGCATATCAGTCCACCATCTCCCTTTGAATGTCCTATTTACTTACGACATATAGAAATAACAATCTCGATTTTTCATGTACTGACTCTAGAGATATCCTTTACAACAAAAATAATGATATTATTTCGGTAGTCCAGCTGATTCTCAGATCCTCTGTTGGCAGATTGTTTGAAGAGTTAATTGACTGTTGTATGTTATTATTTGACACTGTTAATTCACTGTTATGAATTATTAACTGTAATTGTTCCCCTTCGTACATTCAAACTACCACCCCCACCCCCTGCCCCTTCCCACCTTTCGTTTTTGCTTTGTGTGTGTGTGTGTGTGTGTGTGTGTGTGTGTGTGTGTGTGTGTGTGTGTGTGTGTGTGTGTGTGTGTGTGTGTGTGTGTGTGTGTGTGTGTGTGTGTGTGTGTGTGTGTGTGTGAAATCAAAATTGTGAACAGACATTAAATAAAAGATTCCTTCCTTCCTTCCATAAGTAATTTGAGCGACTATCCACAAGTACTAGAGTTCTCTGAAGTTCTGAAGTCTCTTGCCCAATCCCTAGGTCTCCTACCTTTTGATGAACTCGCCGATGGGCAAGCGCAC
>JAPXFY010000030.1:12529275-12574275 GCA_030674185.1 Monoplex corrugatus | reverse complement strand
AATAAATGAATAAATAAACTGATGAACATATAAGTTATTGTAACAATAAACAAACAAAAACAAATAAGTGTATTAATAAACAAATACATAAATAAGAAAGAAAGGAAAAGAAAACTGTCATGTTCATTCATGAGTGGTCTCCCTTCCTTGGCACTCGGGCAAATGCTTTCCCAGAATTATCCTTTATACTTTAATACTAATGAACTACTGGGTTAAGGGGAGGAAGCGCTGTTTTGAATACCGTATTGGTACTGATGTGTCTGAATTTCTATGCTCGTTAAATTAAATTTCTCTCTGTATAAAAAGGTTCAGTAACCAACAAGTTTGCATTCAGAGTGAGACTTCAACTTCGTGTGTGGATGTCGTGTTGCGTTGCGTTGCGTTGTGTCGTGTTGTGATGCTGTGTATGTGTGTGTGTGTGTGTGTGTGTGTGTGTGTGTGTGTGTGTGTTGTGTGTGTGTGTGTGTGTGTGTGTTGTGTGTGTGTGTGTGTGTGTGTGTGTGAGTGTGTGTGTGTGTGTACTCGTGTGTGTGTGCGTGTGTGTATGTATATATGTGTGTGTGTGTGCGTGTGTGTGTGTGTGTGTGTGTGTGTGTGTGTGTGTGTGTTGTGTGTGTTGTGTTGTGGTTGTGTTGTGTTGTGTTGTGTTGTGTTGTGTTTGTGTGTGTTGTGCTGTGCAATGTTGCTCGCGTGCATGTGAGTGTGTGTGTGCGTGTGTGTGTGTGTGTGTGTGTGTGTGTGGTGTGCGGGGGTGGGGGTTGTTATTGTTGTTTGCTTGTTCGTTTGTTTGGTATCTCTGTGTGTTTGTTTTTGTTTGTGTTATGTTTCTTTTCGCTTCAGTATTTTTATGCATGTGCATCATCATCATCATCATCAGGTGCCCTGCCGCATGGCGTTGGCGACCATGGACTTCCATCTGTCTCTATCTCTCGTTGCCCCTTGGATCTCCCCCACCCTCCTCGTCTCCAGCCACTCTGCAAGTCCGTCCAGCATTTTCTCTCTGGGTCTACCCGGTGCTCTCTTTCCCTCCAGGTTTCCCGTTGTGACCAGTTGCTCCAAATCCCCCTTCCTCATAAAATGGCCTATAAATGTTGCTTGTCTTTTCCTAATCTTCCTTAAGAGTGATCTACTTGTGTCTGCCTCCATCAAGACTGTCTCGTTTGTTTTCTTTGCTGTCCATGGAACCCTCAACATTCTTCTTAGAAACCACATCTCGGCTGCCTCAATCTTGTTCTGGCTTTGTTTGTTGACTGTTTACGCCTCGCATCCGTACAACAATATTGGTTCTATATAACATTCAAGGAACTCTCTTTCTGATGTTAATTGATAGGCATATGCATGTGCACACATACGAATATGCACGTAGCCTATATTGCGTATCTTTGCAGCCGGTTCCATCATCAGTTCTTAAAGAACCAAGATATTTGAAATCCTTATCATTTTCTAAAAGGACTTTGTCATTAATTAAGACATTTTGGTTGTTTTCAGTGTCTTTGTCTTTGTTATGTAGTACTTTTGTTTTCTTGGCGTTCAAGTTTACCACGGGGGGTGCATATGGTAATATGATAATAATGGAATAAATAATGGTATATAATGGGATATAACGAAAAAAAACAAAAACGTACCTGTCTTTCAGGGTCTGCCCCAGTCCTTTCACCACAGACGCACTCAGTTTCACATGACTGCGTTGCTGGAAGTTGATATTATGTTTCTGGGATACTCGGTAGTTGAAAGGTGTCCTGGAACAACAACAACAACAACAACAAAACCCATCAAAGAAAACCGTGAATGCATGCGCGCACACACACAAACACACACCACACACACACACGCGCGCGCACATACACACACGCGCGCAAACCCCTACGCAAGGGGAAAAAAAAACGTATGACAGTAATTTTACACTCTTACCTTGGTTTCTTCCCTTCACACACAAGTCATCTGCAAGATCATTCCACCCTCAAATCTTCCTCTCCTGACAAATCTGTGACTCTCTCTTGCTCTTCTCTCTCTCTCTCCCCCCCCCCTCCCTCCCTCCCACTATCCCTTTCACCCTTCAACGTTTAATTGATTGCAGGTGACAGGAATGGAATGAACATACTCAACATAGTGAGAGGTATAACATATACAGAATTTTTTTTTCCGGTATACATGATTTGAAACCATATTCAGAGACAGATATGGACAGGCATCTAAAATATACCATGACACGATTTAGGTGAGGTATATCAGAAGTCACAGTTCATTATTTTAGATACAGAGCACATAGTGATAGTCGCCTATTATGTCCATTGTGCAAAATATCAAAAGAAGAAGTACATTTTGCATGATGTTGTCCAGCATATCGTTCTATTCGCGAGAAATATATACGCTCAAAATATTATAGATAACCCTCATTATTTAAATTCACTTTATTGATGTCATCAACTGCCACTACAGTCGTTCGATATTTAGCTTTATTTCTATACGAAGTGCTTAAATTTAGAAAGACAGCAATTTCTCGAGTCTATTTTAGAAATAATTCTTCCCCAGGGACCGGAGGCTCGAATATGCATAGAATGTTTGCATCTTATGTTCTTTCCGCTTATTTGTTATGCACTTGTACAAAACATTTCAAATTAGATATATGTGACCTCCCACCACGAAATCAGTCTTAACTCGCAGTCAGTCTAACAGCACTAGGAGCTGAAAAGGTGACTGAGGGTCTATCTGGGGTGTTTTGACTTTTTCTCAAAATTGATTTCTGTAGACTATAATCTATCTCCCATAGAAATTTTTTTCTTGAAAAAATATAATTAATCAATTTAAAATGGTATTTTAATGCACTGATCGCAGCACAAAGAACGCAATTTCCTACCAAAAGTACCTATATTTGCCTCTCATTATGAACCATAACCTCTACAGTACCCGCACATGTAATATACTGACAGAAAGCTGTTTGGTGCACCTTTCAGATAATGACAGCTAAAATTAGAAACAAACTGGGTCAAAGCCACCAAATAAAAGAGATTTAAGGAAAATGTGTAGGAGAGCACACAAAAACTTTCGAGGCCGTTTTCTCAAAATGGACGTCATACAACTTAATGACTTTAAACATATATAACTTCTACATTTTTTTGAGTACAAGCTTTGTTCAAGTACCAAAATAATCAACAGAATGTACACTGTCCAGTATATGTATATCTCAAACTGCCCAAAATGCTAGTTAAGACTGATTTCGTGGTGGGAGGTCAATATATTGTTAATACCCGGTTAATGTTTGTATGATTGTGAGAATGGTTAACAATGTGCATCCCTCTTCTATGGAGGCTGTGGCCTGTATGAAGAAACCACCTGGAATTTGAAGTCTCTCTCTCTTTCTCTTTCTCTCACACACAAACACACACATGCACACACACACACACACAAACACACGCATATGAGCACTCCCACTCACGGAGCAATGCTGCCAGTCGGAGCCTTCGTCACGGTGAAGATGTCACTGACCAGCTCGTTGCTACTGGCAACCAGAAGGTTCTTGACCTCCTTGTTCAGATTGTCGCCATTTTTCTCCAGGAACTGGTGAGCGTTGTACCACACCTGTTGAAAGGCAAAAAACAAAGCGTAATGGCTGTTCTTTTCCAACCTCTTGACTCCCGCACCCTGTCCACCAGCATCCTACATTGCCGACCATGCCAGCAAAAACAAAATAAAATTTAACTCTTTTAATTCCCTCACCACCTCCACCAGCTACCAGCTTCTTGCCGGAATCAAAGGGTTAAGATGGGATAATGATAAGGCCAGTTTTGATATATATATGAGCGCACCCGGGGATTCTAACCCACAACCATTAGCATGGGAATCCGACGCTCAACCAACTGAGTTACTGGGAGGTCCTGTCCAGATAAAGACCTTTTCTCTCCCTCCCCCCCCCCTCCTCCCACAACTTGATTCCTCGATAGAGGGGTTAAATCTCAGAGAGAGAGAGAGAGAGAGAGAGAGAGAGAGAGAGAGAGAGAGAGAGAGAGAGAGAGAGAGAGAGAGAGAGAGAGAGAGAGAGAGAGTTTCTAGAATCCCTGATCATTAAACTTTTTCCCCTGGTAGGAATTGGGTTTACCGTCAGTAGGAAGCGCTGGGAGAATTTCAAGTGTCAGTTTCATTTAAGACTTAGTCTCTTCCCGGTTGACGTATGACTTGCGTCATGACTTCACGATCGTCAGTGTCCTGCTGACGTAGGACGTACGTCACGACTTCCGACCTCATGATCGTCAGTGTGTTGTTGATGTATGATTTACGTCACGATTTCGCGATCGTCAGTGTGGCGCTCGATAGCCCTTAAGTCACGACTTCACGATCGTCAGTGTGGCGCTCGATAGCCCTTACGTCACGAATTCACGATCGTCAGTGTGGTGTTCGATAGCCCTTACGTCACGAATTCACGATCGTCAGTGTGGTGTTCGATAGCCCTTACGTCACGAATTCACGATCGTCAGTGTGGTGCTCAATAGCCCTTACGTCACGAATTCACGTTTGTCAGTGTGGTGCTCGATAGCCCTTACGATCGTCAGTGTCCTGTTGACGTATGACGTACGTTATGACTTCACAGATCGTCAGTACGCTGCTGATGTAGGACATACGTCACGATCAGAAGTGAAGTGCCTGGTTTATTTTCAGGCCCTTTCCCGACTGTTACCGACTATTATGAAACTTTTAAGTGTATTGGTTCTCTGAGAAAAAAAAAAAGTATAGTGCTTGGTCTATTTTCAGGCCCTTTCCTGACTGTCACCGATTATTATGAAACTTTTAAGTGTATTGGTTCTCTGAGAAAAAAAAAGCATAGCGCTGGGTCTATTTCAGGCCCTTTCCTGACTGTCACCGATTATTATGAAACTTTTAAGTGTATTGGTTCTCTGAGAAAAAAAAAAAGCATAGCGCTGGGTCTAATTTCGACCCTCTCCCGAGTGTTATACAGACTATAATGAAACTTTAAAGCATGTTTATACTTTGTGATAAAAAATAAAAGCACAGAGCTTTGCCTATTCTCAATCCCCTTTCCCGAGTGCTATCCCGATTATAATAAAAATCTAAAGTGTATTGGTTCTCTGTGGAAAAAAAAAGCATGAAAAAAGCATAGAGCCTGGTTTATTTTCAGCCCTTTCCCCGACTGTTACCGACTATTACGAAACTTTTAAGTGTGTTGGTTCTCTGTGAAAAAAAGCATGAAAAAAGCATAGAGCCTGGTTTATTTTCAACCCTTTCCCCGACTGTTACCGACTATTATGAAACTTTAAGTGTGTTGGTTCTCTGTGAAAACAAAAAAGAAAAGCATAATGACTGGTCTACTTTCAGCCCCTTTCCCGAGTGTTAATACCGACTATTATGAAACTTTTAAGTGTGTTGGTTCTCTGTGAAAACAAAAAAGAAAAGCATAATGACTGGTCTACTTTCAGCCCTTTCCCCGAGTGTTATACCGACTATTATGAAACTTTTCAGCGTATTGGTTCTCTGTGAAAACAAAAAACAAACAAAAAAACAAAAAAAAGAAGCATAGTGCTTGGTCTATTTTCAACCACTTTTCCCGACTGTAACCGACCATTTTAAAACTTTTTAAGTGTACTGGATCTCTGTGAAAAAAAAGAAGTACAGTGCCTGGTCTACTTTCAGCCCCTTTCCCCGAGTGTTATACCGACTATTATGAATTTCTAAAGTGTATTGGTTCTCTATGAAAACAATAAAGAAAAGCATAATGACTGGTCTTTTTTCAGCCCCTTTCCCCGACTATAATGAAACTTTAAATTTAAAGTGTGCTTGTTCTCTGTGAAAACAAAAAAGAAAAGCATAATGACTGATCTATTTTCAACCCCCCCCCCCCCCCCGAGTGTTATCCTGTAATGAAACTTCAGGGCTTAAAACAGGAGGAGGAAAAAAAACACTGAAAGTAGGGGGTCCGGGGGCATGCATCCCCGGGAAAATATTTTAAAAACCAAGTGTAAATCTATGCCATTTCGCGCTTTCTGGACATAATTTCAAGAGATATTTAGTGCATAAAAATTGCTGTAAACACATAATTATTACAGGAAGATATATTTGGGAAAAGGGGAGAAGGGTTAAAAACATAAAAATATAACGAACACTCACCCTTTAACTTCAGCGTCTTACAGATTTTCACCAACTGTAGTCTTTGGATGAAATCTCACAGGGGCCATAACTTGTGCGCCGTTGCTATGAACGCTTGCAAGCCGATCACGGATGCCTTGCTCCCTTTTTTTTTTTTTTTTTTTTTTTTTTTTTGACAAACCGAAATCGCGGAATTCCGCCCAGACGCGGAACGTTTTAAGCCTTGAACTTTAAACTGTATTGGCTCTCTGTGAAAAACCCCCATAGAGCCTGGTCTATTTTCAGCCCCTTTCCTGACTGTTAACGGCCATTGTGAAACTTTTATGTGCATTGGTTCTCTGTGAACAGAAAAAAAAAAAGCATAGTGCTTGGTCCATTTTAACCTCTTTCCCTGAGTGTTATCCCGACTATAATGAAACTTGAAAGTGTATTGGTTCTCTGTGAAAACAAAAAAGAAAAGCATAATGACTGGTCTACTTTCAACCCTTTCCCCGACTGTTACCGACTATTATGAAACTTTAAAAGTATATTGGTTCTCTGCAAAAAAAAATAAAATAAAAAAGAAGCATCGTGGCTGGTTTATTTTCAACCCCTTTTCCCTGAGTGTTATACCGACTGTCAGCGACAAGGTGCAGAAACAGAAGACAGTCACTTACCGGAGCCGCGAAATGCTGAACCCCGAAGCGAGGCTCGTTGTTCTTGTAGGGCATGAAGTAGGTTGACTTTGCATGATTGCTGAGCAGTTTTTGCACCAGGGAATTCGTGTTAGAAATCTCCACTCGCGTGTCTTCGTTGATGAGAGCCAGAATTCCTCTCTTGGGCTGAAACAACAATGACGTGAAGACTGCATGCATTACATTACATTAACCCTTTTTGAGAAGAGTGGCAGAATGGTTCAGACGTTCGCCTGCCAATAACAAAATCACGAGGTTCCAGGGTTCGCTTCTTGTAGAGGCCTTGACTATTCTCCTTAGTTTGAACGGAAAATCAAACTGAATGTCTAGTCCTTCGGAAATGGACGAAAAACAAGTCGGACCTGCGTGCCTTCTGGTGCGCACGCTAAAGGTCCCCAAGGCAGTTGAAAATCGTGAAGAGCAGGGCAATGCCTGTCTGCCTTGGTATAAAACATTAAGAGAGATTGGTAGATTTCCCAGGTTTCACCCCTTGAAGATCAGTTAGCCTTCTCTCGCTTTTCTGAAGTCTTGGTAAACAAACAAACAAACAAACAAAATGTGAATATGAATATGAA
Source organism: Monoplex corrugatus (assembly GCA_030674185.1). NCBI lineage: Eukaryota > Metazoa > Mollusca > Gastropoda > Littorinimorpha > Ranellidae > Monoplex > Monoplex corrugatus. The sequence continues at coordinate 12,566,930 of JAPXFY010000030.1, read as the reverse complement.
TTTGAAGCGATGGAGAGGGGATGGGCTCCGACCTCATGGTGCTGGCCCCAAGAAAAGTTGAGGTCTCTACCACCTCACTCCCCTACGACCCCAGGGTTATGGAACTATCTAGATAGGCCTAGCCAGCTCGTGGGTTTATGTGCAGGCCTAAGGCTTGTGCCGTGATCATTCTGGATCTTCTCCATCACACGGCACCTGTGACGTTAGTGCATATGGAATTCCTTCCGAGCGTGGAGACGTCATCTTGAGAAACTGAAACTGAAACTGAAAACTGACTTCTGCACCCTGTCCGCCAGCATCCTGTATTGCCAACCATGCTAGCAAAACAAAAAAACCTTTTAACCCTTTTGAGTCCCTCACCCTGTCCACCGGCTTTCTTGCAAGAAGCTGGTGGATAGGGTGATGTGGGGGGGGGGGGGGGTCAAAGGGTTACGTTGCGTCAAAGGGTTAAGTTTTTGCGGGTTGGTCGATATGGTTGCGAAGAGTTAAAGGGTTAATGAAGAATTATGGTAATGATGATGATGTGATGATGATAATGATGACGAGGACGATGGCGATGATGATGATGACGATGACGACGATGTTGATGATAATGGTAGTGCTGGTAGTAGTGGTGGTGGTAATTAATAGTCATCATCATCATCATCAGGTGCCCTGCCGCATGGCGTTGGCGACCATGGACTTCCAACCATCTCTATCTCTCATTGCCCCTAGCTTCGCCCCCACCCTCCTCATCCCCAGCCACTCTGCAAGTCCGTCCAGCATTCTCTCCCTGGGTCTGCCTGGTGCTCTCTTTCCCTCCAGCTTTCCCGTTGTGACCAGGTGCTCCAAATCCCCCTTCCTCATAAAATGGCCTATAAATGTTGCTTGTCTTTTCCTAACCTTCCTTATGAGTGATCTACTTGTGTCTGCCTCCATCAGGACTGTTGTAATTAATAGTAGCAGTGATAAAAGTGAGGAAACTGAAGACTGGCATACCATTAATCATAACGCAGGCATGCTTTCAGCTTCAATTTCAGTTTCGGTTTCAGTTTCTCAAGATAACACAGCTCCGCGCGCTCGGAATGAACTCCATATGCCCTAACGTCACAGATGCCATGGCGTTGGCGATCATGGACTTCCATCTGTCTCTCTATCTCTTGTTGCCTCAAGCATCTTTTCCACCCTCCCTATCTTCAGCCACTCTGCAAGCCCATCTAGTATCTTCTCCCTGGGTCTACCTGGTGCTCTCTTTCCCTCCAGCTTTTCCCGTTGTGACCAGGTGCTCCAATTCCCCTTTCCTCATAAAATGGCCTATAAATGTTGCCTGTCTTTTCCTAATCTTCCTTATGAATGATCTACTTGTGTCTGCCTCCATCAAGACTGTCTCGTTTGTTTTACTTTGCTGTCCATGGAACTCTCAACATTCTTCTTAGAAACCACATCCTGATGCCCATCCTTATGCTAAGATTCTGCACGTAAACCCGCGAGCTGGCCACGTCCTGAGCTCCTTCCTAGATAGTTCCATAACCTGGATAGGCATTGATATGTGCTATTAATTTTCTTTTCCAGCTTCCCCCCCCCCCCTCCCGCCCCCCCCCCCCTCACAACGTAGTGGAATGTGGTCAACTCGTCTAACATCTTAAATTCTCTGTGCTCCACTAAAAAATCCGATTATATGTCATGCACAATGGTTCATATTGCGTTATACTTAAACGGTTCATTCTAGTAACAATGATAATAATAATAAAGATAATAATAATAATAATCATGATGATAATGATGATAATAAAATAATAATAAATGATAATAATAGTAATGATAATAATAATAATAATAATAACAACAACAATAACAATAATAATAATGATAATGATAGAAATAACAATCATAAGTTTCAGTAATGAATAACAACAAGAACAAACGACACAACAAAACCACCGATAAGAATAATGATAACAACTACAAAACAACAATATATATTAATGATAAAATAATAATAGTAAAGAAGATAAGAAAAGACGAAGAACACCACAAGAACAAATAGTAGTAGTATAGTATATAAATAGTAGTAGTAGTAGTAGTAGTAGTAGTAGAAAGTAGAGTAGTAGTAGTATAGTAGTAGTAGTAGTAGTAGTAGTAGTAGTAGTACTACTATACTACTACTATGATTGGATAATGATAAATAGTAAGACAAAGAAGAAGGTAATAACAATACTAATAATAACAAAAACTAATCATAAAAACAATGAAAAGAACGACAACAACAATCATCATCATCATCAGGTGCCCTGCCGCATGGCGTTGGCGACCATGGACTTCCAACCATCTCTATCTCTCGTTGCCCCAGCATCTCCCCCACCCTCTTCATCCCCAGCCACTCTGCAAGTCCGTCCAGCATTCTCTCCCTGGGTCTACCCGGTGCTCTCTTTCCCTCCAGCTTTCCCGTTGTGACCAGGTGCTCCAAATCCCCCTTCCTCATAAAATGGCCTATAAATGTTGCTTGTCTTTTCCTAATCTTCCTTATCAGTGATCGACTCGTGTCTGCCTCCATCAAGACTGTCTCGTTTGTTTTCTTTGCTGTCCATAGTACTCTCAACATTCTTCTGAGAAACCACATCCTAATGCCCAACAACAACAATAACACTAATAAACTAATAATACTACTGATACTCTAAGTTGTCCCGAATGGATCTCCACTTCTCACTGACCTCATCAAACATCCGCAGGATTAACTCGTTGTTGGGTGGGTTGATGTTGCCCAGGTGGACCCCCTCTGCCCGGTACACCTTCATCTCCTGCTCGAACACCTGGGTGTTCATGAACTTCTGCAGGTTCTCGTTGGCCAGGTTGATGCACATTTGCTCCAGGCTATTGTGCCTCAGGTCCTCGAAGCCACAGATGTCCAGGAAGCCTATCCCCGCTTCCTGAGAGCTGCCACAAAGCCATTATTATGACCATCAAGTTTATTTATCTACTTATTTGTTTACTGTTTGATTGATTGATTTGATTTTGATTTTGAATGATTGATTGATTGACATATTTATTTATTATTTTAATTTAATTTATATATTATTTTATTTATTTATGTTTATTTATTTATTTATTTTTACCTTTTCTTCATTCATTTGTTTATTTATTTTACTTTTTCATCTGTGCATTATTTTACTTTCATTTATTTATTTACTTATTTTTTAGTTTATTATCTATTCACTTATTTATTATTCATTTATTTATTTGTTTATATTGTTTCTTTCTTTCTTTCTTTCTATTAATTGATTGATTTATTTCATATTTACCTTATGTCTTTATTCATTTATTTACTATCACACACACACACACACACACACATTATATAATATATCAATATAATAACTATATATTTATTAAATATAATATATATAAATAATAATATATTATTTATACATACTATCTATTATCATTCATTCATTTTTCATTTGTATTTTTATTATAACTTATCATCATTACTTATATGTTTTTCATTCAAAATGTATGTCTATATCCTTTCTTTGTTTAATCATTACTATATTTCTTGAATTCTTTGTCTGGATACAATGAAGTGTGTGTGTGTGTGTGTGTGTGTGTGTGTGTGTGTGTGTGTGTGTGTGTGTGTGTGTGGTGAGAGAGAGAGAGAGAGAGAGAGACAGAGAGAAAGACACAGAGAGAAGAGACAGACAGACAGAGAGAGAGAAAGAGAGAGAGACAAGAAAGAGAGAGAGAGAGAGACAGAGAAGAAGAGAGACAGAGAGAGAGAGAGGAGAGACAGACAGACACAGAAAGAGAAAAAGACAGACAGACAGAGAGAGAAAAGAGAGAGAGAGACAGAGAAAGAGAGAGAGAGAGAGAGAAGAGAGAGAAAGAGAGACAGAGAGAGAAGAGAGGAGAGACAGACAGACAAGAGAGAGAAAGAAGAAGAGAGAAGACAGACGAGAGAGAGAAAAGAGAGAGGCAAAAAATAGAAAGACAGAGAGAGAGACAGAGACCAAAGCAACACCCATCTATGGCTACCAGGTCCAGTCTGGAGTCCCCCCCCCTCCAAAAAAACAAAAAACAACACACACACACACACACACACACACACACACACACACACACACACACACACACACACACAAAAACGCAAATGATCTTGACAGGACTAAACACGATTCGAACCCACAACCCTCTCCACTCATGATATTAATTAATAAGTCCCTTGCACTGTACCACCGCACCAGGACTACTGTAGCGCACAAAAACGTTCCTCATCCTTGACCATACTCATCATCATCATCATCATCATCATCATCATCATCATGTGCCCTGCCGCATGGCGTTGGCGATCATGGCCCTCCATATGTACATGTATCTATCCTTGCTTGCCGAAAGCACGTCTTCCACCCTCTCCTCTCAGCCTCCCTGCAAGTCCGTCCATTATTTTCTCCCTGGGTCTTCCATACTAGCCATACTTACAACTGCCCCCCACCCACTCCCCCTTTCTAAATTTCTGCAGCAATTTCAAACTTACTGTAGGCGATTGAGAGCCGTGTTGATGGTTCGAATCAACCAGCCAAAGAGACGTTCGATATAGGGCCTTGGCCATGGCGTCCCGGGCCTCCTCCGCTTTGCTGAGGGAATTGAAGGTCTGGATCTCCTGGCCGGCAAATCTCCCTGTCTTCGTCACCAACACTCGCGCCAGCTGCTCGTCATCCACGTTCAAGAGAGCCGCCGCTGTTGCAGGAAGGAAGGAAGGAAGGAAGGAAGGAAGGGAGGAAGGAAGGAAGGAAGGAAGGAAGGAAGGAAGGAAGGAAGGAAGGAAGGAAGGAAGGAAGGAAGGAATATCAACAGATATAAGTAAAGGAATGAAAAACGAAACAAACTATAAAAAAAAAACCCAACCTTCAAACAAACAAACTGCAACCAACCAACCAACCAAACATAACATCTGATTGATCGGTGGAGATTGATCGATCGATCAATCAATCCGTCGTTCAATCAATCAATCAATCAATCATTCAACCAATCGGTCGACCAATGAATCGATCGATCAATCAACTGATCAATCAATCAACAGGTAAATCAATCACAGACCAACCAACCAACCAACCAACCGATCAATCAGTCAGTCAGTCAATCAATCAACCAATCAATCAATTAATCAGTCAGTCAATCAATCAGTCAATCAATCAATCAGTCAATCAATCAGTCAATCAATCAACCAGTCAGTCAGTCAATCAACCAATTAATCAGTCAATCAACCAATCAGTCAATCAATCAACCAGTCAGTCAATCAACCAATCAATCAGTCAATCAATCAGTCAGTCAGTCAATCAATCGATCAATCAAGGATACTTATATATCACACTATCCAGAACTCTGCTCCAGGCGCCTTAAAAAAAGAAGCGATAGGATACAAATAAAATGTAACCAATACACGTTATATCATCCATCACACGTTGAATCAATAGTACCCGCATACACACCAAAAATGCATCCAGCAGACTAAGCATACATAGATAAACTAGATAGATACATGCATACTACGACGCCAGCAGTCGACAGGTCCTGAGAAAGTAAGTAAGTAAGTAAGTAAGTAAGTAAGTAAAGTAAGTAAGTAAGTAAGTAAAGTAAGTAAGTAAGTAAGTAAGTAAGTAAGTAAGTAAGTAAAGTAAGTAAGTAAGTAAGTAAGTAAGTAAGTAAATAAGTAAATAAGTAAGTAAGTAAGTAAGTGAGTGAGTGAGTGAGTAAGTAAGTAAGTAAGAGTAAGTAAGTAAGTAAGTAAGTAAGTAAGTAAGTAAGTAAAGTAAAGTCAGTTAAGTAAATAAAGTAAATAAAAAAGTAAAGTAAGTAAGTAAGTAGGTAGGTAAGTAAGTAGGTAGGTAGGTAGGTAGGTAAGTAAGTAAGTAAGTAAGTAAGTAAGTAAGTAAGTAAGTAAGTAAGTAAAGTAAATAAGTAAAGTAAATAAAGTAAGTAAAGTAAGTAAGTAAGTAGGTAGGTAAAGTAAGTAAGTAAGTAAGTAAGTAAGTAAGTAAGTAAGTAAGTAAACAAGTAAGTAAGTAAAGTAAGTAAGTAAGTAGGTAGGTAGGTAGGTAAGTAAGTAAGTAAGTAAGTAAGTAAGTAAGTAAGTAAGTAAGTAAAGTAAATAAGTAAAGTAAATAAAGTAAGTAAGTAAGTAGGTAGGTAGGTAAAGTAAGTAAGTAAGTAAGTAAGTAAGTAAACAAGTAAGTAAGTAAAGTAAGTAAGTAAAGTAAATAAAGTAAATAAAGTAAGTAAAGTAAGTAAGTAGGTAGGTAGGTAAAGTAAGTAAGTAAGTAAGTAAACAAGTAAGCAAATAATTACTTACATAAGTAAACGTGAAAGAACATAATTGCATAACTATGCAAAAAAATGAGACAGAATGAAATATGAATAATCAAAATGGTCAAACCCATAATATTCATCTCAGTTTCAACGGACTTTAATCAAACTGATTGACTTCCAAAAACTTACCTCAACTTAAAGCGTAAACTAGTGACTTTCCGACGTTTACTTCCAAATCTTACCTTCAAACGCGTAAACCAGTGACTTTCCAAATACAAGCTTAACAACAACAACAACAACAACACACATATGACAGAAAGAATACCACTGATATAAATTCCGTTGATACCCCCCCCTCCCCCCACAAACCCCACCCCGACTCTCTAGCCCAACCAATCTCTCACCTTTTCTCATGGTAATCTCATTTTCTACCACCACGCCACCTGTCGACCCATCGTCCTCCTCAAACCGGATGTTGGTCAGATGCAAGATGGCCGCCAGGATGATGTGGACATTTTCCATTTCCTGTATGCAACGCAAGAAAATGGCATTATCTAAAACAAAGTGGGGGTGAGGGTTAGAAAACGATGAAGAAATTCGATGGAGAATCATGTGTTTTATCTTAAGTTTTAGTAATGATAATAATGATGATGATGATGGTAAAGATAGTAATATCCACACTAAAAATAAGAAGAACAATGACACTGATGACAACAAGAACAAGAACAACAAAAGAAAAGAACAAGAACAACACTACTACTACTACTACCTGTATCAAAGCGCATACAGTACAAACTAGACACCATGTGCTACAAAAGCCTCAATAACGCAGCCCCCGATTACCTGTCAGGCCTACTTGAGACCTATGTTCCCTCACGTACCCTCCGCTCTGCCTCCGATCCTCTGACTTTTCGCTTAACACGCACTAAGCTCAATACCTATGGTCCACGAGCCTTCTCTGTTTCTGGTCCACTTTCCTGGAACAAACTTCCTCTCTCTGTCCGTCAGCAACCTACTTTTGTCTCCTTCAAGTCCGCTCTCAAAACTCACCTTTTCTCCTCTGCATAAAATCCTGACCTCACTCATCCCCCCTCTGTAGCCTGTCTCCACTCGGAGGGGAATCACATTGTAATATATATTTGTATATAATATGCTCTCTATAATTTTCCATTGCTTTTATTCTTTTTCCCCATTTATAGCCATGTGTGGGTGTGTGTGTGCGTGTGTGTGCGCGCGTGCGTAAGTGTATGTTCAGCGCTTAGATTTGATTTTTATCGAGATTTTGCGCTATATAAATATTGTAATTATTATTATTATTATTATTACTACTACTACTAATAATAATAACAGTAATGATAATGACGATGCTGCTGCTGCTGCTGATGATGTTGATGATAACTGATCATATCACTGTTATTATTATGACTATTATTGTTATTATCATGATGATGATTATTATTATTGTTCTTGTTATCATTGTTGTTAGCAATATTTTTTATCATGATCATCAATATCATAATTATTATCATTATAATTCTTATCAATATCAACAGTTATAATAATGACTACTACCCCAGTGCCTCATCTCACAAACAGCCATATGCGTTTCACAAAATCGTAAGTGCCAGAAGCAAACGCACGTCAATCCTTATCGCTGTGATGAAACAGACGATCAACAAAACACACACTCACCCCCCCCCCCACACACACACGAAACACATTCATACCTCACGCATCACACACACACATACACAGACACAGACAAACAGACAGACAGACACACACGCATATTCGCACAGACACATATCCAAAGCACGTTGCTTTCTCTTTCTTTCTTTTTTTCAAACAACATCCTGATCTGACAAGCACACGAAGCACAGTCGCATCATATTAAACACACACAGAGTCACTCACTCACACACACACACACACACACACACACACACACACACACACACACACACACACACACATACACACACACACATACATAACACAAATGAACACAGTCGCACAAACACACATCCAAAGAACGCTGCTTTCTCTTTCTTTTTTCAAACATCTTGATCTGACAAGCACATGAAGCACAGTCGCACCACATTTTACACACACACACACACACACACACACACCACAAACCCCCACACATGCACACACACACACACACAAACACAACACAAACCCCCACACACACATGCACATACACACACCATACTCACGCACACAGACACAAGCACGCACACACACAGACACACACCATACTCACGCACACAGACACAAGCACGCACACACACACATACATACATACAAAGACACACTACACTCACACACACACAGACACAAGTATGCAAGCACGCACACATACACAAACACACACACATATATACACATACACATGCACACATTCACTCTCACACACACCACTCAACACACAACACAAACAACACATGCATGTACACACACACACATACGCACTCGCGCACACACACCACACACATACATAAACACACATGAACCCATTCACTCACATACACGCACCACTCAACACACAATACAAACAACAGACACAGAACAACAACAACACATACACACACACACACACACACACACCCACATACACACACACACACACATACACACACACACACACACACACACACACACACACACACACACACACACACACACACACACACACACACTAACCTCAGGGGAAACGCCGATCTGCTTCAACACTTTGGCCTGTTCCTCGCTGTTCATTCCGCTTTCCGTCCTCCGCCACGAGTCCGGTGGAACGATCCTATCCAAGAGACCACCCCCCACACAACATTAGATTATAATTTATATTGACACAAAGCTCGTACACAATACAACACAATACAGTACAATACAACACACCACAATACAACACAACACAATACAACACATACAATGCAATACAACACATACAATACACCACAATACAATACGATACAATACAACGCAATACAATACAATTTGATATAACAGAACAGAACCCAATGCAACACGATACAATACAGAACAACACAATTCGATGCAATGCACTATGCCACAATACAATACAATACAACACAATACAAACATACAATACGATACGATACGATACCATACAAGACAATACAATACGCTATATGATACGATCCGGTACGGTATGATATGATCAAATACAACTCGTTACAATTTAATGAAACATGATCCAATAAAAAAACAATACAATGCAGAACAATACGATATGATACGATACAACACGACACGACACGACACGACAAGACAAGACAACGATACGATACGATATACCACAACACAACACAACACGACACGACACAAGACACGATACGATACGATATACCACAACACAACACGACTCAAGACAACGATACGATACGATATACCACAACACAACACGACACGACACAAGACACGATACTATACGATATACCACTACACAACACGACATGACAAGACAACGATAGGATACGATATACCACTACACAACACGACACGACACAAGACACGATACTATACGATATACCACTACACAACACAACACGACACGACAAGACAACGATACGATACGATATACCACTACACAACACAACACGACACGACAAGACAACGATACGATACGATATACCACAACACGACACGACACAAACAAACGATACGATATACCACAACACGACACGACACGACACGACAAGACAACGATACGATATACCACAACACAACACGACACGACAACGATACGATACGATATACCACAACACAACACGACACGACAAGACACGATACGATACGATATACCACAACACAACACGACACGACAAGACAACGATACGATACGATATACCACAACACAACACGACACAAGACAACGATACGATATACCACAACACAACACGACACGACACGACATACCACAACACAACACGACAAGACACGATACGATACGATATACCACAACACGACACGACAAGACAACGATACGATATACCACAACACAACACGACACGACAAGACAACGATACGATATACCACAACACAACACGACACGACAACGATACGATACGATATACAACACAACACGACACGACAAGACACGATACGACACGATATACCACAACACAACACGACACAACACGACAAGACAACGATACGATACGATATACCACAACACAACACGACACAAGACAACGATACGATACGATACGATACGATATACCACAACACAACACGACACGACACGATATACCACAACACAACACGACACAACACGACAAGACACGATACGATACGATACGATATACCACAACACAACACGACACACCACCACCAAGCGTTTGGGTTTTTCAAAGAGAGATTCACTGCACTCAGACTAGTCCATACGTACTCCACCCAAGTCTGTCAGCAAGTACCTGGCAGGGCAGACTCCTTGGGCCAGCGCAAAAACCTTACACGGTGGCAAACGGGGTAATGGGAGGGGGGGGGGGGAAGGGACATACGAAACACTTCAACTAATGCCATCAAAATGATTTTAAGCATTAGGATGGGCAGATGTCTGTCGCATCTCTCGAGCCTGTCGCATCTCTCGGGCCTGTCGCATCTCTCGGGCCTGGCCAGTGCCAGGATGTATGTATTATGATAGTAGGCAAGAGTACAGCGCTAAAACGGATCACCATACCATCATTGTCATCATCAGCCCCATCATCATAAAATCGTGAACACTTTTGACTCCCGCACCATGTCCACCAGCATCTTGTGTTGCCAACCGTGTTAGCAAATGCAAAAACTTAACTTTTTGATTCCCCCCCTCACACACACACAGACACACACACACACATTTTGACCTGAGCTGCAAAAACAACGTGTATACAAATATCCGAGAAAAAACCAAACTCTTGGAAAAAAAAGGAAGAAAAAAAGAAAAAAAAACACCACCTTCAGCGGATGCCAACCGTACCTGAAGTCTTCGTGCTTGTTCATCCCGTCCATCAGGAACATTTTCTGGCGCGAAGGACTGTTCATGACGTCATCAAGAAACGTGTAGAAAATGTGGAAGTTGGATTCTCCCGGTGACTGACTAACCACGCGAGATTTCTCGAGAATGTAGTCACGTACAATGGCTGCAAACAGACAGCATTGACAATAAACAATAAATGGTAGACGCTGAAAATTCTGAAGAAGGAGAAAAAAAAATAAATAAAATGAAAGGATATGACAAACAAATGAGCGAACTGACCCCTCCCCCCAAAAAAACAAACAAAAACAAAACCCGAACAACAACAAAATACACAACAACAACAAAACCAAAACAAACAACCCCCCCAAAAAAACAACAACAACAACAACAACAAAAAGCAACAACAACCCAAACACAAACAAAAAAGCAAACTAAAAGAGAAGCATACACACACACACACACACACACACACACAAATTGTTGTGCTCAAATTACTGACTGCTTGGTTAATTGACCGTTTGAATGATAAAGTCGTTGTAACCGTACAGTATCCGCACATCTAATATACTGATGGAAAGCTCTTTGGTGCGCCTTTCAGATAATGACATCGAAAATTAGAAACAAACTGAGTCAAAGCCACCAAATTAAAAAAAAAATTAAGGAAAATTTGTAGGAGAGCACACAAAAACTTTAGAAGCCGTTTTCTCATATTGGCCGTCATACAACTTAATGACTTTCAACTTACGTAACTTCTACAATTTTTTTTAGCACAATCTTTATTCAAGTACCAAAATAATCAGCAGAATGTACACTTTCCAGTGATATGTATATCTCAAAATGCCCAAAATGCTAGTTAAGACTGATTTCGTGGTGGGAGGTCACATTTGATCAAAAACAACAACTACAAAAACAACTACCTCCACCACCACCACCAACAACAAAAGATTCACTGGATGGCATCTACTCTATAACTATGTCTTCGCACAGATGAATAGTCACAGTAAACATTATGTGTCAATCTAAAGGCGCACGTGCGCGCCATCTTGAGAAACCTAAACACGCATTTTTTTTCTATTTGTTTTCTTTTGATTTAGTTTGTTTTTTCTTGGTTTTTGTGTGTGTACGTGCGTGCTGAGTGTGTGTGTGTGTGTGTGTGTGTGTGTGTGTGTGTGTGTGTGTGTGTGTGTGTGTGTGTGTGTTTGTGTGTGTGTGCGTGTGCGCGCGCGGGCGCGTGTATGTTTTTTTGTGTTTGTTTTGTTTTTCCACAGGGTTTCTTCTCTTAATGGCCATTCTGTTTTGTCCGTGTTGCTTCAGACCACACTCCTAATTCTGTCGAGTAAAAAAAAAAAAGATCGTTTTTTGACCTGGCGTCAGCCCTGATATGGCTCTAGTAGTCGGCTGGGATATAAGCAATATGAACTGAACTGAATTGAAGCGGTTATAGCCCCGATATGGTTCTACGCAGTCGGCTGGGCTTTAAACAAATATAACATTTTCAAAAAATCGTTTTTGTTTGAATTGCTCTCTCTCTCTATTTGTTCGGGCTTACCATTGGAAGGGACGCAACCCTACGTTTTCTCGCGCTTGGAGCTGACAGTCTTCATTTACTCCCCTTAACAATGCACCTCGGCACTTTTTTCTTGTTGTTCTTGTAATAGTGGATCCAATGGATGTAACACAATAACAGACGCTCGTAAGCTGGCAAAATAATAACAATAATAAAACAGTACTGAGGCAGGGTAAAGAATGTCCCCTTATCTCTGATCTCGTTGATGAGTGAGATGGTATACGGTAGGTACATCGACTTTCACAGGGGCCAGCATTGTGACTAAATTATCTCTCTCCTCTCCCTCTCTTATTTACCGCCCCTTAACCGTTAAATGGGTAAGGTACGAATTTATAGCTGTACCGTTTTCTCGGGCGGGAAGGAAGAAAGAAAGGAAGCTTTTATTTGATGACACAGTTGTGGCTTTATTAACAGGGTTCATACAGATTTCCAGACAAAAAATTTAAGGACTTTTTAAGGACTTTTCAAGCACTTTTTTTTTTTAAATGCCTTCACATGAACGAAAGCTGTAATGACTTGTTATTACTTTTAAAGTCCACAGTAGTTCAGCTTTCATTGCCTCTGTTTTAGTACGGCTCAGGCTGTTCACTGACATCTGAGTTTGAGCAGAACAGTTGGTTGATGAACTGCAAGATGACGAACTGCTAGAAGTGATGGGATCGCTCGTTGTAGAATTTTTTGTAAAAAAATTCGAAAGACGAACTGCAGGATTTGAAGCCTTCATCGGGTTGCAGTTTTTTTCCCCTTTTCCAAGGGTATTTACAGCCGATTCTCCCATTGAACGAATGTCTATGGTCTTCTTACAAATGCGGCAAAAGGCCTTGCATCTGTCTCCATTTGGGTCTGTCTGCAGCCATTCTTTGTATTCGTCTTTTTCCAGCCAAACCACGTTAAACAAACACTTCCCCGGCATGTTGACTTCTCAATTTCAAAATGGTGGAACATTCTTTCACGTACGCGCATGCGCCATGTAGGCCCGTAACTCTGGTGTTTTGACCTATAGCAGACGGCGTATCGGTGAGATCGTCGATCTTAACTCCGACTCAGACTTTCTCTCTCTCTCTTTTTTTTTTTTTTCAATTCAATTTCAACCCTTTTTTTTTTTTTTTTTTACAAACTCAAGATTTTACACAGACTTTATTAAAAATCATAGGCAGTGACAAAACTTAAGGACTTTTTAAAGACCTTTCAGCAAAAGCCTGATTTTTAAGGACTTTTAAGGCTTTAAAAAGCATGCCCTCAAAAGTAAGGACTTTTAAGGACTGTGCGAACCCTGTTTAAACACAGACAGGCAGACAGACAGCCAGACAGACACACACACCCGCACACACAGAGTCGAAGGGTGCAAAGCCGAGACAATTGCACCAAATAACAATCCATCACACACACACACACACTCAAACACACACTCACAAACAAACAAACACACACACATACAAACACACACACATACAAATACACACACACACAAAGTCGAAGAGTACAACGCTGAGAAAGCACATCGAATAACGACCATCACACACACACACGCACACACACACGCACACACACACACACACACGCACACACACACACAACACACACAACATACACACACACACACACACACACAACACACACACACACACACACAACAACACACACACACACACACACACACACACACACACACCACACCACACACACACACACACACACACACACAACACACACACACACACACACACACAACACACACACACACACACATACACACACACACACACACACACACAACATACACACACACACACACACACACACACAACACACACACACACACACACAACATACACACACACACACACAACACACACACACACACACACACACACACACACACACAGAAGTGGAGGGAGGAAGGAGCTGAGAAAATCAAATCGAATAACAATCCATATGAAATCAAATAATTCACAATAATCTGCCAACAGGAGATCAGAGAATTAGCTGAATAATTTGGATAAGGCATCTATTTGTTTATTTATCTATCTATCCATTCAACCATTGATAGATTGATTGATTGACTGATTGGTTTGTTTGTATATTTATTTATTTATCTATTCATTTGTTTATTTATTTATTCATTATTATCATATCATCTTCATCATCATCATCACCATCACTATCACCATGATGATCATCATCATTACTGTTATCATTTTGATCGAAAGGACATTACACGAGAAAGAAAATGAATCCAAAATGCTGTCTGTTTATATGTATACATCATAAGGCACGACATTCTCCAGCAGGACACGTTCCAGTGCAAACACGTGCAACCAAATCACTGGAAGGTAGGAGTTCTATATACAAGGGGGGGGGGGGGGGGGGCAAAAAAATAGGTATACAGTATCACATCATTAAATAATGTTTAATTCATTAAAAGTATTAGCACATTAAGTTAGTTGGCCTTATTTTCGATATTTTCAGTGTCATTAATTATATTTTATCGTAATTAATAATATGCATGTACTTTTATCCTAACTTTTAATTTTTTTTATGTTTTTGCAGGTAAAGCGGCAATTTAATTCAGATCTAAGCGGCAATTTAATTTAACCATTGCTGGTGATTTGACAGACGAGGAGCGCAAATGGATTTTAAAACAATACTGGAAAACAGATGGACTTATTTTGGGGGGGGGGGGGGGGGGGGGGGGTATGTAAAGGAAAGGGTTTTCGCACGCAAGCCGCGCACTGTTAATGACATGATTCAGTTCATCTTGCAGGCTTGTCAAGAAATTGATGCTGATAAAGATCTTTGTGCTAGAGTGTCCATGAGTGTCCGCTCGTGGTTAGAGGAGTGTGTGAATACCGACGGCAAGCAGTTTGAGTATCTGAGGGATTAAGGCTGTGCTTGTTATTACATGTATATGCAATATTCATTTGTTTGTATAATAAATGCAATGAGTATTGTACGTGTTTTCTTTTTTCATAACTGTATACCTACTTTTGCTACCCCCTGTATATCTCCCACGTCAACCAGGCACCTTCAATATAAAACAATGGTGCTTTGTCCCCCTCGACATCGAGGAATCCTCACCATATTCCTCACCACTACAGCCTCCTCCCCCCCCCCCACCCCCCGTGGGGATGCTGGGGTGGGTGCTTTAGTATAAATAGTATCCCCACCTTCTGGAAATTCTGTGCTAGAAATTTCCTCTTTTCTGTCAGTGTCTTTGTTTCTGCCTTGTTCCTTTGCTTTCTGTCATTTCTTCCTATCATTTTCTGCCTTGCTGGTCCATTCACCTGTATGTGTTCGATAAAGCCTTACGTACTTTTTCTTAGGATGATAACTGGGTACATGTATTAAGTGCATTTTTGGCTCTAGAGAAATGAGATATGCGGGAGCAATTTTAGGTAATTTAGGCCTGTTTTTATATATGTTTTAGTGTCCTTAGTTATGTTTTAAATTTGTATTCAGGATGTTTTTTTTTTAAATTCCCTCTGTGATAAACTGGACGAAAGGTCAGCAGCCAGGGGCATTTCCTTACATTATTGGGCAAATGCATAACTTAATGTTCTTTTCCTTTTTTCTTGTTGAAGTATTGTGTATTTTTGGGGGATGTTTATAGCCCTGATGTGGCTTTGCACAGTCAGCCGGGCTTTGGAACTACTGTGTATCTTTTGAAACGGTTACAGTCCTGACATGGCTCTACGCAGTCGGCTGGGCTTTAAGCAACAGTAACAGGAAAGACAGACAGACAGACAGACAGACAGACAGACAGACAGACAGACACGGTGACCTTACCGCCTGTGACTGTCCCATCGGAAGAAAACCGGACATCGAGAAATTTGGCGAAACGACTGGAGTTCTCGTTGAGTAGCGTTCGGGCATTCCCGTACAATTCGATCAAGGGGTTCACCTGCGCACGCACGCATGCACGCACACACCACACACACACACACACACACACACACACACACAACACACACACACACACACCCCACACACACACAACAGAGACAAAAAAGTCCTGTAGCGTATTACCTTTAAAATGTTATTTCACTTGTTCACTGTTATGGTTAGCCAATTCTTATTTTTTTAATTTTTTTTTACATTTCTTCTAGATATTTATTAATTTTGTTTGTTAGTTCGTTTGTTTACATCGTTAATTATGATAATGTTATTTGTTAGTTTTACCTTCCCTTCCTCGAAACAGTTGTTTTCTGGATCATCTTTTCTCAAATCCAAAATTGACAGTTTTCAAATATCCTCTTCACTCCTCCTCTATCACCCCCCCCCCCCCCCTTTTTTTTTTTTTTGGTCTAAAATCACTTTAGTGAATAGACATTAAATCAAAGACCACCACACCACAGACACACACACACACACACGCATACACTCACACGAACAAACAAACAAACCAGTGAAATACAAAACATAAACCTACTTTCATTCAGTAGGCTGTGCACGGGGAATACCGGAAAATTTATTTATAATTACTGTTGGCAGCATATGAATGAGCATGCAACAAAACTAACGATAATACATGACAAATAACAAAATTAATAACAGTTGGTCAGTTACTCCAAAACGGGAATTTCCCAAAATTCGCAGGAGACTCACATGCATGCAGCAAACTAAAAGATGCAAAATGTGCAAGTTAATATTACCGTAATCGGGAGATGGTCATTCCCGATTACTTGACTTCAGAGATTCATTTTCACGCAGGAAGACGTGGTAGACAAATTCAGTAAGTTGTGACCAGTCGCCGTGGTGTAGTGGTTAACGCAACGGACTACCGACTGGAAGGTTATGGGTTCCAATCCCATCAGTACCTTCAAAAATCATTGTGGGATTTTTCGGCTCTAACCGGCTCCTACCCAGAGTTGGGCGTGCTATGAGCTCATTGGGAAGACTGGGACCACACAGTCGAGTCTCATCCACCTCACGGATGCGTCATTGAAGGTGTTGCTCAAATTTTCTGACCAACACCGCAGGTGTCTGTATCTCTCAGGCCTGGTTGACGCCAGGACATGTTATGATAGTAAGCGTAGAGTACAACCCTGTCACGCAGTCTCAATCCTAGATGGAACTCCATAGCATCATGATTATCATCCACATCGACATCATCATCATCATCATCGC
The DNA here is from genome assembly GCA_030674185.1 of Monoplex corrugatus. NCBI lineage: Eukaryota > Metazoa > Mollusca > Gastropoda > Littorinimorpha > Ranellidae > Monoplex > Monoplex corrugatus. Next base: position 12,548,976 of record JAPXFY010000030.1, on the reverse strand, counting down.
ATAATAAAAACTGTTCCAGCTTCTGTGGCCATTGAAGTGGTGTAGAAACTGTGACGGGGGAAGGTAAAAAAAAAAAGAAAAAAAAAAGGTGAGCACAAAGGTAACCTCCCTGAGTGCAATGATCCTTAAAAAAAGTTCAGTAAGTTGTTACAAAGCTGGGGGCCCATTCTATCAAAGCTCTTAGTCTAAGGTTCAGCGGCACCCAATAATACTTACTTGTACAAAAGTATTCTTTCATAAAAGAAAAGGTAATTGGCTGTTGTGGTGTAGTGTTTAGCACAGCAAACTACCGATGGAAGGTTGAAAGTTCAAATCCTCCGTAAGTCTCGCCAAAAATCAATGCAGAAACTTTTGGCCCAAACCGGCCCCTACCCAGAGCTGAGCGTGCTATGGGCTCATCGGGAAGACTGGGACCACACAGTCGTGTCTCATCCATTTCATGGACGCGTCACTGAGGGTGTTACGTTCAATTTTCCTGACCAACATTTCCTAAGTATCTGTATTTCTCGGGCCTGGTTGATGCCATAAGTACGTAATTATGAAAGTCATCGTAGAGAACAGCAGTGTCACGCAGTCTCAGTCCTGAATGGATCTCCTTAGCATCATAATTATCATCCCCATCGTCATCAACATCATAGCATTGTGAAAAACTGCCCAAGACTCTGTGGCCATTAACCCTACGACAACCCCCCCCCCCCCTGGAATCTGGTAGATAAGGTGAGGGAATCAAAGGGTTAAGTTTTTGCTTTGCTAGCATGGTTGACTATGCAAGGAGACTGGTGGACAGGGTGTGAGAGTCAAAGGGTTAACCTGGAATCTGGTGGATAGGATGAGGGAACCAAAGAGTAATTTGCTAGAATGATTGACTATGCAAGGATGCTGGTGGACAGGGTGCAGAGGTCAAAGGGTCAATGTGGTGTATGAAACAACAAGAAATGTGATCAGGCGTTTTCAAACAGTTCAACCGATGATTCAGCAAAAGTACTCATGGAAAGAAGCAAAAAAAAAAAAAAAAAAAAAAAAAAAATCAACAACAAACAAACAAACAAACAAACAACAAACAAACAAACAAACAAACCCCATAGCACATATTACGACTGTATCAAAGAATCAAATGCCAGGCAACTTACTGTCATCACTAGACATTCTCTCAATTAGACAATGTAGATAAAGTGAAAAAAAAAAGAAAGAGTGAGGCACACTTTTCACAACACCAAATATGTATCACACCATCTTCAGTTAAACACCAAACTCACCTATTTTGACTAGGAAGAGGCGTGAAAATGTAAGGCAACCCTAAACCTCTTTTTTTTTTCCAAGCATGTGTGAGACAACCATTACCATTTCTTAATTCTGAGACGCCCTAATCCCATATGTGAGACGGTGGTAATACCTTCTTCAATCATAATGCGACAACCCTAATCTTTTCCTTTAGCTCTGAAACAGTCGTAACTCTTTTTTTAAGCGTTATAGGACACCCTGACTGCTTCTTTAAGCTTATAAGAGAGAATGAGAGAAACCATTATAAGACAATCCTAACACTTTTTTTTAAGCATTATAAGACATGCTAACCGCTTCGTTAAGTTTATACGACAGAATGAGAGAAACCATTAGAAGACAATCCTAACACCTTTCTTTAAAGCATTATGAGACACCCTCACCCTTTCTTTCACCATGCCACCTCAACAACAGCCCACACCATTGCCACTTCAACAACACCCCACCATTGCCACCTCAACAACAGCCCACGCCATTATACCTCAACAATAGCCCACACCATTGCCATCTCAACAACAGCCCACCCATTGCCACCTCAACAACATCCCACACCATTGCCACCTTAACAACAGCCCACGCCATTGCCACCTCAACAACACCCACACTATTGCCACCTCAACAACAGCCCACACTTATTGCCACCTCAACAACACCCACACCATTGCCACCTCAAGAACAGCCCACACCATTGCCACCTCAACAACACCCACATCATTGCCACTCAGCAACAGTCCACACCTATTGCCATCTCAACAATACCCACACCATTGCCACCTATACAACAGCCCACACTATTGCCACCTCAACAACACCCCACACCATTGCCACCTATACAACACCCACACCATTGCCATCTATACAACACCCCACACCATTGCCATCTATACAACACCCACCACCATTGCCACCTCAACAACACCCCACACCATTGCCATCTATACAACAGCCACACCATTGCCACCTCAACAACATCCCACACCATTGCCATCTATACAACAGCCCACACCATTGCCACCTCAACAACAGCCCACACCATTGCCATCTATACAACAGCCCACACCATTGCCACCTCAACAACATCCCACACCATTGCCATCTATACAACAGCCCACACCATTGCCACCTCAACAACACCCCACATCATTGCCACCTCAGCAACAGTCCACACCATTGCCACCTCAACAACACCCCACATCATTGCCATCTCAACAACAGTCCACACCATTGCCATCACAACAACAGCCCACACCACTGCCATCTATACAACACCCCACACCATTGCCATCTATACAACAGCCCACACCATTGCCACCCCAACAACACCTCACACCATTGCCATCTATACAACGGCCCACATCATTGCCATCTATACAACACCCCACACCATTGCCATCTATACAACACCCCACACCATTGCCATCTATACAACACCCCACACCATTGCCACCTCAACAACACCCCACACCATTGCCATCTATACAACACCCCACACCATTGCCACCTCAACAACACCCCACACCACTGCCATCTCAACAACACCCCACACCATTGCCACCTCAACAACACCCCACACCATTGCACCTCAACAACAGCCCACACCACTGCCATCTCAACAACACCCCACACCATTGCCACATCAACAACACCACACACCATTGCCATCTATACAACACCCCACACCATTGCCATCTAAACAACACTCCACACCACTGCCACATCAACAACACCCCACACATTGCCACCTCAACAACAACCCACACCATTGCCACATCAACAACACCCCACACCATTGCCATCTAAACAACACTCCCCACCATTGCCATCTATACAACACCCCACACCACTGCCACATCAACAACACCCCACACCATTGCTACCTAAACAACAACCCACACCATTGCCATCTAAACAACACCCCACACCACTGCCACATCAACACCCACACCATTGCGACCTATACAACACCCCACACCATTGCTACCTAAACAACACCCCACACCATTGCCACCTCAACAACAATCCACACCACTGCCACATCAACAACACCCCACACTATTGCCCCACACCATTGCCACATCAACAACAGCCCACACCACTGCCACCTCAAGAACCTACCCATAGCACGGCATCATCAACGTGCAACAGTCACTCACCTTGTCCAGGCTGTCGATTAGGAGACTCTGTTTCTGTTTAGGTGACATCAAACAAACAATTCCAAGTGCAATGCGTCCCTTAGCTATTGACAACTAAGTGGGATAAACCTTCAACCCTTTGACTCCCGCACCCTATCCACCAACTGCAAAAACTTAACCTTTGACTCAATCACCCTTTCCACCAGCTTCCTGCAGGAAGCTGGCGGATAGCGTGAGAGAGTCAAAAGGGTTAAGTTCTTGCTTTTGCTAGCATGGTTGACTGCGAGGGATGCTGGCGGATAAAGGCGCAGGAGTCAAAGGGTTTAAAGTGCATGCATACTTTCCAGTTTATGAATTAAATTAAGATATTCCCATCGTACCATAACCACCCATCCTTCCTTGCTTATCCCCCCCCCCCCTCTCTCTCTCTCTTTCTTCTTTTTTTGATTGGGCTGTGGATTATTCAAGAAAAGAGCTTCATACCACACCACCATCACCCATGACATCATCTGTCTTCTCTAGCCAGTTCTAACAGAAATAGGAGACAGTTATGTGAAGCATTTCTAGTTTGCTTGTATCAAGATGAGACCCATGAGCACGAATTAGTGCTAACTCGATTGGTGGTATTATACACCTTTCTCAAGTCGACATGTACATTTTTGATCGTTTGAACATGTATTATATACAGACTTATACGTATGAATATACATATATTATATTATATAATATATATATTATACAGATACGTAAATATCGATAATTATAGATATGTATAATTAGACAGACGTATATATTTATCTACATCTGTCCATCTATATATCTATCTATCTATCTGTCTGTCTGTCTGTCTGTCTATCTGTCTGTCTGCCTATCTATCCATCCATCTATCTTTATATCTATTTTTCCATTTATCTATTTGTTCTGGATCTATACATGTTTTGGGAATACACACACACACACACATAATATATATATATGTATTATATATATATGTACACACATATCTATCTGTTGATCTATCTGGATATATATATATATATATATATATATATATATATACTATACATATCCAGACAGATCAACAGACAGACAGATATGTCAGAATTGTCTAAATTTCTATAAATACAAAGAGAAGACAAACAGAAAGAAAAACACCACCCTTAACTGCATTACCAAGTCCCCCAACCCAACATCATCCATCCAACCAGCCACCCCACCCCACCCCACCCTCAAAAGATCGTCCATTCCACTACACCAAATCGCCCACCACCTCACCTTGTCGATACTCTCATACAGGCGGTCCTGACAGGACGTGGAGAGATGCAGTATGTGTCGTAACATCAGTTTCGAGGCCTCTGTCTTACCCGCCCCGGACTCTCCGCTGATCAAGACCACCTGATTGATCTTCTCCCGTTGTCTGCGTGCGATGGCCTGGGCAGCGATCCAAAACAGGTGAGGCTCTGGTTTGGGGTTGGACAGGCTATCCAGGCTGAAGGCTTCATGTGTCTGTGATAGAAAAAAGAAACCATTCATAACAGTAATAGCAAAAATAATGCTAATAATAATAATGATGATAATAACAATAGTAGTAATAATAATAAAAGAAGAAGAAGCAGCAGAAGCAGAAGAATGACATGATGGTAATAGTCATAATTACTATACAATATAGATACATCCTAAGAACTATCATAGAGAGAGGTCAATTGAATGAATAAGGATTTGTATTCATGCTTTGTTGACTATACCAAGGCTTTCGATCGGGTACGACATGAAGAATTGATCAACCAACTGGAGAGACTCAATGTTGATGGAAAAGATCTACGAATAATCAGGAATATGTACTGGGAACAAACAGCTGCAATGAGAATAGAAAACAATATAAGCTCTTTCCAAAACATCAAAAGAGGAGTCAGACAGGGTTGTGTTTTGTCACCAGATCTGTTTTCACTTTACAGCAAAAACATCAAGAGAAACCTAGAAGAAGACCCTGGATTAAAGGTTGAAGGGAAAATGATAAACAACATTCGATACGCAGATGACACCGTGCTAACTGCAGAAAATGAAAGGGACCTACAAAACCTTGTGAATATACTAGAAATAGAAAGCAAAGGTAAGGGGTTGGAACTAAACAGAGGAAGACTGAAGTCATGGTGATCAGTAAAAAACATAAAATCCCCTCACGCAAAATGACAGCAAATGGCACAACCTTGACACAGGTTAATAAGTTCAAATACCTGGGAACGGTCATTTCATCAGAGGCAGATGCACATCGGAAATAGCGGCAGAATTGGCCAAGCCAAAACAGCATTCAAGAAGATGACAAGCATTCTTACCAACAAATGCCTGTCAATTAACATCAGAAAGAGAGTCCTTGAATGTTATATAGAACCAATACTGTTGTACGGATGCGACGCGTGGTCAGTCAGCAAGCAAAGCCAGAGCAAGATTGAGCAGCCGAGATGTGGTTTCTAAGAAGAATGTTGAGAGTTCCATGGACAGCAAAGAAAACAAGCAAGACAGTCTTGATGGAGGCAGACACAAGTAGATCACACAAAAGGAAGATTAGGAAAAGACAGGCAACATTTATAGGCCATTTTATGAGGAAGGGAGATCTGGAGCACCTGGTCACAACGGGAAAGCTGGAGGGAAAGAGAGCACCAGGTAGACCCAGGGAGAGAATGCTGCACAGACTTGCTGAGTGGCTGGGGACGAGGAGTGTGGGGGAAATGCTAGGGGCAACGAGAGATAGAGATGGATGGAAGTCCATGGTTGCCAACGCCATGTGGCAGGGCACCTGATGATGATGATGATGATACATATACATAGTAGAAAATAATAATACATATACATAGTAGTAATAATAATAATGATAAGAAGAAGCAGCAGAAGCAGAAGAATGATGAAGATGGTAATAATTATAATTACTATACACATACATACACACACACACACACACACAATAATATATATATATACTACATACACATATATATATATATAATATATATATTATATATATAATAATATATGTGTATGTGTGTGTGTGTGTGTGTGTGTGTGTGTGTGTGTGTGTGTGTGTGTGTGTGTATCTACACACTATATGTATGTATATTTGTGTCTATCTATATAGAGATAGATAAACAGATAGACAGACAGACAGATATCTAGACAGATAGAGAATTATGTATATATGTATACATATGTATGTATGTATATGTATATTAAGATAAATAGATACTATGGATAGATAGATAAATAGATAGATAAATAGAAAGATAGAGAGATAGATAGACAGGTAGGTAGGTGGATAGGTAGGTAGGCAGATAGGCAGACAGATGGATGGACAGACAGATGGACAAACGGACAGACAGACAGACAGATAAATAGACAGACTGATAGATCTAAAATCATATGTTCCCAATACGCTGTTTACATAGGATTTCAGATCTATTCATGCTCTCACCCTTATTTTGATTATTATGGAATGTCTCCCAAGAGTGTATTAACAACCAAACAAATAAACAAACAAGAAAACAAACATACAAGCACTTTTCAACAAAAGACGACAATGCATACCTCTTCACCGAAGATTGTGAGCTGTTTGAAAGGGTTCACCGAAATCAGCACATCCCCACAGCGTGTCTGAAACATAAAAGAAAGAACTAATAGAAATCTCCTATAGTTTAAACGACAGACTCTCGTCTTAACTACAACCAACCAACTGCTGTATAGGTTTGGTTTGTGGGCAGGCTTTTAACCACAAACAACCAATAAACACCTCGTTATCGTTTGATGGGCAGGCTTTTAACCACAAACAACCAATAAACATCTCGCTATCGTTTGATGGGCAGGCTTTTAACCACAAACAACCAATAAAACCTCGTTATCACTTGATTGGCAGGGTCTTTCCACACACACAACCAATAAACTCCTCGCTATCGTTTGATTGGCAGAGTCTTTCCACACACACAACCAATAAACACCTCGCTATCGTTTGATTGGCAGAGTCTTTCCACACACACAACCAATAAACACCTCGCTATCGTTTGATTGGCAGAGTCTTTCCACACACACAACCAATAAACACCTCGCTATCGTTTGATTGGCAGGGGTCTTTCCACACACACAACCAATAAACACCACGCTATTTTTGATTGGCAGATCTTTCCACACACAACCAATAAACACCTTGCTTTCATTTGACTGGCAGAGTCTTTCCACACACACAACCAATAAACACCTCGCTATCATTTGATTGGCAGTCTTTCCACACACACAACCAATAAACACCTTGCTTTCATTATGACTGGCAGAGTCTTTCCACACACACAACCAATAAACATCTTCGCTATGTTTGATTGGCAGGGTCTTTCCACACACACAACCAATAAACACACTTGCTTTCATATGACTGGCAGAGTCTTTCCACACACACAACCAATAAACATCTCGCTATTGTTTGATTGGCAGAGTCTTTCCACACACACAACCAATAAACACCTTGCTTTCTATGACTGGCAGAGTCTTTACACACACAACAATAAACACCTCGCTATCATTTGATTGGCAGAGTCTTTACCACACACAACCAAATATATACACCTCGCTATCGTTTGATTGTAAGAGTCTTTACCACACACACAACCAATAAACACCTTGGTATCGTTTGATTCTTCATCTTTCTTTTGTCCATGATTTTGTCCTTGTGAATATACTAGAAATAGAAAGCAAAGGTAAGGGGTTGGAACTAAACAGCAGGAAGACTGAAGTCATGGTGATCAGTAAAAAACATGAAATCCCTTCATGCAAAATAGCAGCAAATGGCACAACCTTGACACAGGTTAATAAGTTCAAATACCTGGGAACGGTCATTTCATCAGACGGCAGATGCACATCGGAAATAGCCGGCAGAATCGGCCAAGCCAAAACAGCATTCAAGAAGATGACAAGCATTCTTACCAACAAATGCCTATCAATTAACATCAGGAAGAGAGTTCTTGAATGTTATATAGAACCAATACTGTTGTACGGATGCGAGGCGTGGACAGTCAACAAACAAAGCCAGAACAAGATTGAGGCAGCCGAGATGTGGTTTCTCAGAAGAATGTTGAGAGTTCCATGGACAGCAAATAAAACAAACGAGACAGTGTTGATGGAGGCAGACACAAGTAGATCACTCATAAGGAAGATTAGAAAAAGACAGGCAACATTTGTAGGCCATTTTATGAGGAAGGGTGATTTGGAGCACCTGGTCACAACAGGAAAGCTGGAGGGAAAGAGAGCACCAGGTAGACCCAGGGAGAAAATGCTAGACAGACTTGTGGAGTGGCTGAAGACGAGGAGGGTGGAGGAGATGCTTGGGGCAACAAGAGATAGAGACATGGAAGTCCATGATCACCAACGGCATGCAGCAAGGCACCTGATGATGATCGTTTGATTGGCAGTTTTTCCACACACACAACCAATATACACCTCACTATTGTTTGATTGGCAGAGTCTTTAACACACAAACAACCAATAAATATCTTGCTATCGTTTGATTGGCAGGGTCTTTAACACACAAGCAACCAATAAACACCTCAAAATCATTTGATTGGCACAGTCTTTCCACACACACAACCAATAAACACTTCGCTATCGTTTGATTGGCAGAGTCTTTACCACAAACAACCAATATACGCATCGCTATCATTTGATTGGCAGAGTCTTTAACACACAAATAACCAATAAACACCTTGTTATCATTTGATTGGCAGAGTCTTTACCACAAACAACCAATAAACACCTCGCTATCATTTGATTGGCAGAGTCTTTACCACAAACAACCAATAAACACCTCGCTATCATTTGATTGGCAGGGTCTTTAATACACAAACAACCAATAAACACCTCGCTATCATTTGATTGGCAGAGTCTTTACCACAAACAACCAATAAACACCTGGCTATCATTTGATTGGAAGAATCTTTACCACAAACAACCAATAAACACCTTGTTATCGTTTGATTGGCAGACTCTTAACCAGAAATAACCAACAGACACATTATTGCGGTAATGATCATGCATTAAAACAAAAAATCAATCAACTTCTCACCAATGAGTGAGAGGCAGGCTTTTAGTTTGACCAATCACTAATCAAATACATGATGCTGTTTAATATAAATGAAGGGAAGATAGAACCAACAGATACCTAACTGTGTGCTGACTGACAAGCAATTGGCCCGAAACCAACAAATACCTCACTGCACGTTGACTGACAAGCAATTGGCCCAGAACCAACAGATACTTAACTGCACGCTGACTGACAAGCAATTGGCCCAGAACCAACAGATACCTCACTGCGCGCTGACTGACAAGCAATTGGCCCAGAACCAACAGATACCTAACTGCATGCTGACTGACAAGCAATTGGCCCAGAACCAACAAATACCTAACTGCACGCTGACTGACAAGCAATTGGCCCAGAACCAACAGATACCTCACTGCGTGCTGACTGACAAGCAATTGGCCCAGAACCAACAGATATCTAACTGCACGCTGACTGACAAGCAATTGGCCCAGAACCAACAGATATCTAACTGCATGCTGACTGACAAGCAATTGGCCCAGAACCAACAGATACCTCACTGCATGCTGACTGACAAGCAATTGGCCCAGAACCAGCAGACACCTCACTGCATGCTGACTGACAAGCAATTGGCCCAGAAACCAACAGATACCTCACTGCATGCTGACTGACAAGCAATTGACCCTGATCCAACAGACACCTCACTGCATGCTGACTGACAAGAAATTGGCCCAGAACCAGCAGACACCTCACTGCATGCTGACTGACAAGCAATTGACCCTGATCCAACAGACACCTCACTGCATGCTGACTGACAAGCAATTGACCCTGATCCAACAGACACCTCACTGCATGCTGACTGACAAGCAATTGGCCCAGAACCAGCAGACACCTCACTGCATGCTGACTGACAAGCAATTGACCCTGATCCAACAGACACCTCACTGCATGCTGACTGACAAGAAATTGGCCCAAAACCAGCAGACACCTCACTGCATGCTGACTGATAAGTAATTGGCCCAGAACCAACATATACCTAACTGCACGCTCACTGACAAGCAATTGGCCCAGAACCAACAGATACCTCACTGCACGCTGACTGATAAGCAATTGGCCCAGAATCAACAGATATCTAACTGCACACTGACTGATAAGCAATTGGCCCAGAATCAACAGATATCTAACTGCACACTGACTGATAAGCAATTGGCCCAGAATCAACAGATATCTAACTGCACACTGACTGATAAGCGATTGGCCCAGAATCAACAGATATCTAACTGCACACTGACTGATAAGCGATTGGCCCAGAATCAACAGATATCTAACTGCACGCTGACTGACAAGCAACTGGCCCTGATCCAACAGATACCTCACTGCATGCTGACTGACAAGCAATTGGCCCAGAATCAACAGATTCTACTGCACACTGACTGATAAGCGATTGGCCCATCACTGATTATAGAGAATGAAACTGATGTTGTTCATAAATTTAATCTGTTCTTCTTTTTGTTCTGATTTCTGTAGTATGTGTGTGTGTGTGAATGAATGTATGTATGTATGTATGTATGTATGTATGTATGTATGTATGTATGTACGTATGTACATAGTATGTATGTATGTATGTATGTATGTATGTATGTATGTATGTATGTATATGTGAGTGTGTGTGTGTGTGTCTGTGAATGTGTGTGTGTGTGTGTGAATGTGTGTGTGTGTGTGTGTGTGTGTGTGTGTGTGTGTGTGTGTGTGTGTGTGTGTGGTGTGTGCTTTCGCGAAATATAAAGCGAAAGAGAGAGAGGGAGAGAGACAGAGACAGAGAGAGAGAGAGACAGAGAGAGAGAGACAGACAGAGAGAGACAGACAGAGAGAGACAGACAGACAGAGAGAGAGAGAGAGAGAGAGAGAAGAAGACAGAGAGAGAGAGAGAGAGAGAGAGAGAGAGAGAGAGAAGAGAGAGGAGAGAGAAGAGAGAGAGGAGGAGAAGAGAGGTAAACAAACATAAAAAAGCCGCCACAAAAAGACGAAGACAGTGGGTAAGATAAGAGCACAGACATGTAAAAACACCTAGTAACACAACAAACATATGAAACCAATACACAAAACCTAACACAACAAATATCCGCTTGGCAGTTATGTAAAACGCAGAAACTGCAACAGAAAAAAACAACAACTCAACCTCTGATTATTCAGGTATGTCTTGTGCAATAAGACGAATGTCTCTTTCTGTGTTCTCTCTCTCGTGTTGTGTGTGTTGTTGTGTTGTGTGTGTGTGTGTGTGTGTGTGTGTGTGTGTGTGTGTGTGTGTGTGTGTGTGTGTATGTGTGTGTGTGCGTGCGTGTGTGTGTGTTTGTGTGTGAGTATATGTATGTGTGTGTGTGCGTGTTGTGTGTGTGTGTGTGTGTGTTTGTGTGTGTGTGTCTGTGTGTGTGAGTATGTGTATGTGTGTGTTGTGTGTTGTGTGTATGTGTGTGTGTCGTTGTGTCGGTCTTGCGTCGCGTGTGTGTGCGTCCTTGCGGAGTGGTGGTGTGGGGTTGTGTGTGTGTGTCCTGTCTTTGTGCAGATATGATTGTCTGTATATGCTATTGTGTGTTCGCTTCTTTGTGTGTGTATATGTTTCGTGTTTGTTTTGCGTGTTGTTGTGTGTGTGCTGCGGTGCGTGCGTGCGTGCGTATGTGTGTGTTGTGTGTGTGTGTGTGCGCGCGATATCGTGTGCGTGCGCGATTGTGTGTGTGTGTGTGTGTTTGTGCGTATGTGTTTGTGTGTAAGCGCGCGGGTCCATAAATGTGTGTGCACGTGTATGTGAATGTGCATGTATGTATGTGTGCAGGGGAGTGCACGCGTGCGTGCGTGTGTGTGTGTGTGTGTGTATGCATGTGTATGCGTGCATGTGTGTGTATGCATGTATGTGTGTAGGTGCGTGCATGCGTTCGTGTGTGTATGTATGTGTATGTGTATGTAGGTATGTGTGTATGTGTATATGTGTGTAGGTGCGTACATGCATGCATGCATGCGTGTGTGTGAGTATGTGTGTTGAGTGCGTGTGTGTGTGTGTATGTGTGTAGGTGCGTACATGCATGCATGCATGCGTGCGTTGTGTGGTGAGTGTGTGTGTGTGTGTGTGTGTGTGTGTGTGTGTGTGTGTGTGTGTGTGTGTGTGTGTGTGTGTGTGTGCGTGTGTGTGTGCGTGCGTGCAATACGATAGGTAAAACGAGCCAGCCCCATATAATTACCTGCCATACTGTCCGTCAGAATTAATGGTCTGTTGCATGCAATAAGAGGCCCCCCGAAGCCCGCTGTGCCATGCACAGTCTACACTGAATTGTAAACAAACAGCTAACGGTTAAAGCCAGGAAGGCGGTGGTGGTCGTGGTGGTGGAGGTGGTGGAGGTGGTGGTGATTGTTACTGCTATTTTTGTTTACATGGAACCATATCAGGGCTGTAACTGTCTCATAACATACACAATACCCTGAACGAGGCAAAAAAACAAAACAAAACAAAACAAAAAACAAAAAACCACCACCACCACCACCAACAACAACAAAAAACAAACACAAAACAACAAACAACAACATCAACAACAAAACAAAACAACAACTAACCGACCGACCAACCAAACAAAAACCGGAAAAGAAAATTAAAGTACACATATCAATGCATTCTCGCATACAATCTGGACAAACTCCTGGCGTTGACCACTCCGTCCAATTTATCACACTGGGGATTTAAAAAAAAAAACAGACCTGAATACAAATTTTAACATAACTAAACATACTCAAACAAATTAACAATGGGCCTAAATTACCTAAAACTTGTTTCCGCATATCTCATCATGTCGCTAGAACCAAATGCACTCAATGCCTGTGCCAAGTTATCAATCCTAAGAAGAAAAGTACTTAAGACTTTGTCAAACACATACAGCTGAATGGACCAGCAGGGCAGAAAATGATAGAAAGAATTGACAGAAAGCAAAGTATGGACCAGCAAGGCAGAAAATGATAGAAAGAATTGACAGAAAGCAAAGTATCGATCCAGCAAGGCAGAAAACGATAGGAAGAATGACAGAAAGCAAAGTATGGACCAGCAAGGCAGAAAATGATAGAAAGAATTGACAGAAAGCAAAGTATGGACCAGCAAGGCAGAAAACGACAGGAAGAAATGACAGAAACCAAAGTATGGACCAGCAAGGCAGAAAACGATAGGAAGAAATGACAAAACCAAAGTATGGACCAGCAAGGCAGAAAATGATAGGAAGAAATGACAGAAAGCAAAGTATGGACCAGCAAGGCAGAAAACGATAGGAAGAAATGACAGAAACAAAGTATGGACCAGCAAGGCAGAAAACGATAGGAAGAAATGACAGAAACCACAGTATGGACCAGCAAGGCAGAAAACGAAGGAAGAAATGACAGAAACCAAAGTATGGACCAGCAAGGCAGAAAACGACAGGAAGAAATGACAGAAAGCAAAGTATGGACCAGCAAGGCAGAAAACGATAGGAAGAAATGACAGAAAGCAAAGTATGGACCAGCAAGGCAGAAAACGATAGGAAGAAATGACAGAAAGCAAGTATGGACCAGCAAGGCAGAAAACGATAGAAGAAATGACAGAAAGCAAAGTATGGACCAGCAAGGCAGAAAACGACAGGAAGAAATGACAGAAAACCAAAGTATGGACCAGCAAGGCAGAAAACGACAGGAAGAAATGACACAAACCAAAGTATGGACCAGCAAGGCAGAAAACGATAGGAAGAAATGACAGAAACCAAAGTATGGACCAGCAAGGCAGAAAATGATAGGAAGAAATGACAGAAAGCAAAGTATGGACCAGCAAGGCAGAAAACGATAGGAAGAAATGACAGAAAGCAAAGTATGGACCAGCAAGGCAGAAAACGACAGGAAGAAATGACAGAAACCAAAGTATGGACCAGCAAGGCAGAAAACGATAGGAAGAAATGACAGAAAGCAAAGTATGGACCAGCAAGGCAGAAAACGATAGGAAGAAATGACAGAAAGCAAAGTATGGACCAGCAAGGCAAAAAACGATAGGAAGAAATGACAGAAACCAAAGTATGGACCAGCAAGGCAGAAAACGATAGGAAGAAATGACAGAAAGCAAAGTATGGACCAGCAAGGCAGAAAACGATAGGAAGAAATGACAGAAACCAAAGTATGGACCAGCAAGGCAGAAAGTGATAGGAAGAAATGACAGAAACCAAAGTATGGACCAGCAAGGCAGAAAACGATAGGAAGAAATGACAGAAAGCAAAGTATGGACCAGCAAGGCAGAAAACGATAGGAAGAAATGACAGAAACCAAAGTATGGACCAGCAAGGCAGAAAATGATAGGAAGAAATGACAGAAACCAAAGTATGGACCAGCAAGGCAGAAAACGATAGGAAGAAATGACAGAAACCAAAGTATGGACCAGCAAGGCAGAAAACGACAGGAAGAAATGACACAAACCAAAGGAACAAGGAAGAAACAAAGAGAGTGACAGTAAAGAGGAAATTTCTAGCACAGAATTTCCAGAAGGTGGGCGATACTAATTATACTGAAAGAGCCCCCGGCATCCCCATGGGGGTGCGGGGGGGGGGGGGTTACCCAGCCAAGGATTGAACCTACAGCCCCTGTGTAATGAGCACTGTGCTCTAACAACTGAGCTAACGGGCTACCTACCCCCCCCCCATCCCCACGCTCCCCCCAGGTAAATTTTGAACGTTAATCATAAAATGGTTCTGGGAGATACACACACAAAAAAGTGTTATGTATATCTGGGTCCAGGGCTTACGTGCAGACTGGGTTACTGTGCACAGCTAATCAACGTCTCTGGCATTGCATTACTGCTGCCATTGTCATTGTTGCTTAATTTAAAGCCCCGGTCGACTGAGCAGAGCCATATCAAGGCTTCAATCATTTCAAAAAGTACACCATACCTCAAAGGAGGGAAAAATAATTTTTAAAAAAAAGAAAGAAAAAAAAAAGAAAAAAGAAAAAAAAGAAAAAATGAAGTACACTTTTCAATTCAATTCATATTGCTTATAGCCCAGCCGACCACTAGAGCCATATCAGGGCTAACACCAGGTCAAAAAGAAAAGAACAACCCGTTAAGATAAAAGACAACAGTAAAAACCATGTTCACCATCAACCTTGTAAATCTAAAATGCTATTAAAGAAAAACACGTAAAATCACATCAAGTGAAATCTATTGATCTCTTGTAAAAAACTGGAAAATTGCATCAGGGGGGACATCTCGGAAGAGCATCTTTAAGGAGTCCGCCGTGTAGTGCTTTTGTCTCACATCGTATAAGTCCCAGCAATCGAGGAGGAGGTGTCGGATGCTCAAAGGCTCATCACATGGTATACACCATGGTGCTTCTTCATTTTTCAAAAGGTACGAGTGAGGGTAGGATGTGTGACCCGTGTGTAACTACACAACACTGTCTCTTTCTTACGGTTTCCTGCAGCAGATGGGAGAATTTCTGTCAGGTTAGGGAGGATTTGGAAAAGTTTGTTATATGTCTGTTCATTCCAGTCCTCCTGCCACAGATTTCTTACGCAACTGTGTACTTTCGATTTGACATCTGTGTAAGGGATCAAGGACTTAGACATCTTTATCATTGTAGCCTTCTTGGCCAGGTAGTCGGCCTTTTCATTGCCTCCAATACCAACATGGCCAGGGATCCAGGCAAAAAACAATCCCGTAACCTTCATTTGCAAGAGTAGAATACACTTTAAAGAACTTCACTAGTTCAGGGTGATTAATGTTTCGGCAAGCAATTGCCTGCAAAGCAGAAAGGGAATCAGAAAAAATGAGAAACTCTTTGAGCTTGGATTGGGACACAATTTTTAGTGCCAAAACCAGAGCAGTCAGTTCAATGCATTCGCGCACACGATCTAAGGATAAGCCCCTGACGTTGATCACTCCGTCCAAGTCGTTATATGACCTGAGGATTTACACAAAAACAATACCTGAATATAAATTTATGTAAAACATAACTGAGGACACTAAAACATGTTTATAAAAACAGGCCTAAGTTACCCAAATCTGTTCTGCATATCACATTTCCGTACAGCCAAAATTCACTTAATACCCGATTATCAATTCTAAGAGAAAGTATGTAAGGCCTTATAAAGAGCACATACAGCTGAATGGACCAGCAAGGCAGAAAAAAATGATTGGAAGAAATGACAAGAAAGCTAAAGGAGCAAAGCAGAAACAAAGTGAATGACAGAAAAAAGGAAATTTCTAGCACAGATTTTCCAGAAAGTGGGGATATTATTTACACTGAAAGACCCCCATCCCCCCCCCACCCCCGGCATCTCCACGGGGGGGGGGGGGGGGGAAGACGTACGTGTGCACTAGGTTACTCTGCACATCTAATCAACGTCCGTGGCATTACATTGCTGTTACTGAGGTCTAAACTAACTACTGCGTAGCACGCTACAAGTCAAGTCTACAAACGAACACATAGGGGCGAAATTCACAGAGCCTTCACCGTGGCGAAATGATCAGCGAGACGCGACAGACTACCGACTTGGAGATCATGGATGAAGTGGTTAGTACGCTGGACATCTGAATAGGAGGCCAAGGGTTCGAGCCCCTTTCAGTCAAAAGGAAAACAACAATATTGCCAGCTTTGTTCTTCCTGCCCTGTACCTAGGGCTGGGCATGCGATGTGTTCACTGGGAAGAGGTGAGCAATCAGCGACTGGTTTAACCCTTTGACTCCCATACCCTATCCATCAACTGCAAAAACTTAACCCTCTGACTTCCTCATCCTGTCCACTAGTTTCCTGCAGGGAGCTGGTGGACAGGGTACGGGAATCAAAGGGTCAAAGTTTCAGCTTTGCTAGCATAGTTGGCAATGCAGGATGCTGGTGGACAGGGTGCGGGAGTCAAAGGGTTAACGAAACACAAAAACACCCAGCATGCACGCAATGGACAGTTTCAAAAGCACTTTTTTTTTAACTTCTACCTTGGAAAATACTGTTGTACGGATGCGAGGCGTGGACAGTCAGCAAGCAAAGCCAGAGCAGGATTGAGGCAGCCGAGATGTGGTTTCTCAGAAGAATGTTGAGAGTACCATGGACAGCAAAGAAAACAAACGAGACAGTCTTCATGGAGGCAGACACAAGTCGATCACTGATAAGGAAGATTAGGAAAAGACAAGCAACATTTATAGGCCATTTTATGAGGAAGGGGGATTTGGAGCACCTGGTCACAACGGGAAAGCTGGAGGGAAAGAGAGCACCGGGTTGACCCAGGGAGAGAATGCTGGACGGACTTGCAGGGTGGCTGAGGATGAAGAGGGTGGGGGAGATGCTGGGGGCAACGAGAGATAGAGATGGTTGGAAGTCCATGGTCGCCAACGCCATGCGGCAGGGCACCTGATGATGATGATGATGACCTTGGAAAATATAGCTCTCTCTCTCTCTCTCTCTTCCGGACGAGCCCTCGTATTTTCAAGACCTGGCCAGCTTACGGGTTTATGTGCAGGCCTAACGCATGCGCCACGGTCACCATACACGTGGCACCAGTGACGTTAATGCTTATGGAATTCGTTCCGAGCGCGGAGACGTCATCTCGAGAAACCGAAACTGAAACTGAAACTGAAACTGAAATTGAATCTCTCTCTCTCTCTCTCTCTCTGTGTCTCTCTCTCTCCCCACACACACACAAAACTGGTCTGTTCGCTGGCCATCTTAACATTTCCATCATTCTGGTGGTATGAGCTTTTCACTTCGTAAGTCCTTCTCCGCAATCTTCCCCATTTCAAGGCCTAGCCAGTGCATAGGGTTTAGTGCGGGGCTCAAGGAGTCTGGCAAATCTGAGTGGAGCGCATATGAAACTGCCCCAGCTCAATGAATCCCGCTTGAACAAACTCTGAACTCTAAACTGCCTCTACTCTGCCCCTGAAATAAAATTATACCAGTTGTTATCTCCGTCAACGTCCCATCCTTCCATCATCATCATCATCATCATCACCATCACCATCATCATCATCATCATGTGCCCTGCCGCATGGCGTTGGGGATCATGGCCCTCCATACAAATCTATCCCTTGTCGCTGCGAGTACTTCTCCCACCCTCTCTCTGTCTTCAGCCACTCTGCAAGTCCGTCCAGTATTTTCTCCCTGGGTCTACCTGGTGTTCTCTTTCCCTCCAGCTTTCCTGTTGTGACCAGGTACTCTTATTCCCCTTCCCTCATAATGTGTCCTATAAATGTTGCTCGTCTTTTCCTAATCTTCTCTATTAATGATCTTCTTGTGTCTGCCTCCTTCAAGACTGTCTCGTTTGTTTTCATTTCTGTCCAAGGAACTCTCAACATTCTTCTTAGAAATCACTCTTGAACACAGGCCAAACGCCAAACGACTTCTTTACAGAATTGTGTATGTTTTGAAACGGTTATAGCGCTGATAGGGCTCTATGAAGTCGCCTAGGTTTTAAACAAATATAACAATAACGATAATAATAACAATACAGGAAAGCAGGAGGGAAAGAGAACATCAGGTAGACCCAGGGAGAAAATACTGGAGGGACTTGCAGGGTGGCTGAGGACAGAGAGGGTGTCCTGGAGATGTACCTGCAGGGATAGGGGATAGATTCATGTGGAGGGCCGTGATCACCAACGCTATGCCGCAGGACACATGATGGTGTTGACGATAACAAAACACTTAACATTATAGTCTTAATCTTGAACGGTGAACACGGTTTTTAAGTGTCTTTTATCTTAACCGGGTTGTCGTTTTTTGACGTGATGTTAAGCTTTGATATGGTCTAGTAGTCGGCTGGGCCATCATCATCATCATCATCATCATCATCATCATCATCATCATCATCATCATCATCATCATCATCAAGTGCCCTTCCACATGGTGCTGGCGATCATGGCCCTCCATATGCATCTATCCCTTGTTGCCGCAAGCACAGCTTCCACCCTCTCCGTCCTCAGCCATTCTGCAAGTCCGTCCAATGTTTTTTTCCCTGAGTCTACATGGTGCTCTCTTTTTCTCTCCAGCTTTCCTGTTGTGACCAGGTGATCTAAGGCTGGGCTATAAGCAATATGAACGTGATGGCCTCAATCTGAGTCAAGACATAAAGTAGTCCGTTCCATGACTTAAAACCGTGGTAGCCTGATACAGAGGGTACTAAGTCGCAGGTGACCTGTGTACATTTTTGTTGCCGGTCGTGGGAGACCCCGCTGTCGGCTGCGCGAATAAC
>JAPXFY010000030.1:12521775-12524275 GCA_030674185.1 Monoplex corrugatus | reverse complement strand
CAAAAAGTACACCATACCTCAAAGGAGGGAAAAATAATTTTTAAAAAAAAAGAAAAAAAAAAAGAAAAAAGAAAAAAAGAAAAAATGAAGTACACTTTTCAATTCAATTCATATTGCTTATAGCCCAGCCGACCACTAGAGCCATATCAGGGCTAACACCAGGTCAAAAAGAAAAGAACAACCCGTTAAGATAAAAGACAACAGGTAAAAACCATGTTCACCATCAACCTTGTAAATCTAAAATGCTATTAAAGAAAAACACGTAAAATCACATCAAGTGAAATCTATTGATCTCTTGTAAAAACTGGAAAATTGCATCAGGGGGGGACATCTCGGAAGAGCATCTTTAAGGAGTCCGCCGTGTAGTGCTTTTGTCTCACATCGTATAAGTCCCAGCAATCGAGGAGGAGGTGTCGGATGCTCAAAGGCTCATCACATGGTATACACCATGGTGCTTCTTCATTTTTCAAAAGGTACGAGTGAGGGTAGGATGTGTGACCCGTGTGTAACCTACACAACACTGTCTCTTTCTTACGGTTTCCTGCAGCAGATGGGAGAATTTCTGTCAGGTTAGGGAGGATTTGGAAAAGTTTGTTATATGTCTGTTCATTCCAGTCCTCCTGCCACAGATTTCTTACGCAACTGTGTACTTTCGATTTGACATCTGTGTAAGGGATCAAGGACTTAGACATCTTTATCATTGTAGCCTTCTTGGCCAGGTAGTCGGCCTTTTCATTGCCTCCAATACCAACATGGCCAGGGATCCAGGCAAAAACAATCCCGTAACCTTCATTTGCAAGAGTAGAATACACTTTAAAGAACTTCACTAGTTCAGGGTGATTAATGTTTCGGCAAGCAATTGCCTGCAAAGCAGAAAGGGAATCAGAAAAAATGAGAAACTCTTTGAGCTTGGATTGGGACACAATTTTTAGTGCCAAAACCAGAGCAGTCAGTTCAATGCATTCGCGCACACGATCTAAGGATAAGCCCCTGACGTTGATCACTCCGTCCAAGTCGTTATATGACCTGAGGATTTACACAAAAACAATACCTGAATATAAATTTATGTAAAACATAACTGAGGACACTAAAACATGTTTATAAAAACAGGCCTAAGTTACCCAAATCTGTTCTGCATATCACATTTCCGTACAGCCAAAATTCACTTAATACCCGATTATCAATTCTAAGAGAAAGTATGTAAGGCCTTATAAAGAGCACATACAGCTGAATGGACCAGCAAGGCAGAAAAAAATGATTGGAAGAAATGACAAGAAAGCTAAAGGAGCAAAGCAGAAACAAAGTGAATGACAGAAAAAAGGAAATTTCTAGCACAGATTTTCCAGAAAGTGGGGATATTATTTACACTGAAAGACCCCCATCCCCCCCCCACCCCGGCATCTCCACGGGGGGGGGGGGGGGGGAAGACGTACGTGTGCACTAGGTTACTCTGCACATCTAATCAACGTCCGTGGCATTACATTGCTGTTACTGAGGTCTAAACTAACTACTGCGTAGCACGCTACAAGTCAAGTCTACAAACGAACACATAGGGGCGAAATTCACAGAGCCTTCACCGTGGCGAAATGATCAGCGAGACGCGACAGACTACCGACTTGGAGATCATGGATGAAGTGGTTAGTACGCTGGACATCTGAATAGGAGGCCAAGGGTTCGAGCCCCTTTCAGTCAAAAGGAAAACAACAATATTGCCAGCTTTGTTCTTCCTGCCCTGTACCTAGGGCTGGGCATGCGATGTGTTCACTGGGAAGAGGTGAGCAATCAGCGACTGGTTTAACCCTTTGACTCCCATACCCTATCCATCAACTGCAAAAACTTAACCCTCTGACTTCCTCATCCTGTCCACTAGTTTCCTGCAGGGAGCTGGTGGACAGGGTACGGGAATCAAAGGGTCAAAGTTTCAGCTTTGCTAGCATAGTTGGCAATGCAGGATGCTGGTGGACAGGGTGCGGGAGTCAAAGGGTTAACGAAACACAAAAACACCCAGCATGCACGCAATGGACAGTTTCAAAAGCACTTTTTTTTTAACTTCTACCTTGGAAAATACTGTTGTACGGATGCGAGGCGTGGACAGTCAGCAAGCAAAGCCAGAGCAGGATTGAGGCAGCCGAGATGTGGTTTCTCAGAAGAATGTTGAGAGTACCATGGACAGCAAAGAAAACAAACGAGACAGTCTTCATGGAGGCAGACACAAGTCGATCACTGATAAGGAAGATTAGGAAAAGACAAGCAACATTTATAGGCCATTTTATGAGGAAGGGGGATTTGGAGCACCTGGTCACAACGGGAAAGCTGGAGGGAAAGAGAGCACCGGGTTGACCCAGGGAGAGAATGCTGGACGGACTTGCAGGGTGGCTGAGGATGAAGAGGGTGGGGGAGATGCTGGGGGCAACGAGAGATAGAGATGGTTGGAAGTCCATGGTCGCCAACGCCATGCGGCAGGGCACCTGATGATGATGATGATGACCTTGGAAAATAT
>JAPXFY010000030.1:12501775-12506775 GCA_030674185.1 Monoplex corrugatus | reverse complement strand
TGTTCTGATTTTTTTTCTTTGCTTTTTTATTTTTCTTCTCTCCTTTTTCTTTTAAAAAAGCATTATTAACAAAGTCTTGAATATTGAAGAGCTTGCGTATTTAGGAATATGACACCTTTATACATATAGAGAAGCTTATCTTGTAAAACCAGGAAGAAGAGCGAGCGTGGGTAAGCACACCGCACACGCACGCGCGCGCGCGCGCACACACACACACACACATCTGCGCACATGCACGCACACATACACCACACGAGGGCGGGGTGGGGGGGGGTAGACGAATGGGAAACTACCGACCTGCTTGTGGGAGGTCATAGAGCTGTTGAGCTGCCAGTTAACCGGGGTTCAAATCCTAGTGTCATTATCTTCTTCTACTTCTTTCGTTTTCGGCAAGGTTGTCGGCGAGGACAAGGAAGACAAGAATCTGCAGAGCGAGTATTTTGAGAAATACCTTCTGAACATGGAAAGTGTGTTTTCGAGTAGGAAGAATGGGTCTCTCTCTGTCTCTGTCTCTCTCCCTCTCTCTGTGTCTCTTTCCCTCTGTCTGTGTGTCTCTTTCTGTCTCAGTCTGTCTCTCACTCACTCTCTCTTTCTCTTTCACATGCAGTCACACACACACGCACACACACCCACACACCCAGAAGACACACACACACAGAGGACACACACACACACACACACAACTTACGCATCACATACACACGCATACACACACTACACACAAACAGACAGACAGACACACACCACACACACTCTCATACCCCCCTCACCCCCATCACCACACACATACATCACACACTCTCACCCCCCCTCCCACACACACACAAAACACACACCACTCACACACATCACACACACTCTCATACCCCTCCCCACATCACACACATACACACACACACACACACAAACACACACACATCACACACTCTCACCCCCCCCACACCACATACAAACACACACCACACACACACATCACACTCTTATACCCCCTCCCCACATCACACAAACACACAAAAACACACACACACACACACAAACACACACACATATCACGCATTCTTACACCCCCACCACACACACCACAATACACCACACACACACACACTCAACCCCCCCCCCACACACACCACACACATACACATCACACACACATCACACACACATACACATCACACACACACTCACCACCACCACCCCACACACACACCACACATCACACACACACTCAACCTCCCCCCGCCCCCGCACGCACACACCCACACACATACACATATCACGCACTCTCAACCCCACCCCCCACCCCCCCACACACACACCACACACACACACACATGTGTCCCTGTTCAAAAGGTTATCAAGAAGGTGAAAGAAAACAACATTTGAAGAGCAGGCTGTGAGAAGGGAAGGAAAGGTAAGAAGCAGATCTCAAGTAGAAACGGCGTTTCCCCCCCCCCCCCCACAAAGACATACAGGGACTCGTGCACGCGCACATGTACACACACACAGACAGACAGACACACACGTGTACACACACACACACGTACACACACACATACACACACACACACACACACACGTACACACACACACACACACCGCGGGCGCGCGCGCACACACACACACACAGACAACACGTACACACTCACACACAACTGTGCAAGTAGACAGTGAGGGAGAAGAAGAAAAGGGACATGAAGAGAGAGGAGGGAAGGAAGGGAGGAGAGAGAGAGAGAGAAGAGAGAGCAAGAGAGCGAGAGAGACAGAGACAGGCACAGAGAGAGAGAGAAAGAGAAGAGAGAAAGAGAGCAAGAGAGCGAGAGAGACAGAGACAGGCAGAGAGAGAGAGAGAGAAAGAGAGAGCAAGAAAGCGAGAGAGACAGAGACAGAGACAGGCAGAGAGAGAGAGAGAGAGAAAGAGAGAAAGAGAGAGAAAGAGAGCGAGAGAAACAGACAGAGACAGGCAGAGAGAAAGAGAGAAAGAGAAAGCAAGAGAGCGAGAGAGACAGACAGAGACAGGCAGAGAGAGAGACAGACAGACACAGACAGACACAGAGAGCAAGAGAGAGAGAGAGACAGACAGACAGACAGACAGAGAATGTGATATAGAGATGGATTGAGAGAAAGGGAAGAGGAAGAGACAGACAAAGAGAGAAAGAAAGGGAAAAAGAGAGATCAGGCATCACAGACAGACAAGCAGGCTAACAGACATGCACACACATGCTTACACACACACAACACACAGATAAGATAGATAGATAAATAGACATATAGATAGAAATAGATAGATAGATAGATAAAGAGAGAGGGAGACAAACAGACAGACAGAGAGACGGAGAAAATGCCCACCCTACTTATGTATGTTTCTCTCTCTCTCTTTCTCTCTCTCTCTCTCTCTCTCTGTATGTGCAAGCATGTGTGTGTGTGTGTGTGTGTGTGGTGTGTGTGTGTGTGTGTGGTGTGTGTGTGTGTGTGTGTGTGTGTGTGTGTGTGTGTGTGCATGTCTGTCTGCCTGCATGTCTGTCTGCCTGCATGTCTGTGTATGGTGCGTGTGTGTGTGGTGTGTGTGTGTGTGTGTGTAATCTATAAAAGCGTGTATGAAGACATCTGCGCGCGCACGGGCATGTGCACATGCGCACGTGGATTTGCCTACTGATATGTATGATTTACTGCATAGCATATATTGCCTTCTATACTCTCTTGTCGTGTCGTGGAAAGGAGGACTTGGGAGAGTGTGAATGCCAGGGGTGTGACGATTTATTGTCTCATTATATGTGTTGCTACAACCGTATTCATTATGATAAACAAATAAACAAATAAAAGAAAGAAAGAAAGAAAGAAAGAAAGAAGGAAAGAAAGATGTAAATAATTAAACTTCGAAAGAATGGGATAAAATCTAAGAGTAAATTCTTCATAAAAAAAAAGACAGACATTTAGAAAGAAAGGAGACTTAGAGATTTAGAGAGAGAGAGATTAGAGATTCAGAGAGAGAGATTTAGAGAGAGAGAGAGACTTGATGGGCGCCGGATTTAAGTGGTTAAGACGGCGGGCGCGGGATATAAGTGGTTAAGAGAATATATATAATATTGTGTGTGTGTGTTGGTAGGTGTGTGTGTGTGTGTGTGTGTGTGTGTGTGTGTGTGTGTGTGTGTGTGTGTGTGTGTGTGTGTGTGTGTGTGTGTAACTGAAGTGAATACCAGAGGAAAACGTGAACAAGTGAAATAAGCCCATCACGGCCAAAATGTCCTGTCAAACGACTTGACAAGGTTTAAACCAACAAAATTAAATTAGATTAAAGGAGAAAAGTATAAACTGATCTGAATTCTTCTCTAAACAGACTATTCTATGTCAAGATGTTCGTGTGTTAAGCCTTAGTACTGGCTGCTCCCTTAAATATGATATGATACTGCACAAGTGTAACATCAGAAGGAACCCATTAATTTGTGTGTGCGTGGTGTGTGTGTGCGTGTGTGTGTGTGTGTGTGTGTGTGTGTGTGTGTGTGTGTGTGTGTGTGTGTGTGTGTTGTGTGTGTGTGTGTACATGTATGTACATGCATATGTGCGTTGTGGGTATATATGTAAAAAAAATCACCCATTGCAATCTTTCTAATATAGACTTATTACCTATGACAGATTACTCCACTGTCTCTCTCTCTCTCTCTTTTCTTTCTCGCTCTCTGTCTCTTTGTCACCGTCTTCTGTCTGTCTGTCTGTCTTCTTCTCTCTCTCTCTCTCTTTCTCTGTCCCTGTCACACAACACACCCTCTCTCTGTTTCTGTCACTGTCTGTCTGTATCTCTTTCTCTCCCTCTTTCTAAAACACAGATACAGGCACCTGCACGCGCACCATACACACACACAAACACACACACGCACAAGAGAGAGAGAGAGGGGGGGGGGAAAGAGACAGACAGACAGACAGACACACATACACACACACAGATACAGACATACACACAGGCAGACACTCTGTCTCCATCCCTCCCTCCCTCATCCTCACTCTCTCTCTCTCTCCTTCCCTCTTCCTCTCTCTGTCTCTCTCTCTCTGTCTCTCTTTGTCTGTCTCTCTCTCTCTTATATATATATATATAATTATATGTATATGCATATATATAGATATATATATGTATATATACAAATATATTTGTATTTTGAAACATTGTTGCATGTTTTGGTATTGTCATCTTTACATTTCAAAGAAAAGAACCCACCGAGCAAGGGTGAGGAAAACAAAAACAAAACAAAACAAAAAAACAAAACAAAAACAAAAGAATAAAATCACAATACTTAGCTGGAAGGGCAAAAAAAAACAATGTTTCAAAATACAAAGATATTTGTATATATACGTATATATATATATCTATATATGTCTATACATATAATTATATATATATATTTATATATATATATATATATGTATTATAATATATATATATATATAATATATATATATATATATTATATATATATAATATAAGAGAGAGAGAGAGAGAGAGAGAGAGAGATACAGTGAGCAGGTGCCTGTGTCTGTGTTTTTGAAAGAGGGAGAGAAAGAGATACAGACAGACTGAGACAGTTCACACACACACACACACAAAACAACAAAACAAACAAAAACAAAACAAAACAAAAGAAACAAAAACAAAAAAATACCACCCAACACACACACAAAGAGAGAGAGAGAGAGAGAGAGAGAGAGAGAGAGAGAGAGAGAGAGAGAGAGAGAGAGAGAGAGAGAATAGGTTGAACTGGTTGCACGGTTGCTGTTTTTGAGAAACGTTTACCTGAGTTCGCATACCATACAAGCCTCTGGCTTTCAAACAGAATTTCCTTGCCAGCTTTTTCTTCACATTTCACGCACTAAAAAATATAGATTCACCCGATAAATGCCTATGCTGAGCCTGCCTTGACAGTGTTTGAATGAATGGATCTCTTTTGTTTAAAAAAAGTGGTTGGTAGTTGTGGTGGTGGTGGTAGCTAATGGTGGTGGTGGTTGTGGGAAGT
>JAPXFY010000030.1:12494275-12496775 GCA_030674185.1 Monoplex corrugatus | reverse complement strand
AGTCAAAACACCCCAGACAGACCCTCAGTCATCTTTTCAGCTCCTAGTGCTGTTCGACTGACTGCGAGTTAAGACTGATTTCGTGGTGGGAGGTCACATATGTAAATATATTTTATATATACACACACACACACACACATATTATATATATATATATAGTTGGTTGGCTAGTAGCCGAAGCGGTGACGTCAAAGTCTTTTACATTTTCCATCACGAATTGGAACACAGTATGACCTAGTGCTTCCGACTAGTACCATTCCCTCCTCCCTACCTCCCCCCCCCCCCCTGCCCCCACCTTTTTTCTTTTTAAATTAGAAACTTAAGCGGTGACGTCAAACAAAGTTTTTAACATTTTACATCACGGAATTGGAACACTGTGTGACCTAGCGCTTCCAACTAGTACAATCTAACCCCCCATTCCTCCCCTCATTCCACCCCCCCCCCCCCCAACCCAAGTCAATCCATTCCAGTGCCCTTGTGGAGAAGAAGCTGACCAGACAGCAGAATATATTCTCTAGGACTGACTGCGCATCAGAAATAGCCGGCAGAATTGGCCAAGCCAAAACAGAATTCAAGAAGATGACAAGCATTCTTACCAACAAATGCCTATCAATTAACATCAGGAAGAGAGTTCTTGAATGTTATATAGAACCAATACTGTTGTACGGATGCGAGGCGTGGACAGTCAACAAACAAAGCCAGAACAAGATTGAGGCAGCTGAGATGTGGTTTCTAAGAAGAATGTTGAGGGTTCCATGGACAGCAAAGAAAACAAACGAGACAGTCTTGATGGAGGCAGACACAAGTAGATCACTCATAAGGAAGATTAGGAAAAGACATTCAACATTTATAGGCCATTTTATGAGGAAGGGGATTTGGAGCACCTGGTCACAACGGGAAAGCTGGAGGGAAAGACAGCACCGGGTAGACCCAGGGAGAAAATGCTGGACGGACTTGCAGAGTGGCTGGGGACGAGGAGGGTGGGGGAGATGCTAGGGGCAACGAGAGATAGAGGCAGATGGAAGTCCATGATCGCCAACGCCATGCGGCAGGGCACCTGATGATGAGGAGGAGGACTGACTGCGAGCGCTTCATATCATATGGTAGCATCCTACTTGGAGAATCCGACGATAGCATTGGAATCTCACACTGCAACTGACATTTTTCAAAGCCACTGTGAGCAATATTCTTATAGCTAGTCCTCATATGCTCTGAGAGTGGTAGGACTTTAAACTCAACAAAACTGAACCAGGGCT
Organism: Monoplex corrugatus; assembly: GCA_030674185.1. NCBI lineage: Eukaryota > Metazoa > Mollusca > Gastropoda > Littorinimorpha > Ranellidae > Monoplex > Monoplex corrugatus. Next base: position 12,495,519 of record JAPXFY010000030.1, on the reverse strand, counting down.
TAAAACAGGAGGAAAAAACCCACTGAAACTAGGGGGGTCGGGGGGGGGGGGGGGGCAAATCAGGGGCCATAACTTGCGCGCCGTTGCTATGAACGCTTGCAAGCCGATCACGGATGCCTTGCTCCTTTTTTTTTATTTATTTATTTTTTTAACAAACCGAAATCGCGGAATTCCGCCTAGACGCGGAACGTTTAAGCCCTGTGAACAGAACAGCGAGCGCTTCCGGTCACTGAGGGACGAGATCTGATTGTCTCCCTTCAGCTTTACAGGAGAAGTCGAAAGCTTACGGAGTTGTGGACGGCGTAGTCGGCCATGTCTCTTGTCGCTCCACTTGATAGTGGTGACAATCGTTCCTGCAGGAAGCTGGTGGATAGGGTCAGGAAGTCAAAGGGTATAAGTTTTTTTTTTGCAAGCTGATGCATAGGGTACGGGAGCCACAGTTTTAAAATATCACGAATGAATGAATGAAGACGAGAAGGGAAGAGTAGAATAGAATGAAGGGAAAAATAGCTACCTATGTATTGATATGGAATATAATGAAGGGGAAAATAGCTACCTATGTATTGATATGGAATATAATGAAGGGAAAATAGCTACCTATGTATTGATATGGAATATAATGAAGGGAAAATATCTACCTATGTATTGATATGGAATATAATGAAGGAAAAATATCTACCTATGTATTGATATGGAATATAATGAAGGGGAAAATATCTACCTATGTATTGATATGGAATATAATGAAGGGGAAAATAGCTACCTATGTATTGATATGAGTATAGATCCATCGAACTCTCTCTCTCTGTCTCTCTCTCTCTCTCTCTGTCTGTCTCTCTGTCCGTCTGTCTGTCATGTATGTATGTATGTATGTATGTATGTATATATGTGTGTACGCATGTATGTATGTATGATGTATGTATGTATGTGTGTATGTATGTATGTATGTATGCGTGTGTATGTGTGCATGTATGCGTGTGTATGTGTAAGTGTATGTGTGTATGTGTGTAGATATGTATGTATGTATGTATACGTGTATACTTGTATGTGTGTGTATGTATATATGTAGTATGTATGTATGTATGTACATATGCATGCTTGTATGTATGTATGTATGTTTTGTATGTACACATGTATGTATACTTGTATATGTGTTGTATGTATGTAGGGTATGCTTGTATGCATGTATGTACATATGTATACATGTCTGCCTGTCTGTATATATATATATATGTATGTATGCT
>JAPXFY010000030.1:12466775-12469275 GCA_030674185.1 Monoplex corrugatus | reverse complement strand
GTGTGTCTGTGTGAGTGTGTGTCTTGTGTGTGTCTGTCTGTATGTGTCTGTATGCGTGTGTGTGTGTCTGTGTGCGTGCGTGTGTGTTGTGTGTGTGTTATGAGAAAGTATGTAAGACTTTATCGAACACATACAGACGAGTGTACCAGCAAGGCAGAAAATGACAGGAAGAAATGACAGAAAGCAAAGGGACAAGGCAGAAACAAAGAGAGTGACAGAAAAGAGGAAATTTATGGCACACAATGGCACACAATTTCCAGAAGGTGGGGATGCTGTTTATACTGAAAAAGCCCCCCCCCCCCCCCCCGGCATCCCCACAAGGGTTAATTTCTGATTAGGAGAACAAAAATATAAATAGATAAACAAAATACATAAAATAATATATATATAAATAACTTAATTTGAAAATAACTGAATAGCTACATCAAAAATCAACCAGTCAATCAATCGATCAATCAATCGATCAATCAATCAATCAATCAGTCAGTCAGTCAATCAATCGACCAATCAATCAACAGAGGGAAAATGAGAAGAAAGAAAGAAAGAAAGAAAGAAAGAAATCCAAAGTTCCTTCTCTGAAAAAGAAAAAAGAATGTATGGCCTGAAAGTACTGCATGACTTTGAAAGTCCTCATTTTTATGAAACCACAAAATTTATCTAACAAAACATAGCGACGTTTTCAAGTCCCTAGATTAAAGACATTTTCAAGTGCCTGCATATTAAACATGTTCAAGTGCTAGAATAATCAGGGCTTAAAACAGGAGGAGGAAAAAACCCACTGAAATAGGAGGGTCCGGGGGAGGGGGGGGGGGGAGGGGCAAATCAGGAGCCATAACTTGCGCGCCGTTTGCTATGAACGCTTGCAAGCCGATCACGGATGCCTTGCTCCTTTCGTTTTTTTTTTTTTTTTTTTTTTTTGACAAACCGAAATCGCGGAATTCCGCCCAGACGCGGAACGTTTTAAGCCCCGCTAGATACTGGACGTGTTCAAGTGCCTTGACAATAGATATTTTCAGTGCCACCTTTTACTGTTCTCGAGTGCTAGACAGTAGGCTTTTCAAGTACCCAGATACTAGACTTTGTTCAAGGGTTAGCTAGGCACTAGATGTTTTTAAGTGCCTAGGTAATAACAGATGCTGTCAAGAGAGCCTAGTTACTAGACATTTTAAATGCCAGATACAATATTTTTTTCAAGTACTAGATACTGGGACGTTTGCAAGTCCTAGATATAGATGTTTTCAAGAGTTTGAATACTAGACGTTTTCGAATGCGTGGATAACAAGACATTTTTGAGTGTTGGATAACAGATTTTTCAAGTGCTAGATAATAGATAATTTCAAGTGTCTAGATAATACACGTTTTCAAGTGCCAAGGTACTAGACTTCTCAAGCGCTTAGGCAATAGACGTTTTGAGTGCCTAGATCAGAGACGTTTTCAAGCACGTGATCCTACGCACTTGGGGGAGAAGAGTGGCAGAATGGTTCAGACGTTCGCCTGCCAATAACTAAACTCGAGGTTCAGGGTTCGATGCCCGTAGAGGCCTCGATTTTTCTCCTCAGTTTGACCGGAAAAATCGAACTGAACGTCTCTAGGGCCTTCGGAAGGGGACGAAAAACGAGTCGGACCCGTGTGCCTTCTGGCTGCGCACGCTAAAGATCCCACGGCAGTTGAAAATTGCGAAGAGCACGGCATTTCCTGGGTGCCATGGTATAAAAACTCTAGAGAGATGGGTTGATTTTCCCAGGTCTCACCCCTTGAAGACTAATTAACTTTCTTGTCTTTCTGAGTTTTGATTTGAAAAAAGTGAATATGAAGATGAATTTGAAGCGGAGGAGAGAGAGAGGGATGGGTGCCGTCCTCGTGGTGCTGGCCCCGGGAAACGTTGAGGTCTCTGCCATCTCACTTCCCTACGACCCCAGGGTTACGGAACTACTTAAGTAGACCCAGAACTGGCCAGCTCGTGGGTTTATGTGCAGGCTTAAGGCGTGTGCTGTGAAGAGAACAATCTTTGTATCTAAAGCTTCAAAATTGAAGAGGACAGTCTTTGATATCTGAAGCTGAAAAATTTGAAGAGAACAATCTTTGAATTTAATATGTCTTATTGAAAAAATACACAACTTTATGTGTTCACTGTTGAAAAGATAAATGTATGTTGACGTTCTGAATTTGAAAACGAAAGCCCCGGATATTACGAATTTGCATGTTCATAATTCGGGAGGAAAAAACATGCTACGATATGACTTTCAGATAAAACATTTCAACAACAACAAAAACACACACATACATACAGACACGTAACCACACACACACACACACACACACACACACACACATACACACACGCAGTGAAAAGACGTTAAATCAAAGAAAAGAACGAACGAACAACACACACACACACACACACACACACACAATTAACCATTAACCATTTCTAACTTTCCTCTTTTCTCGTCATGTATCCTTTTGTTGTTGTTGTTGTTGTTGTTTTTGTTGTTGTTTT
>JAPXFY010000030.1:12461201-12463701 GCA_030674185.1 Monoplex corrugatus | reverse complement strand
TTGTTGTGTTGTGCTGTACTGTGTTGTGCTGTACTGTGTTGTGCTGTGCTGTGATTGTTGTGTTGTGCTGTACTGTGTTGTGCTGTACTGTGTTGTGCTGTGCTGTGATTGTTATGTTGTGCTGTACTGTGTTGTGCTGTGATTGTTGTTGTGCTGTACTGTGTTGTGCTGTGATTGTTGTTGTGCTGTACTGTGTTGTGCTGTACTGTGTTGTGCTGTGCTGTGATTGTTGTGTTGTGCTGTACTGTGTTGTGCTGTACTGTGTTGTGCTGTGCTGTGATTGTTGTGTTGTGCTGTACTGTGTTGAGCTGTGCTGTGATTGTTGTGTTGTGCTGTGATTGTTGTGTTGTGCTGTACCGTGCTTGGGCTGTGATTGTTGTGTTGTGTTGTGCTGTACTGTGTTGTGTTGTGCTGTGTTGTGCTGTACTGTGTTGTGTTGTGCTGTGATCAGGGCTGTTAGTGGTAAAATCTGTTTTTCCCTGAAAATTGGCCGGGGTCCAGGGGCCGCCCAGGCCACGGTGGGGTCCAGGGGCAACGCCCCGGTGGGGGGTGCAGGGGGCGAAGCCCCCCGCCGAAAATTGAAAATATGACATTTTGAAGCCAATCAGAGGGCCTATCCTGGCAGCAAACTGGGTAATTTTTAGTTCACAAAAAATTAACAAATCAATGGATCAATTTGTGTTTAGAGTAAACACCTCGGAGTCGAATTAATCGCATTTGAAGAAAACTTCCGGAACTTCGCACAGAATTGTGGGAAGGATAACTCGTGGCCAACTTCGGTAGGAGTTGTTTCCCTTGAACTAAGACCATCCTTTCGTCTGCTCTGTTCTGCCGTCGATCGCGGTTCTTGGTTTTTTTTTGGTTTTTTTTTTTTTTTGCTTTTTTCTTTCTTTCGCGGAAGCACTTTGACTTTCCCTGAAATGGGATCACTGTATTCGCGGATTTCCGCGAAATCGCTGAACTCTAACAGCCCTGTGTGATTGTTGTGTTGTGCTGTACTGTGTTGTGCTGTACTGTGTTGTGTTGTGCTGTGATTGTTGTGTTGTGCTGTACCATGCTTGTGCTGTGATTGTTGTGTTGTGTTGTGCTGTACTGTGTTGTGTTGTGCTGTACTGTGTTGTGTTGTGCTGTGATTGTTGTGTTGTGCTGTACTGTGTTGTGCTGTACTGTGTTGTGTTGTGCTGTGATTGTTGTGTTGTGCTGTACTGTGTTGTGCTGTACTGTGTTGTGTTGTGCTGTACTGTGTTGTGTTGTGCTGTGATTGTTGTGCTGTGCTGTACTGTGTTGTGTTGTGCTGTGATTGTTGTGTTGTGCTGTACTGTGTTGTGTTGTGCTGTGATTGTTGTGCTGTGCTGTACTGTGTTGTGCTGTACTGTGTTGTGTTGTGCTGTACTGTGTTGTGTTGTGCTGTGATTGTTGTGTTGTGCTGTACTGTGTTGTGCTGTGATTGTTGTGTTGTGCTGTACTGTGTTGTGCTGTGCTGTGATTGTTGTGTTGTGCTGTACTGTGTTGTGCTGTGTTGTGATTGTTGTGTTGTGCTGTACTGTGTTGTGCTGTGCTGTGATTGTTGTGTTGTGCTGTACCGTGCTTGGGCTGTGATTGTTGTGCTGTGATTGTTGTGTTGTGCTGTACTGTGTTGTGTTGTGCTGTGATTGTTGTGTTGTGCTGTACTGTGTTGTGTTGTGCTGTGATTGTTGTGTTGTGCTGTACCATGCTTGTGCTGTGATTGTTGTGTTGTGTTGTGCTGTACTGTGTTGTGTTGTGCTGTACTGTGTTGTGTTGTGCTGTGATTGTTGTGTTGTGCTGTACTGTGTTGTGCTGTACTGTGTTGTGTTGTGCTGTGATTGTTGTGTTGTGCTGTGATTGTGTTGTGCTGTGATTGTTGTGTTGTGCTGTACTGTGCTGTACTGTGTTGTGCTGTGATTGTTGTGTTGTGCTGTACTGTGTTGTGTTGTGCTATGATTGTTGTGTTGTGCTGTACTGTGTTGTGCAGTGCTGTACTGTGTTGTGTTGTGCTATGATTGTTGTGTTGTGCTGTACTGTGTTGTGCAGTGCTGTACTGTGTTGTGTTGTGCTGTACTGTGTTGTGTTGTGCTGTACTGTGTTGTGCTGTACTGTGTTGTACTGTGATTGTTGTGTTGTGCTGTGATTGTTGTGTGTGCTGTACTGTGTTGTGCTGTGATTGTTGTGTTGTGCTGTGCTGTACTGTGTTGTGCTGTGTTGTGATTGTTGTGTTGTGCTGTGATTGTTGTGTTGTGCTGTGATTGTTGTGTTGTGTTGTACTGTGTTGTGCTGTACTGTGTTGTGTTGTGCTGTACTGTGTTGTGTTGTGCTGTGATTGTTGTGTTGTGCTGTGATTGTTGTGTTGTGCTGTGATTGTTGTGTTGTGCTGTGATTGTTGTGCTGTGCTGTACTGTGTTGTGCTGTACTGTGTTGTGTTGTGCTGTACTGTGTTGTGTTGTGCTGTGATTGTTGTGCTGTGCTGTACTGTGTTGTGTTG
>JAPXFY010000030.1:12453701-12456201 GCA_030674185.1 Monoplex corrugatus | reverse complement strand
TGAAATTTTAACTAACAGAACTTGATCTGATATTACTTCTTTAAAATGCTTTTCAAGATAGTTTCCCTGTGTAAACATCTTTGGTAAGAAATAACGAAGCTTTCTGCAGTAAAACAAACAGTGATACAATGTGAATTGTTCACCGCAAATACATAAAACGTTTTTACAATATTTAGTTTTCAAAGCGTTCATTTGAATACGAAAATATGTGGTAATAATTGATCTCAAATGATATAACGAAGAATACTGCATTTTTTTTTTTACAGATATTTTGAACTGAAAGTTTGATTCTTTTTTGGGACACAAATTTTTCATTTAAATGTTCATGAAATCGAATCCATGATGCTAATTCTAGCGAGTTGTAAGCTTCTTTTACCGAGGTGTTAACATGTAATTCTATGGAATTTTCAGAATTGAGTGCACCGGATTTAGCTGCTCTGTCAACTACGTTGTTGCCGTGAGAAGGCACCCAGCATAAACTGATTTCCGAGCCATTTATCTTTAAACAGTGTATTAGATGATTTGCCTCAATTATTAAATCAGGTCTTGTGTCTGTATCAAAAGACTGTAAGGCATATAATACAGATTTTGAATCAACAAAGAGAACTACTTTGAAAGACACAAGCCGAAGGCTTATTAAATAATGCAACGCTTGAACAACAGCGACCAGTTCTGCTGTATATATAGATACATTTGCCCCAATGAAAAAAGACTTTTTAATGTTAAATTTTGGAACATAAAACGCTGCTCCAGCGCTCTGATTTGCTAAGACTGACCCATCGGTAAAAATGTAGAGGTGGGTACGGTACTTTTCATCGATGTGTTCACAAGCTGTGGATAGCGTATTGTTGACATTATCATCTTTTTTAACGTCTGCATAATCGAGATCAAACGTGGCCTTTAGCATTTCCCATGTAGGGATAGGCGTTAACGTTGGTTTCTCGGCTATTTCATCCATAGTTATGTTGGATTGTTTGATCAGGTCAGATATGTAAGTTGCGGTTGTAATTTGTGATGAAATGTTTTTTGCTCGTTTTGGAAAGTCAATATCAGACCTGATTTTAATTTCTTTGCTCACAAAATTATTCGCTTGTGAAGTAGTTCTAATTGCAAACTTTGCTGTAGCTAGCTCACGATGGTTGTTTAGAGGTAGAATTCCAGCAGCTTTGTACGTTAACAGAGTAGAAGCATGAGTTGGTACACCTAGTGCAATTTTAAGACTTTTGCAGTCCAAGTTCTGAATCTTTTTTAGTAAATATTTAGGTGCATTGAAAAAAACTTCTTGCGCGTAGGATAATTTAGACCTGACCAGCGCTGTTGACAGATGAATCAGTATATTTGTATCCATTCCCCAGGGTAATTTGCTTATTATCTTTAGAAAATTTAAGGTTTTTCGTGCTTTTGTTAAAATATAATCAAAATGGACATTCCAGCTTAATTTCGACGTGATGTAAACTCCGAGAAATTTTACGACTTGTTTGTAATTTAACACTTCACCAAGCCATTTGAAAGTAAGTAAGTTATTTGAGTTACCACCAGGATCAAACAGCATCATGTTAGTTTTTTCTGCCGACAATGACAGACCATTTTCTAACATATAGTTTCCAAGGTTATCAAGATCAATTTGATACAACTTCCTGATGTAATTCCGTGTTCTCTGTGGAGTTGTCTTTTTTAAAGTGTTATTCATCCAAGTACATATATCATCAGCATACTGTACTAAAACAACACGATTTGAAAAAGCTTTAGGAAGATCCTGTATAAGGATATTAAACAAAATAGGTGCTATCACTGAACCTTGTGGAATCCCCATGTCGAGGCGTCGTGAAGTAGAATAACTAGCTCCCACTCTAGCCCGTATTGTTCTATTAGCTAAAAAAGATTTAATGTAATTGTACATATTACCAGATAAACCAACAGATTTTAGCTTGAACAATAGACGTTTATGCCAAACTTGATCGTAAGCTTTTTTTACATCAACGAAAGTAGCTAAAACACTTTTTCTGCGGGCAAACTGTTGTTTGATCTGAGTTGTAAGTTTAACCAGTTGTTCAACTGCGGATCTCCCTTTTCTAAAACCTGCCTGGTTTACCGGAATAACGTTATTTTTATCACAGTAGTGTAAAAGTCTGTTTAAGATCAATCTTTCCATTAGTTTGCTTGTGTGGGACGTCAAAGCAATGGGTCTGTAACTGTTTTTATCAGTTTTCGATTTTCCTGCTTTTAATATCGGTATAACTATAGACTTTTGCCAGATTTGTGGTACAGTTCCGTTAACCCAGCATTTCTGCAGAATTTTGTGTAGGAAAATAAGATAGTTTTCAGGGAGATGTTTAATCATTTCAGTCGAAACTGCATCAACACCTACCGAACTCGTTTTGTTGTGTAGAAACAGTATTGTGTTTTTTAGCTCTTCTAAGGTGATTGGAGAATTAAACCAGAGATCATTCTGAGGTATTGGATCAGTGTAGATTGGGTTGTTATCTTCCATTTCTCTGTG
>JAPXFY010000030.1:12441201-12448701 GCA_030674185.1 Monoplex corrugatus | reverse complement strand
AGTGTATTGTGTGTGTGTGCGCGTGCGTGTATGTATGTGTGCATGTAGTGTGTGTGTGTGCTCTGTATGTGTGTGTGTGTGTGTGTGTTGTATGTGTGCTTGTGTATGTGTGTGCCTCGGTGTGTGTATGTGCCTCTGTGTGTGCATGTGTGTGAGTGTGTGAGTATGTGTAAGTGTATTGTGTGTGTGTGCGCGTGCGTGTATGTGTGTGTGCATGTATGTGTGTGTGTGTGTGCTCTGTGTGTGTGTGTGTATATGTGCTTGTGTATGTGTGTGCCTCTGTGTGTGTGTGTGTGTGTGTGCCTCTGTGTGTGTATGTGTGTGAGTGTGTGAGTGAGTATGTGTGTGTGTGTTGTGTGTGTGTGTGCGCGTGCGTGTGGTGTGTGTGTGTGTATGTGTGTGTGTGTGCAAGTATGTGTGTGCTCTGTGTGTGTGTGTGTGTGGATGGGTGGGTGGGTATGGGTATGTGCGTCGGTGTGTGTGTGTCTATCTGTGTGTGTGTGTGTGTGTGTGTGCGCGCGCGTGTGTGTGCCTGTGTATGTGTGTGTATGTGTCTGTGTGAGTGTGTGTCTGTGTGAGTGTGTGTGTCTGTGTGAGTGTGTGTCTTGTGTGTTGTTGTATGTGTCTGTTGTGTGTGTGTCTGTGTGCGTGCGTGTGTGTGTGTGTGTTATGAGAAAATATGTAAGACTTTATCGAACACATACAGACGAGTGTACCAGCAAGGCAGAAAATGACAGGAAGACATGACAGAAAGCAAAGGGACAAGGCAGAAACAAAGAGAGTGACAGAAAAGAGGAAATTTATGGCACACAATGGCACACAATTTCCAGAAGGTGGGGATGCTGTTTATACTGAAAAAGCCCCCCCCCCCCCCCCCCCCGGCATCCCCACAAGGGTTAATTTCTGATTAGGAGAACAAAAATATAAATAGATAAACAAATAAATAAAAATATATATATATAAATAACTTAATTTGAAATAACTGAATAGCTACATCAAAAATCAACCAGTCAATCAATCGATCAATCAATCGATCAATCAATCAATCAATCAGTCAGTCAGTCAATCAATCGACCAATCAATCAACAGAGGGAAAATGAGAAGAAAGAAAGAAAGAAAGAAAGAAATCCAAAGTTCCTTCTCTGAAAAAGAAAAAAAGAATGTATGGCCTGAAAGTACTGCATGACTTTGAAAGTCCTCATTTTATGAAACCACAGAATATCTAACAAAACATAGCAGACGTTTTCAAGTCCCTAGATTAAAGACATTTTCAAGTGCCTGCATATTAAACATGCTCAAGTGCTAGAATATATCAGGGCTTAAAACAGGAGGAGGAAAAAACCCACTGAAACTAGGAGGGTCCGGGGGAGGGGGGGGGAGGGCAAACCAGGGGCCATAACTTGCGTGCCGTTGCTATTAACGCTTGCAAGCCGATCACGGATGCCTTGCTCCTTTCGTTTTTTTTTTTTTTTTTTTTTTTTTGACAAACCGAAATCGCGGAATTCCGCCCAGACGCGGAACGTTTTAAGCCCTGCTAGATACTGGACGTGTTCAAGTGCCTTGACAATAGATATTTTCAAGTGCCCCTATACTGTTCTCGAGTGCCTAGACAGTAGGCTTTTCAAGTACCCAGATACTAGACGTGTTCAAGTGCTAGCTAGGCACTAGATGTTTTAAGTGCCTAGGTAATAACAGATGCTGTCAAGAGAGCCTAGTTACTAGACATTTTAAATGCCAGATACAATATTTTTTTCAAGTACTAGATACTAGACGTTTCCAAGTCCCTAGATACTAGATGTTTTCAAGAATCTGAATACTAGACGTTTTCGAATGCGTGGATAACAAGACATTTTTAAGTGCTTGGTAACAGATTTTTCAAGTGCTAGATAATAGATAATTTCAAGTGTCTGGATAATACACGTTTTCAAGTGCCAAGGTACTAGACTTCTCAAGCGCTTAGGCAATAGACGTTTTTGAGTGCCTAGATCAGAGACGTTTTCAAGCACGTAGATCCTACGCACTTGGGGAGAAGAGTGGCTGAATGGTTCAGACGTTCGCCTGCCAATAACTAAACTCGAGGTTCAAGGGTTCGCTGCCCGTAGAGGCCTCGACTTTTCTCCTCAGTTTGACCGGAAAATCGAACTGAACGTCTCTAGTCCTTCGGAAGGGGACGAAAAACGAGTCGGACCCGTGTGCCTTCTGGCTGCGCACGCTAAAGATCCCACGGCAGTTGAAAATTGTGAAGAGCACGGCATTGCCTGGGTGCCATGGTATAAAACTCTAGAGAGATGGGTTGATGTCCCAGGTCTCACCCCTTGAAGACTAATTAACTTCTTGCCTTTCTGAAGTTTTGATTGAAAAAAGTGAATATGAAGATGAATTTGAAGCGAGAGAGAGAGAGAGGGACGATGGGTGCCGTCCTCGTGGTGCTGGCCCCGGGAAACGTTGAGGTCTCTGCCATCTCACTCCCCTACGACCCCAGGGTTACGGAACTACCTAAGTAAGACCCCAGACCTGGCCAGCTCGTGGGTTTATGTGCAGGCTTAAGGCTTGTGCTGTAAGTCTGAAGAGAACAATCTTTGTATCTAAAGCTTCAAAATCTGAAGAGGACAGTCTTTGTATCTGAAGCTGAAAATTTGAAGAGAACAATTTGTATCTTAGCTGAAAGATTTAAAACAATTTTATTGAAGCGAAAGTTTTAAGAGAACAACTTGAATTTAATGTCTTATTGAAAAATACACAATTATGTGTTCACTGTGTGAAAAGATAAATGTATGTTGACGTTCTGAATTTGAAAACGAAAGCCCTGGATATTACGATTTTGCATGTTCATAATTCGGGAGAAAAAACATGCCACGATACGACTTTCAGATAAAACATTTCAACAACAACAACAAAACAACACACATACACAGACACGTAGACACAACACACATACACACACATTACAACACACAACACACACCAACAAGACAACAAAACACAACGAACACACACACACACACACACACACACACACAATTAACCATTAACCATTTCTAATTTCCTCTTTTCTCGTCATGTATCCTTTTGTTGTTGTTGTTGTTGTTGTTGTTGTTTGTTGTTGTTGTTGTCTAAAATCACTTTAGTGAATAGACATTAAATCAAAGACCACCACCACCACACACAAAACAACAAAAAACAACACACACACACACACAAAATAAACACACACACATACATGCACCACACCACACCACAACACACACTACCCCCCCCCAAAAAAAAAAACCAACAGGATACCATCTAGTAAGCCTCTTGCTTAAAAGCTTAATAACAGTAATCCGCATGTCAGTCACACAGGACGAACGCTCCCCTAGTAACAACTCTGCCAACAACAGTCCCCACGAACCTCCAGTTTCAGTGTCAGTGTCTCAAGGCGACGTTCCCGCGCTCGGAACGAATTCCATACGCACTAACGTCGCAGGTGCCATGTGTATGGCGATTATGTCGATCATCTGGCATAAAGAGTAATTATCTATCTATCTTTCTCTTTCTCCTGTCCAAAGATAAGGGGTTGGAACTAAACAGCAGGAAAACTAAAGTCATGGTGATCAGTAAAAAACATGAAATCCCCTCATGCAAAATAACAGCAAATGGCACAACCTTGACACAGGTTAATAAGTTCAAATACCTGGGAACGGTCATTTCATCAGACGGCAGATGCACATCGGAAATAGCTGGCAGAATCGGCCAAGCCAAAACAGCATTCAAGAAGATGACAAGCATTCTTACCAACAAATGCCTATCAATTAACATCAGAAAGAGAGTCCTTGAATGTATTTATAACCAATACTATTGTACGGATGTGAGGCATGGACAGTCAGCAAGCAAAAGCCAGAGCAGGATCGAGGCAGCCGATATGTGGTTTCTCAGAAGAATGTTGCGAGTTCCATGGAGACAAACGAGACAGTCTTGATGGAGGCAGACACAAGTAGATCACTCATAAGGAAGATTAGTAAAAGACAAGCAACATTTATAGGCCATTTTATGAGGAAGGGGGATTTGGAGCACCTGGTCACAACGGGAAAGCTGGAAGGAAAGAGAGCACCAGGTAGACCCACGAAGAGAATGCTGGACGGACTTGCAGAGTGGCTGGGATGAGGAGGGTGGGGAGATGCTGGGGCAACGAGAGATAGAGATGGTTGGAAGTCCATGGTCGCCAACGCCATGCGGCAGGGCACCTGATGATGATGATCTATCTATCTATCTATCTGTCTGTCTATCTATCTATCTATCTCTATCTATTTATCTGTCTGTCTATATATCTGTCTATTTATTTATCTATCTGTCTGTCTATATCTATATCTGTCTATTTATTTATCTATCTGTCTGTCTGTCTATTTATTTATCTATCTGTCTATATTATCTATCTGTCTGTCTGTCTATTATCTATCTGTCTTCTATCTATCCATCTATGTATCCATCTATGTATCCATCCATCCATCTCTATCTGTCTGTCTATTTCTGTTTTGTTGTGTTTTGTTTTTTGTTTGTTTGTTTTGTTTTCTTCCTTTTCATTGCTTTTTCTCATTCCTGGTCTAAAGAGTAATTATCTATCTATCTATCTATCTATCTATCTGTCCCTTTTTAGTCTGTCTATCTACCTATCTATCTATATATCTCTGTCTGTCTATCTATCTATCTGTCTGTCTGTCTGTCTGCCGCCGTTGTCTGTTGTTGTTTTCTTTGTGTTTTTTTGGGTTTTTGTTTTGTTGTTGTTTGTTTTTTATTTATTTTTTCTTCCTATTTATTTTTCTCATTCCTTTTTTCTTCCTTTCTCTTTCATGTTTCTTCCTCTTGTCTGTTGTTGGGAAACCACAAAGCATAACCTTCCCTTGGGATCCATCACAACATACTTTTGGCACGGCTAAGGTTCACGAAATGGGCCTGGGGGTAACATTGGCCGATCAGGTTTCTGCCCCGGTCAGTGTCTCATCATATGACAATGGTGTTTTGGCCTTCGGTTAATTTTTTAAAAAAATGGCGACAGCAGAGGGGCATCAAGGAGTCATGACCTGGATGTGGCCCGGTATACCCTTACGGTGTCAGGATTTAACCCTTTGACTCCCGCACCCCATCTTGCAACTGCAAAAACTTAACCTTTGACTCCCTCACCCTATCCACCAAGCTCCCCTGCAGGAAGCTGGTGGACAGGGTGAAGGAATCAAAGGGTTAAGTTTTTGCTTTGCTAGCGTGGGCGACATGACAACGCGTGGATGCTGGAGCACAGGGGCGGGTGTCAAAGGGTTAAGGGCCGAAACACTTGTTTGACGGGGGTTTCTCCTCTGAGGACCTTCTGCTGTCCGGCTCTTTCCAGTTTTTTATTTTATTTTATTTTTTTTTTATTACTGGATCACGCGTCCGTGACACATCTACTGTGTGGATGCAAATTTGAGGGTGCTCGCTCGCTCACTCTGATTGGCCAGCACAGCAGGTGTCTGCGTTCCCCGGGCCTGGTTACTTGCAGGAGTTACGATAATAAGTACTGTATACAATTCTGTCACCGAGTTTATGTGTTGTCCGTCATCATCGTCATCTTCATCAATCAACTTCAGGCGATCTCTCTCTCTCTCTCTCTCCTCCCTCCAAATTCGGCATTACTGAAGTTACAAAATTATTCTAAACCATTCGTAATCTAATTGTTTACGATGTTCTTTGTTTCGCATGCACTGGCAAGAAAGGTTATACAGTTCTAATTCTAATTCATATTTTCATAGCCCAGCCGACCACTAGAGCCATATCAGGGCTAACACCACGTCAAAAAGAAAAGAACAACCCGTTAAGATAAAAGACAACAGTTAAAAACCATGTTCCACCGTCAACCTGGTAAATCTGAAATGCCATTAAAGAACCCCCCCCCCCCCCCCCCCCCCGTAAAATCACATCAAGTGAAATCTATTGATCTCTTGTAAAAACTGGAAAATTGCATCGGGAAGGACGTCTCGGAAGAGCTTCTTTAAGGATCCGCCGTGTAGTGTTTTTGTTTGACATCGTATAAGTCCCAGCAATCGAGGAGGAGGTTACAGTTCGTCTATTTTCTCACAGCAGTAGGTGTTGACATGTGTTTGCTTTGTGTATGATTGGCTCGTTATTCGAGCTTTTGTGAAGCATTTAAGGCTCTTGTTGGTTGAGGCGTTGTACATGTAGTCATTATTATTATCATTATAATCATCATATCATAGCATGATTATACTTATTATTATCATGTTATCATTATTATTATTATCATTGTTGTTGTTTATTATTATTCACTTTATTATTTCTGTTTAATTATTATCAATTATTTTTCCTGTTGTTGTTCTTATTATCACTCTTCTTCTTCTTCTTTTTGTTATCATCATCATCATCATTATAATTATTATCATCATTATTGTTGTTATTGTCGTTGTTGTTACTGCTGCTGCTGCTGTCATTCCCAGAAAAAACAAACAAACAAACAAAAAATAGAATCAGAACTGGTATTTAGTATACACGATGAGACAGACGTCTGTCTTGTTATAGTAGATACGGCTTCTGTCTTTTTGTTGTTTTCTGCTTCAATGTTTGCACATCAGAAATAGCCGGCAGAATCGGCCAAGCCAAAACAGCATTCAAGAAGATGACAAGCATTCTTACCAACAAACGCCTGTCAATTAACATCAGGAAGAGAGTTCTTGAATGTTATATAGAACCAATACTGTTGTACGGATGTGAGGCGTGGACAGTCAACAAACAAACCAGAGCAGATTGAGACAGCCCGAGATGTGTTTCTAGAAGAATGTTGAGGTTCCATGGACAGCAAAGAAAACAAACGAGACTGTCTTGATGGAGGCAGACACAAGTAGATCACTCATAAGGAAGATCAGGAAAAGACAGGCAACATTTATAGGCCATTTTAGAGGAAGGGGGATTTGGAGCACCTGGTCACAACGGGAAAGCTGGAGGGAAAGAGAGCACCGGGTAGACCCAGGGAGAAAATGCTGGACGGACTTGCAGAGTGGCTGGGGACGAGGTGGGTGGAGAGAGATGCTGGGGCAACGAGATAGAGACAGATGGAAGTCCATGATCGCCAACGCCATGCGGAAGGGCACCTGATGATGATGATGATGATATGATGAAAATGGTGATGATGATTTGCTTGAACGCAGGCAGTGACTGTGATTCAGATTATTTTGTTCTCTTCTCCTTTTTCTTCTTCTTATTTATCATCATCACATCATCATCATCATCATCATCATCATCATCTTCTTTTTCTCACTGTTACTATTATTATCGCTGTTGTTGTTCTCCTTATTATTATTACTGTTACCGTTGTTATTAATATTATTGTTTATTACTATTATCACTATCATCATCATCATTATTATTATTATTATCATTATATTATTATTAGTGTTGTTCTTGTTGTCATAATTATCATATTTAATCTCATCATTATAGTAATACTATCGCCTGCGCTAAAGTATTGCTTAATGGTAG
>JAPXFY010000030.1:12426201-12436201 GCA_030674185.1 Monoplex corrugatus | reverse complement strand
GTATTTGATTAGTACAGCTGAATAAAAAGATTGTTTATATGGCTTTACCAACTTGTTTATATTTCTTACTATCATTTAAGATACAATAAAGGTCCACTACCATCTGAAATGTAACGAGCATACTTTCCATATGGACCGTTTTGTTTTGTTTGTTTGTTTGTTTGTTTGTTTGTTTGCTTGTTTGTTTAGCGTTTCAATTCTTCTCGGATGCACGGTTTGTACGGCATCATACCGCCTGCACACACACACACACACACACACACACACACACACACACACACACACACACACACACACACACACACACACACATTCAAGTTAAAGTAAAACCGGAACACTTAACAAACAAAAAACAACAACAAAAACAAAAAACTAAATGACTGAAAAAAAAAAAAAGAACAGGCGAGTGTGTGTGTGTGTGGCGGGGGGGGGGGGGGGGGGGGAGGGTGAAGCAGGGGAAGGAGAGGGAAAGACCTGAGGGTAGATTTCAAAACATTCCTTAACCTTATACACTCTTTCGGGGAGGGGGGGGGGGGGTGGGGTTAGTTGGTTAGTAAGAGACCAGTCCTATCCTTCACTGACATTCTATTCGTCAACCCTCAACCGAACCAAGTTACCCGTTGAACGAGCGAGGCGGGCATGGGGTGAGGTAGAGAGAGAGAGAGAGAGAGAGAGAGAGAGAGAGAGAGAGAGAGAGAGAGAGGAGAGAGTGAGGGGGAGGGGGGGCACAGTTTTATTATTTCAGAACATGTAGAATACGTTTCGATACAGTACGCGTGAACGTACCACAGTTTCAACTCACTCCAAAGTCCCAAGATTGACGTACACGTAATCGCGGGCGATAACATTATGTACAGTATCAGAAGGAACAATTACTCATTGTCATGTGACTGAAAGACTAAGCAAGCGTGCAGAAACACACACAGAGACACAGACACAGACACACAAAGACACTCACACATACGCACACACACACACACTCTCTCATACACGTGCATACACACACACACATGAACACACACACACACACACACACACACACACCACACACACACACACACACACACACACATACACACACACACACACACTCTCTCTCTCTCTCTCTCTCTCTCTCTCTGTCTTTCAAGGACACAAACACACTCACAGACACACACGTAGGCCTACATAACCTTCGAACAGAAAGAGGCAGATACACCAACATTCCAAGAACAGGAAAAAAAGTTACAGTTTGTGATGGGACTGAAAATGACTCATGGATAACTGCGTCAGATAAGAAAACAAGGAGACTTAAAACCAGATAAAAAATTTTTTTAAAAAGATTCAGGAAGAATATGATTTATTCAACAACCGACTGCTCTAAATCCATTACGCTAAATCCAAGTGGCTGACTTAGCGAGGATAATTTCACAACTACACCTTGCAGAATATGTCTATGATTACCTACAATTTCGGAAAACTGAAAGAATCTTTAGTCACTCATACATTTACATTCCCGATGATGATGATGATGATTATGATGACGACGACGACGACGACGAGGAGGAGAAGGAGGAGGACAACGGTAATGATGATAACGACGACGACGACGATGATGACGATGATGATGCCAACGATGTTGGTGTTGATAACGATGAAAACGTGAAATTATCTTATAGTCCTGTCTGGCGTTCCTATGGCAACTATGACCTGAGCTGAGTTTTGAACTATAAACACACACACACACACACACACACACACACAACACACACACACACACACACACACACACACACACACACACACACACACACACACGCACATGCACACACAAGCACGATGCGTGCGCGTGCACGCACAAACACATATGCCAATTTGAAGTTTATAGCAGTCATCAGGAACAAAAAAAAAAAACAACAAAAAAAAAAACACACACACACACAAAAATAGAATCAGAACGCGTATTTAAACAACCAGACAAGACAGGCACAAATTTTCAGTTGTTTGTTTGTGATTTTATATTCACGCTTGACAAACTGGCCTTTGTCAAGCGTGAATATAAGATCACAAACAAAAACCAAATGTGACCGACCTCCCACCACGAAATCAGTCTTAACTAGCATTTTGGGCATTTTGAGATATACGTATCACTGGAAAGTGTACATTCTGCTGATTATTTTGGTACTTGAATAAAGCTTGTACTCAAAAATATGTAGAAGTTATGTATATTTAAAATTATTAAGTTGTATGACGGCCATTCCGAGAAAACGTCCTCGAAAATTTTTGTGTGCTCTCCAATACATTTTCCTTAAATTTCTTTATTTGGTGGGTTTGACCCAGTTTGTTTCTAATTTTCGCTGTCATTATCTGAAAGGTGCACCAAAGATCTTTCCATCAGTATATTACATGTGCGGGTACTGTACAGGTTACGGTTCATAATAAGAGACAAAAATAGGTACTTTTGGTAGGAAATTGCGTTCTTTGTGCTGCGATCAGTGCATTGAAATACCGATTTAAATTAATTAATAATATTTTTTTGAAGAAAAAAGTTTCTGTTGGGGTAGATTATATAGTCTACAGAAATCAATTTTGAGAAAAAGTCAAAACACCCTAGATAGACCCTCAGTCACCTTTTCAGCTTCTAGTGCTGTTCAACTGACTGCAAGTTAAGACTGATTTCGTGGTGGAAGGTCACAAATACAAAAATTACGAGAAAAAGACTGAAACTTCCCTTCCACTGTACCAAGCAGCAGGGAAGTTTCAGTCTTTTTACTCGTAATTTTTGTACTTGGTGTTTGGTTTTTTGTTTTGAGATCTTACATTCACGCTTGACAAAGGCCAGATGGCCGAAAAATTGCGCCTGTCTCGTCTGGTTGTATCAAATACGTGTTCTGATTCTATTTTCGTGTTTTTCTGGTTTCTGTTTTGCTTGAACACGGGCAATCGCACTTAGTTTTGGATTACAGCAGTCATTATTCAATGCATGCTTTAAGACTAGGACACTGGGCAAATTTCTTCATCCCCAACAAAGATCATCTCATCATCATCATCATCATCATCATCATCATCATCATCATCATCATCATCAGGTGCCCTGCCGCATGGCGTTGGCGATCATGGACTTCCACCTGTCTCTATCTCTCGTTGCCCCTAGCATCTCTCCCACCCTCCTCGTCCCCAGCCACTCTGCAAGTCAGTCCAGTATTTTCTCCCTGGGTCTATCGGGTGCTCTCTTCAAACAAAGATAAGGTTCAAAATACGCCAGGGACTTTGTGGCTTAATCAAGTAAAAGTTTTGTCCGAGTCATCGTCGTCATGTTCTTCGGTTCAGTTTGTTTGTAGTTTGTAGTTTGTAGTTTGTTCAAGAGGGAATTCACTGCACTCGGAAAACTCCATATGCGCTCCACCCAAATCTGCCAGCAATTATTTGACAGACTTTCCGATGCCAGCGCAAAACCCTATGCGCTGGCAAGGTCTTGAAACGTGGAAAGGGGGAAGAGGGACCTAAGAAATATTAAGCCGACACCCATTAGAATGATGTAACATTAGGTAAAACAAAATGTGACTGCTGGATCTTGAGGGTAAAAACAAAATATGAAAAAAATACCTGGTTTGTAAAAGATCTTTGGGAGTATAAAACACAACGTTTCGAGCCCAGGCCCTTTGTCAAGTGAAAAATAAAAAAATAATTTTTTCACTTGACAAAGAGCCTGGGCTCGAAACGTCGTGTTTTATACTCCCAAGGATCTTTTACAAACAAGGTATTTTTTAAAATATTTTGATGTAAACATTAAGATGGGCAGCAAACAGGCCAGTTTTCAATGTTGCGGGCTGGGATTGTACTCCAGCTCAACGCAACACCATGGGAAGTTTCTGTCCTAGTTTGGTTATATTGTGTGTTTTGATTTGTGTGTGTGTGTGTGTTTGTGTGTTGTTGTGTTGTGTGGTGTGTGTGTGTGTGTGTGTGTGTGTGTGTGTGTGTGTGTGTGTGTGTGTGTGTGTGTGGTGTGTGAGTGTTGTGTGAGTGGCGGGGTCTTTTGACGTACGTTCGAAAAAAAAAAAGTTGGCGAAAAATGTACCCCAGTCTGGTTTTTATACTATTTCATTTCATTGCAATTTATTTTACTTTATGTTGTTTTTATTTCAATTTTTTAAAAATCTCATTTTCATTTCATTTTCTTTATTTTATTTTCATCTTCTTTTCTTTTCTTTCATTTTATTTCGTTTTATTTTACTTTGTTTGACTATTATTCATTTTACCATCTTATTTCATATATTCCACTTTTCTATTCCTTTTCTTCACTTATTGATTTAATTATTTATTATTCATTTGTTTGTTCGTTTATTTACGAGTATGTTTGTTTATGTTTATTTTCTGTTGTCAATTAAATACACGTTAACATTATTTTCTGTTGTCAATTAAATACACGTTAACATTCTGTTTTCGTGTGTTTCTTTCTGGTTATCATTGTTGTTGCTGTTTTGAAAAACATGAATCAATGATCATACACACACACACACACACACACACACACACACACACACACACACACACACACACACCACCACATATATATATATATATATATATATTTTATATATATATATATAATATATATATATATTTATAATATATATATTATATATACTATACGATATACGAAACAGACCAAAAGTAACATCAAATTAAATCCTGGACTCTTGAAGACAGATGAAGCGAACCATGAAAAATTTTGCGTACATATTCAAAACAAATTCAGTGCTCTGGAAGACGTTGGTGACGGTGAGGAACAATGGACAAAGTTGAGAAACTCGATAAATGAAGCTTGTGAAGAAATCCCTAGATAGATAGAAAAAAAAAACAAAAAAGAACTGCACGACAAAAGAAAGTATAGGCTTGATGGAAGAACGGAGAAGGCAAAGGGAAAAGAGGAAGATAAACAGGAAGATAAACAAAGAAATCAGGAAAAGGTGCAATGAAGCTAAGGAACCTTGGCTGAAAACAGAGTTCAAAGAAACAGAAGACGACACAAAACGGATCCTCAGGACATGTACAGAAGAATTGATGAAACTGCCCACTGGAAAAAAAGACATGCACATCAACTGGTTGCTTAAAATCGAAAGATGGTACGCCTACCATGGAAAAAGACAAAATATTTGATAGATGGGGAGCGGACATTAAAGACCTTTTTGAAGATGACAGAAACGAAGAACACATTGTAAGAAAGAACGTTGAAGGACCACCCATAATGAAAGATGAAGTTAGAGCAGCACTGAAAAAAATTAAACCAGGAAAAGCCCCAGGACCAGACAATATTATTACAGAGATGATTGAAGCCTGGAAGAATTTGGTATTGAAAAAATAATAGTCCTTCTAAATGTAATATATGACACCGGAAAAATTCCCAAAGATATGTCAAATCAATTTTCATTGCTCTTCCAAAAAAAAAACAACAACAAAACAAAAAAAAACAGGGGCTATAGAATGCCAATCGCACAATCAGCTTGATAAGTCATGTAACAAAAATATATTAAGAATAATCATGATGAGGACAAGGAACAGAATCAAAAGAGAAATAGCAGAAGAACAGTGGATTTGTCGAAGTGAAAGGAACTATTCAGGCCATAGACATTTATAAGAACGATCACAGAGAGGTCAACCGAGTTGAATAAGGATTTACATTCACGCTTTGTTGATCATATCAAGGCTTTCAATCGATAAAGACTCGAAGAATTGATCAACCAGCCAGAAAGACTCAATATTGATGAAAAGATCTAAAAATAATCAGAGATCTCTCTCTCTCTCTCTCCATAATATATATATATATATATATTATATATATATATAATATATATGATGATAGATATATATGTATATATATAATATACATGTATTATATATATATATATATATATATACATGTATATTTATATATACATATATATCTCATCATCATCATGTGCCCTGCCGCACGGCGTTGGCGATCATGGCCCTCCATATGCATCTATCCCTTGTCGCCAACCTTCTCAGTCCTCAGCCACTCTGCAAGTCCGCCAATATTTTCTCCATGGGTCTACCTGGTGTTCTCTTTCTCTCTAGCTTTCCTGTTGTGACCAGGTGCTTTAATTCCCTTTTCCTCATAAATATGGCCTTTACATGTTGCTTGTCTTTTCCTAATCTTCTTTATCAATGACCTTCTTGTGTCTGCCTCCATCAAGACTCTCGTTTGTTTTCTTTGCTGTCCATGGAACTCTCAACATTCTTCTTACAAACCACATTTCGGCTGCCTCAATCTTGTTTGACTTTCCGTGTTGACTGTCCACACCTAAAACCGTATAGCAGTACAGGTTCTATATAACATTCAAGAACTGTTTTCCTGATGTCTAAATTGATAGGCATTTGTTGGTAAGAATGCTTTCCATCTTCTTGAACGCTGTTTTGGCTTGGCGGATTCTGCTGGCTATTTCTGATGTGCATTTGCCTTCTGGTGACATGACCGTTTCGAGATATTTAAACTTATCAACAAAGAAACAAACAAACGGACAGAGGTTTACTAACCGACTGACCTACACAACTACCTACAAAACCTACCTAGCCACCAACCTTACCTACTTACCTAACTAGTAATTAACTCCTTACAGGCTAATCAAATGAAGAAACAATCAAAGAAACAAAGAAAGCGAGAGGGAAAAAAACAACAATTGAAAAAGAAAAAATACTACAACTGATAGATAAAAATGACTCTAAATGCACAAATAAATAAATAAGTAATAATAAATAAAGACAAACAATAAAGAAAGAAAAAGAAAAAAAAAAATGAAAAAAAAATAACCAGTGATTACATGCAATTACTACAGAATAAGAAACACACTTGCGTTCTCGCCAATAACATTTAATCGTCGACGCTGTGCAAGTTCCAAAATAATTATTATAAGAAAAAACAAACAAAAGATAATGAAACAATAAGCCATCAGCGACTTTAATTAATTACTGCATGAATAAAGCAAAGACACTCACCGTGGTTATAAATAATAAATACAATAAACAAACAGCATCAGTGATTTAATTAATCATACACGAATAAAGCAAAACACATTTTTATAATTAATATATAAATAAATGAATATAAAAAAGAAATAATGTATAAATAAATAAATAAAAATGATAACGATAATAAATAATTATAAATGAATAAATTAATGTATAATTATAAATACAATTACTATACTACAGATAATAAAGCAAAGACAATCCCGTTGTAAATAATAAATAAACAGTCAGTGACTTAATCTAATTACTACAGGAATAAAGCAAAGACACTCACCGTTGTTATAAATAATAAATAAACAGTCAGTGACTTATTAATTCATACTACAGGAAATAAAGCAAAGACACTCACCGTTGTATAAATAAAAAATAAACAGTCAGTGACTTAATAATTCATTACTAAGGGAATATAAATCAAAGACACTCACCGTGGTTATAAACTAAATAACAGTCAGTGACTTAACTAATTACATTACAGCATATAAAGCAAAGACACTCACCGTTGTATACATAAATAAACAGTCAGTGACTTACTAATTACTACAGCAATATAAAGCAAAGACACTCACCGTTGTCACCATACATAAATAAACAGTCAGTGACTTTACTAATTACTACAGCATATAAAGCAAAGACATCGCCGTTGTCACACATACATAAATAAACAGTCAGTGACTTTACTAATTACTACAGCAATAAAAGCAAAGACACTCACCGTTGTCACACATACATAAATAAACAGTCAGTGACTTTACTAATTACTACAGCATAAAAGCAAGACACTCACCGTTGTGACGAATAAGGAAATAAACAGATAAGCAGTCAGTGGGCTTAATTAATTAATCAACTGCCACACGAATATATAAAAAGCCAAGGCACTCACCGTCGTTCTCGCCAATGGCCGTATCGTCGTCGCTGTGCAAGTTCTCGAAAGATTTGCGTATCCTAACTTCTTGAAATCCAGGTAAGCGAACCCCTCCCGGACAGCTCGGATGGGACGAGAGGAATGCCGGGTTATCGATACCCCTACCAGTAGTCATTCTTCTCGCTCAGGTAAGTAACTAAAGGGTGGGGAGGGTGGGTGCAAAATGAGACGAGGAGGGTGTGAGGGGGAGGAGGGGGTAAAGGTGGTGTGGGGGTGGGTTTTTTTCTACTGATATATTGCCAGGGACCACGAGACAGAGGCCAGGCAAAGAGGAAGTTACAGGAATGTCACCTGCGAGAGGGTGCGGAGGTGGGGAGAGGGTGCGGGAGAGGGGGAGAAGTGTTGGGTGGTTATGGGGTGGTGGTGCTGCTGATGGCGATAGAGAGAGAGAGAGAGAGACAGAGACAGACAGCAGATAGATAGATAGAGACACAGAGAGAGAGAGCGTGTGTGTGTGTATTAGTGTGTCGTTGTGTGTTAGTGCGTGTGTACTAGTGTTTATGTGTGTGTGTTAGAATGTGAGTGTGTGTGCGTGTGTGTGTGTGTGTGTGTGTGTGAGTGTGTGTGTGTGGTGTGTGTGTGTGTGTGTGTGTGTCTGTGTGTGCGTGCCCCCTTGTGTCGTTAGTGTCTATGTATGGTGTAACAGTGTGTGTGTGTGTGTGTCGATATATATGTATGTATGTGTACTAGTGTTTGTGTGTGAGTGTGCCTATGTATGTATGCGTGCCAGCATTTGTGTGTGTATGTGTGCCTCCTTATGCATGCATGCGTGTCAGTGTGTGTGTGTGTGTGTGTGTGTGTGTGTGTGTGTGTGTGGGTGTGTGTGTGTGTGTGTGCGTGTGAGTGAAGGAGAATTGGGAGGACAGACACAACTGTTGAAATCAAGACAGACAAAATTTCTTCTTCATTTCAGAAGGGCTCCCTCCGCGAGTCTTGCGGGTGAATAAAAAAAAAAAAAAAAAAAAATAAAATGGCAAGGTAGAACGAAGCTGCCTTCTCAGGTATCCGTCTGTCCCTACGTGTTTGTCAGAAAGGTTCAGATTTCGTTCAGCGTCGAAGAGAGAGAGAGAGAGAGAGAGAGAGAGAGTGTGGTGTGTGTGTGTGTGTGTGTGTGTGTGTGTGTGTGTGTGTGTGTGTGTGTGTGTGTGTGTGTGTGTGTGTGTGTGTGTGCGTGCGTGCGTGTCTGTCTATTCCCAATTCTTCAGTCTACTCAGCAGAGCAAAACAATCTTGCACGCTGTCAGTACGTGACCCTATGGTCCGTTTTATAGTTTAATTCGCAGAGAGAATAACTGAACCTTCCTTTTCACTTTACAATTTTTTTTTTTTTTTTTTTTTTGGTGTTTGGTTTGGGGAACGTGGGACTGGGCTTCAGTTCAGTTCATATTGCTTACAGCCCAGCCGACTACTAGAGCCATATCAGGGCTAACACCACGCCAAAAAAAAAAAAATAAATAAAAAAAAAATAAAAAAAATAAAAATAAAAAGACAACTCGTTAAGATAAAAGACAACAGTTAAAAACTGTTCTCACCGTTGGGACTGGGGTGGGGGTGCATGCAGAGAGCGACGGTTGCTATAGTATGGGTAGATGGCAGATCGAGAGGAAAGAAGAGAATGAAGAGTTAAAGCTTGGAAGGTGGAGGACAGTCACAAAGGGTATGGGGGTTGGTAAAAAGTTCGGGTGGTTAGGCATGGGAGGGAGGTGGGGTGGAAGTGGGACGGGGCAAGGACGAAGATGGGGTGGTTTGGGTAACAGGGGTGAGGTAGGGGTTGGGGATTGGAGGGAGGGGGGTAAAAGGGGGGTGTAATGTAACACTGAGTTGTTTTTTTTCTCCCCCTGATGTATTTTATTTTCTGCAGTGGTTCTGTCCCTTTTTCTCTCTATCCCTGTTTCTTTTTTGCTTCTGTTTTCTTTGTGTCTTTTCTTTCCCTCTCCTTTCTCTCTCTCTCTCTCTTTTTTTCTTCTTCGTATCCTTTATTCCTTTTCCTTTTCTTCTCCCTTCTGTCCTTTGTATTTATGTCCGCATAGTGATGACATGGGAGCGCTCG
>JAPXFY010000030.1:12411201-12418701 GCA_030674185.1 Monoplex corrugatus | reverse complement strand
AACAACAAACAACAACAACAACAAATGCATTTTGCTCTTTGTTCATTTGTGATCTTACGTTTACGCTTGACAGAGGCCAGTTGATCAAAAATTTGCGCCTGTTTTGTCTGGTTGTACTAAATACGCGTTATGATTTTTTTTTTTTTTCTTTTTTTTTTTCTGATTCCTGTATACTTTCCCTGAACCAGAATATGGAGTTTAAAAAAAAAAAAATCTGTCCTAGAGGAATTCATCCGTATTCTGAGAAAATCCATAATAGTCCTCCACACAAAATAAGCTAGCAATTATCCGTTCAACTCCTCGCGTCTATACGTAAAACTCTTTGCATGCTAGCAAAGTTTTTTTGCAATGAAGACGAGATGGAAGTAAACGAACAAATGAAACACTAACACCACCAGAAACGATTGGAGCATTAAGATGGACAACAAACGAGCTAGGTGTTTGTTATTGTTGTTGTTGTTGTTTTTGTTTGTGTTTGTTTTGTTTGTTTGTTGGTTGGTTGGTTGGTTGGTTGGTGGCTGGTTGGTTGGTTGGTTGGTTGGTTGGTTGGTGGCTTGGTTGGTTGGTTGTTGGTTGGTTGGTTGTTTGGTTGGTTGGTTGGTTGGTTGGTTGGTTAGTTGGTTGGTTGGTAGGTTGGTTTTGTTGTTGTTGTTTTCTTTTTGTTGTTGTTGTTGTTGAGATATTGAACTTGAGACATCAAACTCCACAGCTCTTTTCTTTTCATCAACAGATTAAGCCAGCCCACGTAAGGAAGAACTCGTTAAAAGCTAATGACTCGATAACGAAATCACTTGACTGAAGCTATGAGTCACAACTTCTGGGGGTTTTTTGTTGGTTTTTTTTTTTTTTTTTTCTTTTTGCCCGCTCATAAAATGAACACACCTTCCCTGAAATCCAAAACAAGTCTGACTGCCCCCGTGCAAGCAAACAGGAATCAGAGGAGAGAGAGAGAGAAGACAGAGAGGAGAGACAGAGAGAGGGAGAGAGAAGAGAGACAGAGAGAGACATCTACAGGCATTCAGTCTCGTACGAAGACACAGCATACAGGCCCAGTGCTCGGCAGATACACAAACACTATCTATTGAAGCAAAAGAGAGAAAGAGGGGGGGGGGGGAGGGAGGGAGGAGAGAGTGAGAGAGAATGACAGAGAGAGAAACAAAGAGACAAAGACAGACAGACAGAGAAAGAGACAGAGAGAAGAGAGAGAGTGAGACACACACACAAAGACAGACAGACAGACAGAGAGACAGACAGACAGACAGACAGAGAGAGAGAAAGAAACAGACAGACAGCGAGAGACAAAGAGTGAAAGAGAGAGAGAGACAGAGACAGAAACAGACAGACAGAGACAGACAGAGACAGACGGACAGAGAGAGAGAAAGAAAGAAAGAAAGAAAGAGAGAATGGGAGAGAGAGAGAGAAAGAGAGAGAGAGAGGGAGTGAGAGACAGACAGACACATACAGAGACAGACGGACAGAGAGACACACACACGACAGACAGACGGACAGGAGACACAGAGAGAGAGAGAGAGAGAGAGAGAGAGACAGACAGACAGAGAGAGAGAGAGAGAGAGAGAGGAGAAAGGGAGAGAGAGACACAGAGTATAGGGGTGCCTAGAGCAATGACGTTTTAAAATGAAATAGGCTTTGTCGTGTCAGGGAGAAGCGATAAAGAATTTTGCACTACATTACACTTTAGTGGCGGAGTCAAGAATCGTTTTTCAAAACTATATTCAAATGGAATATTTAATCATATGCAAGGAGAGGAGGGGGGGGGAGAGAAAAGGAAAAGGACCAGGAAGAGAAGGTGATAAGGATTTGGGGTGGAGGTTGGAGGAGTGGGGGTGAAAGAAGAAAGAAAGAAAGAAAGAAAGAAAGAATAAGAAAGAAGAAGAATAAGAAGAAGGAAGATGATGATGAAGAAGAAGAATAATAAGAAGAAGAACAACAACAACGAAGAAAGAAGAAAGAAGAAACAGAAGAAGAAAGAAGAAAAAGAAGAAAGAAGGAAAAACAGAAGAAAAGGAGAGAAAAGAAGAAGAAGAAAGGAAGGAGAAAGAAAGAAGAAAAAGAAAAAGAAGAATAGGAAGAAAGACGAAGAAGAAGAAGAAAAAGAAAACGAAGAAAAGAAGAAAAAAAGAAAAAGAAGCACAAAAAAAAAAAGAAGAAGAAGAAAAAGAAGAAGAAGAAGTAAAAGAAGAAGAAGGAAAAGGAGAAGGAAGAAAAGAGAAGAAGGAGAAGGAGAAAAGAGAAGAAGAAGAAGAAGAAGAGGAGGAAGAAGACGAAGTAGACAGAAGAGAGAAGAAGTAGAAAACGATGAAAAAGACCGATGTCTCTTCATAGCCCTTGATATCGGAATGTTAAATGTTGAACTTTGGAGTAAAATTTTCTGATTTTACCTAAAATGAAAAATGAAATATAAGTGATAAGTGACTAACTAAAAAAAAAAAAAAAAATAATAATAAAAAAAAAAGCACACCCACACACTTGCCTACAAGCAGACCAACTCACACTCTACTCACACCCACATCCACCCACGCTCTGTCTGTCTGTCTCTCTCTCTCCCTCACACACACACACACACACACACACACCACACACACACACCACACACACACACACACACACACACACACACACACTCATTCACTCACTCACTTTAACCTTAGCTGACCTCCAACTTTCAATTTCACAAAAACAGACATGTTCTTTTCCCAGAAGCAGCCAGACCTCACATAGACACCATGAAAAGCTATCGAACTCGATGACACAGTAAGAACGATTCTTTATATTCCTCTTCTTCTTCTTCCCCCTGTGCTTTGTGCCAAGCCCTAAGGTCTCTGCAAATGTGACCCCCCACCACGAAATCAGTCTTAACTCGCAGTCAGTCGAACAGCACTAGGAGCTGAAAAGGTGACTGAGGGTCTATCTGGAGTGTTTCGACTTTTTCTCAAAACTGATTTCTGTAGACTATAATCTATCCCCCACAGACATTTTTTTCTTGAAAAAATATTATCAATCGATCTAAAATGGTATTTTAATGCACTGATCGCAGCAGAAAGAACGCAATTTCCAACCAAAAGTACCTATTTTTGTCTCTTATTATGAACCGTAACCTGTACAGTACCCGCACATGTAATATTCTACAGAAAGCTATTTGGTGCGCCTTTCAGATAATGACAGCGAAAATTAGAAACAAATGGGTCAAAGCCACCAAATAAAGAAATTTAAGGAAAATGTGTTGGAGAGCACACAAAAACTTTAGAGGCCGTTTTTTTCAAAATGGCCGTCATACAACTTAATGACTTTAAACATACATAACTTCTACATTTTTTTGAGTACAAGCTTTATTCAAGTACCAAAATAATCAGCAGAATGTACACTTTCCAGTGATATGTATATCTCGAAATGCCCAAAATGCTAGTTAAGACTGATTTCGTGGTGGGAGGTCACAAATGGTTTCTCTGTCCATTCCACAACCGTTACTCATCGGTTTTGTTTGTTTGTTCTGTCTTCCCCTCAGTCTCCTTCAGTTCATATTGCTTATAGCCCAGCCGACTACTAGAGCCATGTCAGGGCTAACACGACGTCAAAAACTACAACCCAGTTAAGATAACAGACAACAGTTCAAAACCATGCTCACTGTTAACCTTACAAATCTAAAATGCGATTCATCATCATCATCAGGTGCCCTGCCGCATGGCGTTGGCGACCATGGACTTCCAACCATCTCTATTTCTCGTTGCCCCCAGCATCTCCCCCACCCTCCTCATCCCCAGCCATTCTGCAAGTCCGTCCAGCATTCTCTCCCTGGGTCTACCTGGTGCTCTCTTTCCCTCCAACTTTCCCGTTGTGACCAGGTGCTCCAAATCCTCCTTCCTCATAAAATGGCCTATAAATGTTGCTTGTCTTTTCCTAATCTTCCTTATGAGTGATCTGCTTGTGTCTGCCTCCATCAAGACTGTCTCGTTTGTTTTCTTTGCTGTCCATGGAACTCTCAACATTCTTCTGAGAAACCACATCTCGGCTGCCTCGATCTTGCTCTGGCTTTGCTTGCTGACTGTCCACGCCTCGCATCCGTACAACAGTATTGGTTCTATATAACATTCAAGGACTCTCTCTTTCTGATGATAATTGATAGGCATTTGTTGGTAAGAATGCTTGTCATCTTCTTGAATGCTGTTTTGGCTTGGCCGATTCTGCCAGCTATTTCCCATGTGCATCTGCCGTCTGATGAAATGACCGTTCCCAGGTAAAATGTAATTAAAGAAAAGAAAAAAAAAGCCGTAAAATCACATCAGGTCAAATCTATTGATCTCCTGTAAAAAAAACCCTGGAAAATTGCATCAGGAGGGGCGTCTCGGAAGAGGTTCTTTAAGGAGTTCGCCGTGTAGTGCTTTTGTCTCACATCGTACAAGTCCCAGCAATCAAGGAGGAAATGTCTGATGTTCAATGGCTCGTCACATGGTATACACCACGGTGCTTCGTCATTTTTTTTAAAAGGTACGAATGAATTTAAAATATGTGACCCATGTGTAACCTACATAACTCGCTCTTTCTTACAGTTCTCTGCAGCAGATGGGAGAAATTTCTTTCAGGTCAGGGCGGATTTAGGAGAAATATCAGGGCTTTCACCGTTTCAACACAATACAATGATTCAACAGAAACTGAAAAGAAAATTAAGTACACATATCAATGCATTCGCGCACATAATCGTAGGCCATGCCCCTGGCGTTGACCACTCCATCCAATTTACCGCACAGGGGATTTAAAAAACATACCCGAATACAAGTTTTAACATAACTAAGGACACTGAAACATATATAAAACAGGTCTAAACTACCTAATATTGCTTCTGCATATCTCCTCTCCCTAGAGCCAAAAATGCACGTAATACGTTTATCCAGTTATCAATCATAAAATTAAAAGAAAATACATAAAACTTTGTCGAACACATACAGGTGAAAGGACCAGGAAGGCAGAAAATTATAGGAAGAAATGACAGAAAGCAAAGGAGGAAGAAACAAACAAAGAGAACGATAGAAAAGAGTAAACTTCTAGTACAGAATTTCCAAAAGGAGGGGGGGGGGGGGGGGGTACTATTTATACTGAAAGAGCCCCCGGTATCCTCACTGGGGGTTATTTTCTGGTGTGTGTGTTTTTTTTTTTTGTTTTTTTTTTTTCGGTCACACGGAATGCCTACGTCAAGTCAACCCTGGTACAGCCCATCCCTCCACAGTTCCGTTCTTGCTTGTCTGTTTGTTTGGGG
Organism: Monoplex corrugatus; assembly: GCA_030674185.1. Taxonomy (NCBI): domain Eukaryota; kingdom Metazoa; phylum Mollusca; class Gastropoda; order Littorinimorpha; family Ranellidae; genus Monoplex; species Monoplex corrugatus. Next base: position 12,413,432 of record JAPXFY010000030.1, on the reverse strand, counting down.
GGGGGGGGGGGTTGGTTGGTGTGGGGGGTTCATTGCCTACATGCAGCAGGTAGTATAGGGTTACACAGATACCACCAGCAGAGAACCGAGTCACAAAGACGCTGTTGTGCGAGACTGATACAAGACTATTTCTTCTTTTCCTTCTTCTTTTTTTTCAGCTACTCCTTACGTAGCTTATTATTATTATCATTATTATTATCATTGTTGTTGTTATTATTATCATTATTATTATATTATTATTGTTCTTATTGTTATTATTACTATTAATGTTACCACAGCTTTATTATAATTGGTGTTGTTTTCTTCTCCTTCTTCTTCTTTTTTGTTAGAAGTAGTAGAAGTAGTAGTAGTAGTAGTAGTAGTATCATTATTATGATAATGGTTATCAGTGTTATTATGATCATGATGATGGTTATTATATATTATTATTATTTTCATTATTATAATCATCATTGTTGTTGTTATTATCATTATCATCATCATTATTATTATTATTGTTATTATTATTATTACTGTTATTGTTATCAAGGTGTTTAAAGCCAAGCCAACTGCTCAGAGCCTTTGCTTATAAGTGAAGATTTGATTTCTCATCACCGAAAAATAACAATACCAATAACAACAAGGAGGAGATGAAGGAGAAGAAGAAGAAAAAGAAATTTAAATTATATGATAACACAAAAGTGGTAGAACTACTTCTACTACTACTGCTACTACTACTACTGCTACTACTACTTCTACTACTACTCTTATTGTTTAAGCCCCAGCCGACTGCACAGAACCATATCAGGACTATAACCATATCAAAACGTAAACATCATCTGGTTGAAAAAAACAAACAAACAGAAAAGCTTGTAAAGATAAGTAACAACATCAACAATAATAACAGTAACAATAACACTACTACGACTACTAGTACGACTACTACTACTACTACTGCTACTTTGATCTTTCTGATTCAATAATGTATATATTAGTACTTGCTTGCAACAGATGTGCTAGTGTGTGTGTTGGGGGGGGGGTAGGGACTAGGAATGGGAGTTAGTATAATTGACCACTAGGCATAGGGCTAATTGGGAAAAAAATGAACAAATTAATGAAAAAGCGCAGTGAGTCTTTACCTAGTATGTGTAGGAGAATAGCACTATATAAAAGTGATTTACTATTATTATTCTTATCATTACTACACTACTTCTAATAATAACGACGATGGTGATAGCAATAATTTCATTCATACAGCGCAAACAACACATGTCAAAATATGCTCGTTGCATTTTACAAAGCAGTAAAAAAAAAAAAAATTTTTTAAAGCAAAAAAAAAGGGGGTTGCAGGGTGAGGGGCGGGGGGGGGGGGAAGCTGCGATGCCCACACATCTATGCAGTTTGTTCAAGACGAATTCATCACATTCGGACAATTCCATATGCGCTCCACCAGAATATGCCAGCAGCTACTTGGCAGACTCCCTGAGCAAGCACAAAACACATCATCATCATCATCAACATCAGGTGCCCTGCCGCATGGCGTTGGCGATCATGGACTTCCATCTGCCTCTATCTCTCGTTGCCCCTACGCATCCTCCCCCCCCCCCACCCTCCTTCTCGTCCCCAGCCACTCTGCAAGTCCGTCCAGCATCTCTCTCCTGGGTCTACCCGTGCTCTCTTCCCTCCAGCTTTCCCGTTGTGACAAAACACATCAATACTGTATGAACATAGTTCATCAGAAAACACACACACACACACACACACAACAACAAAAAAACCCAACAGACCCTGAAATGGAGCCAGAAACACACACACACACACAACACACACACACACACACACACACACACAACACACACACACACACACACACAATACACACACAATACACATAAACACGTATCCACTCACACACATACATACATGTATTGTACATATAACCAAACCACAAAAAAAAAAATATATATATATATATAGATATACATACATACACATATGCATATATATACATACATATATATATATGTGTGTGTTACGCAAAACCAAATCAAATTCCTTTGTTAATTCATTGGTTAATAAATAGTCTGAGTCTGAGTCTGAGTCTGAGACACACACACAAGTTCCATAAGCCAGGCTGGAACCCCACATTGTCAGACAGGAAGGCAGGAGTTGTATCCCTTCACCACGCTGGTTTAATTTGAATAATAATCATGGATAAACAAAACCATACAACCAAATGATACCAAACCCAA
>JAPXFY010000030.1:12381201-12406201 GCA_030674185.1 Monoplex corrugatus | reverse complement strand
CGCACGTATATTCATACACACATATGCACGCACGTAAGCACGCATGCACGAGCACGCGTGCAGTGCACATGTGCGTTTGCTGAGAGCATCTATACACAAACACACATGCATGAATGCATGCACTCACGGATGTAAACACACACACACACGCACATAAACACACACACGCGCGTGCGCGTACGTAATTGTTGTCTGTAATTTCTAAATGGTCCATTTTGGTTTTTCGCATAGTAACTTCGCAGTTGTAACTTACAAACACACACACACACACAGGTTTCTCGCATAGTAACTTCGCAGTTGTGACATACGAATTTCACACACACACACACACACACACACACACACACACACACACACACACACACACACACACACACACACACACACACACTCTCACTCTCTCTCTCTCTCACATTATCTCTCTCTCTCACACACACTCTCTCCCTCACACACACACACACACACACACACACACACTCACACACACACACACACACACATTTTCAGTCTCCCTACCCCCCTCTCTCTCTTTCACACACACACACACAGTCTCTCACCTCTCTCTCACGCACACACACATTTTCTCTCTTCTTCCCCCCCCCTCCTCTCTCTCTCTCTCTCTCTCTCTCTCTCACACACCTCACTCACTCTCACCCTCTTGTGTACCGTTTCTAAATGCTCCACTCTACAGAATACGCTTATCGAACGTCGCAAATCTAACTTGCTACAAATCCGACATGCCCAGCATTTAAAATGGAGCAACCACTTTTCTCAGACTACACAATAGCGGCTCAACACACACACAAACGAGGACTCCCGCTCAGGGTCACCCGCTCCCTCAACAAAAAGATAGTCGGTAAAGTGTGAAAGCCCGAAGACTTTATAGTTATGTTCAACCGTAATCCTCCAGTGCAGCATGAATCACAAGTTCCGCGGCTATGTTTACTGCTTTAAGTTAATATCAGAGCGGTGCCGCAGAGATCTACGTGGGAAGGGAAGGAGGGGGGTCAGGGGGTCGCGGGGTAGTCTACAGAAATCTAGGTGGGGGAAGGGTGTCGGAGACATGCTTCATCATCATCATCATCATCATCGTCGTCGTCGTCGTCGTCGTCGTCATCTGCCCTGCCATCGGCGATCATGGCCGTCCATACGAATCTATCCCTTGTCGCTGCAAGTACATCTCCCACCTCTCTCTGTCTTCAGCCACTCTGCAAGTCCGTCCAATATTTTCTCCCTGGGTCTACCTGGTGCTCTCTTTCCCTCCAGCTTTCCTGTTGTGACTAGATGCAATAATTTCTCTTGCCTCATAAAATGTCGTATAAATGTTTGCTTGTCTTTTCCTAATTTTCTTTCTTATTGTTCTGCTTGTGTCTGCCTCCTTCGAGACTGTCCCGTTTGTTTTCTTTGCTGTCCATGAAACTCTCAGGAATCTTCTTAGAGATTACATTTCAGCTGCCTCGATCTACATGCTCATCACAGGGGAAAATAGTCTAGTGTATTAAAATACAAGCTATTTCGTAATCTCTGTTGATGAAATCGAGTAATTTTTGTTCAAACTGAAAAAAATTTATTACTGTACTATCTTGTCTCTTCAACAGCAGTTACGGGTCTTGGGGAGTGTTTTAGAAGTCCTGCCCCCCCCCCCCCCCCCCCCACCTCGCTCCTATAATCCGCTTTAATACAAACGTTGGCGAATTACCGACCCGGTTTCGATCTTAGGGTTTTCAGCTGGGTACAAAAGGAAACACGGCACAAAAACAACACAAACACACACTTACAGGACAGGGGCAACACAAAGCTGTCACGTCATACGGCAGGAGGGGACGGGCGATAATGCGCATGGCAAGGGAAAGGTAACTCATGGGGAGGTGGAAGCCTTTGGTAGGACGTGTGTACTGCGTCTGTGTGGGTACGGTACAAAAAAGGGGTATGTTTTTGTTTGATTCAAACCATACTGTACTAGAGAGAGAGAGAGAGAGAAGGAGAGAGAGAGAGAGAGAGAGAGAGGAGAGAGAGAGAGGAGAGAGAGAGAGAAGGAGAGAGAGAGAGAGAGAGAGAGAGAGAGATGGTGGGGTTGAGAATGAGAAAAAGAAATTATTTACAGTTCAATCTACAGAGACTTAAGAGTATAAAAAGGAAAAAAAAAAAAAGCAATATATCTATATGTAAAACACGCATGCATGCACACATAATCTCTTTCTCGTTTCGTATATCATTCAAATTCTGCCCTCCACCTTTTTGGGTTTTTTGGTTGTTTTTTTTCTTTTTCCTTTTTATTTCACTATATTCTCCGTCCTGTATTTTTATCCTTTTCATTTATTTCCGTAAGTAAGACCTGCAAATCCTATCTCTTTTATTCATTGACTGACTGTGGACGTCAGCCACACCACTCACTCACTAGGGTCCTTTGTTTGTTCCTCTTTTAAAGGGCACAGGCTGTCGATTGGTTTAGAGACTGGTCTGCCAACGCGAGGATCCGGATTCTATCCTGTATGGATACCGACTGAGTGGGTTAAAGAGGGGGGGGGGAGATCTTCCATCTCCCCTTCCCTCCCCCTACACCCACTTCCCGGTTAACCCTTTGACTCCCGCACCCTATCCACCAACTGCACAAAAGCTGAACACTTGGACTCCTTCACCCTGTCCACCAACTGCAAAAAAATTAACCTTTTGACCCCCTCATCCTGTCCGCCAACTGCAAAAACTGAACCCTTGGACTTCCTAACCCTGTCCACCAACTGCCAAAACTTTAACCCTTTGACCCCCTCATCCTGTCCACCAACTGCAAAAAACTAAAACCCTTGGACTCCCTCCACCCTATCCACCAGCTTCCTGCACAGGATAGGGCTAGGGAGTGAAAGGGTTAAGAAAGTTGGTGGTTTGGGTGAGGGAGTGAAAGTGTTAATGAAGTTGGTAGAGAGGGTGAAAAGCGTAAGGAAGGTAGCTGACAGGTTGAGCGTGTGAAAGGTTTAAAGAGGGTGGTGTGTAGGGTGAGGAACTGAAAGGGTTAAGGAAGCTGGTGGACAGGGTGAGGGAGTCAAAGGGTTTAAAATTTTGCTTTGCTAGCATGATTGACAATGCAGGAAGCTGGTGGACAGGCTGCGGGAGTCAAAGGGTTAAACCTAAGAAATAAGAGGGAAGCAGGGAGAATTTTTATAATATTAATCAAGGGAATTATCTCGCAGAATTTCTCAAATCTAACAGTTTGCGCTACCCATTCAGCTAGCGTAGAAACAGACACAGAGCACAAAAAAATGTAAGCTCAGAACTCTCCTCTGCTCTGAGTGTTCTCAGCTTAGTTTTTGTGCTCTTGTGTTAGATTTGAGAAATTCTGCAATACATGGGAGATAATTCCTAAGAGTTATGTCCCTTGATTATGGTTAAACCTAAATTTTGTGCAGACCTACTGGTGGTTCAATCCTCTTTGTGTATATGTATATGCACACAGATTATATCTATTACGCACGTTTAAGATGCTGGCCAGAGTTTGGACAATTTTGACAACTACAACGACGACGATACCAACAATAACGATAATATTAACGTCTTTTTGTCTATCAGTATTCTCCTACTTCCTTTGGCCTCAGTGCGCATTACACTTTCACAAGATCATCAGCATCATCATCATGTGCCCTGTCGAGTGGCGTTGGCGATCATGGCCCTACACACGAATCTATCCCTGTCGCTGCAAGCACATCTTCCACCCTCTCTGTCCACAGCCACCCTGCAAGTCCATCCAACATTTTCTCCCTGGGTCTGCCTGTTGCTCTCTTTCCCTCCAGATTTCCTGTTGTGACCAGGTGCTCTAATTCCCCTTTCCTAATAAATGGTCTAAAAATGTTGCTTGTCTTTTCTTAATCTTCCTTATGAATGATCTTCTCCTGTCTGCCTCCATCAAGACTGTCTCGTTTGTTTTCTTTGCTGTCCATGGAACTCTCAACATTCTTCTTAGAAACCACATCTCGGCTGCCTCAATCTTGTTCTGGCTTTGTCTGTTGACTGTCCACGCCTCACAACCGTACAACAGCATCGGTTCTACATAACATTCAAGAACTCTCTTCCTGATGTTAATTGAGAGTCATTTGTTGGTAAGATTGCTTGTCATTTATCTGAATGCTGTCCTGGCATCCTATCCACCAAATGCAAAAACTTAACCCTTTGATTCCCTCACCATTTCCACCAGCTTCCTGCAGTTTCTCATGATAACAGTTCCGTGTTCGGAATGAATTCCGTATGTACTGACGCCTCTGGTGCCATGTGATGATGGAGAAGATCTGAAATGATCATGGCCCAAGCTTTAAGCATATCATAAAACCTGACTGTATGATTTAAAATATGTATGAATATGAAAACTGGGAAGACATTTCCATCCTCTTGAAGGAATCATTATGTGTCACGTTGCGTGAAAGTCTATTAAAAAACAGTTTCACTCACGTGGCGAAGTGGTCAGCACTACAAACTGTTGGCAGACAGGTCATGGGTTTCTAACACCTATCAATTTAAAGAACAGTGTTACACCAGTCGCTGTGGTGTAGTGGTTAACGCCACGGACTACCGACTGGAAGGTTGTGGGTTCGAATCAATCCCTTAAAAAATTTATCATTGGGGGATTTTTTTTTCCGACTCTAACCGGCTCCTACCCAGAGTTGGGCGTGCTATGGGCTCATTGGGAAGACTGGGACCACACCATCGCGTCTCATCCATTTCACGGATGTGTACGTCACTGAGGGTGTTGCTCAAATCTTCTGACCAGCACCAGAGGTGTCTGTATCTCTCGGGCCTGGTTGACGCCAGGATATAATATGACAGTAAGCATACAGTACAGCCCTGTCACGCAGTCTCAATCGTAGATGAAACTCCATAGCATCATGATTATCATCTTCATCGACATCATCATCATTGCATTATAAAAACTGTTCCAGCTTCTATGGCCATTAAGGTGGCGTAGGACATGTGATGCAAAAAAAAAAAAAAAAAACAAAAAAAAAAGCACACAGGTAACCTCCTTGAATGCAATAAATCTAAAAAACAAAAAAAAACAAATAAAATAAACAAATTTTTAAAATGTCACTTTTCGACCCTGAACGGCTCCTATCCAGAGCTGACCAGTGCCACGAGCCTTCTCTGTTTCTGGTCCACTCTTCTGGAACAAACTTCCTCTCTCAGTCCGTCAGCAACCTACTTTTGTCTCCTTCAAGTCCGCTCTCAAAACTCACCTTTTCTCCTCTGCATAAAATCCTAACCTCACTCAACCCCCCTCTGCAGCCTGTCTCCGCTCGGAGGGGAATCACTTTGTTTTAATATATAATTATATAAGATGTGCTCTCTGTGGTTTTCCATTGGTTTTATTCTTGCTTTTATTGCTTTTATTCTTTCTCCCCATTTGTGGCCATGCGTGTGTGTGTGTGTGTGTGTGTGTATGTGTGTATGTGTGTATGTGTGTGTGCGTGTGTGTGCGTGTGTGTCTTTTCGGCGCTTGGATTTGATTTTGTCGAGATTTTGCGCTATATAAATATTGTAATTATTATGTATGCATGTGCGTACCGGTACGTATGTATGTATGTATGTATGTACGTATACGCTTAGATTTATGTATGTATGTATGTATGCATGTATACGCTCTGCTTAGATTTATGTATGTAAGTATGTATGCATGTATGTATGCATGTATACGCTCATATGTATGTAGGTATGTATGCATGTATACGCTCAGATTTGATTTTATCGAGATTTGCGCTATATAAATAAAATATATTATTATTGTTATTATAATGGGAAGACTTGGACCACACAGTCGAGACTCATCCACTTTCAAGGATGCATCGTCCGTTGAGTTGAGGGTGTTGCTCAAATATCCTTGCCAACACGATAGAAGTCAGTGTCTCCCAGGCATATCTGGCACCAGGAAATATTATGAAAGCAAGCACCTGGTCACGACAAAAAAGCTGGAGGGAAAGAGAACACCAGGTAGACCCAGGGAGAAAACATTGGACGGACTTGCCGGGTGGCTGATGACAGAGAGAGATGGGAGATGTACTTGCAGCGACAAAGGGTCGATTCGTATGGAAGGCCATGATCGCCAACGCCACGCGGCAGGGCACATGATGATGATGATGATGAAGCATAGAGTGCGGCAATATCAGAAACGCAACTCCGTAGCATCATGACTATCATCCACGGTTCTCATCATCAGAGTCTTGTAAACATATTTCCCCCCCCCCCCCCCCCCCCCCCCCCACATGATGCGGCCTTTCACGCGCGCTCTGATTTCAGGCTGACCTCAGGTTTGGTGGGTTTGGAGATGTGTCGGAGTGGAGAGCCGAAATGAGCGGCATGACAGTAGTGATAGAGGAGAAGACTAGAATATGACGTAGCAAAAATAAACAGATAAATAAACAAACAAACAAATAAATAAATAAACAACAAACAAACAAATAAATTGATAAATAAAAAATGAATAAATAAATAAAATAATTAATAAATACATACATAAATAAACAAATAAATAACAGATAAATAAATAAATGTTAGTAAATAGGTAGGTAGGTACGTAAGTCAGTAAGTAAATAAGTAAGAAAGTAAGTAAGTAAGTAAGTAAGTAAGTAAGTAAGTAAGTGAAGACTCAAAAAGGGCAATTTGTAAACGTATGCGTAATGAATAATTTCGTACATGAAAAATGTGAAGGCGCTTCAGCTCCATAGACAGATTCGAGTGTTAAAAATTTTTTTTTTAAATCAATTTGACTCACCCCCCCCCCCCCCCCCCCCCACACACACAACACACACATGACAAACACGGAATCCTCTACCTACACCTTGTTATCCCTCGTAAGTGCCTAAAACCTACATGTACATCTGGGTCACACGTCTCTCACTGCGTATCGAGAGTTGGGGAGGGGGGGGGAGGGGAGGTTGTTGTTGTTGTTGTTAAACCGCTTGTGACACCCTTTATAGCAGCTTGTATGAATATGATAGGAACACAAATGTTACAAAAAAGGAATAAAAGGCTCACCAATGGTCCTGGTGCTATGTGTGGGGCGTTAGCACAATGGACTTGTCAAAAATCACTGTGGGACTTTTCGGGACCCATCCGGCACCTGTATACACTTGAGTGTGCTATGGCGTCATTTGAAAGGTTGGGACCCACACAGACGAATCTTCATCCTCTCCACTGATGCGTAATCATTGACCGTGTTGCTCAACGCCAACACCGCAGGTGTCTCTATCTCTCAGGCCTAGATGACGTAAGGAGTCTTCATCCTCTCCACCGATGCGTAATCATCGACCGTGTTGCTCAACACCAACACCGCAGGTGTCTTTATCTCTCAGGCCTAGTTGACGTAAGGATATGTTACGATACTGAGCATAGAGTACACCCCTGTCACACAGCCTCAATCCTAGGTGGAATTATACAGTATCATGAGTTTCATCTTCATCAGTATCATCACAGGATTGCAAAAACCGATTCTTATCACAGGAGTCGACCAACCCGCATTACATCATCATCATCATCATCATCATCATCATCATCATGTGCCCTGCCGCATGGCGTTGGCGATCATGGCCCTCCATATGAATCTATCCCTTGTCGCTGCAAGTATATCTCCCACCCTCTCTGCCCTCAGCCAACCTGCAAGTCCGTCCTGCATTTTCTCCCTGGGTCTACCTGATGCTCTCTTTCCCTCCAGCTTTCCTGTTGTGACCAGGTGTTCTAATTCTCCTCTCCTCATAAAATGGCCTATAAATGTTGCTTGTCTCTTCCTAGTCTTCTTTATCAACGATCTTCTTGCGTCTGCCTCCTTCAAGACTGTCTCGTTTGTTTTCTTTGCTGTCCATGGAACTCTCAGCATTCTTCTTAGAAACCACATTTCTGCTGCCTAAAAATGTTGTTCTGACTTTGCAAGTTGACTGTCCACGCCTCAAAACCATACAACAGTATCAGTTCTATATAGAACAATTAACATTCAAGAACTCTCTACCTGATGTTAATTGATAGTCATTTGTTGGTAAGAACGCAACCAGAATAATTGAAGCCATTAAAGTTGGCAGTGAACAGGCCAAGTTTTGTGTTACAAGAGGAGGTGGGACTGAACTCGAGATGAGAGATCTTGAGCCCATGTATTGTTATCATTATCAGTATCATTACCAGTGTCTAATGCCTAGCTGACTGTTCAGAGCCACACCAAGGCTATAATTATCTCAAACAAAACACACACACGCACTTAACCACAGCAATGAAAAAAAAAAACTCGAATAGAAAATCAAGTACGGATATCATTACCAATATATTCACATACATAATCGAAGGACATGCTCCTGGTTTCGGCCGTTACGCCCAGTTTATCCGCAGGAAAATAAATGCATAAACATAACTAAAGACACAAAACGTATCTAAAAACTGGCCTCATCATCATCATCATCATCAGGTGCCCTGCCGCATGGCGTTGGCGACCATGGACTTCCAACCATCTCTATCTCTCGTTGCCCCCAGCATTTCCCCACCCCCCTCATCCCCAGCCACTCTGCAAGTCCGTCCAGCATTCTCTCCCTGGGTCTACCTGGTGCTCTCTTTCCCTCCAGCTTTCCTGTTGTGACCAGTGCTCAAAATCCCCCCTTCCTCATAAAATGGCCTATAAATGTTGCTTGTCTTTTCCTAATCTTCCTTATGAGTGATCGACTTGTGTCTGCCTCCATCAAGACTGTCTCGTTTGTTTTCTTTGCTGTCCATGGAACTCTCAACATTCTTCTTAGAAACCACATCTCGGCTGCCTCAATCTTGCTCTGGCTTTGCTTGCTGACTGTCCACGCCTCGCATCCGTACAACAGTATTGGTTCTATATAACATTCAAGGACTCTCTTTCTGATGTTAATTGATAGGCAGTTGTTGGTAAGAATGCTTGTCATTTTCTTGAATGCTGTTTTGGCTTGGCCGATTCTGCCAGCTATTTCCCATGTGCATCTGCCGTCTGATGAAATGACCGTTCCCAGGTATTTGAACTTATTAACCTGTGTCAAGGTTGTGCCATGTGCTGTTATTTTGCATGAGGGGATTTCATGTTTTTTACTGATCACCATGACTTAAGTCTTCCTACTGTTTAGTTCCAACCCCTTACCTTTGCTTTCTATTTCTAGTATATTCACAAGGTTTTGTGAATACTGGCCAACAGTATCTAAAAGTAAAACTCTCTCTAAGCATTTCACGTTTCTACATGAGCTAGTTGACAGAGCCATGGACTCACAGATCTGATATCTTCAGTTACATCCCAGGCCACACCATAAGAACTGGCCTGTTTGCTGCCCATCTTAATGTTTCCATCATTCTGGTGGTGTCAGCTTAGTGTTTGGTAAGTCCCTTTCCCCGTTTCAAGACCTTGCCAGGGTATAGGGTTTTGTGCAGGCTCAGGAAATCTGTCAAATATTTGATGGCAGATTTGAGTCGAGCGCATTTGAAGTTGTCCGAACGCGGTGAATCTCTCTTGAAATAACTCTTAATAACCAAAAATGCAGTTTATATATACATATGTATAGATATATAGATATATATATAGATATGTGTGTGTGTGTGTGTGTTAGTGTATATATATATATATATATATAATATACATATACATATGCACCCAATTATCCAGTCCTAGTAGGAAAAATATACAAGGCTTTATGGAAAGCAAAACTGGTGAACAGACCAGCAAGGCAGAAAATGAGAGAGGAACAGATGACAGAAAAAAAGGAGCAAGGCAAAAAACAAAGAAGGTCACAGAAAGATATGTAGCACAGAATTCCAAAAAGGTGGGGATACGATTTGTACTGAAAGAGCCCCTGGCATCCCTAAGGGGTTAAGTCTACGGATCTATTCAAAAAGCAGTAGTGGTGACAGCGTCGTTATGTTTAATGCTGTTTCTGCAGTCACTGAGTTGAGAGTTCCACAGACAGCAAAGAAAACAAACGAGACAGGCTTGAAGGAAGCAGACATAAGAAAATAATCAATAAAGAAGACTAGGAAAAGACAAGCAACATATATAGGACATTTTACGAGGAAAGGGGAATTGGAGCACCTAGTCACAACAGGAAAGCTGGAGGGAAAGAGAACACCAGGTAGACCCAGAGAGAAAACATTGGACGGACTTGCAGGCTGGCTAGGACAGAAAGGGTGGGAGATGTACTTGCAGCGACAGGGGACAGATTCGTGTGGGAGGGCAATGATGACCGACGCAATGCAGAGCACATGATTATGATGATGCGGTTATTGTTGTTATTGTTGTTGTTGATGTTGTTGTTATTGTTCTTGTTGCTACTGCTGTTGTTGTATTTGCTATTATTTTCATTTCTTCTGCTCCTTCTACTTTAAAGAAGAAAAAAAAAGAGAGAGAGAGAGAGAGAGAACGCGTATCTAATTACCGAAACAAGACAGGCTCAAATCTTTGGTCAACTGGCCGAAATATGACATTTAGCATCTCAAGTCAATTACTAACAAACTAACCAACTGACGTTCTCGGCAGTCAAGTGAGTAAATCCAGATTTCCAGTGACAATTTCCTGGGTTCGATCCTACCAGACAACTCTCCTGGTGGATAAAGTATGGAGATTTATCTGATCTCCCTCCCGGCTCTTCGTGTGTGCAGACCTGACTGTACCTAGACCTTAATTTAAACGCCTTTTAATTTAATGTGTACACACACGTAGAATACCGTAGAACATGTATGAAAGATCCTGTAACTAGTGTAAGTCATGTCAGTGGCTGGCTTATGGGAACATTAAAAAATAAAAAAAATAAAAAAATAAAAAAACACCCAGCATACTACTTTCTAGCCCACCAAAAATGCAGACTGTGCAACAACACAGCGAAACGTGAACAGCTCACTGCGAAACACGGTCACAGGTCAGTTCATCGCCCAACACTGTAACACTAGATCTAATAGCATTGAGTTCTCCGTGCTCCATTAAAGTGATTATGTGTTATGTTCTGTGACTCCGAATGGTTTGGTGAACAGCACTATAAAGGACCGAATAATAATAATGATAAATAAAAGAAGGAGGAGAAGTAATATCGTTATTATTAATATTAATATTACTTATTATCATTGATCTTGTTATTATCATTATTCTTATCATTATCATTAATAATAATAATAATAATTACAATATTTATATAGCGCAAAATCTTGATAAAATCAAATCTAAGCGCTGAAGCAGACACACACGCAGGCACGCACGCTCGCACACACACGCACGCACACACACAGACACACACACACACACACAACACACACACACACACCCACACACACGCATGGCTATAAATGGGGAGAAAGAATAAAAGCAATAAAAGCAAGAATAAAAGCAATGGAAAATTATAGAGAGCATAGCATACAATTATATATTATAACCATGTGATTCCCTCCGAGCGGAGACAGGCTGCAGAGGGGAGGGTTGAGTGAGGTTAGGATTTTATGCAGGAGAGAAAAGGTGAGTTTTGAGAGCGGACTTGAAGGAGACAAAAGTAGGTTGCTGACGGACTGAGAGAGGAAGTTTGTTCCAGGAGAGTGGACCAGAAACAGAGAAGGCTCGTGGACCATAGGTATTGAGCTTAGTGCGTGGAAAGCGAAGAGTCAGAGGATCAGAGGCAGAGCGGAGGGTACGTGAGGGAACATAGATCTCAAGTAGGCTTGACAGGTAATCGGGGGCTGCGTTATTGAGGCTTTTGTAGCACATGGTGTCTAGTTTGTACTGTATGCGCTTTGATACAGGGAGCCAGTGAAGTTGTGCCAGGAGAGGAGATATGTGGTCAGCTTTTTTCTTTTTGAGTACAAGGTGTGCAGCATTGTTTTGAATGCGCTGTAGGATGTGAATGGTGGAGGCAGGAAGACCAGACAGGAGTGAATTGCAATAGTCAATGCGAGACATTATGAAGGAGAGAACGAGTTTTGCAGTTGTTTCGACAGAGAGATACTTCCTGATCAGCTTTATACGATGGAGATGATAGTAGCAGGATCTGGCAGTTTGAGAAACAAAGTTGTTCATGGAGAGGGTAGAGTCAATGCAGACACCAAGGTTTTTAGCTGAATCAGAAATTGGGACTGATGTGTTACATAATGGGAGAGAAAGAGGAGGCAGCTGAGAAAGTTTCTGACGGGTGCCAATGAGGATAGCTTCTGTTTTGTCGTCATTAAGCTGAAGTCTATTGTGTGTCATCCAGTTCTTAATGTCCGAGTAACACTCAGTGGTGCGAGTCAACAGGCGCTGTATATTATCAGGTGAGTCACTGTCTTGAAGTTGGGTGTCATCAGCATAGAAGTGGTGTTTTATAGAATGGGAGTTGGTGATGGTGGACAGGGGGGAGGTGTAAAGAGTGAAAAGAACAGGGCCAAGGACAGATCCTTGTGGAACACCACAGGTCAGGTATGCAGGTTGAGAGTAAGTGCCATTGATGAGAACGGTTTGTTTTCTGTTTGATAGGTATGAAGTGAACCAAGACAGAGCAATGTCAGAGATGCCAAAAGTATGATGAAGTCTAGAAAGGAGAATACCATGATCAATGGTATCAAAGGCTGCAGACAGATCAAGGAGTGTGAGGAGAGAGACTTTGCCAGTATCAGTTGCAAGGAGGAGATTGTTGAGAATGTGTAGTAGGGCAGTTGCTACTGTTATTATCATCATTATTGTTATTATTACTATTGTTATTACTCTTATTGCTTTTATGATTATGATTATTATTATCATCATTATTAATATTGCTATTATTACTATTAGTATTATGATAAACAGGTCACGAGCTAATCGATCGCTCAAACACTCGCTCATTCACTCTTTCACCGAAACCCGTTAACCAACCAACCAACCAACCAATAACTAGCCGATTTCCTATGTGCCTAACTACCTATCTACCTAGTTACCGATCTAACAAACTAACATAATTATTAAAAAAAAAACTTACTAGATCTAGAACAGACATGAAATGAAATAAAGCAAAATGACATGAAGATGATGAACTGAACAGAAGCCCGTTGAGCCTGTCTAGAATCTCCCTTTGTTACTTTTGTATACATGTACACAAGACTAGACTTGATAAAAACAAAAGAAAATATTTCATTTTTACACATACATTTCTCATCGCAAATCTCCGTGCTAGATCTGCATGATTTTATTTTTCGTGGCTGCGTTAATTAAACAAAAACGCACAACATTAGGCTTTGGATAGCGTAGTTACAACAAACTTTCCCTCGCGTTTTGACAAAGT
Organism: Monoplex corrugatus; assembly: GCA_030674185.1. Taxonomy (NCBI): domain Eukaryota; kingdom Metazoa; phylum Mollusca; class Gastropoda; order Littorinimorpha; family Ranellidae; genus Monoplex; species Monoplex corrugatus. The sequence continues at coordinate 12,392,969 of JAPXFY010000030.1, read as the reverse complement.
CAAAAAGTAAAACAAAACTGGATCTACGCTTGTGCCTAAAAGAAATATACTTAGATCTAGATCTAGATCTTGCAAGACAGAATCAAACAGACTCAATCTGTCCGAAATGAGATCATCTTCTCTATTATCGGGAAAAACATCAACAAAAAGAACGTAGTACTGTTAGATAAATATAAATTATTCATAAAAAAAAGTCTGAGATCTTACGCCATTTCAAACGGTGCAATGGATCCTCAAAGCAACACCACATTGTGATTCGTCATCTCGGTTCGAAGTTCGAAGTGAAGACTTAACACAGCCGCCATCTTTGTTTATTTTTTTAAAATTTTTTTAAAGGTAATAGTCATCTACGTCATAAATGGTTAGGCTCCATCTTTAGGAACGGAGATCCAGAGCGAAATAAATGACGATTTTTGTTTGTTTGTTTGTTTCTTTGTTTGTTTGTTTTTTTTTCTTACCTTGTAATGAATTCATTATAAATTCGAGAAAGAGCTTTTTTGCGATATATACGTAAGAATAAAAATTGTTTAGGACCGTAATACCTAGCTTTTCCCTTCAATATGAATTTATCAATTTTATCAAGTTATGCTTTTGTCTGAAGTGGAAGATGCTCAAAACTACGCTTTAGTCGTACTGTGGTGATTTTCTCTTCGACGCTGACGCCAAAGCGTAGCACGAGAATGAATCCATATTGAAGAAAACTTAAGATATGATTATAGAAAACAAGGTTTGCTCTATAGCTCATATAGAAATTCGATTCCTTCAATTTTTTTGACGATTGCTCTTTCAGACATTGCAATTTTGAAGACACAAATGGTCTAGAATAACGGTCACAGTGACCTTGAAAAAGTTCCATATCAAATAAAACTTGACGTGGGTCAGTGAAAATGGGACGACTGCAAGAGCAGATTTTACGTATTATTATTAGTTCTGAGAAAGTGTTGTTCACACATTTTCCTCGAAAAGTGCTGGTTTTAGGCAAAAAGGCCGACTTGAAGCACTGTTTCTATTCCTGTGACCTTGACCTTCAAGCGTTACCTTTCAAACTTACACTTTCGCGACTCCATTATAGTTCACATCTTTGACCGAGATTTGGTAAAGATTCATTCATAAAGTGCTGAGAAACTTATGTCTACACATTTGTGTCACAGTCAGAAGGCAAAACACAAGTATAGATCTATGCTTGCCTAAACTTAACAAATATATTTAGATCTATCTCTTGCAAGACAGAATCAAACATCCAAACACACGCACGCACGCACACACACACACAACACATACACACACACACACACACACACACACGCAGGCACACACACACACACACACACACACACACACACACATACACACTGTAACACCATACATAGACACTAACGACACACAAGCGGGCACACACACACACACACACACACACACACACACACACACACACACACACACACACACGCACGCACGCACGCACATACATAATAACACACTCACATTCTAACACACACACACACACACACACACACACACACACACACACACACACACACACACACACACACACACACACACAAACTCTGCGGTTGATGTGGAATTATCTCTTTTTAAAAAGAAGGAAGATTAAAAGCGAAATATTGTAAAAAAAAACAACAACAACAAACAAACAAACAAACAAAAGCAACAACAACAAAAAACGATCAATTAGAGAAAAAGAAAAAGTAAATACATCATATTTAACAAAATAATATGATAATGATTATCTGTACAATCAAAACTGAAATTTGAAATATAAATGTAAACGCCAAAAAATGTAAAAATGTAACAATAACAGTTCTTAAGCGCCCTGATCACAAGAAAAAAAAGAAGAAAAAAAAAACCTGTGTAAAATATCACAATGATACCTTACTAACACAAACACACACACACACACACACACACAAGCACACACACAAACACACACACACACACACACACACACAGAGACACATACACACACACACACACACACCAAAATACACACACACACACACACATACACAGACACACAAACACACACACAAACACATACACACACACACACAAACAAACACACACACACAAAACACCAACACACACACACACAAACACACACACACACAAACACACACACACAAACACACACCACATACACACACATACAACACACACACACACAAACACACACCACAAAACACACCCCACAAACACACAAACACACACACAACACACACAAACACCACAACACACACTACACACACACACAACACACACACACACACAACACACACACACACAACACACACACACACACACAACACACACACATACACACACACAACAACACACACACAACAACACACAACAACAACACACACACAACAACACACACACACACACACACACACACACACACACACACACACACACACACACACACCACGTGGTGGATACTGCCATTTTCAGCAGTCAGATATTCACGGTCACGATTGTCTACTTTTTATTTATCTATGCATGTATGTATGCATGAGAAAACGAAGAATGACTTACAGACGTGATAAGACATTATTATCAAAAAGAAATGTTTTGTAGGCCTACTCATACCTGATGATTTTAAAACAGTTCACACAAACATAGATGTATGGGAGTGTCCTTTCCTACCACTTCATATTTATTCATGAATGTATTCATTTTTTTTTTTTTTTTATAATATACAAAAATATACTCCCCTCCCCCCCCCCACCACCCCCCCCCCCTCCCTCGGCAATTGTCACATACAACACAAATGTTATCAGCAGTCTTCTACATTATTTTCTGGAATTTTTCTAATTTTTATTATTTTAGTATCACAGCGGTTTTTGTTTGTTTGTTTGTTTGTTTGTTTTTTCTTTTCCCCTTTTTGCTCTGTTTCCTTTTTTTCTTTTTTTGTTGTTGTTGTTGAAAATAGCGATTCAATTCAATTCAAACCCAAATATTCTATTATTCAAGAATATAGCATTAAGAGAAAACACAGTAAAAAAAACACAACACACACACACACACACACACACACACACACACACACACACACACACACACACATACACACACACCAAACCACACACACACACATCACACACAACCAAACAACACACACACACACACACACACACCCAAACACACACCACAAACACACACACACACACACACACACAAACAACACACATACACACATACATACATGTACACACACACACACACACGCACGCACACAGAGAGACAAACACACACGTACCACCACACACACACACACACACACACACACACACACACACCACACACACAGACACAACACACAAACACATACACAGACACACACACACACACACACACACACACACACACACACACACACACACACACACACACACACATAGGACGAGGGAAGAGAGAGAGAGAAAGAGAAAGAGAGAGAGGCAGAGACACAGACACACAGACAGACAGACAGACAGAGAAAGACAGACAAACAGACAGAGATCCCCTTACCTTCTCTTGACACCAGAGAGCAGCAACGTACACCCGTACCGGTCACACGCAGTTTCCACACTGACCTACTACGTACATGTACGTCTCTACCACCGCTCTTGTGTACATGTATACATGTATGTACATGTACATGCGTATGAGTCTTACTTCTGTTTCTTTCTGTGTGTCTCTTGGGCGACTGAAACGAACGGTGAATTACTACTACTACTTTTTCAATCAGCCTAATTGCAAGTGTTGAATAGTGTCGGCGGCAAGTATCAGATTACTTACCCTAACCCAAAAAAGAGTATAGACAGGATTCTACTTTGCTCCAACGCCACAGCGCTGCCTTCCTGGCCTGTCGCGTTGCATGCTATGATAATTATAGGCAGTCGCGAACCGCGCTAAGCCACCTCCCCCACCCCCACCCTCCACATCCCACCCCTACCCCACTCAGCACGCACCTAGCCAAGATAATAGAACCGGGTGCCATGCTTCCTGATCTTAAACCTTCGAGCGAGAGATGTCGACACTGGGCATAGTGGCCTTACACCCCCCCCCCACACACACACACACACACTCACGCGCACGCGGCGCGCGCGCGCACACACACACACTCACGCAGGATAAGCACGCACGCACCTACACACACATCACAGGTACACACGTACACACACATGTACACACACACACACACACATACACACACACGTACACACACACACGCACACACGCACACAAGCAGACAAGTACCGACGCACCTATACACACATCACAGCACACACGTACACATACATGTCACACACACACACACACACACACACACACACACACATGTATATATATACATACACACATACACACACACACACACACACACATACACGCACACACGTACGCACACACATGCACACACACACATACACACACATTACAAGCACACTCCTACACACACACACACACACACACAAACGCGTTCATGCACGTACAGTTGCAGTATGGACACACACACACTTACACACACACAAAAAGAAACACATACATACATACATACATACATACATACATACATACATACATACATACATACATACATACATACCCACAGACAAAAAGACAGACGGAAAGACGGACAGACCGACGTATATACAGACATACAGACACAGACATGAATGCCTACATACTTACACACAGACACACACAAAACACACACACACACACACACAACACACACACACACACACACACACACACACACACACACACACAACACACACACACACACACAACACACACACATACACACACATACACACACACACACAACACAACACACATACACACACACACACACACACACACACACACACACAACACATACACACACACACACACACACACACACAAACACACACACACTACACACAACAACACACAACACAACCACATGCATAACAACGTACACTTACACAACCAACACACACGTACGCACCCTGCAATCACTAAGAATGACAATGGCAACAAACAAATAAACAAAAACAAAACAAACAAACAAAAAGAACCCCCCCCCCCCCCATCCCTCCAAAATAAACAGAAATTATCTAAATCTTCTACCCGCCACGCAGCCTACTCGGCGCTGTGCGGGTATTTGTCCATGTCTTGCGTTGCAAAGTCAAGCTGTGTTGAGAGCTGGGACAGGGGGGGTTAGTTTTTTTTTTCAATCTTTCGTATACGGATAAAAATAACGCCACCACCACCACTACCACCAAAAAAAACAAAACGAAGCAAAATGTTTAATCTCTCTTGTATGGAAAAATTAAAAAATAAAAAAACTGAAGAAACTGAAGAACTGGAAGAACTGAACAAACAACCTGAACTTTTTGGCCTGGTTAGGAAAATGAAAAATGAAATACTTTTAGACCTCAGGAGCGAGCGCATACACAAGTTTGATTGCACCCTGTGTTCACCGCTGTGACAATGTCTTCGCTGTTGGTGGTGCTGGTATGTGTAATTATGGTGTGTGTGTGTGGTGTGTTGTGTGTGTGTGTGTGTGTGTGTGTGTGCGCGTGCGCGCGCGCGTGTAAGTGTGTGTGTGTGTGTTTGTGTGTGTGTGTGTGTTGTGTGTGTGTGTGTGTGTGTGTGTGTGTGTGTGTGTGTGTGTGTGTGTAAGTGCAAGTGCGTGTGTGTGTGTGTTTGTGTGTGTGTTTGTGTTTATGTATGTTTGTGCGTTGTGTGTTTTGTTTTGTTTGTGTGTTTGTATTTGCGTGTATGTGTGTGTGCACGTGTGTGTATTTGTATGTATTTTGTGTGTGTTTGTTTCGTGTGTGTGTGTATGTGTGTGTATGTATTGTGTATGCGCGTGTGTGAGTGTGATGTGTATGTGTATGTGTATGTGTATGTGTGTGTGTGTGTGTGGGCTCTCCCATCCATCCGACAGAAGAACAGCAGTCCTAAAAGCCTTGCAGTCCTTTGTCGCCCTGTTGGGTCTTCATGAGAGTTACCTGGAGACATCATCATGTTGTACAGCAGACGCTGCGTGGGAATTGAAGGAAAGGGAAGGGAAGGGAAGGGAAGGGAACTGAAGGGAAGGGAATGGAATTGAAGGGGAGGGGAGGGAAATTGAGGGGAAGGGAAGGGAAGGAAATTGGAGGGAAGGGAAGGGAACTGAAGGGAAGGGAATGGAATTAAAGGGAAGGGGAGGGGAGGAAGGGGAGGGAATTGAGGGAAGGGAAGGGAATTGAAGGCAAGGGAAGGGAATTGAAGGCAAGGGAAGGGAATTGAAGAGAAGAACAGGGAAGAGAAGGGAGGGGATTGAAGGGAAGGGAATTGAAGGGAAGGGAAGGAAATTAAAGGAAAAGGAATTGAAGTGAGGGGAAGGGAACTGATGGGAAGGGAGTTGAAGGAAAGGGAATTGAAGGAAAGGGAATTGAAGGGAAGGGAATTGAAGGGAAGGGAAGGAAATTGAAGAGAAGGGAAGGGAAGAGAATTGAAAGGAAGGGATTTGAAGGGAAGGGAATTGAAGGGAAGGGAATTGAGGGAAAGGGAATTGATGGGAGGGAATTGAAGGGAAGGGAATTGGAGGGTAGGGAAAGGAAGGAAGGGAATTGAAAGGAAGGGTAGAGAAGGGATAGGAAGGGAATTGAAGGGAAGGGAAGGGAATTTAAGGGAAGGGAAGGAAACTGAAGGGAAGGGAAGGGAATTGTAGGGAAGTGAAGGAAATAGAAGGGAATGGAATTGAAGGGAATGGAAGGGAAGGGAAGGAAACTGAAGGGAAGGGAATTGAAGGGAATGGAATAGAATTAAAGGAATTGAAAGGAAATGAAGGAAGGATGGAGAGGGAATTGAAGGGAAGGGGCTGAGGGTAGGGAAGGGAATTGAAGGGAAGGGACGGGGAGCAAATTGAAGGGAAGAGAAGGGAATTGAAGGGAAGGGAACTGAAGAGAAGGGAAGGGAACTGAAGGGAAGGGAACAGAAGGTAAGGGAATTGAAGGAATTGAAGAGAAGGGAAGGGAACTGAAGGGAAAGGAAATAAATTGAAAGAGAAGAAAAGAAGGAAGAGGAAGGGAAGAGAAGAGAAGAAAAGAGAAGGTAAAGGAAGGGAAGGGAATTGAAGGGAAGGGAAGGGAATTGAAAGGAATTGAAGGGAAGGGAAATGAAGGGAAGGGAACTGAAGGGAAATAAATTCAAGGAAAGGGAAGGGAATTGAAGGGAAGGCAATTGAAGGAAAGGGAACGAAATTGAAGGGAAGGGAAGGGAATTGAAGAGAAGGAACGAATTGAAGGGAAGGGAACGAAATTGAAGGGAAGGGAATTGAAGAGAAGGGAACGAAATTGAAGGGAAGGGAAGGAATTGAAGGAAGGAACGAAATTGAAGGAAAGGGAACGAAATTGAAGGAAGGGAACGAATTGAAGGGAAGGGAAATGAAGAAGGAATGGGAAGGGAATTGGAAGGAAGGGAAGAGGGAAGAAATTCAAGGAAAGGGAAGGGAAGGGAATTGAAGGGAAGGGAATTGAAAGGAAGGGAATTGAAGGGAAGGGAAGGGAATTGAAGGGAAGGGGAGGGAAGGGATTTGAAGGAAAGGGGATTTTTTTGGTGGGGCGGCCTTGGGCTCTGCTTCTATTGGTCCTTGTGTTTGTTGACCAGGTGACTGTTCTGCGCTGTGGACAGCGGGCAGTTTGATTGCATTCTGCGTGTGCACTGCTGCCGACAGCTAAACTCTGTTGGTGGTGGTAGTGGTGGTATGTATAATTATGTGTGTGGGGATGGGGGTGGGTGGGTGGTGGGTGTGGGTGGTGTGGTGGGAGGCGAGTGCATGCACAAACGTTTGATTGCACCTGTGTGCGTGCACGCTGTGACGATGTCTTCGTTGGTGGGTCTGGTATGTGTAATTTGTGTGGTGTGGTTGTGTGTGTGTGTGTGTGTGTGTGTGTGTGTGTGTGTGTTTTGTGTTGTGTGTGTGTTTGTGTTTGTGTGTTTGTGTTTTGTGTGTTTGTGTTTGTGTTGTGTGTGTGTGTTGTGTGTGTGTTTGTGTTTGTGTTTGTGTTGTGTTGTGTGTGTTGTGTGTGTTGTTGTGTTTGTGTGTTGTGTGTGTGTGTTGTGTGTTTGTGTGTGTGTTGTGTTTTGTGTTTGTTTGTGTTGTGTTGTGTGTGTGTGTGTGTGTGTTGTGTTTGTGTTTGTGTTTGTGTTGTGTGTTTGTGTTTGTGTTTGTGTTTTGTGTGTTGTGATGTGTGTGTGTGTTTGTGTGTTGTGTGTGTGTGTGTGTTGTGTTTGTGTGTTTATGTGTGTTGTGTGTGTTGGTTGTGTTTGTGTGTGTGTTTGTGTTTTGTGTTGTGTTTATGTGTGTGTGTGCTTGTGTTTGTGTATGTTTGTGTTTTGTTGTGTTTATGTGTGTGTGTGCTTGTGTTTGTGTATGTTTGTGTTTGTTTGTGTGCTTGTGTGTGTTTTGTGTGTGTTTGTGGGTGTGTTTGTGTGTGTGTGTGTGTGTGTGTGTGTGTATGTATGTATATGTGTGTTTGTGTGTGTGTGGCGCGCGCGCGCGCACGTGTGTGTTTGTGTGTGTAAGTGTGCTTGTGTGTGTTTGTGTGTGTATTTGTGTGTTTGAGTGTGTGTCTGTGTGTGTGTGTGTGTGTGCGTGTATGCGTGTATACGTGTGTGTGTGTGTGTGTGTGTGTGTGTGTGTGTGTGTGTGTGTGTGTGTGCGTGTGCGTGTGTGTGTATACTGTCGCTTGTAGACATCTTGGCTACCTTCGGAAAGATCGGGGCCCAGATATGTACCACAGGTAGGACTTGACACAACACGTCTCATTTGATCTTTCACAATGACGGGAAACGTGAGCACAAACAAATTTATACAGAAGAAGCTTTTCATAGTGTAGTTATAATGGAGCAGATAACTGTAATAATCGTTCAGTTCTGGAAAGAAGCACCAAAATTGGCATACATACTCCTTGGGGATTGCTCTTTTGCTAAAACCCGTTAACCACCTAAAATTCAAGATGGCGGCCATTTTTTTCAAGATGGCCGCCAATTAATATACAGAAATATTGCATTTCGCAATAAAATCGCAAAGACTTGTCCTATTTGAATGATCTTGGTGTCGAATCATACATTTTTCACTGTGTAGAATCCGAGTTTGGAACTATGTACCTACTCACTAGCTTCCTTGTACCATGACATCAGTCCCGGAATCATAATTAGGGTAAACAGTGCCCGTATCATAGGCACCATCAGTCCGATATATTATTGGATGTACATGTAGGCAGTACGCCTATACTTGTTTGCCACTTATAGTCTTGCTGCCTGGATGAATATACGACAACGCTTCTAAACCTCGTATCTGCAGCTGCTCAATGCCGTGCAGGTCAGACTAAAGCAGTAGCATTTGCATCGACCGCAGCATTCCGACTTGCATCCACACTTGGTCAGCTGCTGGCAACTCTCTGCAATGGGTGGGAGCTCTGTCCAAACGATCTGCCACAGATCTCCTTTCTTGGTCCAGCCCCAGTTGGCAGGAGTCTGCGTTTCTGGTAGACGTACTGTTGACTGACCCCAGATGCAGTCCGCCTGGTAGGCAGCACACTTCACATGCTGCTTCAGAGTTGATCGGTTGGCGGAATGGCTTCGTACGGCCTCTGCTTCCGAGCAAACATGTCCAACCTCGCATCATCGACACCTTCAGTTGTGCTGGATCTGTCGTACATCATGACCACGAACTTCTCCAAGGTCTCCAGGTCTTCATCATCCACTACCGGTGGGTACTGGCTGAGTTTGTTGAAGACACCGGAAGCCTCATCACAAACATCCCAGGTTTGCCAAGCAGACTTCTTCCCTTTGCCACGGAAAGCTGAAACGCCATCGCAGCCAGTGAAGGCATGGAAGAAGAGCATCCCTTTGCTCTTTTCTGCAAGAGTGCAACACAAGTCATGTACAGGAACCCACCTCAGGTTCTGTCCTTGGCCAAAGGCAACCCACAACTGCTGCAGACCTAGCTCCTGAAGTGCCTGCAGAACACTGACTGCGATGACGACAACATCTGTGTCGCTGGCTTTGACCATGATGACTTTGCTGCCTGCTTCTGTTGCATGCCTGGCATGCACAAAGATCTGCATGTCAGCTTCTTCATGACTGCATGGTGCCACCCCAGCCAGATTGATAGTGCGGTTGCTGACAGCATCTTCTTCCTTGGTCACAATGACCACATTTGGTGTGGCCACACGTGCAATCTTATCAGCCAGAAAGTTGAACAGCTCGGCTTTGTTGTCATTTTCTCTCAGGAAGTTTCGCCAGTTTGAGGGAATTTTGCCCTCCCTTGTCACCCTGCGTCTCACCCCGCGTCCTCGCTTTGATCTAGTTTCAGCTTTCAGACTAGATGGCCGGTAGACATCAAACACAATGTCTGTTCTCTTGTACTTGGTAGAGTATGCTTGTATTGTAGAAAGGACATCGAGCATTGCGTACTCTTCGAACGTCTTTGAACTCCGTAGGGCAGACTGTTTACCAACACTGCACCATCAATGATGATGGTGTTGGCGTCTGGCTCCGCCTCAGGGGTTGTAACTTGGCTCACAAGAATGGTAGTGAGGTGGGATTTCTGATAGGTGTGGAGCTTTCCACCATCACTGAGGGCAGCAGGGTGTGACTGGTTCTCATGACGGAAGAACTCCTTCAAGTCACACTCTCTGCTCTGGCATGATATGAACAGCTTGGAGAACAGTTGACAGTCTGCCTTCAGCATATCTGATTTGAAGAGTCAACAGACGCTGGTACCTGTCGGAAAAAGTCAACCCTGTTCTTCTTGATTGGTTCATAGAAAGTGGATTCTTCTTCCCCTTCCAGTCCCTTCATAAACTCCTGGAAACGGACCTTGCCTTTCTCAAGGTGTGTGCCAATCAGCTCGGAGGCAGTTTGGTGAGCAATATCCTTTGTATCAAGCGAAAACAGGTCCCAACTCTCCTCCTGAAAGGATTGCCCATATCTTGCATGGCTTGTGAGAGCTTTTCTACTTTCTCAAAGAACACTCTTTGTGCTCGTCCTGTCTCCTCATGGTGGCTGGTGTGTTCTGTACCCTCTTTGGTCCCACATGCTGCCTCATACTGCGCAACCAAGTGACTGACTTCAGGACCAGCTATCATCCATCTTCGCAGTACTGATGGGTCTTCAGTCACGCCGATCGCATCCCCCGTCTGCCTTGATGACAGCGTTGGCCTGCTCGTGAGCTTGGTCAATAGCCACTGCTGAGAACTGTCGGTTCAATTTGTGTACAACAAAGTTTCCACTCTGGAACTCCTGAGCCAGCTGAGGACTCTTCTGTTCCAGGGTCACCATGTCTCTGTAGTGGATCGGAAGCACAGTGCATAGTTTACATTGTTGCTGGCAAAGAAGTACGGTATCGGCTGAGCCAGTACAGGAAAAGTTGGCTTCCCTGAATGATCGGATCAACAAGAGGATCACCAGTTCCATTGACAGCACCATATACCAGAAATAAAACTGGGGACTTTGCAGTTTGCGATGCTCACACAAAGCTTCGAAGCTAGGTACTTCTTCGAGTTGTTCATCTGTCTCTTTCGAGTAGTCCGTGTGGGCTGCCTTCAGAATCTTGTACAGACTGCATGCTGTTACTGGTGCATCTGTCGTGTCCTAGTGATGCTCGAAGCTGTCAGAAATAAATCTGCTGTCCCAGGAGATGCTATCCCTGCCTCCCCGAGGGCTCCTATCCAGACCACTGTCCTGGAGTAGAGTTCCAATGGACTTAGTGCCGC
>JAPXFY010000030.1:12361201-12363701 GCA_030674185.1 Monoplex corrugatus | reverse complement strand
TCTCGTTTGTTTTCTTTGCTGTCCATGGAACTCTCAACATTCTTCTTAGAAACAACATCTCGGCTGCCTCAATCTTGTTCTGGCTTTGTTTGTTGACTGTCCACGCCTCGCATCCGTACAACAGTATTGGTTCTATATAACATTCAAGAACTCTCTTCCTGATGTTAACTGACAGGCATTTGTTGGTAAGAATGCTTGTCATCTTCTTGAATGCTGTTTTGGTTTGGCCGATTCTGCGGCTATTTCTGATGTGCATCTGCCGTCTGATGAAATGATCGTTCCCAGGTATTTGAATTTATCAACCTGTGTCAAGGTGGCGCCATTTGCTGTTATTTTACATGAGGGGATTTCATGTTTTTTACTGATCACCATGACGTTAGTGCGTAGTAAATTCGTTCCGAGCATGGAAACGTCGTCTTGAGAAATTGAAACAAACTAAAACTGAAACTGAAACTGAAACTGAAACTTTCCAATGTCTGTCACCCGCTTATCAAGGGCCGTCCTCATGTCCACTGACCTGTTGGCGTCTATTTTAATGGCTTGACTTGCAGATCCTGTCGTGGGGAACTTTTAGACATGCCCCGAACCAGCGGGGAAAAAAAGCGGTTGGCATAGGGAGTTCTTGGGATCTATGCTCTATGCTCGGCCTCTTCGTTTGTTACAAAGCCATTCCCTTTGATGCCCAGGATTCGAAGTAGGCATTTGGTGTCAAAGACGTCCAGTTTCCTCTCTTTCATTGTTTTAAGCTGTCACGTTTTTGCAGCCGTTCAACCGTATTGAGATTAAGTTTAAAACGTAGAAACCAGTCGCCGTGGTGTAGTGGTTAACGCAACGGACTACTGACTGGAAGGTTGTGGGTTCGAATCCCCATCAGTACCTTCAAAAATCATTGTGGGATTTTTCGGCTCTAACCGCCTCCTACCCAGAGTTGGGCGTGCTATGGGCTCATTGGGAAGACTGGAACCACACAGTCGAGTCTCATCCACTTCGCGGATGCGTCATTGAGGGTGTTGCTCAAATCTTCTGACCAACATCGCAGGTGTCTGTATCTCTCAGGCCTGGTTGATGCCAGGATATAATTATTATGATAGTAAGCGTAGAGTACAACCCTGTCACGCAGTCTCAATCCTAGATGGAACTCCATAGCATCATGATTATCATCCACATCGACATCATCATCATCGCATAATAAAAACTGTTCCAGCTTCTGTGGCCATTAAAGTGGCGTAGAAAATGGGACGGGAAAAAAAAGGTGAGCACAAAGGTAACCTCCCTGAGTGCAATGATCCTTAAAAAAAAGTTTAAAACGTAGAACCTCAGTTTGATTCCAAAGGGGAATTTCCTGCTGTTTCATTCTTTGCTCAACTCGTTGATTACCACTATCACCTTTCCAATCAGGCATTTCAGTTCATGGTAGGTGTTGCTGATGTTTCAGTTTCAGTTTCAATTTCTCAAGATGACGTCTCCGCGCTCGGAATGAATTTCGTATGCACTAACGTCACAGGTGCCGTGTGATGGAGGAGATGCAGAATGATCATGGCGGCACACGCCTTAAGCCTGCACATATACCCACGAGCTGGCCAGGTCCTGAGGTCCTACCTAGCAAGTTCCATAACCCTGGGGTCGTAGGGAAATGAGGTGGCAGAGACCTCAACTTTTCCCGGGGCCAGCACCGCGAGGGCGGCGCCCATCCCCTGTTCCTGGATTCAAATATATATTGATATTCACTTAATTTTTCACTAAGACTTAAGGAAGGCAAGAAGGCTAATTGGTCTTCAAGGGGTGGGACCTGGGAAATCAACCTATCTCTCCTATGTTTTATATCAAGGCAGCCGGCAATGCCATGCTCTTCATGATTTTCAACTGCCGTGGGATCTTTAGCGTGCACAGCGGGAAGGCACACGGGTCAGACTCGATTTTCATCTCCTTCCAAAGGACTGGATATTCAGTTCGATTTTTCGGTCAAACTGAGGAGAAAAGTCGAGGCCTTTGCGGGGAGCGAACCCTAGAACCTCGAGTGTAGTCACTGGCAGGCGAACGTCTGAACCATTCTGCCACTCGTCTCCTTGTGTTGCTGATGGAACTGCAGAAGTACATGAAGTTTTCTTCTTCCTCCTCATTTTTCTGATCAGTGATAACATCTGTTGGCGCCTGATATTTCTCGCTCAACGGGTTCCCGGTCTTTTTGGCACAAATGATAAAGTCGATATTTCGTGTACAACTGCCGATTTCAGCTACAAGCAACTGAAGATCTTGTATGTTACTTCTCATAGCAGCTATGTAGTCAGCAAAATCTGAATCAGATTTTCTTCATTCCAATGGATTCCTTTGTCTTGAGTCATGTGGTTCAGCACCGGGCCAGTGGCAATCGTGAAGAGGAGAGGGGAGGGAATTCAACCTTGTTTGACACCATGAGTACTTCGATCAAGTCGCTATAGCTATGTTCTGTCCTGATTCGATACTTTGAGTTGTCATAGATTTGCTCTATGGCTGATACAAC
>JAPXFY010000030.1:12343701-12348701 GCA_030674185.1 Monoplex corrugatus | reverse complement strand
GTGCGTGTGCCTGCGTGCGTATGTGTCTGTTTCAGCGCTTAGATTTGATTTTATCAAGATTTTGCGCTATATAAATATTGTAATTATTATCATTATTATATGTTAACAATGAAAAAAAAATGTCACGATTAAATCAGAAATGCACCTATTTCAAATTCCTTGGCACAATATTTTGCTTCCCTATTCCGACCTACTTTTGGTTTCGTCTGCTGTTACACAGCGAACGGTGATACAATCTTTTGCACCCCTAACAAATTATTCATAGACATTTCATCATTTCGGTAGACAGTCCTATTTCGATGTGATGTGCATTACAGATAATATCTTTTACTAAATTCAATGTATATGAACAAACTTGCGATGTTTCTAAAACGGAAAGAATGTCATCATCATCATCATCATCAGATGCCTTGCCGCATGGCGTAGGCGATCATGGACTTCCATCTGTCTCTATCTCTTGTTGCTCCAAGCATCTCCTCCACCCTCTTCGTCTTCAGCCACTCCACAAATCCGTCTAGCATTTTTTCCCTGGGTCTACCTGGTGCTCTTTTTCCCTCCAGCTTTCCCGTTGTGACCATGTGCTCCAAATCCCCCTTCCTCATAAAATGGCCTGTAATAAATGTCGCCTGTCTTTTCCCAATCTTCCCCATGAATGATCTACCTGTGTCTGCCTCCATCAAGACCGTCTCGTTTGTTTTCTTTGCTGTCCATGGAACTCTCAACATTCTTCTTAGAAACCACATAACCTATAAAGTGGAATGGACTAATTTTTGCATGCATGGCTATGCGCGCTGGCTGACCACCGGTGCCAGTGATGAGATACATGTAACAGACCCGGTTGCCAGTGCTAAGTGCTCCTGGGGAGGAGTTGTTAATCGGGATGTGTGGGATGGAAAACACCTGCATCCACACCGATAGGGTGTTAACACACGTGCTTTAGTCCTCTGACTCCCTCACCCTATCCACCAGCTTCTTGACTCCCTCACCCTATCCATCAGCTTCTTGACTCCCTCACCCTATCCACCTGCTTCCTATACTGGTGGATGGGGTGAGGGAGTCAGAGGGTTAAGTTTTTGCTTTGCTAACATGGTCAGGGTGCTGGTGGACAGGATGCAGGAGTCAGGGTAGTGGTGGACAGGATGCAGGAGTCAGGGTAGTGGTGGACAGGATGCAGGAGTCAGGGTAGTGATGGACAGGATGCAGGAGTTAGGGTAGTGATGGACAGGATGCAGGAGTCAGGGTAGTGGTGGACAGGATGCAGGAGTCAGGGAAGTGGTGGACAGGATGCAGGAGTCAGGGTAGTGGTGGACAGGATGCAGGAGTCAGGGTAGTGGTGGACAGGATGCAGGAGTCAGGGTAGTGGTGGACAGGATGCAGAAGTCAGGATACCAATGGACAGGATGCAGGAGTCAGGGTAGTGGTGGACAGGATGCAGGAGTCAGGGTAGTGGTGGACAGGATGCAGGAGTCAGGGTACTGGTGGACAGGATGCAGGAGTCAGGGTAGTGGTGGACAGGATGCAGGAGTCAGGGCACTGGTGGACAGGATGCAGGAGTCAGGGTAGTGGTGGACAGGATGCAGGAGTCAGGGTAGTGGTGGACAGGATGCAGGAGTCAGGGTACTGGTGGACAGGATGCAGGAGTCAGGGTAGTGGTGGACAGGATGCAGGAGTCAGGGTAGTGGTGGACAGGATGCAGGAGTCAGGGTAGTGGTGGACAGGATGCAGGAGTCAGGGTAGTGGTGGACAGGATGCAGGAGTTAGGATACCAGTGGACAGGATGCAGGGGTCAGGGTAGTGGTGGACAGGATGCAGGAGTCAGGTAGTGGTGGAAGGATGCAGGAGTCAGGGTACTGGTGGACAGGATGCAGGAGTCAGGATACCAGTGGACAGGATGCAGGGTCAGGGTACTGGTGGACAGGATGCAGGAGTCAGGGTAGTGATGGACAGGATGCAGGAGTCAGGATACCAGTAAACAGGATGCAGGAGTCAGGGTAGTGGTGGACAGGATGCAGGAGTCAGGGTAGTGGTGGAAAGGTGCAGGAATCAGGGTAGTGGTGGACAGGATGCAGGGTCAGGGTAGTGGTGGACAGGATGCAGGAGTCAGGATACCAGTGGACAGGATGCAGGAATCAGGGTAGTGGTGGACAGGTGCAGGAATCAGGGTAGTGGTGGACAGGATGCAGGGTCAGGGTAGTGGTGGACAGGATGCAGGAGTCAGGGTAGTGGTGGACAGGATGCAGGAGTCAAGGTAGTGGTGGACAGGATGCAGGGGTCAGGGTAGTGGTGGACAGGATGCAGGAGTCAGGGTACTAGTGGACAGGTGCAGGAGTCAGGGTAGTGATGGACAGGATGCAGGAGTCAGGATACCAGTGGACAGGATGCAGGAGTCAGGGTAGTGGTGGACAGGATGCAGGAGTCAGGGTAGTGGTGGACAGGATGCAGGGTCAGGGTTGTGGTGGACAGGATGCAGGGTCAGGGTAGTGGTGGACAGGATGCAGGGTCAGGATAGTGGTGGACAGGATGCAGGAGTCAGGGTAGTGATGGACAAGTGCAGGAGTCAGGGTAGTGGTGGACAGGATGCAGGAGTCAGGGTACTAGTGGACAGGTGCAGGAGTCAGGGTAGTGATGGACAGGATGCAGGAGTCAGGATACCAGTGGACAGGATGCAGGAGTCAGGGTAGTGGTGGACAGGATGCAGGAGTCAGGGTAGTGGTGGACAGGATGCAGGAGTCAGGGTACGAGTGGACAGGCACAGGAGTCAGGGTAGTGGTGGACAGGATGCAGGAGTCAGGGTAGTGGTGGACAGGATGCAGGAGTCAGGGTACTGGTGAACAGGATGCAGAGTCAGGGTACTGGTGGACAGGATGCAGGGGTCAAAGAGTTATAAGGGTTTCATTGCACTCTGGACAATTCCGTAATTTCTGTATGTATTCTAATGCGAATGCCAAAACAATTTTCCATTGTGATGTTCTGGGCTAAATAGAATCTTGTATCTTGTATTTTTAGCCAGGCAGGTTTGACCAGAGTCCATCACTCTACAGCAGTGCTTTGTAACTGCTGCGATCTTTCGGGAGGGATGAGTGTAGGAAGTGACTGATACTGGCACAGAGTAGGCCTATCGAATCTAGGTCAGTCTGTAAGCCTATACTTCAATGTGTGCCTGTGGCTCGCCACAGGATGGGGAGAGGGTGGAGTGGAGAGTGGAAGGGGAAGGAAAGAGCGCGCTGTTAATTAGCTGGCAGGGCAGAACCACCAAGTAGTGGCCAGCTAAGGTGTCTTGGATATGGGCGCCTTGGCATGAAAGTGTGTGTGTGTTGTGTGCGTGTGTTTCTTCCATTCCGTGGAAGACCGACGAATTTGTCTTTATGATGTTGAATAATGTAATTGTTGTGAGGCGTGAGTGTGATTGTACGCATAGCCAAAACATTTTCCTTGTGTCTGTGCACTGGGCTAAAATAAAATCTTGTTATCTTGTTATGCCAGATGTGCCGGCAATCATTTTATGATAGACTTCCTGCTGGCCTGCGCAAAGCTCCATGCGCTTGCAAGGTCTTAACAATTTGGACTCCCTCACCCTGTCCACCAGCTTCCTGCATTGTCAACCAGGTTAGCAAAAGCAAAAACGTAACCCTTTGACTCCCTCCCCTATCCACCAGCATCCTGCATTGTCAACCATGCTAGCAAAGCAAAAACTGAACCTTTGACTCCCTCACCCTATCCACCAGCTTCCTGCATTGTCAACCATGCTAGCAAAGCAAAACCTTAACCCTTTGACTCCCTCACCCTATCCACCAGCTTCCTGCATTGCCAACCATGCTAGCAAAAGCAAAAACTGAACCCTTTGACTCCCTCACCCTATCCACCAGCTTCCTGCATTGTCAACCATGCTAGCAAAAGCAAAAACTGAACCCTTTGACTCCCTCACCCTATCTGCCAGCTTCCTGCATAGTCAACCATGCTAGCAAAAGCAAAACCTTAACCATTTGACTCCCTCACCCTATCCGCCAGCTTCCTGCAGGAAGCTGGTGGATAGGGTGAGGGAGTCAAAGGGTTAATATTTTTGCAGTTGGGGTATAGGCTGCGGGTGTCAAAGGGTTAAACAAGACCTAAAAAAAAAAAAAAAAAAAAAAAAAAGGACTCTAAGGACGGTCATGTACCTGACGATTTACTGAAAGCGAAATACGCACAGTATGAAAGCTTTTTACGTATAATCCATGGCAGTTGTTATTTCGAGCCTTTGTATATTCCCGGACAAACCCTTGTGGTGGTGAGTATAGTAGCCCTACTACGTGAAAAGAAAAAGAGAGAGGGAGTGGTGTTTATTATGTGTGAGCGTGTGGGCTTCAAGAGGGGTTGTAATCTGAGACACACACACACACACACACACACACGCACGCACACACACACACACACACACACACACAAACAGACAGAGAGATAGATAGAGAGAGACAGACAGACTGACAGACAGACAGAGAGACAGAGAGACAGACAGAGAGAGAGAGACAGAGAGAGAGAGAGAGACAGAGAGAGAGAGACAGAGAGAGAGAGCGAGAGAGAGAGAGAGAAGAGAGAGAGAGAGTGACAGACAGAGACAGAGACACAGATAGAGAGAGACAGACAGACAGAGAGACAGACAGAGAGACAGAGAGACAGAAAGAGAGAGACAGAGAGCGAGAGACAGAGAGAGAAGAGAGAGAGAGAGAGAGAAAGAGAGAGAGAGAGAGTGACAGACATA
The DNA here is from genome assembly GCA_030674185.1 of Monoplex corrugatus. NCBI lineage: Eukaryota > Metazoa > Mollusca > Gastropoda > Littorinimorpha > Ranellidae > Monoplex > Monoplex corrugatus. The sequence goes on along the minus strand of JAPXFY010000030.1, from coordinate 12,343,963 downwards.
TACAGGAGAGACAGAGACAGAGAGACAGAGAGAGACACAGATAGAGAGAGAGAGACAGACAGACAGAGAGACAGACAGACAGAGACAGACAGGCAGAGAGACAGACAGAGAGAGAGAGACCGAGAGACAGAGAGAGAGAGAGAGAGACAGAGAGAGAAGAGAGAGAGAGAGAGAAAGAGAGAGAGAGTGACAGACATATACAGAGAGACAGAGAGAGAGAGAGACAGACAGACAGACAGAAAGGCAGACAGACAGAGACAGA
>JAPXFY010000030.1:12323653-12331153 GCA_030674185.1 Monoplex corrugatus | reverse complement strand
ATGATAGTAGATAGATCATAGACAATAGATATAGATATATAGATTAGATATAGACAGACATAGATATAGATATATAGATGTAGATATAGACAACATAGATATAGATATATAGATGTAGATATAGACAGACATAGATATAGATATATAGATGTAGATATAGACAGACATAGATATAGATATATAGATGTAGATATAGACAGACATAGATATAGATATAGATTAGATATAGACAGACATAGATATAGATATATAATGTAGATATAGACAGACATAGATATAGATATATAATGTAGATATAGACAGACATAGATATAGATATTAGATTAGATATAGACAGACATAGATATAGATATATACATGTAGATATAGACAGACATAGATATAATATATAATGTAGATATAGACAGACATAGATATAGATATATAATGTAGATATAGACAGACATAGATATAGATATATACATGTAGATATAACAGACTAGAATAGATATAGAATTAGAACATAGTATGATATAGATTAGATATAGACAGACATAGATATAGATATATAGATGTAGATATAGACAGACAAGATATGATAATAGATTATATAGACGAATGTAGAATAATTAGACAGACATAGATATAGATATATAGATGTAGATATAGACAGACATAGATATAGATATATAGATGTAGATATAGACAGACATAGATATAGATATATAGATGTAGATATAGACAGACATAGATATAGATATATAGATGTAGATATAGACAGACATAGATATAGATATATAGATGTAGATATAGACAGACATAGATATAGAATATATAGATGTAGATATAGACAGACATAGATATAGATATATAGATGTAGATATAGACAGACATAGATATAGATATAAATGTAGATATAGACATATAGACAGATATATAGTAATATAGAACTAATAGATTAAATGTAGATATAGACAGACATAGATATAGATATATAATGTAGATATAGACAGACATAGATATAGATATATAGATTAGATATAGACAGACATAGAATAGATATATAGATTAGATATAGACAGACATAGATATAGATAATAGATTAGATATAGACAGCATAGATATAGATATATAGATTAGATATAGACAGACATAGATATAGATATATAGATTAGATATAGACAGACATAGAATAGATATATAGATTAGATATAGACAGACATAGAATAGATATATAGATTAGATATAGACAGACATAGATATAGATATATAGATTAGATATAGACAGACATAGATATAGATATATAGATTAGATATAGACAGACATAGATATGATATATAGATTGATATAGACGACATAAATAGTATTAGTTAGATAACAGAAGTATAGATATTAGATGATACAGACATAGAATGATTAGATTAGTATAGACAGACAGTATGTATAGGATATGACGACTATATAGAATATAGATTGATATAACGAAAGAATAGATTTAATTAGATTAACAACATGAATAGATATATAATTAGATAGACGCTAGATTATAGATGATAGACAATAATGAAGATTAAACACAAGATAATTAGATATATAAGAATAGATATAGATAAGAGATAGACAGATAGTTATGATGTAGAGACAAGATAATATTAGCTAAGATTAGATTAGATAACAGACATAGATATAATTAGATGCGACATAGATAATTAATTATATAGACAGACAGAATAATATATAATTAATGAAGACTAGATTAGATTGAAGCGACTAATAATAGATAGAATACAACATAAATAGATAATATAGACAGACTGATATGATATAGATTGTAGAGACTAATGATTATTAGACAACATAAATATATTAGATATAGAAGACATAGATTGATTATATAGACACAAGTATAATAAATTAGATAGACAACATAGTAGATTAGATGATAAGCAGACAGATAGATTAGATATGAGACTAATTGATTATAATATATAAAGTTAATTAGATTATAGAATAAAATAATAGAATAACAGAAAGATATAGATTATATAATGAGAAGAATAATATAGATTAGATTAGAAGCATAGATATATATATAGATTGTTGAACAGTAGTAAGTTAGTATAACGAAAGATTGTAGATAAATACAGACATGATAGATTAGATAAGACAGAATGATTAGTAGATATAGCATAATGTTAATGTAGATATAGACACATTATATAGATAGATAAATATGATAATAGAATACAGAATGATATATAGATGTGTTAGGACAGATGAATGTAGATAAGGACATGATAGATATGTAGATAACAGACAAAAAGATATATGATTAGATTAGCAGACATAGATAAAGTTGATAGAACAAGAATAGATTATAATTAAAGAAAATAGATAGATATAGATTAGATATAGGACTGATGAATATAGAAGAGACGACATAGTATAGAATATAAATTAGAAGTTGTATAGATATAAGACGAAGAATAGAATAGTGTAGAAACAGAATAAAAGATATAGATTAAATAAAGATATAGTATTAGATTAGATATAAGATTAATAAGATAATAATGATGCAATATGATAGATATAGACAATAGAATAGATATATAGATTAGATATAGACAGACATAGATATAGATTATAGATTAGATTGAAGACAGACATAGATATATGATTATATAAATATGTTTAGAAGTATAGACAGACATAGATATAGTTATTAGATAGACATAAGAAGATAGATATATAGATTATATTAGAAGTAGATATAGATAGATTAGATAAGAAAATATATAATGTTAGATATAGACAGAATAGATATGATATATAGATTAGTATAGACAGATAGAAAGAGATATAGATTAGTTAGAAATAGAATAGATTATATATAGATTAGACAATAGAATAGATTATAGATTAGATATAGACAGACATAGATATAGATATTAGATTAGATATGAAGACAAGATATAGATATATAGATGATATAGACAGACTAGATTAGATATATAGATTAGATATAGACAGATAGTTAGTATATAGATTAGAATAGACAGCATATATGATATATATTGATTAGGAATAGATAGATATAGATAGATATAGACAGAATAGATATAGATATATAGATGTAGATATAGACAGACATAGATATAGATATATAGATGTAGATATAGACAGACATAGATATAGATATGATAGATATAGACAGATAGAATAGATATTAGATTAGATTAGAACAGATATAGATATAGATTAGATATAGACAGACAGATATAGATATTAGATAGATATAGACAGCATAGATAGATATATAGATTAGTATAGACAGACATAGATATAGATATTAGATTAGATATAGACAGACATAGAATTAGATATATAGATGTAGATATAGACAGACATTAGATATAGATATATAGATTAGATATAGAAGACATAGATATAGATATATAGATTAGTATATAGACAGACATAGATTAGATATATAGATTAGATATAGACAGACATAGATATAGATATATAGATGTAGATATAGACAGACATAGATATAGATATATAGATTAGATATAGACAGACATAGATTAGATATATAGATTAGATATAGACAGATCATAGATATAGATATATAGATGTAGATATAGACAGACATAGATATAGATATATAGATGTAGATATAGACAGACATAGATATAAATAAATTAGATATAGACAGACATAGATATAGATATATAGATTAGATATAGACAGACATAGTATAGATTATATTAGAATAGAAGCAAGAATAGATATATAATGTAGATATAGACAGACTAGATATAGATATATAGATTAGATAAGACAGACATAGATATAGTAAAGATTATATAGAGCATAGATATAGATATATAGATGTAGATATAGAAGAATAGATATAGATATATAGATGTAGATATAGAGAATAGATAGATATATAGATAGAATAGAAGAATAGATAGTATATAGATTAATGAAATAGTTAGATATATAGATTATTAGAAGAATAGATAGATATATAGAAGTATAGAAATGATATAATATATGTTAGTAAGACAGAATAGATAGAAAGATGGATATAGAAGATGATAAGAATATTTAGTAAGACAGAAGAATAATTATAGTAATATGAAACATAGTAAGATATAGTGTAGTTATCAGCATAGATTAGATAATAATGAGTATAACAACATAATATAATTTAAGACACATAATATAAATATTTTGCGACATAGAATGATTATAGATTAGTTGAAGCATAAAATTAAGTGGCATGATATAGATTAGATTAGTTGACGACATATAAGTTATAGGTATTTGTATTGCGCATAGATATATAAATAATGTAATAATATAGTAACAGAATAGATTAATAATAGATAGTAGAAGAATGAATGAATAATGTAGAAATATAATAATAAGTGAATAAAGAATAAATAGTTTAGATTAGATTGACAAATAAATAGATGAGAAGTCTAGCATTAAGTAGAATGTAAATATATTATGATATATAAGACATAGATAAATGTGTAAAAAAGATATAGAAATGGAGAGAGAGAAGATGATAAATCAGACTGTATTAGTAGAGCAAGCGAAATATGTACTAAATGAAAACAAGACCATGTATGATATCTGTGTTTATCATGCCCAGACTGTCGCATTACACGTGAATGATTATAATCAACATAATATTTAAGAACAAATAATATGAGTGTTGGACATAATAATTAGTCTTTGCTTTTGGTGGCATCCAAATCAACTGCATGTTCCAAGATCAGATCTGGTAGCTCTTTTGGTGAATCAGAACTTGTTTTCATAGTATTTGTAATCTTGCTGCCATAACAGATAGATAAATAAATGGATAACTCAATAAATAGATAAACAAATATACAAATGCATGAATAAACGAATAGAAGGGTGAATGAATGAATGAATGAATGAATGAATGAATGAATGAATGAATGAATGAATGAATGAATGAATGAATGAATCCAACAATATTGCTCTTAGATTGATGAAGATTTGAACCCACAATCTTCCAAAATAGTCCTTGGAGCCAAAAACTCCTATAGCAATGTCGTTGAAAGTTGTTAGACTTCTGCAGATTCGAACCCACAATTTTTTTTGTCCTTAGAGCCGAAAACTTCTACAGCAATGTTGTTAATTGTTGTTAGACTTCTGGAGATTCGAACCCACAGTCTTCTAAATCAATAAGTCCTTGGAGCCGAAAAATCCCACACACACACACACAAAAAAAAACATTGTCAGACTACTGAAGTTTCGAACTCACAATCTGCCAAAGCAGTAAGACCTTGGGACCAAAAACTCCTATAGCAATGTTGTTAAAAGTGGTTAGACTTCTGGAGATTCGAACCCGCAACCTTCCAAATCAGTAAGTCCTTGGGGCCAAAAACTCCTATAGCAATGTTGTTAAAGTTGGTTAGACTTCTGGAGATTCGAACCCACAACCTTCCAAATCAGTAAGTCCTTGGAGCCGAAAAATCCGACACAAAAAAAAAAAACAACGTTATCAGACCAAATGAAGTTTCGAACTCCCAGTCTCCCAAATCAGCAAGTCTTACGCGCTAACCGCTTGGCCAAGGTGACTGTGGTGTTAAGAACAAGACTGATTTCGTGTTGCTGATCTGCTGATCAGGAAGCCATGAACTTAACTGATTAGCTATGCATGACCTGAAGGTGACCTGTGTACATACACACTGTGACCAGCGTGTTGGCCTCATTGTTATATGTGACCTGCCACCACGAAATCAATCTTAACTAGCATTTTGGGCATTTTGAGATATACATATCACTGGAAAGTGTACATTCTACTGATTATTTTGGTACTTGAATAAAACTTGTACTCAGAAAAATGTAGAAGTTATGTATGTTTAAAGTCATTAAGTTGTATGACGGCCATTTTGAGAAAAAGGCCTCTAAAAGTTTTTGTGTGCTCTCCTACACATTTTCCTTAAATTTCTTTATTTGGTGGCTTTGACCCAGTTTGTTTCTAATTTTCGCTGTCATTATCTGAAAGGTGCCCCAAAGAGCTTTCCGTCAGTATATTACATGTACGGGTACTGCACAAGTTTCGGTTTATAATAAGAGACAAAAATAGGTACTTTTGGTAGGAAATTGCGTTCTTTCTGCTGCCATCAGTGCATTAAAATACCATTTTAAATTGATTAATAATATTTTTTCAAGAAAAAAAAATTCTGTGGGGGATAGATTATAGTCTACTGAAATCAGTTTTGAGAAAAAGTCAAAACATCCCAGATAGACCCTCAGTCACCTTTTCAGCTCCTAGTGCTGTTCGACTGACTGCGAGTTACGACTGATTTCGTGGTGGAAGGTCACATAAATTGCACCCCCAGTCTGATCGCTGGCTGGTTAAAAACCTTCACGCATTGCGTTCGGTGTGGCAGACAAGTCTCGTGTCGTCGATACGACATAAACCCTAACTAGTTGTGAGGATTGACAGGCCTGGAATAAAAACAATATAATAAAGAATTGTAAAAAAAAGATCTCTGCGGGTTGCGTAGAAGGTACGTAGCAGAACTTGTTTTCAAATTTGAAATTTTTTAAAATTTTTTTTAGAATCACTGCATTCAGAGATGTTACGTTTTGTGCTCATCTTTTTTTATTTATTTATTTGTTTTGTTTTTGTTTTGTTTTTCATTCCATTTTCTACGCCATCTTAATGGCCACAGAAGCTGGCTCAGTACTTTGCAATGCGATGATGATGATGTCGATGAGAATGATAATCATGATGCTTTGGAGTTCCATCCAGGATTGAGACTGCGTGACAGGGCTTGTACTCTACGCTTACTATCATAATATATCCTGACGTCAACCAGGCCCGAGAGATACACACACCTGCGGCGCTGGTCAGAAGATTTGAGCAACACCCTCAATGACGCATCCGTGAAATGGATGAGACTCGATTGTGTTGGTCCCAGTTTTCCCAATGAGCCCATAGCACGCCCAGCTCTGAGTAGGACACACACATACAAACACACACAGACAAATACACACACAAATATACACACACACACGTGCGCGCGCCCAGAACGTAAAGTATTTCTGTGACATTTTCTGGTCCCAGATGACTGTTTCCTGGAGTTGCTACAGGCTCATGTGGAAGACTTGGAACCACACAATCGAGTCTCATCAACTATACGGATGCATCATTGACGTTGTTGTGCACATTTTCTGACACCACCACGACAGATGCCTGTATCTCTCGGGCCTGCTAGACGCCAGGATATATTATGACTCTTTAAGCGAAGCGTAGAGCCTTGTCATAATGTTCTCAGTTCAGAATGGAAATTCATAGCGTCGTGATGATCACGCCCATCGTCATCATCAACAATGGGGATGCCGGGGGTTCTTTCAGTATAAACAGTATCCTCACCTTCTGGAATTTCTGTGAAAGACATTTCCTCTTCTCTGCTTTCTGTCATTTCTTCCTGTCATTTTCTTGCCTTGCTGGCCCATTCCTC
>JAPXFY010000030.1:12311153-12318653 GCA_030674185.1 Monoplex corrugatus | reverse complement strand
GCATGGTTCATAATTTTTTTTTTTGGGGGGGGGGGAGGGGGAGGGCAGATATTAATAAAGGAGGGAAAACAAGCAATGCCATTAACCCACTGACTTCTGCACCCTATCCACCAACCGCAAAAACTTAACCCTTTGACTCCCTCGCCCTCTCCACCAAGCTCCTGCAGGAAGCTGGTGGACAGGGTGAGAACTAGCGTGGTTGAAAATGCAGGATACTGGTGGACAGGGTGCGGAAGTCAAAGGGTTAATATAGCTTGTGTTTAGCACATGTGTTTTCAGTCCTGGGCGCAGATGTACGACATATTTCTTTCTTCTGGAAGCACTGTAAATTTCAACAGTATTTCAACTTTATATTATACGATCCAAAACAAGTGTGACTGCCCGCGCCCAAGCAAACAGGAACCAGAAGAACAAGAAAACCAATATAAGCGCGTACCCAACAAAACAAAACAAAACAAAACAAGCGCAAATGTTCGGCCAACTAGCCTTTGTCAAGCGCGAACGCACGGTCACAAACAGATCAAACAATGGATAATAAAAACGGGACTAAAAACTTCCCTGCCGCCTCGTCCAGTGGGTAAGAAGTGGACCAAACAATGGATAATAAAAACGGGACTAAAAACTTCCCTGCAGCCTCGTCCAGTGGGTAAGAAGGGGACAAACAATGGATAATAAAAACGGGACTAAAAACTTCCCTGCCGCCTCGTCCAGTGGGTAAGAAGTGGACCAAACAATGGATAATAAAAACGGGACTAAAAACTTCCCTGCCGCCTCGTCCAGTGGGTAAGAAGTGGACCAAACAATGGATAATAAAAACGGGACTAAAAACTTCCCTGCCGCCTCGTCCAGTGGGTAAAAAGGGGACCAAACAATGGATAATAAAAACGGGACTAAAAACTTCCCTGCTGCCTCGTCCAGTGGGTAAGAAGGGGACCAAACAATGGATAATAAAAACGGGACTAAAAACTTCCCTGCCGCCTCGTCCAGTGGGTAAAAAGGGGACCAAACAATGGATAATAAAAACGGGACAAAAACTTCCCTGCCGCCTCGTCCAGTGGGTAAAAAGGGGACCAAACAATGGATAATAAAAACGGGACTAAAAACTTCCCTGCCGCCTCGTCCAGTGGGTAATTAAAGAAAGGGACCAAATCAATATTTATATTATACGTTTTCGAAAAAGAAAACAACACCTTCAAACGGATTCTAATATAATTTATGATATTTCTAGGAAATTGATCGAGACTTTTAGTGGACTAGAACTCTTGGGTGTGATGGAGGAGCTGCTGTTGTTGTTGGTGGTGGTGTTGCGACAACTACTGTTGTGTTGTTGTTGTTCTTGTTCTTGTTTTATTAACCTGGGAGTCGTATTTAAGGTGGTGCTGTTCCTGATATGGCTGTAGTAGTCGGCTGGCCTATAAGCAGTATAAACCTAAACCTGACCCGCTACTGCTGCTATTTCTTCTTCTTCTTCTTCTTGTTCTTCTTCTTCTTCTTCTTCTTCTTCTTCTTCTTCTTCTCTCTCTGTCTCTCTCTCTCTCTCTCTCTCTCTCTCTCTCTCTCTATTCTGTCTCTATATGTCTCTCTCTCTCTGTTTCTCTCTCTCTCTCTCTCTCTGTTTCTCTCTCTCTCTCGGTCTTTCTCTATTTCTCTCTCTCTCTATTCTGTCTCTATATGTCTCTCTCTCTCTGTTTCTCTCTCTCTCTCTCTCTCTGTTTCTCTCTCTCTCTCGGTCTTTCTCTATTTCTCTCTCTCTCTCTCTGTCTCTATTTCTCTATCTCTCTCTGTATTTATCTATCTCTGTCTTTCTATTTCTCTCTCTCTTTCTTTCTATTTCTTTCTCTCTGTATATCTATCTGTCTGTCTATCTATCTATATATCTCTCTCTATATATATATATATCTTTCTCTCTCTCTCTCTCTCTCTTTCTCTCTCTCTTTCTCTCTCTCTTTCTCTCTCTCTCTCTGTCTCTCTTTCTCTCTCTCTTTCTCTCTCTCTTTCCTTCTCTCTCTCTCTTTCCTTCTCTCTCTCTTTCTCTCTCTCTCTGTCTCTCTCTCTCTTTCTCTCTTTCTTTCTCCTTCCGTCCCTCTCTCTGTCTCTTTCTCTTTCTCTCATTTATGGTCTAGGCTCATTTCCTTGCTTCTCAGATTTTGCCAAACTCACCTTTGCAGAGCTACAACATAACAACAATTATACAGAAATCAGAAATCAACATTTTCTTGCTTCCCACCCACCACCACCACCACCACCACCATCACCACCACCACCACCACCACCCATCGTGAATATTGGGAACCTGCGTCATACTAGGTATCATGTCATACCTAGAACACTTCAGGATAAATTATTTCACTACAATATAGACAGCAAAGAAAACAAACGAGACAGTCTTGATAGAGGCAGACACAAGTAGATCATTCATAAGGAAGATTAGGAATAGACAGGCAACATTTATAGGCCATTTTTGTGAGGAAAGGGGAGTTGGAACACCTGGTCACAACGGGAAAGCTGGAGGGAAGGAGAGCACCGGGTAGACCCAGGGAGAAGATACTAGACGGACTTGCAGAGTGGCTGAAGACAAGGAAGGTGGAAGAGATGTTTGAGGCAACAAGAGATAGAGACAGATGGAAGTCCATAATCGCCAATGCCATGCGGCAAGGCACATGATGATGATAATGATGATGATGATGATGATGATGATGATGATGATAGACTAAGTAGGTTCTAGGTCAGACTGATGTTAAAATAGACGCGGAACTCACACAGTAGGTAGAAGTTTCTAGGTAAGACTGATGTTAACCCACACACTAGGTAGAAGTTTCTAGGTCAGACTGATGTTAACCCACACACTAGGTAGAAGTTTTTAGGTCAGATTGATGTTAACCCATACACTAGGTAGACGTTTTTAGGACAGACTGATGTTAACCCACACACTAGGTAGAAGTTTCTAGGTCAGACTGATGTTAACCTGTACACTAGGTAGAAGTTTCTAGGTCAGACTGATGTTAACCCATACATTAGGTAGAAGTTTCTATGGCAGACTGATGTTAACCCACACACTAGGTAGAAGTTTCTAGGTCAGACTGATGTTAACCCACACTCTAGGTAAAAGTTTCTAGGTCAGACTGATGTTAACCCATACACTAGATAGAAGTTTCTATGGCAGAATGATGTTAACCCACACATTAGGTAGAAGTTTCTAGGTCAGACTGATGTTAACCCACACACTAAGTAGAAGTTTCTAGGTCAGACTGATGTTAACCCACACACTAGGTAGAAGTTTCTAGGTCAGACTGATGTTAACCCATACACTAGGTAGAAGTTTCTATGACAGACTGATGTTAACCCACACACTAGGTAGAAGTTTCTAGATCAGACTGATGTTAACCCACACACTAGGTAGAAGTTTCTAGGTAAGACTTATGTTAACCCACACACTAGGTAGAAGTTTCTAGGTAAGACTGATGTTAACCCATGCACTAGGTAGAAGTTTCTAGGTCAGACTGATGTTAACCCACACACTAGGTAGAAGTTTCTATGACAGACTGATGTTAACCCACACACTAGGTAGAAGTTTCTATGACAGACTGATGTTAACCCACACACTAGGTAGATGTTTCTAGGTCAGATTGATGTTAACCCGTACACTAGTTAGACGTTTTTAGGACAGACTTATGTTAACCCACACACTAGATAGATGTTTCTAGGTCAGATTGATGTTAACCCATACACTAGGTAGAAGTTTTTAGGTCAGACTTATGTTAACCCACACACTAGGTAGAAGTTTCTAGGTCAGACTGATGTTAACCCACACACTAGGTAGAAGTTTCTAGGTCAGACTGATGTTGAAATAGACGTGGAACCCACACACTAGGTAGAAGTTTCTATGGCAGACTGATGTTAACCCACAGACTAGGTAGAAGTTTCTAGGTCAGACTGATGTTAACCCACACACTAGGTAGAAGTTTGTATAGCAGACTGATGTTAACCCACAGACTAGGTAGAAGTTTCTAGGTCAGACTTATGTTAACCCACACACTAGGTAGAAGTTTCTAGGTCAGACTGATGTTAACCCACACACTAGGTAGAAGTTTTTAGGTCAGACTGATGTTAACTCACACACTAGGTAGACGTTTCTAGGTCAGACTGATGTTAACCCACACACTAGGTAGAAGTTTCTATGGCAGACTGTTAACCCATATACTAGATAGAAGTTTCTAGGTCAGACTGATGTTAACCCATATACTAGATAGAAGTTTCTATGGCAGACTGTTAACCCATATACTAGATAGAAGTTTCTAGGTCAGACTGATGTTGAAATAGACGTGGAACCCACACACTAGGTAGAAGTTTCTAGGTCAGACTGATGTTAAAATGGACGTGGAACCCACACACTAGGTAGAAGTTTCTAGGTCAGACTGATGTTAAAATGGACGTGGAACCCACACACTAGGTAGAAGTTTCTAGGTCAGACTGATGTTAAAATGGACGTGGAACCCATACACTAGGTAGAATTTTTTAGGTCAAACTGATGTTAACCCACACACTAGGTAGAAGTTTCTATGACAGACTGATGTTAACCCACACACTAGGTAGAAGTTTCTATGACAGACTGATGTTAACCCACACACTAGGTAGAAGTTTCTATGACAGAATGATGTTAACGCACACACTAGGTAGAAGTTTTTAGGTCAGACTGATGTTAAAATAGACGTGGAACCCACACACTAGGTAGATGTTTCTAGGTCAGACTGATGTTAAAATGGACGTGGAACCCATATACTAGGTAGAACCTCAATACCTTGCCAGCTACGAAGACAGACATGAAACCCATACGCTTTATCGTTCATCTTTCATAACAGCGGCAGGTGTTGACAAGGGTTTTTTTAATTTTTTTAATTTTTTCGCTTACGAGTTTCTGCCACTGTCATTCAATGCTTTTGTGAAGCTTTTTGGATTGATGTGTGGTGGAGCCCTGTGAAAGTAATCATTATTATCGTATAGAAGCGTTTCCCCATTGACCAAAAAATGAAAATACTTCAGCGCTGTATTATTAGCAGTTTGTCAACCATGGTGCTGTTATACATGGGTTAGTTTAGGACTCATGTGTGATGGGGCCCTGTAAAAGTAATCGTTATTATTATTATTAATATTATTATCGTATAGAGAGCGGTCCCCGCTGAACAAAATTGAAGACTTCAGCGCTGTGTTATTTGCAGCTCGTCAGCCATGCGTGGTGCTGTTATGCATGAATTAGTTTCTCGCTTGTTGCCCTCCTTTGCTACGGGTTTTATAAGACAGCAACGAAGGTTATTTATTCCTGCCTGTTCTTGGTTAGCCTTTGTGTAGTAGTACACCAGGTGTGTTTCAGTAGAACCTTGAGGTGTCCTTCTGTTGTTGTTGTTTTTTAAGGATCATTGCACTCAAGGAGGTTACCTTTGTGCTCACCTTTTTTCCCCGTCCCGTTTTCTACACCACTTCAATGGCCACAGAAGCTGAAACAGTTTTTATTATGCGATCATGATGATGTCGATGTGGATGATAATCATGATGCTATGGAGTTCCATCTAGAATTGAGACTGCGTGACAGGGTTGTACTCTACGCTTACTATCATAATATATCCTGGCATCAACCAGGCCTGAGAGATACAGACACCTGCGGTGCTGGTCAGAAGATTTGAGCAACAGCATCAGCGAAGTGGATGAGACTCGACTGTGTGGTCCCAGTCTTCCCAATGAGCCCACAGCACGCCCAACTCTGGGTAGGAGCCGGTTAAAGCCGAAAAATCCCACAATGATATTTGAAGGGACTGATGGGGATTCGAACCCACCACCTTCCAGTCAGTAGTCCGTTGCGTTAACCACTATACCACGGCGACTGGTGTCCTTCTGTTGTTTGTTGTCAGGTGTTGTAAGATCTTCCTCTCTTTAGTCTTACCTTCTGGTGTCCAGTTCGGGCGATGTTGTCTTGCTCTCTTTGGACGATTAACTCAATCCACCTCAGTCGTCTCCCCCTCCCACCCCCCAAACAAGCAACATTTATAGGCCATTTTATGAGGAAAGAGGCATTAGAGCACCTGGTCACAACAGGAAAGCAGGAGGGAAAGAGAACACCAGGTTGACCCAGGGAGAAAATATTGGACAGACTTACAGAGTGGCTGAGGACAGAGAGGGTGGAAGATGTGTTTGCAGCGACAAGGGATAGATGCATATGGAGGGCCATAATCGCGAACGCCATGCGGCAGGGCACATGACGATGATGCTGAAACACCTCAGGTGATATGGCCAATTGGGATAACCATCTCAGGGAAGTTGGGGAGAAGGGGGACTTTATCTAATCCTATACTGTCACCACCAGAACAACAGTGATGTTAAAATTAAGATTGAGTGATGATTGATTTTGTTCAATTTTTATGTCAGCATCCACCTCAGATGATATGGCCGATTGGGATAACCATCCCAGGGAAGTGGAGAAAGGGGAACTTATCTGATCCTATACTGACACCACCAGAACAACAATGATGTTAATATGAGACAGCGAGAAGGCCAGTTTTAATTAATAAAACGCACGTGGGATTCGAACCTACAATCATTAGCATGTGAATCCGACGCTCAACCAACTGAGCTACCGAGATCTGCATGAGATGTGCATGGATGCACAAACTGTATAAATTATAATTATTATACTGGGTGGATTTAAAAGGCCCCTTTATGTCGCTGCCGAAACAAAGAATATAAAAAGGGATCGGCTTAGTGTTGGCTTTTTTTTTTTTTTATATCGTTCCATCTCCCTTCAGAAAATAAATAAGAAAATAAGTAAACGAATCAATAATTGCGCGGAGACTGCTTTTGCCCGGCGGTGTGTGTGTGTGTGTGTGTGTGTGTGTGTGTGTGTGTGTGTGTGTGTGTGTGTGTGTGTGTGTGTGTGTGTGTGTGTGTGTGTGTGTGTGTGTGTGTGTGTGTGTGGTGTGTTTGTGTGTGTACGTGTGTTTGTGTGCGTATGTGTGTATGTATTTATATATATATATATGTATATATATATATATGTAGATACGTACATACATATATACATACATACATAAAAAATGTCAGTCGCGCCGATCAGTATGGAATGTGTGTGTGTGTGTGTGTGTGTGTGTGTGTGTGTGTGTGTGTGTGTGTGTGTGTGTGTGTGTGTGTTATGTCTATCTGTCTGTCTGTGTGTCTGTCTGTCTGTATGTATGTATGTATGTATGCATGTATGTATGTATGCATGTATGTATGCATGTATGTATACATGTAAATATATATATATATGTCTGTATGTCTGTCTGTCTGTGTGTATGTATGTATGTATGTTTGTACCGACGTACGTATGTATGTATGCGTGTATGTATGTATGTATGTACGTACGTACGTATGTACGTATGTATGTATGTATGTATGTATCTATCTATCTATCGTCTATCTATCTATTTATCTATCTATCTATGTATATACCTATGTGTGTATGTATGTATGTAT
>JAPXFY010000030.1:12296153-12306153 GCA_030674185.1 Monoplex corrugatus | reverse complement strand
AGTCCGTCCAGCATTTTCTCCCTGGGTCTACCCGGTGCTGTCTTTCCCTCCAGCTTTCCCGTTGTGACCAGGTGCTCCAAATCCCCCTTCCTCATAAAATGGCCTATAAATGTTGCCTGTCTTTTCCTAATCTTCGTTGTGAGTGATCTACTTGTGTCTGCCTCCATCAAGACTGTCTCGTTTGTTTTCTTTGCTGTCCATGGAACTCTCAACATTCTTCTTAGAAACCACATCTTGGCTGCCTCAATCTTGTTCTGGCTTTGTTTGTTGACTGTCCACGCCTCATATCCGTACAACAGTATTGGTTCTATATAACATTCAAGAACTCTCTTCCTGATGTTGATTGACAGGCATTTGTTGGTAAGAATGCTTGTCATCTTCTTGAATGCTGTTTTGGCTTGGCCGAATTCTGCCAGGCTATTTCTGATGTGCATCTGCCGTCTGATAAAATAATCGTTCCCAGGTATTTGAATTTATCAACCTGTAGTCATTTGCTGTTATTTTGCATGAGGGGATTTCATGTTTTTTTACTGATCACCATGACTTCAGTCTTCCTTCTGTTTAGTTCCAACCCCTTACCTTTGCTTTCTGATTTCTAGTATATTCACAAAGTTTTGTAGGTCTCTTTCACTTTCTGCAATTAGCACGGTGTCATCTGCGTATCGAATGTTGTTTATCATTTTCCCTCCAACCTTTAATCCAGGGTCTTCTTCTAGGTTTCTCATGATGTTTTGGCTGTAAAGTGAAAACAGATCTGGTGACAAAACACAACCCTGTCTGACTCCTCTTTTGATATTTTGGAAAGCGCTTACATTGTTTTCTGTTGTCATTGCAGCTGTTTGTTCCCAGTACATATTTCTGATTATTCGTAGATCTTTTCCATCAACATTGAGTCTCTCCAGCTGGTTGATCAATTCATCATGTCTTACCCGATCGAAAGCCTTGGTGTAGTCAACAAAGCATAAATACAAATCCTTATTCATCTCAACATGCGCGTATCTGAGCACCCGGCACCCCCACGGGGGGACAGTTCCAGCTATCGTCATGATCCTTATTATTTTGGTCACTGTGTGTGCAGGTCTGCTGGAACTGCGTCAGGAGATCTGCGCCTTCCACGCCAAGTATGATGACCTGAGGTTTGAGCCTTCACAGCTGATCGTGGGCCCTGGAAGCAAGGAGCTCATCTTTCTTCTCATGAATGTCTTCAGTGGCAGTGAGTGATGACATGCTGCTGGGTTGGCTTTGGGAATTGGGTTTTCTGTTGGTTTGGTTTGGTTTGGTTTTGTGGTGTTTTCTGTTTTGCGTCGTTTTCGTTTTGTTTGGTTGGTTGGTTTGACTGTGTTTATTATTATGATGATGATGATATGATTATCATTCTTGTTTTATTGTTATTATTATTCTTGTTGTTGTTATTATTATTATTATATTTTATTATTGTTGTTTGTTCTTGTTGTTATTATTATTATGATGATTATTATTATTATTATTATTATTATTATATTTTAATTATTTATTATTGTTGTGTTGTTGTTGTTATTGTTATTATCATTATTTGTTGTTATTTGTTTCATTATACTCTATTATACTATATCTTGCATGTGCTGCGTGCATCATGCTGTATTACTACTAACATCATCATTATATTATTTTAGTATTAACATTATTATATTATTATTATTATTATTACTGTTATCATCATTATTATTATTATGATGATTGTTGTTTTTTTATCATCATCTTCGTATCGTCATCGTCATCATCTTCATCATATCATCTATTGGTTTAGTGGGTTCTGTATGTAAGATCACTTAGTGTTGGTGTTGTTGTTCGATATTTGTTTCAGTTTTGTGTTTTTTTTTTTTTTTTCTCATTGCATTTTTGTAGATGTTGTCTGGTTCGTTATCATGCAGCGGAGTGCTCAGCGATCGAACACAGTTCCTCAGATTGGAAATCTGACATTACCATTTGACACAGGAATATTAAAATTCATTCCATTATGTTGAGCATCATGCTGAGCATGGACAACTGCAGCATCATAATTAGTGCTTTAGTCTATAAAGTTTCTTCTTCAACCTGTCGGCTCCTTTACTTTTGAAATGATTGCTGGTAGGTATTTTGGTGTTATTAGCGACTGAATTTTTTTTCTAATAATTTTGGTTGTTAACTTTAATACTTTAACGTAAGGACAGTAGGATTTAGTCTTATCGAACCTGCCAACCAGCCGCAAAGGACAAACAAACAAAACCACACACACACACACAAAATTATTTATCAAACAAGGGGAGGTGGGTGGGGAAGGGAGAAGGGAAGAAGGAGGGATAATTAATGAGAAAATGGCTGTTGATTTACTTCCCCTGTGATCCAGGGGCCGGTCTGATAACAAAAACCACTTTATCAAACGAGAGGGAGGGAGAGGAGGTGAAAGGGGGGGGGATAATCAATGACAAATTGGCCGTTTGCCTACTTCCTCGCCATCTACAGGCGCTGATAAAACGAAAACCGCTTTATCAAACAAGAGGGAAAGAGAGGGGAGAACGAGGGGGATAATTAATGACAAACTGGGTAAGAAGAGGGGAGAACGAGGGGATAATTAATGACAAACTTGGTAAGAAGAGGGGAGAACGAGGGGATAATTAATGACAAACGGGTAAGAAGAGGGGGAGAACGAGGGGATAATTAATGACAAACTTGGTAAGAGAGGGGGAACGAGCGGGATAATTAATGACAAACGTGGTAAGAAGAGGGGGAGAACGAGGGGATAATTAATGACAAACTGGGTAAGAAGAAGGGAGAACGAGGGGATAATTAATGACAAACTGGATAAGAAGAGGAGGAGAACGACGGAGATAATTAATGACAAACTGGGTAAGAAGAGAGGAGAACTAAGGAGATAATTAACGACAAACTGGGTAAGAAGAGGAGGAGAACGAGGGAGATAATTAATGACAAACTGGGTAAGGAGAGGAGGAGAATGAGGGGATAATTAATGACAAACTGGGTAAGGAAGAGGAGGAGAACGACGGGGATAATTAATGACAACTGGGTAAGGAAGAAGAGAACTAGGGAGATAATTAAATGACAAACTGGGTAAGGAGAGGAGGAGAACGAGGGGATAATTAATGACACACTGGGTAAGGAGAGGAGAACTAGGGAGATAATTAATGACAAACTGGGTAAGGAGAGGAGGAGAACTAGGGAGATAATTAATGACAAACTGGGTAAGAGAGGAGGAGAACAACGAGATGAATTAATGACAAACTGGGTAAGGAGAGGAGGAAAACGAGGGGATAATTAATGACAACATGGGTAAGAAGAGGAAGAGAACGAGGGGATAATTAATGACAAACTGGTAAGAAGAAGAGGAGAATGAGGGGGATAATTAATGACAAACTGGTAAGCGAGAAGAGGAGAACTAGGGAGATAATTAATGACAAACTTGGTAAGGAAGAGAGGAGAATGAGGGGATAATTAATGACAAACTGGGTAAAAGAGAGAGGAGAATGAGGGGGATAATTAATCACAAACTGGGTAAGAGAAGAGGAGGAATAACGGAGGGGGATAATTAATGACAAACTTGGTAAGAGAAGAGGAGGATAACGAGGGAGATAATTAATGACAAACTGGTAAGAGAAGAGGAGAATGAGGAGGGGGGATAATTAATGACAAACTGGTAAGACGAAGAGGAGAATGAGGAGGGATAATTAATGACAACTTTGGGAAGAGAAGAGGAGAATAAGGAGGGAGATAATTAATGACAAACTTGGTAAGAAGAGGAGAGATAAGGAGGGAGATAATTAATGACAAACTTGGTAAGAAGAAGAGGAGAATGAGAGGGAGATAATTAATGACAAACTTGGTAAGAAGAAGAGGAGAATCAAGGGGGATATTAATGACAATGTAAGAAAGAAATAAGGGGATAATTTAAAGACAAATGGTAAGAGAAGAGGATAATGAGGAGGAGATAATTAATGACAAACTTGGTAAGAGAGAGGAGAATAAGGTGGGGGATAATTAATGACAAACTGGTAAGAAGAGAGAGGAGATAAGGAGGGGGATAATTAATGACAAACTTGGTAAGAAGGGGGAGAACGAGGGGGATAATTAATGACAAACTGGATAAGAAGAGGAGGAGAACGAGGGAGATAATTAATGACAAACTGGTAAGAAGAGAGGAGAACAAGGGATAATTAATGACAACTGGGTAAGAGAGGAGGAGAACGAGGGAGATAATTAATGACAAACTGGGTAAGGAGAGGAGGAGAATGAGGGGCATAATTAATGACAACTGGGTAAGGAGAGGAGGAGAACGAGGGGGATAATTAATGACACACTGGGTAAGGAGAAGAGAACTAGGGAGATAATTAATGACAAACTGGGTAAGGAGAGGAGGAGAACGAGGGGATAATTAATGACACACTGGGTAAGGAGAGGAGAACTAGGGAGATAATTAATGACAAACTGGGTAAGGAGAGGAGGAGAACTAGGGAGATAATTAATGACAAACTGGGTAAAGAGAGGAGGAGAACAAACGAGATGATTAATGACAAACTGGGTAAGGAGAGGAGGAAAACGAGGGCGATAATTAATGACAAACTGGGTAAGAAGAAGAAGAGAACGAGGGGGATAATTAATGACAAACTTGGTAAGAAGAAGAGGAGAATGAGGGGGATAATTAATGACAAACTTGGTAAGCAGAAGAGGAGAACTAGGGAGATAATTAATGACAAACTTGGTAAGAAGAAGAGGAGAATGAGGGGGATAATTAATGACAAACTGGGTAAAAAGAAGAGGAGAATGAGGGGGATAATTAATCACAAACTGGGTAAGAAGAAGAGGAGAATAAGGAGGGGGATAATTAATGACAAACTTGGTAAGAAGAAGAGGAGAATAAGGAGGGAGATAATTAATGACAAACTTGGTAAGAAGAAGAGGAGAATGAGGAGGGGATAATTAATGACAAACTGGGTAAGACGAAGAGGAGAATGAGGAGGGGGATAATTAATGACAAACTTGGTAAGAAGAAGAGGAGAATAAGGAGGGAGATAATTAATGACAAACTTGGTAAGAAGAAGAGGAGAATAAGGAGGGAGATAATTAATGACAAACTTGGTAAGAAGAAGAGGAGAATGAGGAGGGAGATAATTAATGACAAACTTGGTAAGAAGAAGAGGAGAATAAGGGGGATAATTAATGACAAACTTGGTAAGAAGAAGAGGAGAATAAGGGGGATAATTAATGACAAACTTGGTAAGAAGAAGAGGATAATGAGGAGGGGATAATTAATGACAAACTTGGTAAGAAGAAGAGGAGAATAAGGTGGGGGATAATTAATGACAAACATGGTAAGAAGAAGAGGAGAATAAGGAGGGGGATAATTAATGACAAACTTGGTAAGAAGAAGAGGAGAATGAGGAGGGGGATAATTAATGACAAACTTGGTAAGAAAAAGAGGACAATAAGGAGGGGGATAATTAATGACAAACTTGGTAAGGAGAGGATGAGAATAAGCAGGGGGATAATTAATGACAAACTGGGTAAGGAGAGGAGGAGAATGAGGAGGGGGATAATTAATGACAAACTTGGTAAGAAGAAGAGGAGAATGAGGAGGATAATTAATGACAAACTTGGTAAGAAGAAGAGGAGAATAACGAGGGGATAATTAATGACAAACTTGGTAAGAAGAAGAGGAGAATAAGGAGGGGGATAATTAATGACAAACTTGGTAAGAAGAAGAGGAGAATGAGGTGGGGGATAATTAATGACAAACTTGGTAAGAAGAAGAGGAGAATGAGGAGGATAATTAATGACAAACTTGGTAAGAAGAAGAGGAGAATGAGGAGGGGAATAATTAATGACAAAATGGATAAGGAGAGGAGGAGAATGAGGAGGGGGATAATTAATGACAAACTTGGTAAGAAGAAGAGGAGAATAAGGAGGGAGATAATTAATGACAAACTTGGTAAGAAGAAGAGGAGAATGAGGAGGGGGATAATTAATGACAAACTTGGTAAGAAGAAGAGGAGAATAAGGAGGGGGATAATTAATGACAAACTTGGTAAGAAGAAGAGGAGAATAAGGAGGGGGATAATTAATGACAAACTTGGTAAGAAGAAGAGGAGAATAACGAGGGGGATAATTAATGACAAACTTGGTAAGAAGAAGAGGAGAATAAGGAGAGAGATAATTAATGACAAACTTGGTAAGAAGAAGAGGAGAATGAGGTGGGGATAATTAATGACAAACTTGGTCAGAAGAAGAGGAGAATGAAGAGGGGGATAATTAATGACAAACTTGGTAAGAAGAAGAGGAGAATGAAGAGGGGGATAATTAATGACAAACTGGATAATGAGAGGAGGAGAATGAGGAGGGGGATAATTAATGACAAACTGGATAAGGAGAGGAGGAGAATGAGGAGGGGGATAATTAATGACAAACTGGGTAAGAAGAAGAGGAGAATAAGGAGGGGGATAATTAATGACAAACTTGGTAAGAAGAAGAGGAGAATAAGGAGGGGGATACTTAATGACAAACTGGGTAAGGAGAGGAGGAGAATGAGGAGGGGGATAATTAATGACAAACTGGGTAAGAAGAAGTGGAGAATGAGAAGGATAATTAATGACAAACTTGGTAAGAAGAAGAGGAGAATGAGGAGGGGGATAATTAATGACAAACTTGGTAAGACGAATAGGAGAATGAGGTGGGGGATAATTAATGACAAACTGGGTAAGGAGAGGAGGAGAATGAGGAGGGGGATAATTAATGATAAACTTGTTAAGAAGAAGATGAGAATGAGAAGGGGGATAATTAATGACAAACTGGGTAAGAAGAAGAGGAGAATAAGGAGGGGTATAATTAATGACAAACTGGGTAAGGAGAGGAGGAGAATGAGGAGGGGGATAATAAATTACAAACTGGGTAAGAAGAATAGGAGAATGAGGTGGGGGATAATTAATGACAAACTGGGTAAGGAGAGGAGGAGAATGAGGAGGGGGATAATTAATGATAAACTTGATAAGAAGAAGAGGAGAATGAGAAGGGGGATAATTAATGACAAACTTGGTAAGAAGAAGAGGAGAATAAGGAGGGGGATAATTAATGACAAACTTGGTAAGAAGAAGAGGAGAATAAGGTGGGGATAATTAATGACAAACTTGGTAAGAAGAATAGGAGAATGAGGAGGGGGATAATTAATGACAAACTTGGTAAGAAGAAGATGAGAATAAGGAGGGGGATAATTAATGACAAACTTGGTAAGAAGAAGAGGAGAACGAGGGAGATAATTAATGACAAACTTGGTAAGAAGAAGAGGAGAATGAGGGGGATAATTAATGACAAACTTGGTAAGAAGAAGAGGAGAATAAGGAGGGAGATAATTAATGACAAACTGAGTAAGGAGAGGAGGAGAATGAGGAGGGGGATAATTAATGACAAACTTGGTAAGAAAAGGAGGAGAATGAGGGGGATAATTAATGACAAACATGGTAAGAAGAAGAGGAGAATAAGGAGGGGATAATTAATGACAAACTTGGTAAGAAGAAGAGGAGAATAAGGAGGGAGATAATTAATGACAAACTGGTAAGAAGAAGAGGAGAATGAGGAGGGGGATAATTAATGACAAACTTGGTAAGAAGAAGAGGAGAATGAAGAGGGGGATAATTAATGACAAACTTGGTAAGAAGAAGAGGAGAATGAAGAGGGGGATAATTAATGACAAACTTGGTAAGAAGAAGAGGAGAATAAGGAGGATAATTAATGACAAACTTGGTAAGAAGAAGAGGAGAATAAGGAGGATAATTAATGACAAACTGGGTAAGAAGAAGAGGAGAATGAGGAGGGGGATAATTAATGACAAACTTGGTAAGAAGAAGAGGAGAATAAGGAGGGAGATAATTAATGACAAACTTGGTATGAAGAAGAGGAGAATGAGGAGGGGGATAATTAATGACAAACTTGGTAAGAAGAAGAGGAGAATAAGGAGGGGGATAATTAATGACAAACTTGGTAAGAAGAAGAGGAGAATAAGGGGGATAATTAATGACAAACTTGGTAAGAAGAGGAGGAGAATAAGGAGGATAATTAATGACAAACTTGGTAAGAAGAAGAGGAGAATAAGGAGGGGGATAATTAATGACAAACTTGGTAAGAAGAAGACGAGAATAAGGAGGATAATTAATGACAAACTTGGTAAGAAGAATAGGAGAATAAGGAGGGGGATAATTAATGACAAACTTGGTAAGAAGAAGAGGAGAATGAGGAGGGAGATAATTAATGACAAACTTGGTAAGAAGAAGAGGAGAATAAGGAGGGGGATAATTAATGACAAACTTGGTAAGAAGAAGAGGAGAATAAGGTGGGGGATAATTAATGACAAACTTGGTAAGAAGAAGAGGAGAATGAGGAGGGGGATAATTAATGACAAACTTGGTAAGAAGAAGAGGAGAATAAGGAGGGAGATAATTAATGACAAACTTGGTATGAAGAAGAGGAGAATGAGGAGGGGGATAATTAATGACAAACTTGGTAAGAAGAATAGGAGAATAAGGAGGGGGATAATTAATGACAAACTTGGTAAGAAGAAGAGGAGAATAAGGGGGATAATTAATGACAAACTTGGTAAGAAGAGGAGGAGAATAAGGAGGATAATTAATGACAAACTTGGTAAGAAGAAGAGGAGAATAAGGAGGGGGATAATTAATGACAAACTTGGTAAGAAGAAGAGGAGAATAAGGAGGATAATTAATGACAAACTTGGTAAGAAGAATAGGAGAATAAGGAGGGGGATAATTAATGACAAACTTGGTAAGAAGAAGAGGAGAATGAGGAGGGAGATAATTAATGACAAACTTGGTAAGAAGAAGAGGAGAATAAGGAGGGGGATAATTAATGACAAACTTGGTAAGAAGAAGAGGAGAATAAGGTGGGGGATAATTAATGACAAACTTGGTAAGAAGAAGAGGAGAATGAGGAGGGGGATAATTAATGATAAACTTGGTAAGAAGAAGAGGAGAATAAGGAGGGAGATAATTAATGACAAACTTGGTAAGAAGAAGAGGAGAATAACGAGGAGGATAATTAATGACAAACTTGGTAAGAAGAAGAGGAGAATGAGGAGGGGGATAATTAATGACAAACTTGGTAAGAAGAAGAGGAGAATAAGGAGGGGGATAATTAATGACAAACTTGGTAAGAAGAAGAGGAGAATGAAGAGGGGGATAATTAATGACAAACTTGGTAAGAAGAAGAGGAGAATAAGGAGGGGGATAATTAATGACAAACTGGGTAAGAAGAAGAAGAGAATGAGGAGGGTGATAATTAATGACAAACTGGGTAAGAAGAAGAAGAGAATGAGGAGGGAGATAATTAATGACAAACTTGGTAAGAAGAAGAGGAGAATGAGGAGGGGGATAATTAATGACAAACTTGGTAAGAAGAAGAGGAGAATGAGGAGGATAATTAATGACAAACTTGGTAAGAAGAAGAGGAGAATGAAGAGGGGGATTATTAATGACAAACTTGGTAAGAAGAAGAGGAGAATGAGGAGGGGGATAATTAATGACAAACTTGGTAAGGAGAGGAGGAGAATGAGGAGGGGGATAATTAATGACAAACTTGGTAAGAAGAAGAGGAGAATGAGGAGGATAATTAATGACAAACTTGGTAAGAAGAAGAGGAGAATGAGGTGGGGGATAATTAATGACAAACTTGGTAAGAAGAAGAGGAGAATGAGGAGGGGGATAATTAATGACAAACTGGGTAAGGAGAAGAGGAGAATAGGGAGGGGGATAATTAATGACAAACTGGGTAAGGAGAGGAGGAGAATGAGGAGGGGGATAATTAATGACAAACTTGGTAAGAAGAAGAGGAGAATAAGGAGGGAGATAATTAATGACAAACTGGGTAAGGAGAGGAGGAGAATGAGGAGGGGGATAATTAATGACAAACTTGGTAAGAAGAAGAGGAGAATGAGGGGGATAATTAATGACAAACTTGGTAAGAAGAA
>JAPXFY010000030.1:12276153-12291153 GCA_030674185.1 Monoplex corrugatus | reverse complement strand
TCAGTTTTAGTGGTGTCTGTATGTAGATCAGTTTTAGTGGTGTCTGTATGTAGATCAGTTTTAGTGGTGTCTGTATGTAGATCAGTTTTAGTGGTGTCTGTATGTAGATCAGTTTTAGTGGTGTCTGTATGTAGATCAGTTTTAGTGGTGTCTGTATGTAGATCAGTTTTAGTG
The DNA here is from genome assembly GCA_030674185.1 of Monoplex corrugatus. Taxonomy (NCBI): domain Eukaryota; kingdom Metazoa; phylum Mollusca; class Gastropoda; order Littorinimorpha; family Ranellidae; genus Monoplex; species Monoplex corrugatus. The sequence goes on along the minus strand of JAPXFY010000030.1, from coordinate 12,290,979 downwards.
GTGTCTGTATGTAGATCAGTTTTAGTGGTGTCTGTATGTAGATCAGTTTTAGTGGTGTCTGTATGTAGATCAGTTTTAGTGGTGTCTTATGTAGATCAGTTTTAGTGGTGTCTGTATGTAGATCAGTTTTAGTGGTGTCTGTATGTAGATCAGTTTTAGTGGTGTCTGTATGTAGATCACTTTTAGTGGTGTCTGTATGTAGATCAGTTTTAGTGGTGTCTGTATGTAGATCAGTTTTAGTGGTGTCTGTATGTAAGTCACTTTTAGTGGTGTCTATATGTAGATCAGTTTTTAGTGGTGTCTGTATGTAGATCAGTTTTAGTGGTGTCTGTATGTAGATCATTTAGTGTGGTAGTAGATCATTTAGTGTGTATGTAGATCATTTTAGTGTGTATGTAGATCATTATTAGTGGTGTCTGTATGTAGATCATTATTAGTGGTGTCTGTATGTAGATCATTATTAGTGGTGTCTGTATGTAGATCATTATTAGTGGTGTCTGTATGTAGATCATTATTAGTGGTGTCTGTATGTAGATCAGTTTTAGTGGTGTCTGTATGTAGATCATTATTAGTGGTGTCTGTATGTAGATCATTATTAGTGGTGTCTGTATGTAGATCAGTTTTAGTGGTGTCTGTATGTAGATCAGTTTTAGTGGTGTCTATATGTAGATCATTATTAGTGGTGTCTGTATGTAGATCAGTTTTAGTGGTGTCTGTATGTAGATCAGTTTTAGTGGTGTCTGTATGTAGATCAGTTTTAGTGGTGTCTGTATGTAGATCAGTTTTAGTGGTGTCTGTATGTAGATCAGTTTTAGTGGTGTCTTATATGTAGATCATTTTAGTGGTGTCTGTATGTAATCAGTTTTAGTGGTGTCTGTATGTAGATCATTTTTAGTGGTGTCTGTATGTAGATCAGTTTTTAGTGGTGTCTGTATGTAAATCAGTTTTAGTGGTGTCTGCATGTAGATCAGTTTTAGTGGTGTCTATATGTAGATCAGTGTGTTTATAGTTGTGTGTCTATATGTAGATCATTTTAGTGATGTCTTATGTAGATCAGTTTTAGTGGTGTCTGTATGTAGATCAGTTTTAGTGGTGTCTATAGTAGATCATTTTAGTGGTGTCTATATGTAGATCAGTTTTAGTGGTGTCTATATGTAGATCAGTTTTAGTGGTGTCTGTATGTAGATCAGTTTTAGTGGTGTTGTATGTAGATCATTTTAGTGTCAATCAGTTTTAGTGGTGTCTGTATGTAGATCAGTTTTAGTGGTGTCTGTATGTAGATCAGTTTTAGTGGTGTCTGTATGTAGATCAGTTTTAGTGGTGTCTGTATGTAGATCAGTTTTAGTGGTGTCTGTATGTAGATCAGTTTTAGTGGTGTCTGTATGTAGATCAGTTTTAGTGGTGTATGTATGTAGATCAGTTTTAGTGGTTTATGTATGTAGATCATTATTAGTGGTGTCTGTATGTAGATCATTATTAGTGGTGTCTGTATGTAGATCATTATTATTGGTGTCTGTATGTAGATCATTATTAGTGGTGTCTGTATGTAGATCATTATTAGTGGTGTCTGTATGTAGATCATTATTAGTAGTGTCTGTATGTAGATCATAATTAGTGGTGTCTGTATGTAGATCATTATTAGTGGTGTCTGTATGTAGATCATTATTAGTGGTGTCTGTATGTAGATCATTATTAGTGGTGTCTGTATGTAGATCATTATTAGTGGTGTCTGTATGTAGATCATTATTAGTGGTGTCTGTATGTAGATCATTATTAGTGGTGTCTGTATGTAGATCATTTTAGTGGTGTCTGTATGTAGATCATTATTAGTGGTGTCTGTATGTAGATCATTTTAGTGGGTTATGTATGTAGATCATTATTAGTGGTGTCTGTATGTAGATCATTATTAGTGGTGTCTGTATGTAGATCAGTTTTAGTGGTGTCTGTGTGTAGATCATTTTAGTGGTGTCTGTATGTAGATCATTATTAGTGGTGTCTGTGTGTAGATCATTTTAGTGGTGTCTGTGTGTAGATCAGTTTTAGTGGGTTATGTATGTAGATCATTATTAGTGGTGTCTGTATGTAGATCATTATAGTGGTGTCTGTATGTAGATCAGTTTTAGTGGTGTCTGTGTGTAGATCAGTTTTAGTGGTGTCTGTATGTAGATCATTTTAGTGGTGTCTGTGTGTAGATCAGTTTTAGTGGTGTCTGTATGTAGATCATTATTAGTGATGTCTGTATGTAGATCATTATTAGTGGTGTCTGTATGTAGATCAGTTTTAGTGGTGTCTGTGTGTAATCAGTTTTAGTGGTGTCTGTATGTAGATCATTATTAGTGGTGTCTGTATGTAGATCAGTTTTAGTGGTGTCCGTATGTAGATCAGTTTTAGTGGTTTATGTATGTTAGATCATTATTAGTGGTGTCTGTATGTAGATCATTTTAGTGGTGTCTGTATGTAGATCATTATTAGTGGTGTCTGTATGTAGATCAGTTTTAGCGGTGTCCGTATGTAGATCAGTTTTAGTGGTTTATGTATGTAGATCATTATTAGTGGTGTCTGTATGTAGATCAGTTTTTAGTGGTGTCTGTATGTAGATCAGTTTTAGTGGTGTCTGTATGTAGATCAGTTTTAGTGGTGTCTGTATGTAGATCAGTTTTAGTGGTGTCTGTATGTAGATCAGTTTTAGTGGTGTCTGTATGTAGATCAGTTTTAGTGGTGTATGTATGTAGATCAGTTTTAGTGGTGTCTGTATGTAGATCAGTTTTAGTGGTGTCTGTATGTAGATCAGTTTTAGTGGTGTCTGTATGTAGATCAGTTTTAGTGGTGTCTGTATGTAGATCAGTTTTAGTGGTGTATGTATGTAAGTCACTTTTAGTGGTGTATGTATGTAAGTCACTTTTAGTGGTGTCTGTATGTAAGTCACTTTTAGTGGTGTATGTATACATGTAAGTCACTTTTAGTGGTGTCTGTATGTAGATCAGTTTTAGTGGTGTATGTATGTAAGTCACTTTTAGTGGTGTATGTATGTAAGTCACTTTTAGTGGTGTCTGTATGTAAGTCACTTTTAGTGGTGTCTGTATGTAAGTCACTTTTAGTGGTGTATGTATGTAAGTCACTTTTAGTGGTGTCTGTATGTAAGTCACTTTTAGTGGTGTCTGTATGTAAGTCACTTTAGTGGTGTATGTATGTAAGTCACTTTTAGTGGTGTCTGTATGTAAGTCACTTTTAGTGGTGTCTGTATGTAAGTCACTTTTAGTGGTGTATGTATGTAAGTCACTTTTAGTGGTGTATGTATGTAAGTCACTTTTAGTGGTGTCTGTATGTAAGTCACATTTTAGTGGTGTATGTATGTAAGTCACTTTTAGTGGTGTATGTATGTAAGTCACTTTTAGTGGCTTCATTTTCATTGCTTATCAGTGAACTCAGGGAATAACTGGTTTTAAATGGAAACCATGGTATTACGTTCCCTCCAGTCGAAATACAATTGTTTCTTATGCTTTTTGTGCATTACCTTACTCTAACGGCTACGATTATAGTTGTATATTGTTATTGTTATTTTTGTTTAAAGCCCGGCCGACTGCGTAGAGCCATATCAGGGCTATAACTATTTTAAAACATATACAATACTTCAACAGGTTAAAAGAAGGAAGAAAAAAAAAAGAAAATTAAGAATACGTATCAATGCATTCGTGTACATAATGTAAGGAAATGCCCCTGACGTTGACCACTCCGTCTAATTTATTTTAGAGGATTTAAAAAAACATACCTGAATACAAATTTAAACATAACTAAGGACACTAAAACATAAACAAAAACGGACCTAAATCACCTAATATTGCTTCTGCATATCTCATTTCCCTAGAGCCAAAAAACGCACTTAATACACGTACCCAATTCTCAATCCTAAGAGAAAGTATGTAAATCTTTATCGAACACATACAGGTGAATGGACCAGCAAGGCAGAAAATGATAGGAAGAAATGACAGAACGTGATAAAGGAAGCAAGAAACAAAGAGAGTGACAGAAAAGAGGAAATAACTAGCCCAGAATTTTCAAAAGGTGGGGATAATATTTATACTGAAAGAACCCCCGGCATCCCCACAGGGAGAGTTTGCAGTGGGTCTTCAGCATCAGCTATGCGTTCTTGAACGTGAGACTCGTAGATTAAGATTAACAGTGAATTAGATTAAGATTAACAGTGAATTAGATTAAGATTAACAGTGAATTAGATTAAGATTAACAGTGAATTAGATTAAGATTAACAGTGAATTAGATTAAGATTAACAATGAATTAGATTAAGATTAACAGTGAATTAGATTAAGATTAACAGTGAATTAGATTAAGATTAACAGTGAATTAGATTAAGATTAACAGTGAATTAGATTAAGATTAACAGTGAATTTAGATAAGTAAAAAAAATAAAGGTTTGTTTTTGTTTTTGTTTTTTGTTTTTTATAGGAAAGGTGGCTCACTGGGTGCAAAAGAAAAGTGGATCTTCAATAGTAATGCTCTGGAAGTGGTAAACTCTGATAAGCATATAGGCCTCATTATTTCAGCCAGGCGCAGTTATATGGCAACAATGGAAGAAGCAAAAGTTAAAGGCGAAGAAGTACAAATGAGATTTCAGTACACTAAGGAAAAATTAAATGTAGATTCTTGAGGAGTGACCAGTGCAAGAGTCAGGAGGACAAGATGTCAAGGTCAGGGTTACAGGAAAAGTGGGTTTTTTTATTTGTTGTTGTTGTTGTTGTTTGTTTTTAGTTAATGTTTAAAATCAACAGTTTTGGGGAAAGTCTTCTGAATAGCACTTTCTGAAAAATGCTGACACCGTTTTTACTGTTGTAACAAGTTTCCAGTGTCCTCGAAGAACGTGATATTTTATTTTTAATCTGAAGCTTCTTCAAGGTTAACAGTGACCTCGAAAAGTACAAATATCGGGATTTTATGTAATACGTTTCGTATGAAAAGGAAGATTGTTATACTGGCTTGACCATGTTATTTTGGTTTTGATTTTATTCATTTGGCTTCATCATGTTATCTTTGTTTTGATTTTGTTATTTTGGCTTGGCCATGTTGTATTTGGTTTGGTATTTTATTATTTTGTATATTTCTCTGTCTTTCCAGACTATACTTTCCCAAAGAATCAAAGGACCGTGTCTGCTGATTCTGACAAACCCCTGCAATCCAAGTGAGTACATCTGAGCTGTTGTGTTTTGTGTCGATGTCATACAAACAAATAATACTAGTACAGTCTACTACTTTAAGTATAGAAGCAGACTTATTGCCTTCCTCTCTGCCTCTGTAAGTCTGAATGTTACTAGGGCAACTTTGACGTGGGAGTTCCAGTTCCATCACCTGTATGTGGGCACTGAACTTTGTTGAGGGTTGAAGAAGGTAAAGTACCAAGGTGGAGGAATAGAACCCACCCTCAAAAAAGAAGATTCGACAATTATGAGGTTTCTACCATATCACACACTTTTAAGAGAGTGAGGACTTGATGCAAAGAAAAATGTATAGATACAACTATCACTAAAAAAAAAAGAAACAATAATATATTTCATGGAAAAAGAGAGGCACCATTCCCAATCTTTTAACTGATAGACACAAGACAGACCGTGTAACTGCGTGTTAGTTTGGAGCTTGCAGTGTGTTCAAGAGGGAGGAATTGCGCTCCTACAATTCCATATGCGCTCCCCCTTAATCTGCCTGCAATTATCTGGCAGACTCCAATCTGCCTTCAGATTATGTGTCAGACTCCCCGAGCCTGTGCAAATTTCTGCTCGCTTGTGAGATTTTGAAATGTGGAATGGGAATGAAGAGAAGGGACTATGAAACCACTAGGTGGGCACCATCAGAATGATGGAAACATTTAGACTGGCAGCGAATAGGTAAATCGTTTTTCTTAATGTTGTGGGCTAGGATTTAAACTCGAAGTATCAGAGCCCACGGCTCTCTCAAGGGAGCTAATCAGCTCACGCTGATCTGAGAGTTGTGAGGTTTCTGGTGCATTATACCCCTTTGAGAGGCTGAGAACATTGGGAGGTTTAACACATTTCTGCAAAGAAAAAGAAAACAACTTGATCTTACATGTCACAAACACGAAAAATATTAGTAAAACATTTTGGAGAAAAAGGGAAATATCACCCCATTCTTTGAACTGATTGTCAAAGGATAAAACGTGTGAATGAATAATTATGAATATTAAGGTACAATCAGTTTAAGCTTTAATGCAAACAGATGTTTTCTATGCACAAGAAATGCCACTTTATTTGTTTTACCCAAACTTAGAAATTGTGACGGTCAGCTTAAAATCATGCGCATAATAGAAAATATTTTGAAGAATTTTTTTTTTTTTCTATTTTGAATATATCCTGATATTTTTTTATTCGCGTACTGGTTTGGCAGACTATCAGCGAAAAACAGAAAACTTTTAAATAGTGTTGTGAATGTATGTAGTAAGATTATTGCTAAGATGCACTTGAGTGTGTGTTATTTGTATGAAAAACGAGCAGTGCAAAAGGTAATTGTTATAGACAGTAGTTACATTCTTATGTGATGCCACAAACTCCTTTCATCAGGCCGATGATTTTGTGCGCTGAAAGTGAAATTGAACAGAACAAAACATTACCTTCGACCAGTCGCCGTGGTATAGTGGTTAGCGCAACGGACTACCGACTGGAGGGTTATGAGTTCGAATCCCCGTCAGTCCTTTTTTTTTTTTTTTTTTTTTTTTTCCCGGCTCTAGCTGGCTCCTACCCAGAGTTGGGCGTGCTATGGGATCATCTTGGAAAATTGGGACCTCAAAGTCGAGTCTCATCCACTTCCCGGATGTGTCGTTGAGGGTGTTGCTCAAATCGTCTGACCAGCACTACAAGTGCCTATATCTCTCAGGCCTGGTTGACGCCAGGATATATTACTACAGTACAGCCCTGTCACACAGTCTCATTCTTATTTTAGATGGAACTGCACAGCATTATGATTATCATCCTCATCCTCATCACCATCAGTGCATTATAAAACCTGTGTCAGTTTTTGTGGCCATTAAGCTGGCGTAGAAAATAGGACCAAAAGAAAAAGTTGAGTATCAATGTAATCTCCCCTGAGTGCCATAATTCCTTTTTTTTTTTAAAAGTAGCTTTCTGCCAAAATCGTTCGTATTCTGATGAAAAATAAAATAAAAGAGGGAGAGAGAGAGAGAGAGAGAGAGAGAGAGAGAGAGAGAGAGAGAGAGAGAGAGAATCAGTCGTGCCTGGATGCACTGACGATGAGCATAGTGTGTGTGTGTGTGTGTGTGTGTGTGTGTGTGTGTTGTGTGTGTGTGTCTGTGTGTCTGTGTGTGTTTGTGTGTCTGTGTGTGTTAGTGTGTGTGTGTATGTTTGTGTGTGTAGTGTGTTTGTGTATCTGTGTGTGTATATGTTTATGTGTGAGTGTGTGTGTGTGTGTGTGTGTGTGTGTGTGTGTGTCTCTGTGTGTATGTGTGTCTGTGTGTGTGCCTGTGTATGAGTGTGTGTGTGTGCATGTGTGAGTGTGCGTTTGTGTATGTATGTGTACGTGTGTGTGTGTGTGTGTCTATCTGTGTGAGTGTGTATGTGTGTGTGTTGTCTGTGTCTGTCTGTATGTGTGTCTGTGTCTGTGTGTCTGTGTGTGTGTCTGTCAGTCTGAACGTCTGTCTGTCTGTGTGTTAGCGTGTATGTGTGTGAATATGTTGCTTTATTTATTGTTGGTATATAATTTATCGCCGTGGCAGCTGTCATTTTGGATTTGATTCCTTTTAGAAGAACTAATAAAAGTATTTTCAATTTTATTGAATAAGAATATACGACTATCTTAAACCTTTCATTTGTGCTTTTGCTTTAAAAATTTGAAATACAATTTTTACATATTCATTACTTTGGCTTCCTTCAGTGTACATGTAAATAGTTGTGTTGCTTTGATTAATGAATATTAATTTGGAAAATAGTAAATAGCTTTAACATTAAGAGTGGATTGCCGTATTCTTAATTAAACAGAGGGTATGACTATTTGAACGATGGTAACCCTGATGATACGATGATAGTGATGATAATGATGATAACGATAATGATGATGGGATGACGACGATGACAGAATGATAGTGATGATAATGATGACTGTGCTGATGATAACGATAATGATGATGGGACGACGATGATGACATAATGATAGTGATGATAATGATGACTGTGCTGATGATAACGATAATGATGATGGGACGACGATGATGACATAATGATAGTGATGATAATGATGACTGTGCTGATGATAACGATAATGATGATGGGACGACGACGATGACATAATGATAGTGATGATAATGATGACTGTGCTGATGATAACGATAATGATGATGGGACGATGACGATGACAGAATGATAGTGATGATAATGATGACTATGCTGATGATAACGATAATGATGATGGGACGACGACGATGACAGAATGATAGTGATGATAATGGTGACTATGCTGATGATAACGATAATGATGATGGGACGACGACGATGACAGAATGATAGTGATGATAATGGTGACTGTGCTGATGATAACGACAATGATGATGGGATGACGACGATGACATAATGATAGTGATGATAATGATGACTATGCTGATGATAATGATAATGATGATGGGATGACGACGATGACATAATTATAGTGATGATAATAATGACTATGCTGATGATAACAACTACTGTAACTGCTACTGCTACTACTACAACTACTGCTACTACTACAGCTACTGCTACTACTACAACTACTGGTACTGCTGGTGGTGCTGGCTTAACGTATGTTGAACAGCAAAACGAACACCAAGCCAATACATACGTACATTTGGACAACTCTCTTTGCCTCTGTCTCTCTGTCTCTGTCTCTGTCTCTGTCTTTCTCTGTCTCTCTGTCTCTGTCTCTGTCTCTCTCTGTCTCTCTCTGTCTCTGTCTTTCTCTGTCTCTCTGTCTCTGTCTCTGTCTCTGTCTCTCTGTCTCTGTCTCTCTGTCTCTCTCTGTCTCTGTCTTTCTCTGTCTCTCTGTCTCTGTCTCTGTCTCTGTCTCTCTGTCTCTCTCTGTCTCTATCTATCTATCTCATTCCATCTCTTTCTCAGTCACACATGCACACACACACACACACACACACACACAGAGAGAGAGAGAGAGAGAGAGAGAGAGAGAGAGAGAGAGACACACACACACACTCTCTCTCTCTTTCTCTCTCTCTCTCTCTGTGTCTTTTCTGTCTGTCTGTCTCTCTCTCTCTCTCTCTCTCTCTCTCTCTCTCTCTCCTCTCTCTCTCTCTCCCCTTCCTTCTCTGTCTCTGTCTCTCTCTCTGTCTCTATGCACGTGTCTTGTTGTCTAATTCATGGTTCTTTGCAGCTGGTACCGCGTATTCTGAGCGAGACCTGGTAGCATTAAGGTAACCCCACTCTGTCGTGTGGTCAAGTGGACTACAGTTTTTTTTATCTTTGGTTCCCCTTTTTTGGGAGAGAAATGTCTTAGCTGCTGAAGCTGTGTGTGTCGTGTCTATTGTGTTTGTCCATCTGAAAAGTAAGCATTGTTTCGGGTAAGACTTTTTTGTTGTTGTTGTTGTAGTTCAAGTTTCAAGTGAACACATAGAACTGTGTCTTTTTTGTTGTGTGTTTTTTTTAACCAAACTGAGAAAACTATTTTTTTTGTTATATGCATCATCAGAAAATGTGTCTAACTTTGACAAAAGTTAAGAATATGTATGTATATCACATTTTTGACCAAACTTAGAATATGTATATCACATTTTTGACCAAACTTAGAATATGTATATCATATTTTGACCTAACTCAGAATATGTATATCACATTTTGACCAAACTCAGAATATGTATCACATTTTGACCAAACTCAGCATATGTATCATATTTTGACCAAACTCAGAATATGTATCACATTTTGACTAAACTCAGCATATGTATCACATTTTGACCTAACTCAGAATATGTATCACACTTTGACCAAACTCAGCATATGTATCACACTTTGACCAAACTCAGCGTATGTATCACATTTTGACCAAACTCAGAACATGTATCACATTTTGACCAAACTCAGAACATGTATATCACACTTTGACCAAACTCAGAACATGTATATCACATTTTGACCAAACTCAGAACATGTATATCACACTTTGACCAAACTCAGAATATGTATCACATTTTGACCAAACTCAGAATATGTATCACATTTTGACCAAACTCAGAATATGTATCACATTTTGACTAAACTCAGAATATGTTTCATGTTTTGTCCAAACTCAGAATAGGCATCATATTATTTTTTCAAAATCAGAATATAGACATCAAACTACGACCCAAAAGTGATAACTAAGTTTTTTGTTTGTTTGTTTGTTTGTTTGTTTGTTTGTTTGTTTGTTTGCTTGTTTGTTTGTTAAGTTTTGACCAAAGTCAGAACATGAAATGGGTCGGAAATTTTTTGACCGAAAGTCTGATTTATATCCACAACACTATTGTTGCTACTGTTTGAATGGATGTGAACGTTATTGCTATTTTTAGATCATACGAGTAGCAGCCAGAAATGTAGCGATGTATGGTAATGAGACGTGAACGTGAGTTTTCAGAATGTGTAATAGATTTGTTGATCATCGACAAACTGCCAGTCTTCTCAGCCTACACATTCGGAATTGATAAATATTTGTAGAGGCAAAAACTTGGTAAATGAAGATCAGCCTTGGTGATATTTAGTTTTCAGTAGAAATTCACTCTTTAGACACCAGATTTTTGTGTAAATATACCATTTAGACACCAGACCTTCGCATAAATACACACATTTTGCTGAAAAATAAAATATTCAAAATCGAGCTTTTGTTCCATCTGTACAGTCTGACTTTGGTTATTCGTTTCATGATGTTGCTTACTTTTCCACCGAGTAAACAAGTGGTGTAACTATCAGAGACCCAAACTTTCTACATTGTTGGAAAGGTCATTGTCTTGGACTTCTCGTGGCTTTGTGATTCACTTAATTAAAATCAGCTTTGTTATTGGACTGAAATGCAGTTTCTAAAGAAACATGTGACGAGTGATTGGTAGAAATCTCTATGTGTTGTTTTATCAAAACTTGTCTGGTGTGTGTGTGTCATTTTAAAAGACAACAGTTTCCATATTTTTCGCCTTCTGACATTCAGATATACATCGAAATTATCAGAAATGATTGTAGATTGCATATATATATATGTGTGTGTGTATAGATAGATAGATAGATAGATAGATAGATAGATAGATAGGTAGATAGATAGATAGATAGGTAGATAGATAGATAGATAGATAGATAGATAGGTAGATAGATAGATAGATAGATAGATAGATAGATAGATAGATAGATAGATAGATAGATAGATAGATAGATAACACATAAATATGCATACACATATACATATGTACACCTCTAAATAATCTTAACACTGATGACGTTTGTGCTGAAGGGTCAAGTTTAGATTCATTGTTTGATGTAAAAACTGTGAAATGAATCTTAAAAACATTATGAAACTTTAAAAAAAAAAACTATGACAACAAACGATTAAGCAAGAAGAAAAGAAAGAAAGAGTGTTGACAGATCATTATCAACTGATATAAAAAAACCAATTCCAGAAGCATGTTTGGTTTAGACGTGGTCACTAAACAGATTTTTTTTTGTCTGTGAAATCTCTTGAGCTGAATCTGCGTCCCATTCAAGAAAACAAACCTTAGGTGTTCTTCTAATAGATGTTGTTGTGGTGGCTGCTTTTGTTGTTGTAGCTATTTTGTTGTTGCTGTTTCTTTTATTGTCGCTGTTTTTTGTTTTTTTTTGCTTTTGTTTTTTGTTTGTTTATTTGTTTTTGTTTTTTGTTTGTTTTGTTTTCCTGCTGCTGTAGTTGTTGTTATAGTTTTACTTTGCTCTATTCTGCAATTACCATGTCTACGATGTTTTTTTTTCTTTCCTCCCACAGTGCTATGTTCCGGAAGTATGACGTCACTGTGCTGAGTGACGAAATCTACGCTAGACTGCACTACGACCAGGACCATGTCAGCCTGGCTAAGGTAAGCCACGTGTATATGAACCAGTATCAGTTAACATCAGGAAGAGAGTTCTTGAATGTTATATAGGACCGATAATGTTATACTGTGGTGAGGCGTGGGCAGTCAACAAGCAAAGCCAAAACAAGATTGAGGCAGCCAAGATGTGGTTTGTAAGAAGAATGTTGAGAGTTCATGGACAGCAAAGAAAACAAACGAGACAGTCTTGATGGAGGCAGACACAAGGAGATCATTCATAAGAAGATTAGGAAAAGACAGGCAACACTTATGGGCCATTTTATGAGGAAAGGGGAACTGGAGCACCTGGTCATAACAGGAAAGCTGGAGGGAAAGAGAGCACCAGATAGACCCAGGGAAAAAATGTTGGACGGACTTGCAGGGTGGCTGAGGACAGAGAGGGTGGAAGACGTGTTTGTGGCAACAAGGGATAGAGACGTATGGAGGGCCATGATCGCCAACGCCATGTGGCAGGGCACTTGACGTTGATGATGATGATGATGACGATGATGATGATGATGATGATGATGATATGAGCCATAAATGCCTGTACATGTTGAGAGTAAAGAATTGGGATCAGGGTTTGTTTCAAGAGAGAATCATTGCGCTCAGACAATTCCATGCGCGATCCGTCCGAATCTGCCATTGACGGATCTGTGTCTAGTATCATGTATGAATACCTGTGTCGCTTTGTCAGTTTTAAAGCTGGAGGGGAAAGAACACAACCAGGTAGACCCAGGGAGAAAAACACTGAGAGTTCCACGGACAGCAAAGAAAACAAACGAGGGGCTTGAAGGAAGCAGTCACAAGAAGATCATTAATAAAGAATTTTTTTTTTTAAAAAAACAAGCAACATTTCCAGGAATTGTATGTGGAAAGGGGAATCAGAACACTTGGTCACAGGAGGAAAGCTGGAGGGAAAGAGAACACCAAGTAGACCCAGGGAGAAAATAGTGGACAGACTTGCAGGTGGCTGAAGACAGAGAGGGCGGGAGATGTACTTGCAGCTACAGGGGATAGATTCGTGTGAGGCCATGATCACCAACGCCGTGCGGCAGGGTACATGATGATAATTTGTCAATTTCTGTGGAAGTCAAGTGGGTAAATTGCAGACTTCCAGTCGGAAGATCCTGGGTTCAAATCCGTCTGGATACCTGGACCTGGTTGGGAAAGGCTAGAGATCTTTTTTTTTTGTCCATCTACTGTTAATTTTCAACGTGTGTGCTGGTCTGCCAGTGCCTAGGCCCCTTTCGTGTGTATATCATCATCATCATCATCATCATCATCATCATCGTCATCATCGTCGTCGTCGTCATCATCATCATCGTCGTCGTCGTCGCTCGTCATCATCATCATCATCATCATCATCATCATCATCATCATCAAGTGCCCTGCCGCATGGCGTTCGCGATCATGGCCCTCCACACGAATCTATCCTTTGTCGCTGCAAGTACATGTACATCTCTCACCCTCTCTGTCCTCAGCCACCCTGCAAGTCCGTCCAATATTTTCTCCCTGGGTCTACCTGATGTTCTCTTTCCCTCCAGCTTTCCTATTGTGACCAAGTGTTCCAATTCCCCTTTTCCTCATAAAATGTCCTATAAATGTTGCTCGTCTTTTCCTAACCTTCTTTATCAATGATCTTCTTGTGTCTGCCTCTTTCAAGAATGTTTTGTTCGTTTTCTTTGTTGTCCATAGAACTCTAAACATTCTTCTTAGAAACCACATTTCAGTTGCCTCAATTTTGTTCTGGCTTTGCGTGTTGACTGTCCACGCCTCTTAACCGTATTGGTTCTATATAACATTCAGTAACTCTCTTCTGATGTTAATTGATAGGCATTTGTTGTAAGAACGCTTCACATGAACAAGTCGTATGAACATCGTGTGTATATGCATACAGAAAATGAAAATGCACGTTAAAGATCCTGTTAAGTCGTGTCTGTATCTGGCTTATGAAACGTGAAAACACTATGTGAGTAAGCATGGGCAAGTTTGAAAAATGGCTTTAAGCCAATTGTTTTTATAGTCGGTAAGTAAAGTATGATTGTGATTGTCATAATCATTATGTACGTATTTGGTGTGTGTGTGTGTGTGGGGGGGGGTATGTGTGTGAGTGTGTATGTGTGTGTGTGTATGTGTGAGTGTGTGTGTGTGAGTGAGTGTGTATGTGTGATGTGTGAGTGAGTGCGTATGTGTATGTGTGCGTGTGTGTGTATGAGTGTGTGTGTGTGAGTGAGTGTGTGTTGTGTGTGTGTGTGTGAGTATGTGTGAGTGTGTGTGTGTGTGTGTGTGTGTGTGTGTGTGTGTGTGTGTGTGTGTGTGTGTTCGTTGGTCTTTGATTTGATGTCTATTCACTAAAGTGATTTTAGACACAGACAAAAAAGTTTAGATGAAGAGTGAAGAGGAAACTTGAAAATAATCAATCGTCAGAAAGAAATAAAAAAAAACCAGAAAACAACGTGCCGAAGACGGAAGGAAAAACTACAACTGACGTTACCAATAATCAACGATTTAACACGTAAAATTGTGTGTGCGTGAGTGTGTGTGTGTGTGTGTGTGTGTGTGTGTGTGTGTGTGGTGTGTGGTGTGTGTGTGTGTGTGTGTGTGTGTGTGTGTGGTGTGTATGTGTGGTGTGTGTGTGTATGTGTGTGTGTTGTGTGTGTGTTGTGTGTGTGTTGTGTTGTGTGTGTGTTGTGGTGTGTGTGTGTGTGTGTGTGTGTGTGTGTGTGTGTTGTGTGTGTGTGTGTGT
>JAPXFY010000030.1:12241153-12251153 GCA_030674185.1 Monoplex corrugatus | reverse complement strand
ACAGAGGAAAAAGACATTAGCAGGTGGGGGAACAGTAAAATGGAACGAGAACTTAACACTAACAATTAACTTCAATAACGTGAAGGGAAATTGTAACACTAAAATACAAACCGAATAAAGTTAAAGTAATGCATTAACAGGACTGTGAACTAATGATTCTGAAATTCTAACTAACAACGTTTGATCTGATGTAATTTTCTGGAAATGATTTTCAGAATACTTTTCTTGAGTAAACATTTTCGGTAAAAAAGAACGTAGCATTTTGCAGTAGAATAAACAGTGAAACAGTGTGAACTGTTCGCCGCAAATACACTTGACATTTTTACAATATATTTGTTCTCAATGCGTTTAGCTGAATACGAAAACAAACAGCAACAATCGATCTCAAATGATACATAGAAGAATACTGCAATTTTTTACATACATTTTGAACGGTAAGTTTTATCATTTGTTGTGACACAAACTGTTCATCTGAATGTTCAAGAAATCGAGTCCATGAGGCTGATTCGAGCAAGTTGCAAGCTTCTTTTACGGAGGTATGAACATGTAATTCTATAGCATTATCAGCATTCTGGGCGCCTTGCTTAGCTGCTCTGTCAACTACTTCGTTGCCGTGAAGACCAACATGAGAAGGCACCCAGCATAAACTGATATCTGTACCTTTGACCCTTAAACGATGTATAAGATGATTTGCCTCAGTAATTAAATCAGGTCTTGTGTCGGCATTAAAAGACCGTAAGGCATATAATACAGATTTTGAGTCAACAAAGAGAACTACTTTGAAAGACATGGTTTTAAGATTTACTAGATAATGCAATGCTTGATTAATAGCGACTAATTCCGCTGTAAAGATCGATAAGTTTGCCCCAACGAAAAATGACTTTTTTATCTTAAATTTTGGAACATAAAAAGCTGCTCCAGCACATTTATTTTCTAAGACTGATCCATCGGTAAAAATGTGAAGATGGGTACGGTATTTTTCATCGATGTGTTCTCTTGCTGTGGATATCGAAATGTTGACGTTTTCAGATTTCTTAGCGTCTGTATAATCAATATCAAAAGAGGCTTTTTGCATTTCACATGTAGGGATAGGCGTTGTTGATGGTGTCTCAGCTATTTCATCCATATTTATGTTAGACTGTTTGACCAAGTCAGATATGTAAGTTGAAACAGTCATTTGTGATGAAATGCTTTTTGCTCGCTTTGGAAAGTCAACATCAGACCTGATTTTAATTTCCTTACTCACAAAATTGTCCGTTTGTGAAGTAGTTCTAACTGCAAATTTTGCTGTCGCTAGCTCACGATAGTTGTTCAGAGGCAGAATTCCAGCAACTTTGTACGTTTCCAGATTAGAGGCATGAGTAGGGATACCTAGAGCAATTTTAATACTTTTGCAGTCTAAGCTTTGTATCTTCTTTAATAAATATTTTGGTGCACTGAAAAACACTTCTTGCGCATAGGATAATTTAGATCGTACAAGTGCTGTTGACAGCTGAATTAGTATGTTCGTATCCATTCCCCAAGGTAATCGGCTTATTATCTTTAGAAAATTTAGGGCTTTTCTTGCTTTTGTTGAAATATAATCAAAATGGACATTCCAGTTTAATTTCGATGTCATAAAGACTCCCAGAAATTTTACAACCTGTTTGTAATGTAACACTTCACCAAGCAATCTGAAAGTAGGCAAGTTACTTAAAGTACCACCAGAATTAAATAGCATCATGTTAGTTTTTTCCGCTGACAACGACAGACCATTTTCTAACATATAGTTTCCAAGATTATCAAGATCAGATTGATACAATTTCCTAATGTAATTCTGTGCTCTCTGTGGAGTTGTCTTTTTTAAAGTAATATTCATCCAAATACATATATCATCAGCATACTGTGCCAAAACAACACGATTTGAGAGTGCTTTAGGAAGATCCTGTATAAGGATATTAAATAAAAGCGGTGCTATCACTGAACCTTGTGGAATTCCCATATCAAGATGTCGTGAAGTAGAATAACTAGTTCCCACTCTTGCCTGAATAGTTCTATTGGCTAAAAAAGACTTAATGTAATCATACATATTGCCAGATAAACCAATAGATTTCAGCTTGTACAATAAACGCGTATGCCAAACTTGATCGTAAGCTTTTTTCACATCAAAAAATGTAGCTAAAAGACTTTTTCTGCGGGCAAACTCTTTCTTGATGTGAGTGGTAAGTTTAACCAGGTGCTCAACTGTAGATCTCCCTTTTCTAAAACCAGCCTGATTTACTGGAATAACGTTATTTTTATCACAGTAATGTACAAGTCTGTTTAATACCAATTTTTCCAATAGTTTGCTCGTATGGGACGTTAAAGCAATAGGTCTGTAACTGTTTTTATTGTTTTTTAGGCTTTCCTGCTTTTAATACTGGTATAACAACAGACGTTTGCCATAATTGTGGTATAGTTCCACCAGCCCAGCATTTCTGAAAAATTTTGTGTAAAAAAATAATATAGTTTTCTGGAAGATGTTTAATCATTTCAGTTGAAACTGCATCAACACCTACCGAACTCCTTTTGTTGCGCAGAGACAAGATAGTGTTTTTTAACTCTTCTAAGGTGATTGGAGAATTAAACCAGAGATCATTTTGAGGTATTGGATCAGTGTAGATAGGGTTGTTAGCTGCCATTTCCCTGTAGTGTTTGCAGGTAGGAGTCAAACCATCTACTTTACTATTTTGGGCAAAAAGTTCCACAAAAGTTTCAGCTTTGTCCATGTCGGAAAGAAATTTGTGACTTGTATCAATCATTATTGGACACCTAGGTAAGTTGGCTCCATTTTTCATTTGATTCATTTTTGTCCATACTTTATGGAAATCCTTGAAATCTGAAATTTCTTTTGTGCAGTATGATGCCCAGTAATTTTTCTTTGCTTCAGCGATGATTTTATTACACTGGGTGTTAGCTTTTTTCATTTCCATATGATCTTCAGGTTTCCTGCTTTTGATGTAGATTTTGTATTTCTCTTTTTTATACTGAACTGCTTGCTCACATACCTCCGTCCACCAAACATTACCCAAACGGTTATTAGACTTAAAAGTTTTGAGTTTCGGGATGGAAAGGTCTGCAGCAGCTAGAACTGACTCCTGGAATTTAGAAAACATAACGTCTACATTTTCACTTTCATAATGTGTGAAATCTCGAATAGAAAGAACAGTCTGAAACAAGGACCAATCAGCGCGTGTATAATTATATTTTGGTATAATATCAGGAATGCTGTCTTTCATCCTGATGTTTTCGTTAGTTAGTGTTATGAGGATAGGTAAGTGATCACTTCCTAAAGTATCTCTGTGAGTGTCCCAGGTACAGCAGGGTACTAATTCTGGTGAGATTAAAGACAGATCGATGGCTGTTGCCCGATGTTTGGAAATATCAGGAATTCTAGTGACACTCCCATCATTCAAAAGGTAAAGCGAACTGTCAACTATATTTTCTACTAAACGATTGCTTGTCACAGTACAGCAATCTTTTTCCCAAAACGGGGAGTGGGAATTAAAGTCTCCACCTATTAGCCATTTACCGTGCAGCAGATCCGGAATCGTGCGCAGCCATTCTGTGTTGTGGTCATTTGGACCTGTTGGCAGGTAGACTGACAAAACGTTCAGGATAAAAGAATTACTGAATTGTACTGTAGCGGCACAAGCGTGTAAGTCTTCAGTTGACGTTAAAACTGGGGAAGTAAATATGTGATATTGTAACTCTTTAAGTATGTATATCGCAGTGGCTACTTTCTTCCCGGGATTCCCATAGGCATACACTGGTGGATAATAGTAATTTTGGAAATTGGGAAGTTTGGTTGGTATAACATTAAGCGACTGCAGAATCAAGACTTCACACTGATTTGAGGCAAGGAAATGTTCCAGGTATGCTGAATTGGTGGAAATAGACCTACAATTCCACTGTAAAAAATTGATTTTCATAGTCGGCTAATCCCTTATTTTCAATTAACGGTGATTTGTTTGAAAATCACGTATATTTGGTTTTCCGTGTACGAGGAAAATGGGGAGGGGGGGGGGAATGATTACTTTTACTACAAAGTAAAGGTAGAAACAAAAAATGAGTAAAACTATGGAGAAAAGAAGTCCTACTAATCAAGATAAGACTTTTGATCTAGAACAGAAATAAATTATAAATAAATTAAATAATAGTATACACGCCTTCAAATGTACAGAGATTATAGTCTGAGTCCTGACTGACTAATTCCTAGCGTTTATACACTTTCACCAAGAGAACTGTCAGAGATGACGAGGAAAAAGTCCTGTGACATGAAACGTTGGTCACTGGAGATCTACTACTATTCATTCAAAACATGTTGTATGACAGCCACCACGGTTCATAGCTGTCAAAATAGGGGAACGGTCCTCGGGAGAATCTAGAGGCGTGTGGCCGTGAAGGTCGTGATCCTCCTGGTCTTCTAGGCGTCTCCCAAAATAGATCCCGAATGTGTCTTCCCAGGTTCCCCGCTATCACGCTGCTTCCTCTGGCGGTGGGGTGAATATTGTCCTGTAGAAACTGCTGGTTAGTTCGAAGGTTATCATGGGAGACAAATGAAAGATTTTTTATGTTAACAAGTTCAGCAGATAAAAAGGCGTTAAACAAATTCCGCCGAACTTCCATACGTGACTGTCGTACAGGGGCGACCTTGCTGATGACTATCTTTGTGTTTGGATATTTTTGTGTTATATGTTTGATGGAAGAAGCTAAATTTTGTGTTGTTGCTTTGAGATCTTTGCTATTCAGTTCGTGGACACCACAGTGTAAAACAATACAGTCTGCAGGACTGTCAAAGTTGGAAAGTGACTTGTCTAAAGATTTTTGTATGTCATGAATGTTATTCACAGTACTTGAGTCTCCTTCAAAACCATAAGATCGTCCCAGTCGTCTCGAGTGGACACCTTTCAACACTGAATCATGGATAGTGTGTGTGTGTCTGTGTGTGTGTGTGTGTGTGTGTGTCTGTGTGTGTGTGTGTGTGTGTGTGAACTAGTCATACTCAGAGTAGTGCTTCTGGCCTTGTCTCGTCTGCTGCTACATAGCACGCGTGTGTGTGTGCGTGTCTTTGTGCACGTGTGTTTGTGCGTGCGTGTCTTTGTGCACGTGTGTTTGTGCGTGCGTGCGTGTGTGTGTCTATGTGTTTCCGTATGTCTCTGTTTGTATATGCGTATATTTATGTGCGTGTCTGTGTGTGTGTCTCTTTGTGCGTGTGTCTGTACATATCCGTGCCTGGGTGAGTGTATGTTGTGTATGTAGATGTGCGTGCCTCTGTGTGTGCGATGTGTGTGCGTGTTGTGTGTATAGGTGTGTGTGTGTATGTATGTATGTATGTATGTATGTATGTATGTATGTATGTATGTATGTGTGTATGTGTGTGTATGTATGTGTGTATGTATGTATGTATGTATGTATGTATGTGTGTATGTATGTATGTGTGTATGAGAGAGTTTGTCTGTCTGTCTGTGAGCGTGCACATGTGTGTGCATGAGTGTATGCGTGTCTAATGTGTGTCTCACTCTTTCTTGTATGTTTGTTAGTATGTGCGTGACTATGTGTGTGTGTGTGTTAATGCGTGCATGCCTATGTGTGTGTATGTGTGTGTGTGCGTGTGTGTGCGTGTGTGTGTTTATACGTGTGTATGCCTATGTGTGTGTGCATGCGTGCGTGTGCGTGTGTGTGTGTGTGTGTGTGTGTGTGTGTGTGTGTGTGTGTGTGCGTGCGTGTGTGCGCGCACGTGTGTGAGTATGATTTTGAGACAGACAGAGAGAAAGACAAACAGGCAGGCAGGCAGGCAGGCAGGCAGGCAGGCAGGCAGGCAGACAGAAAAACAGAGATCCAATGGAGACGAAAATCACTCACGAGTGAAACAAGACACAACGCCATAAACGGAATGGGAGTCTGCACAGGTGAAAACGAGACTTTTCTTGCAGCTGCTTCTTTCGACTTTTCTTAAAAGCGTGCTATAAGTTTCCCTGCGAAACTCACCACGAGAAAGCACAGAAACTGAACAATTATGGTGATACATTTCTGCATTGCTTCACTGAAATTACCAACAGATCACAGTTTCTGTATCATCGTCTTAACTGAATCGATTCTAATATAAGCTAAGTTATATTCATGATCATCATCACCAGGTGCCCATGGCGTTGGCGACCATGGACTTCCAACCATCTCTATCTCTCGTTGCCCCCAGCCTCTCCCCTACCCTCCCCATCCCCAGCCACTCTGCAAGTCCGTCCAGCATTCTCTCCCTGGGTCTATCTGGTGCTCTCTTTCCCTCCAGCTTTCCCGTTGTGACCAGGTGCTCCAAATCCCCCTTCCTCATAAAATGGCCTATAAATGTTGCTTGTCTTTTCCTAATCTTCCTTATCAGTGATCGACTTGTGTCTGCCTCCATCAAGACTGTCTCGTTTGTTTTCTTTGCTGTCCATGGAACTCTCAACATTCTTCTGAGAAACCACATCTCGGCTGCCTCGATCCTGCTCTGGCTTTGCTTGTTGACTGTCCACGCCTCGCATCCGTACAACAGTATTGGTTCTATATAACATTCAAGGACTCTCTTTCTGATGTTAATTGATAGGCATTTGTTGGTAAGAATGCTTGTCATCTTCTTGAATGCTGTTTTGGCTTGGCCGATTCTGCCAGCTATTTCCCATGTGCATCTGCCGTCTGATGAAATGACCGTTCCCAGGTATTTGAACTTATTATTAACCTGTGTCAAGGTTGTGCCATTTGCTGTTATTTTGAATGAGGGGATTTCATGTTTTTTTTTTACTGATCACCATGACTTCAGTCTTCCTGCTGTTTAGTTCCAGTCCCTTACCTTTGCTTTCTATTTATAAGTTATATTATAACCTCAAAATTCTGTATATCTCTTTGAGCTCTGAGTCTGGAGTTTATTCAATATGGATTCTGAGCACGTGGACAATTCCATACACGCTTCTTCCAAATCTGCC
Organism: Monoplex corrugatus; assembly: GCA_030674185.1. Taxonomy (NCBI): domain Eukaryota; kingdom Metazoa; phylum Mollusca; class Gastropoda; order Littorinimorpha; family Ranellidae; genus Monoplex; species Monoplex corrugatus. Next base: position 12,244,173 of record JAPXFY010000030.1, on the reverse strand, counting down.
AGCAATTATCTGGCAGACACCTTGAGCCTGAGCAAAACCATGTGCGCTGGCAAGGTCCTGAAATGGCGAGGGATGGGGGGGGGGGAGGGGGAAGAGGGGACCTAGGAAACACTAAGCTGACACCACCAGAATGATGGAAACATTCAGATGGGCAGCCAACAGGCCATATTTTAATGTTGCAGACTGTGACTGACCTCGAGATATCAGATTTTGAGAAAGAGGAAGAGGGAGGTAGACAGAGAGAGGGAGAGAGAGAGAGAGAGGCACAGAGAAAGAAGGAAAGAGAAAGGGTGAGAGAGGTACGGGGAGAGAATGAAAGAGAGGAAAAGAAAGGGGGAAAGAGAGAGAGAGAGAAAGAGAAAGAGTGAGAGACAGAGAGACAGAGAAAGAGAGAGAGAGAAAGAGAAAGAGTGAGAGACAGAGAGACAGAGAAAGAGAGAGAGAAAGACAGAGAGAAAGAGAGAGAGAAAGACAGAGAGACAGAGATAGAAAGAGACAGAGAGAGAGAGAGAGAAAGAGAGAGAGAAAGACAGAGAGAAAGAGAGAGAGAAAGACAGAGAGACAGAGATAGAAAGAGACACAGAGAGAGAGAGAGAGAAAGAGACAGAGAGATAGAGAGACAGAGAGAGAAAGAGACACACAGAGAGAAAGAGACACAGAGAGAGAGAGAGACAGAGAGAGAGAGAGAAAGAGACAGAGAGACAGAGAGAGAGAAAGAGACAGAGAGACAGAGAGAGAGAAAGAGGCAGACAGAAAGGGAGAGAGAGAGAGACAGAGAGAGAAAGAGACAGAGAGACAGAGAGAGAAAGAGACAGAGAAAGAGAGAGAAAAAGAGACAGAGAGAAAAAGAGACAGAGAGAAAGAGAGAGAGAGAAAAAAAGAGACAGAGAGAGAAAGACAGACAGACAGACAGAAAGAGACAGAGAGAGAAAGAGACAAAGAGACACAGACAGACAGACAGAGACAGAAAGAGACAGACAGACAGAGACAGAAAGAGACAGACAGACAGACAGACAGACAGAGATAGAACGAGAGAGAGAAAGAGACAGAGAGACAGAGACAGAGAGAGAGACAGAGAAAGAGACAGAGAGAGAAAGAGAGAGAGAGAGACAGAGAGAGAGACAGAGAAACAGAGAGAAAGAGAGAGAGAAAGAGACAGAGAGAGAAAGAGAAAAAGAGAGAGAGAGGGTAAACTTACTTATTGCTCATCACGGCATTGGCACGTCGGGTAGCAACGGAGATTCTCCACGTCTGCCTGTGGATGGAACCCCATGTGTGTTTCTGGGCCTTGGGGTTGTGTTCTGCTGGCCACCGCCAGGTGTTCATTAGTCTTCCTCACGCAGTGTCTACTTTCTGGTGGTGTCCATTGAAAGGCAGTACGGGTGGTGTTGTCCTTGCTCTCTTTAATCAAAGGAAAGGCGTAAATATCAGGTAAATGCGATATACAATTTTCCATTCTCAAAGATCTCTTTCAACGTTTTGTTTTTTGAAAGGCGTAAATATCAGGTAATTGCAATATACAATTTTCCATTCTCAAAGATCTCTTTCAACGTTGTTTTTTTTTTTCCTGAAAGACGTAAATATCAGGTAATTGCAATATACAATTTTCCAATCTCAAAGATCTCTTTCAATGTTTTTTTTTTCCTCCTGAAAGGCGTAAATATCAGATATTTGCAATATACAATTTTCCATTCTCAAAGATCTCTTTCAACGTTTCTTTTTTTCTCTAAAAGACGTAAATATCAGGTAACTGCCATATACAATTTTCCATTCTCAAAGTTCTCTTTCAATGTTTCTTTTTTTCCCTGAAAGACGTAAATATCAGGTAACTGCCATATACAATTTTCCATTCTCAAAGATCTCTTTCAACGTTTCTTTTTTTCCCTGAAAGGCGTAAATATCAGGTAATTGCAATATACAATTTTCTATTCTCAAAGATCTCTTTCAACTGTTTTTTCCTGAAAGGCGTAAATATCAGGTAATTGCAATACACAATTTTCCATTCTTAAAGATCTCTTTCAACGTTTTTTTTTTTCCTGAAAGGCGTAAATATCAGGTAATTGCAATATACAATTTTCTATTCTCAAAGATCTCTTTCAACGTTTTGTTTTTTTAAGGCGTAAATATCAGGTAACTGCAATATACAATTTTCTATTCTCAAAGATCTCTTTAAACAGTTTTTTATCTGTTTTTTGGTTGTTGTTGTTGTTGTTGTTGTTGTTGTTGTTGTTGTTGTTGTTGTTGTTGTTGTTGTTGTTTTCTTTTTTTCTCTTTTTTTTTTGGTGTTTTTTGGTTGTTGTTGTTGTTGTTTGTTTTTTTGTAAAGCACACTTTCACTGTTATTTTCAATGGTAACATGTCATTCAATCAGATATTTTCTGTTGAAGAAAATCAGTAGTATTTTTTTTTTTACAAAGCATATGCTTTGATTAAAATCCTTTTGAGTTTTCCTAGACGCACTCAAACTCAACTGACGATTAACAGTGCTTATATGCAACGAATGCAAGTGAGGAATATATACCTATCATATGCAAATAATACAGTACATGGTATAATCGAGGAGAATGTTTTATAGAAATATTTTCCGTGAAAAATCCCGTCAAAATCGATTCATTGTGGAATTGATTCAAACCGAAAGTGGATAAAAATCCGGCTTTCTAATAAATTGTGTGAGTCATAGCACGCACTTGCATGCCCTGTACATACATGTATATATATATATATATATAATATATATATATATATATATATATATATATATATATATATATATATATATATATATATATATATAAGCTACGCACAAAAAGTTAAGGATCACTATGAGAAAACAGGTGCGTAATAAACTCAGTTCGCTACTGTTATTTATTTCTCAGTCCAGCCAAATTGTTATGAATTCTTGTTCAGCTGTAAGTGGGCGATGTTGTGTTAGTGCGAAAATTGCACGGGATTCTCTACTACTGAGCTTGGCCGCAAACGGAAAAGCGGAAACTTGCGAAAAAGGACCTTGTTTTGGACCGT
>JAPXFY010000030.1:12181153-12221153 GCA_030674185.1 Monoplex corrugatus | reverse complement strand
TTCACTCCGAGATAGATCACCGAGGAGTGTAGAGAATGCCAAATCCGCTTGTCATCAGCTTTATAGACTTCACCAAAGCTTTTGACACATTTCAGCAGAATCCTCCTCCAAAGAGGAAGAGATCAAACGTAGGATAACCCTTGGCTGGGAAGCATTTGGAAGAGCGAGTTTAGTTTTCAGGAGTGACAAAATTCCAACTGTCCTGAAACGAAAAGTCTACGTTCAATGCATTCAGTCCATAGTCACCTACGGTGCAGAAACGTGGAATCTAACAAAAAACAAACAAACAAACAAACAAAAAAGCTCGCTTCGAAACTAAGAACCATGCAGCGAGCACATGAAACAATCATGCTTGTTATCACCTGGAAAGATCGCAAAACGGCTCAGTGGATCACAGAAAGAACAAAAGTGCGAGACGTCCTGGAAACCATCAACAAACAGAAATGGAACTCGGCAGGACATCTCATTCTGAGAATGGACAATCGTTGGACAACAAAAACCACGTTCTAGATACCAAGAGTCGGCACTCGCAATAGAGGACGACAGAAAACTAGACGGAGAGACGACCTAGACGGATTTGACAAGAACTGGAGAGGAAAAGTGCTGGAACGAAGTGAAGGGAAGCAACTGGGGAAGGCCTACATCCAACAGCGGACTTTGATGGCTGAAAGAAAAATAAGAAGAAGCTTTTGACAGTGTCCTTAGACCATCACTTTGGAAGATCCTGCAGTAATGTGGCGATCCAGAGAAATTTGTATCAGCCATAGAGCAAATCTATGACAACTCAAAGTATCGAATCAGAACAGAACATAGCTATAGCGACTAGATTGAAGTACTCACGGTGTCAAACAAGGTTGAATTCCCTCCCCTCTCCTCTTCACGATTGCCACTGGCCCGGTGCTGAACCACACGACTCAAGACAAAGGAATCCATTGGAATGAAGAAAATCTGATTCAGATTTTGCTGACTACATAGCTGCTATGAGAAGTAACATACAAGATCTTCAGTTGCTTGTGGCTGAAATCGGCAGTTGTACACGAAATATCGACTTTATCATTTGTGCCAAAAAGACCGGGAACCCGTTGAGCGAGAAATATCAGGCGCCAACAGATGTTATCACTGATCAGAAAAATGAGGAGGAAGAAGAAAACTTCATGTACTTCTGCAGTTCCATCAGCAACACAAGGAGACGAGTGGCAGAATGGTTCAGACGTTCGCCTGCCAGTGACTACACTCGAGGTTCTAGGGTTCGCTCCCCGCAAAGGCCTCGACTTTTCTCCTCAGTTTGACCGAAAAATCGAACTGAATATCCAGTCCTTCGGAAGGAGACGAAAAACAAGTCGGACCCGTGTGCCTTCCCGCTGTGCACGCTAAAGATCCCACGGCAGTTGAAAATCGTGAAGAGCATGGCATTGCCCGGCTGCCTTGATATAAAACATGGAGACAGGTTGATTTCCCAGGTCCCACCCCTTGAAGACCAATTAGCCATCTTGCCTTTCTTAAGTCTTCGTGAAAAATTCAATGAATATGAATATGTATTTGAATCGAGGAAGAGGGGATGGGCGCCGCCCTCGTGGTGCTGGCCCCGGGAAAAGTTGATGTCTCTGCCACCTCATTCCCCTACGACCCCAGGATTATGAAACTTGCTAGGTAGGACCTCAGGACCTGGCCAGCTCGTGGGTATATGTGCAAGCTTAAGGCGTGTGCCGTGATCATTCTGGATCTCCTCCATCACACGGCACCTGTGACGTTAGTGCATACGAAATTCATTCCGAGCGCGGAGACGTCATGTTGAGAAATTGAAACTGAAATTGAAACACCAGCAACACCTACCATGAACTGAAATGCCTGATTGGAAAGGTGATAGTGGTAATCAGCGAGTTGAGCAAAGAATGAAACAGCAGGAAATTCCCCTTTGGAATCAAACTGAGGTTCTACGTTTTAAACTTTTTTTTAAGGATCATTGCACTCAGGGAGGTTACCTTTGTGCTCACCTTTTTTTTTCCCGTCCCATTTTCTACGCCACTTTAATGGCCACAGAAGCTGGAACAGTTTTTATTATGCGATGATGATGATGTCGATGTGGATGATAATCATGATGCTATGGAGTTCCATCTAGGATTGAGACTGCGTGACAGGGTTGTACTCTACGCTTACTATCATAATAATTATATCCTGGCGTCAACCAGGCCTGAGAGATACAGACACCTGCGATGTTGGTCAGAAGATTTGAGCAACACCCTCAATGACGCATCCGCGAAGTGGATGAGACTCGACTGTGTGGTTCCAGTCTTCCCAATGAGCCCATAGCACGCCCAACTCTGGGTAGGAGGCGGTTAGAGCCGAAAAATCCCACAATGATTTTTGAAGGTACTGATGGGGATTCGAACCCACAACCTTCCAGTCAGTAGTCCGACTGGTTTCTACGTTTTAAACTTAATCTCAATACGGTTGAACGGCTGCAAAAACGTGACAGCTTAAAACAATGAAAGAGAGGAAACTGGACGTCTTTGACACCAAATGCCTACTTCGAATCCTGGGCATCAAAGGGAATGGCTTTGTAACAAACGAAGAGGCCGAGCATAGAGCATAGATCCCAAGAACTCCCTATGCCAACCGCTTTTTTTCCCCGCTGGTTCGGGGCATGTCTAAAAGTTCCCCACGACAGGATCTGCAAGTCAAGCCATTAAAATAGACGCCAACAGGTCAGTGGACATGAGGACGGCCCTTGATAAGCGGGTGACAGACATTGGAAAGTTTCAGTTTCAGTTTCAGTTTCAGTTTTAGTTTGTTTCAATTTCTCAAGACGACGTTTCCATGCTCGGAACGAATTTACTACGCACTAACGTCATGGTGATCAGTAAAAAACATGAAATCCCCTCATGTAAAATAACAGCAAATGGCGCCACCTTGACACAGGTTGATAAATTCAAATACCTGGGAACGATCATTTCATCAGACGGCAGATGCACATCAGAAATAGCCGCAGAATCGGCCAAGCCAAAACAGCATTCAAGAAGATGACAAGCATTCTTACCAACAAATGCCTGTCAGTTAACATCAGGAAGAGAGTTCTTGAATGTTATATAGAACCAATACTGTTGTACGGATGCGAGGCGTGGACAGTCAACAAACAAAGCCAGAACAAGATTGAGGCAGCCGAGATGTTGTTTCTAAGAAGAATGTTGAGAGTTCCATGGACAGCAAAGAAAACAAACGAGACAGTCTTGACGGAGGCAGACACAAGTAGATCACTCATAAGGAAGATTAAGAAAAGACATGCAACATTTACAGGCCATTTTATGAGGAAGGGGGATTTGTTGCACCTGGTCACAACGGGAGAGCTGGAGGGAAAGAGAGCAGCGGGTAGACCCAGGGAGAAAATGCTGGATGGACTTGCAGAGTGGCTGGGGACGAGGAGAGTGGGGGAGATGCTGGGGGCAACGAGAGATAGAGATGGTTGGAAGTCCATGGTCGCCAACGCCATGCGGCAGGGCACCTGATGATGATGATGTTGGTCACAACGGGAAAGCTGGAGGGAAAGAGAGCACCGGGTAGACCCAGGGAGAAAATGCTGGACAGACTTATAATAATAATAATAAAGAGCATTTATATAACGCCTAATCTGATGAAAACAAGAGCCCTAAGCGCTTACAGGTATCACGCAGACACAACCAAACACACACACACACACACACACACACACACACACACACACACACACACACACACGCACACACACACCAGCCGACATTCAAGGCTCAAAAGACAACAAGGGGGGATTTGGGGAAGTTAGGTGGTAGAGTCTTTATAAGTATCATGAGAGGGACTGGAAGAGATGGGTTTTCAGAGAGGACTTGAAAGAAGTGAGAGTTGCAGAGTGGCGAACAGAGACAGGGAGCTGATTCCAGATTACAGGGCCTGATAGGAAAAGGAGCGTTGACCATAAGTTTTAGTGCGACAGAATGGTATGCGGAAGGTACGAGTATCAGCCGAGGAACGAAGTTGACGAGAGGGGGTGTACAGATGGAGGAGGTCAGAGATGTAAGGGGGTGCAAGACCGTTGAGAGACTTAAAACATAACAAAGCAATCTTGTAGCGAATTCTCTTTTCAACAGGTAACCAGTGAAGAGATTTGAGAAGAGGAGTGACATGAGAGGAACGAGATTTTCTGAAGATGAGCCTAGCAGCATTGTTTTGAACTTTTTGAAGCTTTTGAATGAGAGAGAAAGGACAGCCCGAGAGGAGGGAGTTGCAGTAGTCAAGACGAGAGAGAACAAAGGCACAGAGGAGAGTTTTGGTGGCTTCGACAGAGAGGATATTGCGAATAGAAGAAATTCTGCGTATCTCAAGATAGCATAATCTGCAAACATTCTGGACGTGTTTTTCAAAGGACAGGGTGTTATCAAGAGTGACTCCAAGATTGCGGACAGTGGAAGATAGTGGAATGTCAGATCCAAGCAGAGAGACAGACAGAGGAAGGGAAGAACACTTAGCCAATGTGGTGGGAGAGATAAGGCTAAGTTCAGTTTTAATGGGGTTGAGTTGAAGTTTGTTTACAGTCATCCAGGAGTGAACATCAGAAATGCAGCCTTGGGTTTGTCTGATTATAGAGGGCAGTTGTGGGAGGGAACCAGAAGTATAGAGTTGGTTGTCATCAGAAAAGCTATGATGGGACATAGAGTGAAGTCGCATAATTTCAGAGAGGGGTTGTGTGTACAGCACAAATAGGATGGGACCTAAAACAGAGCCTTGGGGCACACCAAACTGGAGGGTAGCGGGTGCAGAGGATGAACAACAGACAGAGACTGTTTGAGTGCGATTGGAAAGGTAGGACTGGAACCAAGACAGAGCGATGTCAGAGATACCGAACACTTTATGGAGACGTGTGAGCATGATAGAATGGTCGATGGTGTCGAATGCAGCCGAGAGATCAAGGAGAGATAGAAGAGAGATTTGATTTTGATCAAGAGCAGTCAGAATATCATTTGCAATTTTTACAAGAGCAGTTTCAGGGCTGTGTCCAGTGCGATAAGCTGACTGATAAGGGTAAGAGAGGTTGTTGGCGGTGATATGATCAGAGATCTGTGCGAGAACAATTTTTTCAAGGACTTTGGATAAGAAAGGTAGGTTGGAAACAGGTCGATAGTTTTTGAGGTTATTGGGGTCAAGACTAGGTTTCTTTAAAAGAGGTCTGACCAGGGCAGATTTGAAGGAAAAGGGAAAGATACCAGATGACAGGGAATTGTTGATGACAGTTGTGAAGTGAGGGAGCAAAGTATCTAGGCAGTGTGTTAAGATAGATGCTGGAAGAGGATCAAGCTTACAGGTCTTGATGTCAGAATGGCGGATTACATTGCGGATAGTAGTTTCAGAAGCAGGCTGAAAAGAAATAAGTGGTGTGCCTTGAAACAGAGGGTCGGGAATAGGAGGTTGAGAGATGGGCTGGGAGTCAAGACTGGAACGGATGGACCTAATTTTATCAATGAAAAAATCTGAAAAATGTTGTGCTAGACGGGCAGGGGGAAAGCATGATGGGAGAGGAGATTTATCTGATTTGCCAAGGAGGGTATTAGTAACGGAATATAGCTGTTTTGATGTAGAGCATGCAATAATTTTCGCATTGTAAAAGGCAGACTTAGCAGAGTCAACTATAGCATTGACAGTTTTGTTGGCAGCCTGAAAAATCTGTTTATTGATAGTAATGCTGTTCTTCAGCCACCGTCTTTCAGCACGACGGCGTTCACGCTTGGCCTTAAGAAGATCAGGGCCAACGGCAGAAAACCAGGGCGATGGTGGTCTCTGGGATACCCTACGTCTGGTGGCGGGGGCGTGCATGTCCAGCAGATCACCAATAGTCCGATTGAGGTCGTCAGCAGAGGCTGGAGGACAGGACTGAAGAGCGGCCAGGAGATCTTCGTTGAAGACGACGGTGTTGATATCAACTAGTTTTCTGACCATGACATAGGTAGTTTGGGGTGGAGGCTTGGTCATTGAAAGTTGGCCGAGGATACAGACATGATCCGAAGGAAGAGTATAATCAATTTCAATGGATTTGATGAAGGACTGGTCAGTTCTATGAACAACCCAATCGAGGATGTTGCCTTTTTCGTGGGTTGGAGTGTCGATAGATTGGGTCAAGCCAAAGGAGTTCAAAGAGCTTATCAGTTTAGCAGTGTGGGTCTGGTTAGGTTCATTATAATGAAAATTAAAGTCTCCTGCAATGATGAAACAGCCTTTCAAGGTGTTACAGTAGGCAAGGAGGTCTGGAAACTCTTCTACAAACACATGGTTTTTAAGCTGGTTCTTTGGGCTGGGTGGTGGACGGTAGAGGAACAGCAGATGGAAAGTCTGGTGGGGTAGAGTGAGGGAGAGCTGGACAATTTCAAAAGTAGAGTGTTTGAATTTAAAGTCAGTCTTGGTAGTAATTCGGGGCAGGAGGGACTCGGCAACAACAAAAGCGATGCCGCCGCCGAGACCAGTTTTGCGAGCGAACGAGAGTGTACGGTGACCGGGAGGAGCAAGATCCCTCTCCTTGGGTTCATCCCCGACAGGCTGAAACCAGGTTTCATTGACGGCGAAAATATCGACGACGTGGTCATGGATGAAGTAGTTGATCGCGGATCTCTTCTCGTGTCTGGTACCAGAGGCCTGAGCATTGAACAGTGCAAGAGTCAATGAGTCAGTGCGTAGTTTCTTTTTGCCGGCTGTGAGAGGAATGAGGTTATCAGGGTTGGAGCACAGCGGTCTGGGGGACGGATGGGTATCATAGACAGGAACAGAAGGCAGACCACTGCTGCCATGACGCTGATGTACATCAGTGACCACTGGAATCGTACGTCTCTTGCGCATTCCACCACGACATGATCGACGACGGGGGAGATTTCGGCCGATTTTCAGCGATCTCAAGTGTTCAACCAGGTCAGGGTCAAGGATCGAGTCAGGGGGGCAACATGACATCAAGCAGTCCCGATTGTACTGCACACGAGTGGAAGAATATGTAGACACAACAGCTGGTTGTGAAGCGGGGCGTGATGAGGCAGACGCACGCAGTGCGAGAGAGACAGAGCGGGGAGGGTGCACGTGCACTGGCGAGAAACATGGCGGGCTGAGTTGAAAATTCAAGTGGAGTAGGAGAGATAAAATACACAAAGAAAACAGTACCTTGGCTTGCGGCGAAGCATTCATAAACCACCACATACTGAAACAGGAGCATTCACAAACACAATCACTTGCTTTTAGCCATCAACAATCGATATAACTCCGTGCACACACACAAATAATCGCAGCGAGGTAGCCGTGCCTGTGAGGCGGCTGAACCTTGACCTTGTTCATGCAGAGTGGCTGGGGACGAGGAGGGTGGGGGAGATGCTAGGGGCAACGAGAGACAGAGACAGATGTGTGTGTATATCTGTGGAGTGTGTGTGTGTGTGTGTGTGTGTGTGTGTGTGTGTGTGTGTGTGTGTGTGTGTGTTGTGTGCGTGTGTGTGTTGTGTGTGTATGTGTATGTGTGTGTATGTGTGTGTGTCTGTGGTGTGTGTGTGTGTGTGTGTGTTGTGTGTGTTTATATTATATCTGTGAATGTCTGTGTGTGTGTTTGTCTCTGTGTCTGTGCTTATATCTGTGTGTCTGTATCTGTGCCTTCGGATGTGTCTGTGTCTGTATGTCTGTATGTGTCAGTCTATCTCTGTGTCTATCTGGATGTACATAATGTATGTGTGTGTGTGTGTTTATGTGTTTGTCTTTGTGTCTTTTTGTCTCTGTGTCTGTGTTTCTATGTCTCTGTGTCTGTACACGTGTGAATCGGTATGTCTGTGTATGTGTCAGTCTGTATGTGTGTTTCTGGATGCATATGAATATATGTGTGTGTGTGTGTTTATATGTGTATGGGTGTTTGTGTGTGCATGTGTGTGTATGTCTGTGTGTCTATGCTGTGCGTTTGTGCTTGTCTTTGTGTCTATGTGTCTGTGTGTCTGTGTGTCTTGTATGTGTCAGTCTATCCCTGTGTGTATCTGGTGTATATGAATGTGTGTGTGTGTGTGTGTGTTTATGCGTGTGAGCATGTGTGTATGTCTGTGTGTCTGTATGTTTGTGTGTCTGTGCCTGTGTCTGTGCCTGTGTCTGTGTCAGTGTGTCTGTGTATGTGTCAGTCTGTCTCTGTGCGTATCTGGATGGATATATATATATATAATTATATATATATATATGTGTGTGTGTGTGTGTGTGTGTGTGTGTGTGTGTGTGTGTGTGATTATATATGTATGTGTATATGTCTGTGTGTGTGTGTGTCTGTGTGTGTGTGTGAATACACGTGACAGTGGGAGTGTGTGTGTGTGTGTGTGTGTGTGTGTGTGTGTGTGTGTGTGTGTGTGTGTGTGTGTGTGTGTGTGTGTGTGTGTGTGAGTGTATATGTATACATGTGTGTATGTCTGTCTATCTGTCTGTGTGTGTGTGTCTGTGTATATACACGTGACAGTGGGAGAGAGTGTATGTGTGTATGTCTGTTTATCTGTCTGTGTGTGTGTGTTATATATATATATATATATATATATATATATATATATATATACATATATATATACACGTGTATGCGATGCGCGTGTCTACATATATCAGAACGTATACGTAGAAGACTACTACACATAACCTTATATACGTTCAAACAATTAGAACTGCCTTAAATAAAATTTTTAAAAAATTTAAAAAAAGGGGGGGGGGGGGTCAGGAAAAATCAAACATTTACAGGACATTTTATGAAGCAAAACAAATTTGAATACCTATTCACAACAGGAAAGCTGGAGGGAAAGAAAACACCAGGTAGACCGAGGGAGGACTTGCGGAGTGAGGGAGGACAGAAAGAGTGAGAGATATGCATGTGTACATGCAGCGACAAAAGACAGATTTCTATGGCGGGCCAAGATCGCAAACGCCTTACTGCGAGGAAGATGACGATGATAAGGAAGACGTGTGCACCGTCTGAAAGTTCAGATAAATCTTCCATCGATTTCTGATCTTTTACTACGTACCATGCTCTCTCTCTCTCTCTCTCTCTCTCTCTCTCTCTGTGTCTCTCTCTCTCTCTCTCTGTGTCTCTGTCTCTCTCTCTCTCTCTCTCTGTCTCTCTCTCTCTGTTCTCTCTCCTCTCCTCTCTCTCTCTCTGCTCTCTCTCTCCGCTCTCTCCTCTCTCTGTCCTCTCTCTTCTCCTCCTCTCTCTCCCTCTCTCTCTCTCTCTCTCCTCTGTTCCCTCTCTCTCATCTCTCTCTCTCCTCCCCTCTCTCCTCTGTCTCTCTCTACTCCTCTCCCCTCTCATCTGTCTCTCTCTTCTCTCCTGTCCTCCTGTCCTCTCTCAGGTCTTGTCTTTTCCCCTCACTCATCTCTCCCCCTCCTCTAATGTCTCTCTCTCTCCTGTCTCTCTCCCTTCACTTCTCCTCTCTCTGTCTCTGTCTCTCCCCACTCGTCTCTTTTCGCTGTCTCTCTCCACTCTCTCTCTGTCTTCTGTCCTTCTCTCTCTCCTCGTCTCTCTCTCTCCTCCTCTCTTCTCTCATCCTCTCTGTCTCTGTCTCTCCTCACATTCCCTCTCTCTCCTCTCTCTCTCTTCTCTCTCTCTCCTCGTCGCTCTGACTCTCTCTCTTCTCTGTCTTGTCTCTCTCTCTCTCATCTCTGTCTCTGTCCTCTCTCTCGTCTTCTCTCCTCTCGTCTCTCCTTCTCTCTCGTCTCTCGTCTCTCTCGGGGGGCTGTCTGTCTCGCTGGGTCTTCTTCTTTCTCCTCTCTCATCCTCATCCTCTCCCGCTCTCATCTCTCTCTGCTCTCTCTCTTCCCTCTCACTCTCTCTCTCTCTTCTCTCTCTCTCTGTCGCTGTCTCTCTCTCTCTCTCTTCCTTGTCTCTCTCTCTCCCCTCCTTTATCTCTCCTCGTCTCTCTCTCTCTCTCTTTTCCCTCTCTACTCCTCTCTCGCTTCTCTCTCTCCTCTCTCTCTCTTCTGCTCCTCTCTCCTTCCCCCTGGGGGTTGTTGTCTCCCCTCTGTCTCTCTCTCTTGCCTCTTCTCTTCCTCTCGTCTCCTTCGCTCTCTCTCTCTCCCCTCTCTCTTCTCTGTCTTCTCTCTCTCTCTGTCCTCTTTCTCTCCTCTCTCTCTCTCCCGTCTCTGCTCTCTCTCTCTCCTCACTCTCTCTCTTCTCTCTCTGTTTCTCTCTCCTCTCTCTCTCTGCTCTCTTTGTCTCTCTCCGTCTCTTCTCTCTTTTCTCTTCTTCTCGTCTCTCTCTCCTCTCTTCTCTTTCTCTCTCCTCTCTCTCTCTCTTCTCTCGTTCCTCTCTCTCTCTCGCTGTCCTCTGTCTTCTCTCTCTTCTCTCTCCTCCTCTTCTCGTCTCTCCTCCTCTTCCTCTCTCTCTGTTCTCTCTCTCTCTCTCCCCTCTCTGTTTCTCCCTCTCTCTCTCTCTCTCTCTCTCTTCTCTCTCTCCCCGTCTCTTTCTCCTCTCTCTCTCTCTCTGCTCTGTTCCTCTCTCCCCTCTCTCTCCTCCTCTCTCTCTCTTCTCTCTCCTCTCTCTCTCTCGTCCTCTTTCTCTCTCTTCTCTCTCTCTCTGTCCCCCTCTTCTCTCTCTCTCCTCTCTCCTCTGTCTGTCTCTTTTTCTGTCCTCTCTCTCTTCTCTCTCTCTCTGGTCTCCTCTCCTCTGTCTCTGTCTCTCTCTTCTCTCTCTCCCCTCTCTCTTCTGTCTCCTCCTCTCTCTGTCTCCTCTCCCTCGCTCTCTGTCTCTCTCTCTCTGTTGCTTCTCTCCTCTCTGTCTCTCTTCTCTCCTCTCCTCTCTCTCTCCTCTCTCTTCTCTCTCTCTCTCTCTCCCCTCTCTTTCTCCTCTCCTTCTCTGTCTCTCTCTCTCTCTCTCTCTCTTCTCTGTCTCTCTCTCCTCTCTCGTCTCTCTCTGTCTCGTCTTCTTTCTGTCTCTCACAAACACATACACACAACACACACACACATCACACACATACACACACACAGAAACTCACACACACACACAAACACACACACACACCACACAGAAAACACACACACACACACACCACACACTCTCACACTCAGGAACACGGGGGGGGGGGGCGGGGGGAGGGGGCGGGGGGGGGGGGGGGGGGGGGGGGGGGGGGGCAGAACTTGGGATGGATTCATTTGATCAGGTGGAATCTCCCTCAACCGGTTCACACACGGACGACACAACACAACGACACTCATAATAGATATATTATAAAAAGCACAAATAATACCACACACACACAAACGTGCAGCGATTGATCACCCATCCCTTGTTACGTAAATTAGAGAAACAACCACTAACATAATCCACCACTACCACTACCACCACCACCACGCACCAATGTTCACCAACCACTACCCACCACAACCACACCACCACCACCACCACTTCCACCACCACCACTAACAACTACCACCCACCACCACCACTACCACCACCAAACTAACACTCATACCACTGACCACCACCACCACTTACCAACTACCACCACTACCCACCACCACCACCACCTACTGACCACCACCACCACCACCACCACTACCACCACCACACCACCACTACCAACACCACGACCACACCACTAACCACGCACACCAACCCACCACCCACCACCCCAAAGCGTCACAGTTGCACAACAAACCTACGTCAGGTGACGCCTCATGTGGAACCGAAGAACAAGAAAAACCAAGGTAAGCGCGCATTTAACAAAACATGAACAAAACAAGCGCAAATTTCGGTCAACCGGCTTTTCAAGCGCGAACGCACGTCACAAACAGACCCACAAATCACCGGATACAACCGAATAATAAAAACAGGACTAAAATCTTCCCTGCCCCGCTTCGTCCAGTGGATAAAAAGGGACCAAATGACGAATGAACGAGGCGGCAGGGAAGTTTTTTAGTCCTGTTTCTATGATCCGTTTTGTGGGTGGTTTTTGTTTGTGGTCTGTTTGTGACCGTGCGGGTCGCGCCTTGACAAAGGCCGGTTGGCGAAATTGCGCTTTGTTTTGTCTTGTTGTTTGATTAAATGCGCGCTTACATTGAGGTTTTCTTGTTCTTCCGGTTCTGTTGCTCGGGCGCGGCAGTCGCACTTGTTTGGACGCTCATGTTTTGATTTATCAAAGAGTGAGCACCCTACGGACATTCTCTTTAGATTTAATCCCTGACGAACAAGCCCTTGGCGGTCGGCCCTCTGCTAGTGGAAACTCCTGGTTGCACGGGTAGGAAAATTGTTGCTACCCTAACTAAATATGTAACACAGTGTTGTATAAACCCTCTCAAAGTAACTCGGAGCTCTTTTCCACAGATCTGCGCTGCGGCACCAAGTGCACGTACTAGCGCAGACATGGTGCATAAGTCATGTGCATTGTATACAATTACACACAAAAAAGCTTGGCACTGAATCCCTGCACTGAACCTCTGTCTTGTCTCGGTCTGTATGTGTGTCTGAGTCTATCTGTCTGTATTCCGTCTGTCCTGTCCTGTCTATCTCTCTCGTTCTCACTCTCTCTCTTCTCACCTCTCTCTCTGTCAGCCTAACTCTCTCTGTGGGTCTCTGTTTTCTCTCTCTCTCCTGGGTCTCTCTCTCTCCGGTTTCGAATTACTCTCTCTGTTGTCCTGTCTGGTCTTCTAACCTCTCTATCTCTCTCTCGCTCTCTGTTTTTCTGTCTTTCTCCTCTCTCACTGATGTCTCTGTCCAGTCTTCTAATTCTACTCTCTCTCTGTTGTCTGTCTGTTTCTCTCGTTCTCTCGCTCACTGTTGTCTCTGTCTTCTAACTCTACTCTCTCTCTCTCTCTCTCTCTCTCTTTCTGTCTGTTCTCTCTCCTCTCTGTTGTCTCTGTCTGTCTTCTAACTCTCTCTCATCTGTTGTCTCTGTCATGCCTAACTCTCGCTTTCTCTCTGTTGTCTGTCTGTTCTCTCTCTCTCATCTCTGTTGGTCTCCGTACTGTCTCTCTAACCTCTCTTTCTCTCTCTCTGACTCTCTTTCTCGTTGTCTTTTGTCTGTCTCTCTGTCTCCGTCTGTCTGTCTGTTACCGTCTGTTTCCGTCTTCTCTCCTCTCGTCTACGCCTCCTCTCTCTCTCTCTGTGTGTCTCTCTCTCTCTCGTTCTCCTCTTTCTTACCTACATACACGTGCGCACACCACATAAACACACAACACTATACACATACACACACGCGAACACAAACCCCACTTCACGCACACATACACAATACACACTACACATACAACACACGCATACACACAACAGGCACACTCATACAACACACACTTACAACTCACACACATACACGACACCACGACACAGCAAATCTCTCAAACACAGCTACACGTACAACACACGCACACATCACACACACACACGTGCGCACGCACGCACCCGACACAACACGCACACAACAAGCAGAGTTGTTAGAATTATGTGTCATAACGATAGTCAGATTATGCATTTAACTTCTATTTTACACAATTTGTGTAGGCGGGAAAACATTCCTTCGGTGTTGCTGTCACGTTTTAGGGTCATTTTGTCTGCCTGACTCCAGGCTGTTCTTCTATATCCTCGTCATTCCTTTTTACACATTTCCTGTCTCCTTATCGTCTCCCCCTCTCCCTTGCTAAATTATCACGCCCTTGCCATATCACTTAATGGAAAAGAGACTCGATAACATAAGAACGAAACACACATATTTGGGCGTGCGCGGCGCAACTACACACACACACACAACAAACCACACAAACACACACAGTTCCACACACACACACAACACACTGTTCCCATACACACACACACACACACACGCTGCAGATATACACATATATCATATGTTTGATATATAGATATGTATATATGTATGTATATATAGTAATATATGGATATATGCAAGATACTACGCTCGACACACAACAACATGCACTCACCACACACCACACACAAACTCACACACTGTTCCCACCCCAACACAACACCACACACACGCGCACACACAAACCCACACGCACAGCACACACACATACACACAGACACACGCACTCCGCACATACATACACGCTTACACGGCTCACTACACATATACACGTTCTAAGCACACACACACACACAAACACACACACACACACACACAACACATACAACACACCACACAACAAACACAACACACTCCACACACACAAACACACATCAACACACAACACACTCACACACACATACACACACATACACACACACACACACATACACACACAACACACACACACACACACACACAACACACGCACGCACACTCACAAAACACGTTCATTAGCGCACCACACACACACACACACACTCACTCACACACACACACACTCTCACACACACACACAACTCACACCACATCGACACACACGCACACACACACACACTCACTCACACCACACACACACACACACACACACACACACTCACACAAACACAACACAACACACACATCACCACACAACCACACACACTCAGCACACAACACACACAAACTCACAACACCACACAAGCCACACAATCTCACACAAACACACACACACAACACACATCACACACTCAACACACACACACAACACACACACACACACAACACAATCATACAACCCAACACACACACGTACCGCAACACACAACACATCACACACACACAACACCCACAGCACACTCACACTCACACACACACCACACACATACTCACAACTCTTGACACATACACACACACACACACTCACAAACCACACACTCACACACATACACTCACACACTCACAAAAAACACATAACAGACACAACACAACACCCATACAACACACACATACACACACAGCACACATACACACACCACACACACACACACTCACACACAACATACCCCACTCACACACACTCACACACACACAACAATTCACACACCATCAACACACACACACACATACACACACACACACACACAACACTCACACACACATACACACACACACACAGCACACCCAAACCACACACACTCACGACACACAGTCCGCCAGAGCCCTCACCCACACATACATTACATACACACACACACACACACACTCACACACACCACACACACACACACTTGCTTTTTGCACCAAAGCGTTACTACTACCACTGCCCGTTTCAACATCTATCACAGAAAAGAGAGAGAGAGACAGACAAGACAGAGACAGATAGACAGAGACACAGACAGACAGTCAGACAGAAAACACAGAGTGAGAGAGAGAGGGGGGAGCAAGAAGAGAGGGAAGAGGGAGAGAGAGAGAAATAAAGAAAGAGAAAGAAAGAAAGAGAGAGAGAGAAAGAAAGAGAGAGAAAGAAAGAAAGAGAGAGAAAGAAAGAAAAGAAAGAAAGAGAGAGAGAGAAAGAAAGAAGAGAAAGAATGAAAGAAGAGAGAGAGAAAGAGAAGAGAAAAAAGAAAGAAAGAAAGAAGAGAGAGAAAGAAGAAAGAGAGTAGAAAGAAAAAAGAGAGAGAGAGAGAGAAAGAAAAGAAAGAAAGAAAGAAAAGAAAGAAAGAGAAACAGAGAGAAAGAGGAGAAAAGAAAAAAGAGAGAGAGTGAGAAAGGAAAGAAAGAAAGAGCAAAAAGAAGAGAAAGAGAGAGAAAGAAAAAGAAAGAAAGAAGAGAGAGAGAGAGAAAGAAAGAGAGAGAGAAAGAAAGAAAGAAGAATGGGGGAGAGAGAAAAGAAAGAGAGAAAAGAAAGATAAGAAAGAAAGAGAGAGAAGAAAGAAAAAAAGAAGAAAGAGAAGAGAAGAGAGAAAGAAAGAGAGAGAATGAAAAGAAAGAAAGAAGAGAGAGAAAGATGAAAGAAAGAGAGAGAGAGAGAAAGAAAGAGAGAGAGAGAAAGAAAGAAATAAAGAAGAAGAGAGAGAGAAAGAAAGAGAGAGAATGAAAAAAGAGAAGAGAGAAAAGAGAGAGATTAAGTTCAGAGTCAGTTATCGCTTAGGCTAAATCCGTTGCATGGGCTGACCGCCAGCTACTGGACATAGATATCATCGCCCATTATGGACTGTTCCTGAGGCCTGGTTAAAATAAAATCACTGAACCAGTCCTCATAAATCTGTTTGAGCGGTTCTGAGTGATCTAGAGATAGGCTGTAAACATTGGTTTGCCCACATACTATGCAGCGTTTCGTTTTTTTTTTAGTTTTTTTTTTTAGTGAGGGTTGAGTGGTGTGTGTGGGGGATGTGGTGTGTGTGTGTTGTGGTGTGTTGGTTTGGTGTGTTTTGCTGTGGTGTGTGGTATGTGTGGTGTGTTTGTGGTGTGTGTGGTGTGCGTGGTGTGGTGTTGGTGTTGTGTGTGTGGGATTTGTGTTTTGTGTGTGTGTGTGGTGCGTGTGTGTTTGTGTTGTGTGGTGTTGTGCGTGGTGTGGTGTGTGTGTGGTATGTCCTCAGTGTGTGTATTCTTCAGTGTGTGTGTATACAGCGTATGTAGCGCGAAAATACTCAAGTAGAAACAGGCCCTTACGTGTAACTGTCAGTGTACACAACATGTGGGCACACAGGCCGTTCCTTCACACTTATGTACAGCTGCATCACAAGACAGTTATTAATGCAATAGAGCCATCCTGTATTATCACAGGCTCTGCTGGACGTTTGCAAAGATCGCCACAGTTCGAAGAGAGCGGTCCATTGTTTTCAGTGACAGGGACTGGCCGGTGTTGTCCACGCACCCCTCCTTCCATGCAGTCACTGGTAGGAGGAACTTTTCTCGAAGTCGTCGTAAGATAGGCGGGAGTACAAGCCCAGCGTGATCTGATCCATGCCGCTCTACAATTATTTTATAGAATGAAAAGGGAACACAGACCAATGGAGACGCGGGCCCCAGTAGCTCAATGGTTTTAGCGTCGGATCTCACATCTAATGGTTGTGGGTTCGAATCCCGGGGTGCGCTAATAGATTAAAACTGACAACCTGCCATCTCACTGCCCCCATCTTACATCATCTTTGTTGGATCTGGTGTGTCAGTATAGGATTAGATTGGGTCCCCCTTCCCCCCACTTCCCTGGATGGGTATACCCTCCTTGGCCATATCACACTAGTGGGTGTCGACGTAAAAACTGAAAACAAACCAAACCAACCCACGAGATTAGAGACCGTACTAGAGAAGACAGACACAGAGACAGACGGTCATTCAGTCACGGCTTGTAGAAAATGGCACTTACAACTTGCAGAGGTGCTGATCCTTTGCCAAACAATGTAGTAAAGGTACGTTGATATTTTATTTCAATTTAGGTTTTCGGGCAGTAGGCAAAAAAAAGTAAGGTTGCTTAGGACGTAAGGCAAATAAGAATAAGAGGATGAATGATTATGCTTTCAAGTGATATGGTTAATTAAAGCAAACATAAATCTTCATTGTAATGCCATGTTTGGACTGCTTTTGAACTTACTGCTAGTATATGCTTTGAGTGTGCGCTTAATTTCTACTCCTTCTCATCCTTCCTCCTTGTTGTGTGTGGGTGAACTGCTAAGTAGAGAAACACCTCCTCTATAAACATCCACAATTCCACTACCCTGT
Organism: Monoplex corrugatus; assembly: GCA_030674185.1. NCBI lineage: Eukaryota > Metazoa > Mollusca > Gastropoda > Littorinimorpha > Ranellidae > Monoplex > Monoplex corrugatus. Next base: position 12,203,589 of record JAPXFY010000030.1, on the reverse strand, counting down.
GATAGATGAACAACACACAACCCCCCCCCCGCCCCCTTCTTGCTAAATACACAAAACGCCCTTTTTGTTAGATATGTATCATCATCATCAGGTGCCTTGCACATGCGTTGGCGATCATGGATTTCCATCTGTCTCTCTCTGTATGTATGTGTGTGTGCGTGTGTTGTGTGTACTGTATTGTCCTCAGCATGTGTATTGTGTATCACTTATACATATAATTTATACGCTACATCGTATTATTTGATCTATGATGATCTATGTATATATAAATATATATATATATATATATATATAATATATACGTTGTGTTGTGTGTGTGTGTGTGTCGGTGTGTGTGGTGTGGTGTGCGTGCGTGTGTCTTCTGTCTGAAATTTTAAGCAGAATCTAAATTTCTGATAAATCGCGTCTATCCAAGTGGACTTTCCCCCTACAGTGCTACAGTTGGTATGTTACGTACGGTTCGTATACCAAGTTTTTTTGTGATGGAAGCGCATACCGGTTATTTTCTTATTTCCAATGGCGCCAGCATGAGTCTTGTAACTTTTACCAGGCGTCTCGGCAGAATAATTTTTTGAAATGTAGCTTCCACTAAGTATGATCCTATGATCTTTTAGTAAAGTAGAAAGCCATAGGGTAGGTTAAGTTAGGTAAGTGAGGATTCCGGACTTGGGCCACTTATGGGTTTTAATAGTGCCATTTATGGCTTCATCCATGACCGTTTTGGATCATCTCCATCAGCATGACAACCATGGAGTCAGTGCTTTTTATTTGTCATTTTTTTTTTTTGTTGTCCTCCATTTCTACGACAACTTTAATGGGCCACAGAACTTGCACACAGGGTTTTTTTCGTTTGTTTCTTTGTTGTTTTTGAGTTTGTTGTTGTTTGTTGTTGTTTGTTGTTTTGTTTTGTTTTACAATGTGATGATATGATCCATTGCGATGATATGATAATCATGGATGCTAAAGAAAGTTCCCATTTAGATTGAGACTGCGTGACAGGGCTGTACGCCACGCCTTACTATCATAATATATTCCCGGCGTCAACCAGGCCCGAGAATACAGATCTCCTGCGTGCTGGTCAGAAGATTGAGCAACACCCTCAAGACGCATTCCGGAAGTAGGATGAGACTCGACCTGTGTGGGTTTCCATTCTACGCCAATTAGCCCATTAGCACGCCCAACTCTGGGTAGAGCCGGTTAGAGCCCGAAAATCCCAAAATGATATAGTTTTGATGGACTGTGTGATTCGAACCCACAACCTTCAGTCGGTGTCCGTTACGTTAACTACTACACAACGCGCGACTGATTGGAAGTCAGATGCTATAGAATTTATTCCGAGTGTGCAAAAACATCGTAAAAAAATGTAACCCTTTGAGTCCTGCACCCTATCTACCCAAGATGCAAAAACTTAACGCTGGACTCCCTCACCTAATCCAAGATTAGGAAAACGAGACATCCTTGATGGAGGCAGACACAAGAATACCATTCATCATGAGATTAGAAAAGACAGGCAACATGGTATAGGCCATTTTAGGCAGAAGGATACTGGAGCACCTGTCACAACCGAAAGGTGGAGGAAAGAGAGCACCCAGTAGACCCAGGGAAAAAATATTGGACCGACTTGCAGAGTGGCTGAAGACAAGAGAGTAGGGAAGATCTGCTTAATACCTATGGTCTCACACGGACCCTTTCTCTGTTTCAGTCCACTCTACTGGAACAAACTTCCTCTACTCAGGTCCGTCAACAACCTACATTTGTCTCTTCCAAAGTCCGCTCTCAACACCTTTTCTCCTCTGCATAAATATCCTGACTCACTCACCCCCTGCTGCAGACTGTCTGCACTCGAGGGGAATCATAATTTGTAATATATAATTTTTTTTTTTTTTGTTTTGGGTATAAAAATATGGCTCTCTAAAAATTTTTCCATTGCTTTTTCTTTTCGCCCCATTATAGCCATGCTGTGGGTGTTGTGTGTGTTGTGTGTGTGTTGTGTGCGTGCGTGCGTCCGTGTGGTGTTGTGTGTGTGTGCATGCGTGCGGTGCGTGTTGTGTCTGTTCAGCGCTTAGATTTGATTTTATCACGATTTTGTTGCGCTATAGAAATAAAATGTGTAAATATTATTATTATTATCATTACTTATTATGAATATTACATTCTTGGCGGCAACAAGGGATAGGGATGATAATGGAGGACCCATGATTCGCCAACCGCCATGTTGGGCAAGCATTTGATGATGATATTCAATGTTCGATCACAAAAAAGAAAAAAAAATGAGAAAAAAGAAAAATTAGGAGAAAAGACTGAAACTTCCCTGTTGCTTCGACAAGTTGGCCGAACATTTTACGCCTTCTTGTCTGGTTTGATTAAGTACGCTTTCTGATTCTCCATTTTCCGTGTTTCCATACGACGCTGTTTAAGGCACTCCAACTTGGCAGGTCTACACACATGTTGATTTTGAGAGATCTGAAAACGCATCTCCACCACCCCACACCAAGGACTTTCGTTCCCAAAAGTCCGGCATTAGTCCACTCCAACCACTCTCTCCCTTCTCTCATCTCTCCATACTCTCGTCTCTCTCTTACTCTCCTCTCATCTTCTCTGTCGTCTGTCTGTCCTCTCTTTCTCTCTCTCTCTTTCTCTGTCTGGTCTGTCGCTCTCTCTACTCTCTCTCTCTTTCTCTGTCTGGCTGTCTCCTGTCTCTGTCCCGTCTCTGTCTCGTTTCTCTCTTCTCTCTCTCTTTCTCTCTCTCTCGTTCTCTCTCTCTCTGTCTTTCTGTCTGTCTGTCTCTGTCCCTCTGTCCCTGTCTCGTGTCTCTCTCTCTCTGCCTTCCTCTCTAACTCTCTCCTCTCTTTCTCTCTTCTATCTCTCTCACTTTCTCTCTCTCTGTTTCTTTCGCTCTCTCATCTGTCTCTTCTCTCTTTCTCTCTCTCTGTCTCTCTCTCTCTCTCTCCCTTTCCTCCTCTCTCTTTCCTCTCTCTCTCTTTCTCTCGTCTCTCCTCTCGTCTATCATGCTCTCATCTCTCTCTCTCTCGCTTTCTCTCTCTCTCTTTTTCTGCTCTCTTTTCTCTCTCTCATTCTTTCTCTCTCTCTCTTTCCTCGTCTCCTGTCTCTTTCTCCTCTGTCTCTTTCTCACACTTCTGTCTCATTCACCTATCTCTCTCTCTCTCTCCTCTCTCTCTCTTTCTCTCTTCTCTCTCTTTTCTCGTCTGCTCTCTCTCCTTTCTCTCTCTATCTCTTTCTCTCTCTCTTTCTCTCTCTCATCCTCTTCTTTTTCTCTCTCTCGTCTCGTCTTTCTCTCTCTCTCTCTCTCTCTTTTTCTCTTCTCTGTCTCTCTCTGTCTCTGTCCTCTGTCTCTGTCCTGTCCCTGATCCTGTCTCTCGTCGTCGCTCCCTGTCTCTCTGTCTCTCTGTCGCTGACTGTCTCTCTCTCCTCTGTGTCTCTGTCCTCTGATCTCTCTCTCTGTCTCTCCTGTCTCTGTCTCTGTCTCTCTCTCTCACTCTCTTCTTCTCACTCCTCTCGTCTCTCATCCTCTCCTCTCTCCTCGTCTCCACTGGACGAAGCAGAAGGAAGCTTCAGTCTTTTGCCTCTTATTTTTTGGGTTTTGTTGTTTGTTCTTTGTGAATCTTACGTCTTCGCTAGATCATAACAAACCTGATGGCTAAAAATGTTGGCCTGTCTTGTCTGTTGTATGAAGATACAATACTATTTTTATTTTTTTTCTCTCGTTTCCTTTTTTTTTGTTTTTTTTTTTTTTTTTTTTTTCCCTGGTTCCTGCTTGCTTGACCTGTTAGGGCACTTATACTTGTGTTGGATATTCAGGAATTTCCTGTTGACGCCGTCGGGTGCTGGCCTACCACCACTACCTGATTCTATGAGCTGTGACGGTGAGCACGCTGGTCAAACAAACAGCTAGCTACCCTTGATGGTTTTTTGGATATATCGGTGCAAATGTACACGGAACTTTTAGGAGCTTACTACTAAATAGCATTGATAAGCCATGCGCGCGCGTCACAACTTACACACATACACGCACAGCACGAACCACATCCCAAAACACACGCACGCACCACACACACACACACACACCCCCACAAAACACAGAATGGATACATATACTTCGTGCACACGCACACACACGCATATATAAAGTTAACCTGCGTGCAAGTACACACACTCAGAGACACACACACATACAATGTACACACACACACACATACACACTAAACATACAACAAAGGCACACAAATATACACACACTCATACACACACAGACACACACAGCACACATGACACACACACACATACAACCCAAAACATAAACACACATAAATACATAGACACATACACATACTCACACAAAATCACACACACATACACACGTTAACATACACACATGCAACACACATATACACACACCATACAAACACATACACACACACCACTCACATACACAGCACCCACACATACATAACACATATACACACATACATAACATAGACACATACACATACATGCTGTATGTGTGCGTGTGTGTGTGTGTGTATAATGTGTTCACGTGTTCGTGTTCTGTGTGTGCGGGCATGTGTGAGTACTTGTGTATGTATGTGTATGAGGTTCGTGGTGTCATTGAGGTAAGATAGGGTGTGTGTATGTGTGTGTAAGTGTATCCGCTTATCTGTCCGTGCGTGTGTGTGTGTGTGTGGTGTGTTTTGTTTGTTTGTGGTGTGTGTGTTGTGTGTGTGTGGGTGTGTGTTGTGTGTTGTGTGTGTGTGGTGTGTGTGTTGGTTTGTGTGTGTTTGAGAGAGACAGAGAGAGGGCTGAAACGAAATCGCGACTGAGACCTTCCTCGCGATCTGATGCGTATATATACCTGTTGACATATTATGAGACATCGCAAAACGCCTAGTCTTCGCCGCACGCTAGCAATCAAGTGTGGGTGAGTGTGAGTGTGTGTGTGCGAGAGAGAAGAGAGAGAGAGATAGAGAGAGTGTGTGTTTGTGTTGTGTATGATATATTATGTATCATGTGGTCGTTTGTGCGTGTGAGAATATGTATGTATGTGTGTTTGGCCTTGTACTTGCATGTGTATGTTAATGTGGGGGGGGGGGGGGATTAACTAGTATGTGAGATTGGTTGTGTTGTTATGTGTGTGTGTGTGTGTGTGTGAGAGAGAGGATGAGAGAGATGTATATGTAATGCCCGTATATAGCTTTTCGTGTGTGTGTATGTAAGTTGTGTGTGTTGAGTGTGTGTGTGTATGTGTGTGTATGTAGTGTAATGTGTGTGTAAGCGTGTTGGTGATGTATGTGTTGAATATATGGTGTTTGTAAGTGGTGTGGATGTACGCGAGTATTCATCCATGTATAGGGTGATAGGATGAGGGAGTAAAAGAGGTTAAGTCATTGCGGTCGGTGGATAGGAATGTCAGGGGTGAAACGGTTAATGGTCACATTTCCATGCATCCCACTCCTCCTCCTCATATTCCCTAGTTCAAGACAGGGAGGGGGGGGGTTTGGGACAGAGGGATAGGATGCAGAATAGGGGCTGGTGGTGTGATGTATATCAGTAGATGGGATTCGAGTGAGATGGCGAGGCCATTGGAAGTAGCGGGAGCCGTATAACAGCAATTTTTAGGAGCGAATCGTTCCTTCCTAAGAGAACACGCAAATTGGGCACACATACTCCTTGGGGGAATTGCCTTGTTGATAAAACCCGTTAGCCACCTAAAAATTCAAGAATGGCGGTTACTTTTTCAAGATTGGACGCCAATTGAATATACAGAAATATTGCACGTCGCAATACAAAACGCAAAGACATGTCCTATTTGAATGATCGTGGTGTCCAAACATACATTTTTCACTATGTAGAATCCGAATATGGAACCAATGACTTCTCACAGGCTTCCTTGTACCAACAGAGCGGATTGTCAATGTACAACCATGCACACTGGAGGCAACCGCTGCTGTGAAACTCAGCATGTGGTGTCAGTTTCAGCTGAACATTATCTAAGTGTAGGCTAAATAATTAGTTTAGTTGTCGCAAATGCAGTCTAATAAGCCCCGGGTTAGCTACTGTGGATTTCATGTAGTTTTAACATATAGGTTTTAGTTAGACAGGCCTCGCCAGACTGACAGGGTGTGCCGGCCAAGGGTAATCGGGGCTTTACATTCTTTGCAGTATTACCTGGATGGTGTACAGCCCACCGATGCCTTCACAGAAATAGGAAAGCCACTTTGAGGTCACATTAACATCACATTGTTTGCCTCTGCAACGAGACCAGGCCCACTCGGGTTGCTACAGTCAAGCATGTGATGGACAAGATCAAGGAGAAGTGGCATTTCTGAAAACCCCGGTCAGGTGCCAGTCAGTGCTGCTGTGACCAGTCCAATACATGCAGTAAGCCAAGCTGGTCCAGTGGCACTGGCCTGAAAATCTACGGTCAGGAACAATCTCGTCATAATGTTTTCGGAGCTTGCATAGTGAATGGGCAACTGAAAGTCCATTGGAACTCTATCTCCAGGAAAGTGCTGGATAGGACCCTCGGGATGCAGGGATAGCATCCTCCTGGGACAGCAGATTTATTTCTGAAAGCTTTCGAAGCATCAACTAGGACAACGACAGATGCGCCAGTAACAGCATGCAGTCTGTACAAGATTCTGAAGGCCAGCCCACACGAGACACTCGAAAAGACAGATGAACAACTCGAAGAAGTACTAGCTTCGAAGCTTAGTTTGAAGCATCGCAAACTGCAAAGTCCCCAGTTTATAATCTGGTATATTGTGCTGTCAATGGAACTGTGATACTCTTGAAGATCCCGATCATTCAGGGAAGCAACTTCTTCCTGTTCGGCTCAGCCGATACCGTACTTCTTTGCCAACAACTAATGTAAACAACTGAAACTGTGACATCGCGATCCACTACAGAGACATGGTGACCCTGGAACAGAAGAGTCTCAAGCTGGCTCAGGAGTTCCAATGAAACTTTGTTGTACAGAACAAATTGAACCGGACATTCTCAGCAAGTGGCAATTGACCAAGCTCACGAGCAGGCAACGCTGTCAATCAAGCAGACGGGGAATCGATCGCGTGCCTGAAGACCCATCAGTAAACTCGGGCGAAGATGGATGATAGCTGGTCCGGAATCCAGTCACTTGGTTGCGCAGTAGGAGGCAGCAGGTGGGACCAAAGAGGGTACAGAACACACCAGCCACCATGAGGAGACAGGACGAGCACAAAGAGTGTTCTCTGAGAAAGTAGAAAAGCTCTCACAAGCCATGCAAGATAAATGGGCAATTCCTTTCAGGAGGAGAGTTGGGACCCCTGTTTTTTCGCGTGATACAAGGATATTGCTCACCAAACTGCATCCGAGCTGATTGGCACACACCTTGAGCAAAGCAAGGTCCGTTTCCAGGAGTTATGAAGGGACTGGAAGGGGAAGAAAGAATCCACTTTCTATGAACCAATCAAGAAGAACAGGTAGACTTTTCCGACAGTACCAAGCGTCTGTTGACATCTTCACATCAGATATGCTAAGGCAGACGTCAACTTTCTCAAGCTGTTCATATCAAGCCAGAGCAAGAGTGTGACTTGAAGGAGTTCTTCACGTCATGAGAACGCAGTCACACCCTGCTGCCCTCAGTGATGTGGAAAGCTCCACACCTACAGAAATCCCACCTCACAACCATTCTTGTAGCCAAGTTACAACCCCTGAGGCGGAGCCAGACGCCAACACAACATCATTAATGTGTGCAGTGTTGTAAACATCTGCCCTACGGAGTTCAAAGACGTTCGAAGAGTAACGCAATGCTGCGATTCCCTTTCTAACAATACAAGCATATCTCTACCAATACAAGAGATACAGACCATTGTGTTTGATGTCCTACCGGCCATCTAGTCGAAAGCTGAATCTAGAGCAAAGCGATGTACGCGGGGTGAGACGCAGGAGTGACAAGGGAGGGCAAAATTCCCTCAAACTGGCGAAACTTCCTGAGAGAAAATGACAACAAAGTCTCCCGAGCTGTTCAACTTTCTGGCTGAAAAGATAGCACGTGTGGCCACCTCAAATTGGTCCATTGTGACCAAGCAGAAGATGCTGTCAGCAACCCGCACAATCATCTGGGCTGGGTGGCCACACATGCAGTCATAGAAAAGCTGACATGCAGGATCTTGTGCAGCCAGGCATGCAACAGAAGCAGGCAGCAAAGTCCAGCATGGCAAAGCCAGCGACCAGGATTGTTTGTCGTCAAATCGCAGTCAGTGTTTCGGCAGGCACTTCAGGACTAGTTCTGCACAGTTGTGTGGCCTTTGGCCAAGGACAGAACCTGAGTGGGTTCCTGTACATGACTTGTGTTGCGACTCTCTGCAGAAAAGAGCAAAGTGCTTGCTCTTCTTACCATCCTTCACTGGCTGCGATGGCGTTTCAGCTTCCGTGGCAAAGGGAAGAATGGCCTCGGCTTGGCAAACCTGGGATGTTTTTGATGAGTGCTTTCCGGTGTCCCTTCAACAAACTCAGGCAGTACCCCACCGTAAGGATGATGAAGACCTGAGAGACCTGGAGAAGTTCGTGGGGTTCATTATGTACGACAGATCCAGCACAACTGAAGGTGTCGATGATGCGAGGTTGGAAGTTTGCTCGAAGCAGAGGCCGTACGAAAGCCATTCCGCCAACCCGATCAACTCTAAGCAGCATGGAAGTGTGCTGCCTACCCAGGCGGACTGCATCTGGGTTCACATGTTGCAACAGTAGTCTACCAGAAACCAGACCCTGCCAACTGGGCTGGACCCAAGAAAGGAGATCTGTGGCAGATCGTTTGGACAGAGCTCCCACCCATTGCAGAGAGTTGCCAGCAGCTTGAACCAAGTGTGATGCAAGTCGGAATGCTGCGGTCGATGCAAAGGCTCTGCTTTAGTCCTGACCTGCACGGCGGCATTGAGCACTGCAGATACGAGGTTTAGAAGCGTTGTCCGTATTTCATCAGGGCAGCAATACGTATAAGTTGGCAAACAATTATAGGCGTACTGCCTAATGTACATCAATAATATATCGGACTGATGGTGCCTATGATACGGGCATGTTTTACCCAATTAAATTCCGGGACTGATGTCCATGGTACATAAGGAAGCTAGTGAGTAGGTACATATTTCCAAACTTATCGGATTCTACACAGTGAAAAATGTATGATTCGACACCCAAGATCATTCAAATAGGACACAGTCCATTCGATTTTATTGTCGGAAATCAATATTTTCTGTATATTAAATTGGCGGCCATCGTTGAAAAATGGCCGCCATCTTGATTTTAGGTGGTTTACGGTTTTAGCAGAAAGAGCAATCCCCAAGGAGTATGTATGGCCAATTTTGGTGCTTCTTTCCAGAACTGAAACGATTATTAACAGTTATCTGCTCATTATAACACACTATGAAAAGCTTCTTCGGGTATAAAATTTGGTTTGTGCTCACGTTTCCCGTCAATTGTAAAGATCAAATGAGACGTGTTGTGTCAAGTCCTACCTGTGGTATCATATCTGGGCCCCGATCTTTCCGAAGGTAGCCAGATTCACAAAGCGACATATACACACACACGCACACGCACGACACACACACACACACACACACACACACACACACACACACATCACACTGTAACCAACGCATACACGCACACGACACCCACACCACACAGACACACACTCAACCACAAATACACACACAACACACACAAGCACACATACACACACAAACACCACACGTGCGCGCGCGCGCGCACACACACAACAAACACACATATACATTCATACACACAAGCACACACGTACACACACAAACACACCCACAAACACACACACACACACAAGCACACAAAACACAAACATCACAAACACAAGCACACATCCCACACATAAACACACAAACACAAACATTACACAAACACAAGCAACACACTCACATAAACACACACACTACAAAACACACAAACAACACAAACAACCAGCACACACACCACATAAATCAGCACAAAACACAAACACACACAAACACAAGCACACACCCACATAAACACACAAAACACAAACACCACACACAATTCGCCACACAAATCACAAACACAAACACAAACACACACACAACATCACAAACAACAAAACACAAACACAAACACACACAGCACACACATACTTCACACACACACCCACACACACACACACACCCTCGCACACACACACACAAACACAAACACAAAACTACAAACACACATCACAAACACACACAAAACACAAACACAAACACAAATAACACAAACACACAAAAGCAAACACACACACAGCATGCCACAAACACACACACACACACACACACACACACACACAACACACACACACACACCCACACACATAATTACACAGACCAGACACCACCAACAGGAAAGACCACGTCCACACGCGGTGCCCGCAGCAACAGGTGCAATCAACAAACCTGTTTGTTGCATGCACCGCCCTCCCACCACCCACCACCCCACCACCCACCACCCACCCACCCCCATCCCCACACACATATTATACATACCACCACTACCACCACCAACAGAGTTTTAATCTGTCGGCAGGCAGTGCACACGCAAATGCAATCAAACTGCCCCGCTGTCCACAGCGCAAACAGTCACCTGGTCAACAAACACAAGGACCAATAGAAGCAGAGCCCAAGGCCGACCACCAAAAAAAATCCCCTTTCCTTCAACCCTCCCTCCCCTTCCCTTCAATTCCCTTCCCTTGCCCATTCAATTTCCCTCCTTTTCAATTCCCTTCCCTTCAATTCCCTTCCTTCCTTTCTTGAATTTCTTTCACCTCAGTTCCCTTTCCCTTCCAATTGCCCTTCCCTCCCTTCAATTCCCTTGCCCTTAAATTCCCTTTCCCTTCCCTTCAATTTTCGTTCCCTTTCCCTTCAATTTCGTTCCCTTCCTTCAATTGCCTTCCCTTTCCCTTTCAATTTCGTTCCCTTCTCTTCAATTCCCTTCGCCCTTCAATTTCGTTCCCTTCCCTGCAATTTCGTTCCCTTCTCTTCAATTCCCTCCCTCCCTTCAATGTCGTTCCCTTTCCTTCAATTGCCTTTCCCTTCAATTCCCTTCCCTTTCCTTGGAATTTATTTTCCCTTCAGTGTCCCTTCCCTTCATTTCCCTCCACCTACAATTCCTTTCAATTCCCTCCCTTCCCTTCAATGCCCTCCCTTCCTTTAACCTTCCTTTTTCTTTCTCTTCCTTACCCTTCCTTCCCTTCTCTTCCTTTTCAATTTATTTCTTCCCTTCAGTTCCCTTCCCTTCTCTCATCTTCAATTCCCTTCAAATTCCCTACCTTCTTTCCCTCCCTTCAGTTCCCTTCCCTTCTCTCAGTTCCTTCCCTTCAATTCCCTTCCTTCCCTTCAATTTGCTCCCCGTCCCTTCCCTTCAATTTCCCGTCCCTACCCTCCACCCCCTTCCCTTCAATCCCTCCATCCTTCCCGTTCATTTCCTTTCAATTCCTTTAATTCTATTCCAATTCCCTTCAATTCCCTTGCCCTTCATTTCCTTCCCTTCCCTTCCCGTTCCCGTATTCAATTCCCATTCCCTCTATTTCCTTCAACTTCCCACAATTATTCCCTTCCCTCTCCGTCAGTTTCCTTCCCTTTTCCCTTAAGATTCCCATCCCTTCCCATTCAATTCCCTTCCTATCCCTTCTCTACCCTTCCTTTCAATTCCCTTCCCTTCCTTTCCCTACCGGGGTGGTTTCTCCAATTCCCCGTCCCTTCCAATTCCCTCCATCAATTCCCTTTCCCTCAATTCCCTCCCTTCAATTCCCTTCCCTTGCAAATCCCTTCCATTCATTCTCTTCCCTTCCCTTCTCTTCAATATCCTTCCCTTCCCTTCAATTTCCCCTTCCCGTTCAATTCCCTTTCCTTCAATTTCCCTTTCCTTCAACTCCCCTGTCCCATCAGTTCCCTTTCCCCTCACTTCAATTCCTTACCTTGTTTAATTTCCGTCCCTCCTTCAATTCCCCTTCCCTTCAATCCCCTCCCATTCTCTTATACCCTGTTCTTACTCCTCAATCCCCCTTCCCTGCCTTCAATTCCCTTCCCTTGCCTTCAATCCCTTGCCCTCCCTCAATCCCTCCCCTTCACTCCCCCTCCCCTTCCCTTTAATATCCATTCCCTTCCCTTCCAGTTCCCTTCCCTTTCCCCCTTCCAATTTCCTTCGCCTTCCCTTCCCCCCTCAAGTTCCCTCACCCTTCCTCCTCCCTCCCTCCCCTTCAATTCCATTCCCTTCCCTGCAGTTCCCTTCCCTTCCCATTCCCTTCCCTTTCCTTCAATTCCCACGCACGTCTCTGTACAACATTGAGAATGTCCTCACAGGTAACCCTCATGAATACCCAACCGGGCGAAAAGGACTGCAAGGCTTTTAGGACTGCTGTTCTTCTGTCGGATGGATGCGAGGGAGCCCACACACACACACACATAACACAACACATACACAATACACTATTACATACATACACACTCACAAACGCGCATTACACAATACATACACACACATACACACACACACTAAACAAACACAACACACATACAACAAATACCACACACTGCACACACAAATACACGCAAATACAAACACACAAACAAACAAACAAACACACAACGCACAACATACATAAACAAAACACACACACAAACACACACACACACCACTTGCACTTATCACACACACACACACACACACATCACACACACAAAACCACACAAAACACCATGAAAACACACACACACACCCCCAAACACACACACACACACTTACATCGCCGCGCGCACACACACACACACACACACACACACACATAATTACACATACCGAGCACCACCAACAGCGAAGGCATAGTCCCGCGGGAAACACAGGGTGAGATCACACTTGTTGTATGCGCTCGCTCCTAGGTCAAAAGTATTTCATTTTTCATTTTCCTTACCAGAGCAAAAAAGTACAGGTGTTTTGTTCATTTACTTCCCGTTTTCTTCAGTTTCTTCAGTTTTTTTAATTTTTTAAATTTTTCCATACAAGAGAGATTAAACATTTTGCTTCGGTTTTGTTTGTTTGTGGTTAGTGGTGGTGGTGGCGTTATTTTTATCCTATACGAAAGAATGAAAAAAAAAACTAACCCCCCTGTCCCAGCTCCTCAACACAGCTTGACTTTGCAACGCAAAGACATGGACACATACCCCGCACAGCGCCGAGTAGGTGCGTGCGGTAGAAGAATTAAGATAAATTTTCTGTTTATTTTGAGGATGGGAGGGTGGGGGGGGGTTCTTTTTTGTTGTTTGTTTTTTTTTTGTTTATTAGTTTGTTGCCATTGTCATTCTTAGTGGATTGCAGTGCGTACGTGTGTGTTTGTTGTGTAAGTTGTACGTGTGTTTAATGCTGTGTGTGTGTGGTGTGTGGTGTGTGTGTGTGGTGTGTATGTGTGTGTATGTGTTTGTGTGTGTGTGTGTGTGTGTGTTGGTGTGTGTGTAATGGTGTGTGTGGTATTGTTGTGTGTCTGTTTGGTAGTCTGTGTTATGTGTTATGTGTGTGTGTGTGTATGTGTGTGGGTTGTGGTGTTTGTGTGTGTGTGTGGTGTGGATGTGAAGGTGTGTGTGTGTGTGTGTGTGTGTGTGTGTGTGTGTGTAATGTGTGTGTGTGTGTGTATTTGGTGTGTGTCTGTGTGTAAGTATGTAGGCCATTCATGTCTGTGTCTGTAGTCTGTATATACGTCGGTCTGTCCGTCTTTCCTCTGTCTTTTTGTCTTGGGTATGTATGTATGTATGTATGTATTATGTATGTAGTATGTATGTATGTATGAATTATGTATGTATTATGTATGTTTTCTTTTGTGTGATGTGTAAGAGTGTGTTTGTCCATACTGCAACTGTACGTGCATGAACGCGTTTGTGTGTGTGTGTGTGTGTGTGTGGTGTGTGGGTTTGTGTAGGAAGTGTGCTTGTAATGTGTGTTATGTGTGAGTGCATGTGTGTGCGTACGGGTGCGTGGTACGTGTGTTGTGTGTAGTGTGGTGTGTGTGTGTAATGTGTGTATGATATATATACATGTGTGTGTGTGTGTGTGTGTTGTGTGGTGTGTGTGTGTGTGTGGTGTGTGTGTGAACCTTATTGTAACGTGTGTACCTGTGTATGTGTTGTAGTGCGTGCGTGCTTATTCCTGCGTGAGTGTGTGTGTGTGCCCGCGCGCGCATGCTCGCGTGAGTGAGTGTGTTTATGGGGGGGGGTGTAAGGCACTAGCCCATGTCGACATCTCTCGCCTCGAAGCGTTATGATCAGGAAGCATGGCACCGCGGTTCTATTATCTTGGCTAGGTGCGTGCGGAGTTGGGTAGGGGTGGGCGATGTGAGAGGTGGGGGTGGGGGAGGATGGCTTAGCGCGGTTCGCGACTGCTCAATTACATAGTCATGCACGCGTACAAGGCAAGAAGCAGCGCTGTGGCCGTTGGAGCAAAGTAGAATCCTTCTATCACACTCTTTTTGGTTAGAGTAAGTCATCTGATACTTGCGCCCGACACTACAACACTTGCAATTAAGGCTGATTGAAAAATAGTATGAGTAATCCACCGTGTCGTTATCAGACGCCCAAGAGACACACAGAAAGAAACAGAAGTAAGACTCATACGCATGTTACAAATGTACATACATGTATACATGTACACAAAGTGGTGGTAGAGACGTACATGTACTAGTAGGTCAGTGTGGAAACTGCGTGTGACCGGTTACGGGTGTACGTTGCTCTCTCTGGTGTCAATAGAAGGTAAGGATCTCTGTCTTGTTTTGTCTGTCTTTCTCAGTCTGTCTGTCTCTGGGTGTCTGTGTCTCTGCCTCTCTTTCTCTCTCGTTCCCTTCGTCCTGTGTGGTGTGTAGTGTGTGTGTGTGTGTGTGTGTGTGGTGGTGTGTGTGTGTGTGCGTGTGTGTATGTGTCTGTGTGTTTTTGTGTATGTGTTTGTGTGTTGTTGGCGTGTTTGTGATGTTGTGTACTGTATGTTTTGTCTCTCTGCGGCGTGCGTGGTGGTGTGTGTGTGTACATGTATGATATGTGGTGTATGTGTGTGTTTTGTGTGTGTGTGTGTGCGTGTTTGGTGTGTGTGTGTGTGTGTGTGTGTTGGGTGTGTGTTTTGAGTGTGTGTTGTTTTGGGTTGTGTTTTGGTTGTGTGTGTATGTGTTGGTGCGTGTGAGTGTTGTGTGTGTGTGTGAGTGTGTGTGGTGTGTGTGTGTTTGTGTGTGTTTAACTGCTGTTTTCCTCTAAAGCTAACTATTTCTTGAATAATAGAAATTTGGGTTTCTGAATTGAATTGAATCGCTATTTTTCACACAACAACAACTAAAAAATAAAAAAGGAAACAGAGCAAAAAGGGAAAAGAAACAAACGAACAAACAAACAAACAAAAAACAAACAAAAACCGCTGTGAGACTAAAAATTATAAAAATGAGAAAAATTCCAGAAAAAATGTTAAGAAGACTGCTGATACCATTTGTTGTTTATGTGACAATTGCCGAGGGAAGGGGGGGGGGGTGGGGTTGGGGGTGAGGAAGGGGAGTATATTTTTGTATATTAAATGAAAAAAAAAAAAAGAATAATACTTTCATGAATAAATATGAAGTGGTATGAAAGGACACCTCCCATACATCTTTTGTGTACTGTTTTAAAATCATCAGGTATGAGTACAAAACATTTCCCGTTTGGATAAATAATGTCATATCACGTTCTGAAAGTCATTCTCGGTTTCTCAATGCATACATACATGCATATATAAATAAAAAAGTAGACATTCGGACCGTGAAAATCCTGACTGCTGAAAAGGCAGTATCCACCCATGTGTGTGTGTGTGTGTGTGGTGTGTGTGTGTGTGTGTGTGTGTGTGTGTGTGTGTGGTGTGTGGTTTGTTGAGGTGTGTTTTGTGGGTGTTTATGGTGTAGTTTGTGTGGTTTGTTGTGGTGTTGTGGTATGTATGTTGAGGTGTGGGGTGTGTTGTGTATGTTGTGTGTAGTTGTGTGTGTAGTGTGTGGTGTTTGTGTGTGTGTGTGGTGGGTTGTGTGTGTGTGTGGTGTTTGTGTGTGTGTGTGTATGGTGGTTGTGTGTGTGTTTTTGTGTGTGTGTGTGTGGGTGTGTTTGTGTGTGTGTGTGGGTTTTGTGTGTGTGTGTTGTGTTTGTGTTGTGTTGTATGTGTGTGGTGTGTGTTGTTTGTGTGTGTGTGTGTGTGTGTGTGGTTTGTGTGTGTGGTGGTGGTGTGTAGGTGATGTGTTTGGGTGTGTGTTTGGTGTTGTTTGGTTTGTGTGGTTTGTGGTGTGTAATGTGTGTGTGGTTAGGGTTTGGTGTTTGTGTGAGTGTTTGTGTGTGTTGTTTGTGTGTGTGTGTGTTTGTGTGTGTGTGTGTGTGGTTATGTGTGTTTGTGTGTGTATGTGTGTGTGTGTGGTAGTAGTGTCTCTTGTGTGTGTGTGTGTGTGGTGGGGTTTATTAGTGTGTGTGCTTTGTGTGTGTGGTTTGTGTGTGTTGTGTGATGTTTGTGTGTGTGTGTGTGTGTGTGTGTGTGTTAGTAATGGTATCATCATTGTGAGAATGTTACACAGTTTTTTTTTTTCTTCTTTCTTTTTGTTGTGATCAGGGCGCTTAAGGAACTAGTTTATTTGTTACATTTATAAAATTTTTTGGGCGTTTACATTTATAGTTCAAATTTATCAGTTTTGTTGGATTGTAGGTCAGTAGTAATGGCAAGGAGAATCAATAGGGTTATTTATTAAATTGAGGGCTGGGTTAGTTTACTTTTCTTTGTCTTTTTATCCCTTACTTGACGTTTAGTTTTTGCTTGCACAAAATTTTTTTTTTTTTTTAACAAATAATTCGCTTTTTAATCTTTCTCTCTTCTTTTAAAAGACGATAACATCTTTCATGTTGCACACACAAACTCAGACACACGACAGCACTGTGGCGATATGGCTGACGCTGTTCGTAATTAAGGGAGGACGCGCGTATCACACGTGTGTGTGTGTTGTGTTTGTGTGGTGCGTGCGTGCGTGCGTGCGTGATGTGTGTGTGTGTGTGTGTATGTGTGTGTGCCTGCGTGTGTGTGCGTCGAGGCGGTAGGTGAGTGAGTGTGCCTGGGCGTGCGTGCGTTGTTTGGATGTTGATTTCTGTCTTGCAAAAGATAGATCTAAATATTATTATGTTAACTTTAGGCAAGCATAGATCTATACTTGTGTTTTGCCATCTGACTGTGACACAAATGTTAGACATAATGGTCTCAGCACTTTAAGAATGAATCTTACCCAATCTCGTTCAAAGATTTGAACATAATGGAGTCGCGAAAGGTGTAAGTTTAAACGGTGAACGCCGAAGGTCATGGTCACACGAATAGAAACATGCTTCAAGTCGGCCTTTTGCCTAAACCCAGCACTTTTCGAAGAAGATGTGTGGGAACAATACTTTCTCAGAACTATAATAATACTAAAAATCGTTCTTGCAGTCGTCCCATTGTGCTTGACTCACGTCAGTTTTATTTGATAGAAACTTTTTCAAGGCCTTGTGACCGTTTATTCTAGACCATTTTGTGTCTTCAAATACAATATCTGAAAGAGCAATCGTCAAAAAATTGAGAATCGGACATTTCTAATAAAGCTATAGGCTAGATCAAACTTGTTTCTATAATCATATCTAAGTTTTCTCATATGTATAATTGGCCGTGCCACGCTTTGCGTCAGCGTCAAGAAGGAAAAAAAAAAAAAAAAAATTTCCCAAAACCCCAAAACAAAGTGACGACTAAAGCGTAGTTTTTGAGCATCTTTCCACTTTCAGACAAAAGCATACAACTTGATAAAATTGATAAATACATATTGAGAGGAAAAATCTAGTAATTACGGTCCTAACCAAATGTGTGTTCTTACGTATATATCGCATAAAGCTCTTTCGTCGAATTTATAATTGAATTCCAATTTCAAGCTAAGAAAAACAAAAACAAAACAAACAAAGTAAGAAACAAATCTCTGGATCTCGTTCCTAAAGATGGAGCCTAACCATTTATGACGTATATACTATTACCTGTTTAAAAAGAAAACAGAAAAAAAAATGGTCGGCTGTAGTTAAGTACTGTCACTCTGACTCGAACCGATACGACGAATCAACAATGTGGTGTTGCTTTAGATGATCATTGGCAACCCCGAGTTTGAAAGAGGTGCGTAAGACTCAAACTTGTTTTGTATGAATAATTTAAGGTAAGCTTGTACAATAAATACGAAAATAATTGGAGCTAATTTCATCCAACAGTACTATGTTCTTTTTTTGTGTTTTTCCGTTATAGAGAAGATGATCTCATTTCCGACAGGATTGATATTGATCTGTTGATTCTGACTTGCAAGAATATGATCTAGATTCATGTATATTTCTTTTAGGCACAAAGCGTAAGAATCCAGTCAGTTTGACCTTTTGACTTTGTCAAACGCGAGGTAAAAGTTTGATGTAACTGCGCTATCCAAAGCCCTAATGTTTGTGCGTTTTTGTTTTAATTAACGCAGCCTACAAAAATAAAATCATGCAGAGATCTAGCACGAGATTTGCGATGATAAATTGGTGTGTAAAAATGAAATATTCTATTTGTTTTTATCTAGTCCGAGATCTAGATCTTTGTGTACATGTATACATAAGTAACAAAGGAGATTCTAACACGCAACGCTGCTGTTCATGTCAGCATCTTCAGGTCATTTGCTTTATTCATTTCATGTCTGTTCTAGTAAGTTTTTTTTTTAATAATTATGTTTAGTTGTTAGATCGGTGAGTAGTAGATAAGGCTAGTTTAAGGCCCCATAGGAACTCGGCTAGTTAGTGGTTGGTTTAGGTTGGTTGAGTAACGTTTCGGTGTGAAGAGGAATGAGCGATGTTTGGACGATCGATTAGTATCTGAGCTGTTTATCATAATATAATAGCCATAAAAATAATGATATAATAATATTCATATCATAAAACAATGAAAAAACAATATAATAATGACAAATAATGATTGATAATAACAGTAGTCAACAATAATAATATATATTTAATATACATGATAAGAATAATAATAATAACAAGATCAATGATAATATAATATAATATTAATATTAACGATACTACTTCTCCTCCTTTATTTATCATTATTTATTATTCGTCCTTTATACTATAGTTGCTGTTCACCAAACCATTTCGGGAGTCACAAAACATAACACATCATCACTTTAATGACACGAGAGAACCATGCGATTATGTTAAAAGAGTTGGCGATGAACGGACTCTGTGACCGGTTTCGCATGAGATGTTCACGTTTCGCTGATGTTCTTGCACAGTCTGCTTTGTTTGTGGGCTAGAAAGTAGTATGCCGAGTGTTTTTTATTTTTATTTTTATTTTTATTTTTTAATGTGTCCCATAAGCCAGCCACTGACATGAGACTTACACGAGTTACAGATCTTTTCATACATGTTCTACCGGATTCTACGTTGTGTACACATAAATTAAAAAGGCGTTATAGAATTAAGGTTTTTAGGTACAGTCAGGTCCTTGCACACCCGAAGAGCCGGGAGGGGAGAATCCAGATAAATCTCCTACTTTAATTCCACCAGGAAGTGTCGTAGATCGAACCCATGAAATTGTCACTGAGCAATCTGGATTTACCACTTGACTGCCTGAAACGTCAGTTGGTTTTTGGTTAGTAATTGACTTCTGAGATGCTAAATGTCATATTCGGCCATGAACCAAGATTGAGCGTCTTGGTTCGTAATTAAGGACGCGTTCCTCTCTCTCTCCTCTCGTCTTCTCTTTTTGTCTTCTTTACACGTAGAAGGGAGCAAAAAATGAAAATAATAGCAAATACAACAACAGCATGTATGCAACAAGACAATACCCAGACACATCTACAACAACAATAACAACAATAACCGAGCATCATCATACCATGTGCTCTGCATGCTCGGTCCATCAGTAGCCCTCCCACATCGAGATCTCCCCCGTCAGTCTGCAAGTACATCAGCCCACCCTTTCTTCCTAGCCAGGCCTCAAGTCCGGCCAAATGGTTGCTCTCTGGGTCTACTGTGTTTCTCTTGCCCTCCACTTTCCTTTGTGACGTAGGTGTGTCTCCAATTCGCCGTGTCCTCGAAAATGTCCTATAAATGGTGCTTGTCTTTTCCTAGTTCTTCTTTATTGATTATTTTCTTATGTCTTGCTCTCCTTCAAGCCGTGGCTGCTTGTGTTTTACGTTGCTGTCTTGAACTCTGAACTCAGTGACTGCAGAAACAAGCATTAAACAAACGACGCTGTCACCACTACTGCTCTTTTGAATAGAGCCGTAGACTTAACCCCTTAGGGATGCCAGGGGCTCTTTCAGTACAAATCGAGTACCCCACCTTTTGGAATTCTGTGCTACATATCTTTCTGTGAGCCTTCTTTGATTTAGCCTTGCTCCTTTTTTCTGTCATCTGTCCCTCTCTCATTTTCTGTCCTTCAGGTGCTGTTCCCAGTTTTATTGCTTACCATAGAAGCCTTGATATTTTTCCTACTAGGACTGGATAATTGGGTGCATATGTATATGTATATATATATATATATACTATATACACTAACACACACACACACACACAAAAATAAATCTATATATATATCTATATCTCTATCATATGTATATATAAACGCCTTTTGATATTAAGAAGTTATTACAAGACAGATTCACCGCGTTCGGACAACTTCAAATGCGCTCGACTCAAATCTGCCATCCAATATTTTTGACAGATTTCCTGACCTGGCACAAAACCCTCTACCCTGGCAAGTCTTGAAACGGGAAAGGACTTACCAAACACTAAGCTGACACCCACCCGAATGAAGGAAACATTAAAGTGGGCACGCAAAACAGCCAGATTCATAGGAGTGTGCCTGGATTGAAACAGAAGATATCATATCTGTGATCCATGGCTCTGTCAACTAGCTCATGTAGGAAACGTGAAATGCTTAGAGAGAGTTTTACTTTTAGGATACTGTTGGCCATTAATCACAAAGACCTTATGAATATACTAGAAAGCGACAGCCAAAGGTAAGGGGTTAAACTAAACAGCAGGAAGACTTAAGTCATGTGATCAGTAAAAAACAGAAATCCCCTCATGCAAATAACACACATTGGCACAACCATGACACAGGTTAATAATTCAAATACCTGGAACGGTCATTTCATCAACGGCAGATGCACAGGAAATAGCTGGCAGAATCGAGGCCAACCAAAAACAGCATTCAAAAATACAACATTCTTACCAACAACTGCCTATCAATTAACATTCAGAAAGGAGAGTCCCTTGAATTTTATATAAACCAATGCTGTTGTACGGATGCGGCGTGTCCAGTCAGCAAGCAAAGCCAGAGCAAGATAGAGGCAGCCGAGATGTGGTTATATCTAAGAAGAATGTTGAGAGTTCATGGACACAAAGAAAACAAACGAGACAGACTTATGATGAGGCAGACACAATCGAACACTCATATAGGAAGATAGGAAGAAGACAACACCATTTATAGCATTTTATTAGGAAGGGGATTTTAGAGGCACTGGTCACAACAGGAAGCTGGAGGGAAAGAGAGCACCAGAGACCCAGAGAGAATGCTTGGACGACTTGCAGAGTGGCTGGGGAGAGGGGGTGGGGAAAATGCTGGGCAACGAGAGATAGAGATGGTGTAAGTCCATGGTCGCCAACGCCAGCGGCAGGCACCTGATGATGATGATGATGATTGAGGCCAGTTTTTAGGATACTTTTTGTCTTTAGTATGTTTATGCATTTATTGTTCCTGCGAGAAACGGGCGTAACGGCCCGAAACCATGAGCATTCCCTTCGATTATTATGTGAATATATTGGTAATGATATCCGGACTTGATTTTCTATTCGAGATTTTTTTTCATTGCTGTGGTTAAGAGCGTGTGTGTGTTTTGTTTGAAAGATAATTATAGCCCTTGTGTGTGCTCTTGAACAGTCACTAGGCATCTAACACTGTAATGATACTGATAATGAATAACAATACATTCTCAAGATCTCTCATCTCGAGTTCAGTCCCACCATCCTCTTGTAACACAAACCTTGGCTGTTCACTCCAACTTTAATGGCTTTCAATATTCGGGTTGCGTTCTTACCAACAAATGACTAGCAATTAACACAATCAGTAGAGAGTTTCTTGAATGTTAAAAATTGTTCTATTAGAACTGATACTGTTTTTGGTTTTGAGGCGTGACATCCAGACATGAAAGTCCATAAAACTTTTTAGCAGCAGAATGTGAGTTTTCCTAAGAAAGAATCTGAGATTCCATGGACACAAAGAAAACAAACGAGACATCTTTAAGGAGGCAGACGCAAGAAGACGTTGATAAAGGAAGACTAGGAAGAGACAAG
>JAPXFY010000030.1:12179810-12181053 GCA_030674185.1 Monoplex corrugatus | reverse complement strand
CCGTCTCTATAGCTGTCTCTTTCCCTGTCTCTGTCTCTCGTTTTCTCTCTCTCTTTGTCTGTCGGTCTGTCTGTCTTTCTCTCTCTTTCTCTCTCCCCCCTCTCTCTCTTTGTCTCTGTCTCTCTCTTTCTGTCTGACTGTCGTTCTCTCTCTTTCTTTCTCTCTCTGTCTGTCTCTGTCTGACTGTCTGTCTGTGTTTCTTTCTCTCTCTCTCTCTCTCTCTCTCTCTCTCTCTCTCTCCTTCTCTCTCTCTCTCTCCTTCTGCCTGACTGGCTGTCGTTCTCTCTCTTTCTTTCTCTCTCTGTCTGTCTCTCTCTGTCTCTGTCTGTCTGTCTGTCTGTCTCTCTTACCCCCTTTTCTTTCCTTCAAGCTGTCTCTGTGTCTATCTGTCTCTTTCTCTCTGTCTGTCTGTCTCTGTATGTCTCTCTCTCTCCGTCTCTATAGCTGTCTCTTTCCCTGTCTCTGTCTGTCTTTCTCTCTCTCTCTTTGTCTGTCGGTCTGTCTCTCTTTCTCTCTCTTTCTCTTCCCCCCCTCTCTCTGTCTCTCTGTCTCTGCCTCTGTCTTTGTCTCTGTCTCTCTCTCTCCTCCCCCCTTTTCTTTCTTTCACTCTGTCTCTGTCTCTATCTCTTTCCCTCCCTCTTTCTGTCTCTTACTCTGTCTCTCTATCCCTGTCTGTCTGTCTGTCTCTACTCCTTCCCTCTCTCTGTTTCTTGCTCTGTCCCTCTGTCTGTCCCTCTGTCTGCTTGTCTGTCTCTCTCACTCTGTGTCTCTGTGTGTCTGTCTCTCTTTCTTTCTTTCTTCCTCTCTGTCTCTCTTTGTCTTTGTCTCTGTCTCTTTCTGTCTGTCTCTTTTTTTTTCTTTCTCTCTTTCTCCCTCCTTCCCTCTCTCTCGCCCACTCTATCTTTGTCTCTCTATCTCAGTCTATCTCCCTCCTCTCTGTGTGTTTCTCTTACTCTGTCTATATGTCTGTCTAGGTGTCTCTATCTCTTTGTCTCTCTGTCTCCCTGTCTGTCTGTCTGTCTCTGTGTCTCTCTGTCTGTCTGTCTCTGTCTCTCGCTGTCTCTGTCTGTCTGTCTGTCTGTCTCTCTCTCTCTCTCTGTCATCTAATATTCCAGTTTAGTTATTTCGATATTTTTATGTAATTGTAGTTCATTAATGTTAAAAGATGTTGTTTCTATAAGTATGTACATGTATTATTGTAGACCCTCCATGACTGAGGGCTGGGTGTAAACATAATCATTTG
>JAPXFY010000030.1:12159810-12169810 GCA_030674185.1 Monoplex corrugatus | reverse complement strand
ACTTTAGTCCATATCGTCAGTTACTAAAGTCCATATCGTCAGTTACTTTTGTCCATATCGTCAGTTACTAAAGTCCATATCGTCAGTTACTAAAGTCCATATCGTCAGTTACTAAAGTCCATATCGTCAGTTACTTTTGTCCATATCGTCAGTTACTAAAGTCCATATCGTCAGTTACTTTAGTCCATATCGTCAGTTACTTTAGTCCATATCGTCAGTTACTAAAGTCCATATCGTCAGTTACTAAAGTCCATATCGTCAGTTACTAAAGTCCATATCGTCAGTTACTTTAGTCCATATCACCAGTTACTTTAGTCCATATCACCAGTTACTTTTGTCCATATCGTCAGTTACTTTAGTCCATATCGTCAGTTACTTTTGTCCATATCGTCAGTTACTTTAGTCCATATCGTCAGTTACTTTAGTCCATATCGTCAGTTACTTTTGTCCATATCGTCAGTTACTTTAGTCCATATCGTCAGTTACTTTAGTCCATATCGTCAGTTACTTTTGTCCATATCGTCAGTTACTTTAGTCCATATCGTCAGTTACTAAAGTCCATATCGTCAGTTACTTTAGTCCATATCGTCAGTTACTTTAGTCCATATCGTCAGTTACTAATAGTCCATATCGTCAGTTACTTTAGTCCATATCGTCAGTTACTTTAGTCCATATCGTCAGTTACTAAAGTCCATATCGTCAGTTACTAAGTCCATATCGTCAGTTACTAAAGTCCATATCGTCAGTTACTAAAGTCCATATCGTCAGTTACTTTAGTCCATATCGTCAGTTACTAAAGTCCATATCGTCAGTTACTTTTGTCCATATCGTCAGTTACTTTAGTCCATATCTCAGTACTTTGTCTAGTCAGTTACTTTAGTCCATATCGTCAGTTACTAAGTCCATATCGTCAGTTACTTTAGTCCATATCGTCAGTTACTTTAGTCCATATCGTCAGTTACTTTAGTCCATATCGTCTGTTACTTTAGTCCATATCGTCAGTTACTTTAGTCCATATCGTCAGTTACTAAAGTCCATATCGTCAGTTACTAAAGTCCATATCGTCAGTTACTAAGTCCATATCGTCAGTTACTTTAGTCCATATCGTCAGTTACTAGTCATTGTCAACAGTATATCGTCAGTTACTAAAGTCCATATCGTCAGTTACTTTAGTCCATATCGTCAGTTACTTTAGTCCATATCGTCAGTTACTTTAGTCCATATCGTCAGTTACTAAAGTCCATATCGTCAGTTACTAAAGTCCATATCGTCAGTTACTTAAAGTCCATATCGTCAGTTACTTTAGTCCATATCGTCAGTTACTTTAGTCCATATCACCAGTTACTTTAGTCCATATCACCAGTTACTATTGTCCATATCCCAGTTACTATTGTCCATATCACCAGTTACTTTAGTCCATATCACCAGTTACTTTAGTCCATATCACCATTACTTAGTCATATCACAGTTACTATTGTCCATATCACCAGTTACTTTAGTCCATATCACCAGTTACTTTGTCCATATCACCAGTTACTATTGTCCATATCACCAGTTACTATTGTCCATATCACCAGTTACTTTGTCCATATCACCAGTTACTATTGTCCATATCACCAGTTACTATTGTCCATATACCAGTTACTTTGTCCATATCACAGTTACTTTGTCCATATCCCAGTTACTTATGTCCATATCACCAGTTACTTTGTCCATATCCCAGTTACTATTGTCCATATCGCCAGTTACTATTGTCCATATCACCAGTTACTTTGTCCATATCCAGTTACTATTGTCCATATCCAGTTTAAGTCCATATCGTCAGTTACTTTGTCCATATCGTCAGTTACTATTGTCCATATCACCAGTTACTATTGTCCATATCCAGTTACTTTAGTCCATATCCAGTTACTTTAGTCCATATCCAGTTACTTTGTCCATATCACCAGTTACTAGTCCATATCCAGTTACTATGTCCATATCCAGTTAAGTCCATATCGTCAGTTACTATTGTCCATATCGCAGTTACTATTGTCCATATCACAGTTACTTTGTCCATATCACCAGTTACTTTGTCCATATCACCAGTTACAAGTCCATATCGTCAGTTTTAAGTCCATATCGTCATTATTTTGTCCATATGCAGACTCAGTAACATAGCAGTTACTTTTCATCCCATACTATGCAAATATAGTTACTAAGTCCATATCGTCAGTTACTTTGTCCATATCGTCAGTTACTTTAGTCCATATCGTCAGTTACTTTAGTCCATATCGCAGTTACTTAGTCCATATCGTCAGTTACTTTAGTCCCATATCGTCAGTTACTTTAGTCCATACGTCAGTTACTTAGTCCATATCGTCAGTTACTTTAGTCCATATCGTCAGTTACTTTAGTCCATATCGTCAGTTACTTAGTCCATATCGTCAGTTACTTTAGTCCATATCGTCAGTTACTTTTGTCCATATCCAGTTACTTTAGTCCATATCGTCAGTTACTTTGTCCATATCGTCAGTTACTTTAGTCATATCGTCAGTTACTTTAGTCCATATCGTCAGTTACTTTAGTCCATATCGTCAGTTACTTTAGTCCATATCGTCAGTTACTTAGTCCATATCGTCAGTTACTTAGTCCATATCGTCAGTTACTTAGTCCATATCCATTACTTGTCCATACGTCAGTTACTTTAGTCCATATCGTCAGTTACTTTAGTCCATATCTCAGTTACTAAAGTCCATATCGTCAGTTACTTTAGTCCATATCGTCAGTTACTTTAGTCCATATCGTCAGTTACTAGTCCATATCGTCATTACTTTAGTCCATATCGTCAGTTACTTTAGTCCATATCGTCAGTTACTAAAGTCCATATCGCAGTTACTAAAGTCCATATCGTCATTACTAAAGTCCATATCGTCAGTTACTTTAGTCCATATCGTCAGTACTTTAGTCCATATCGTCAGTTACTTAGTCCATATCGTCAGTTACTTGTCCATATCACCAGTTACTTTGTCCATATCCAGTTACTTGTCCATATCGTCAGTTACTTAGTCCATATCGTCAGTTACTAAGTCCATATCGTCAGTTACTTTAGTCCATATCGCAGTTACTTTAGTCCATATCGCAGTTACTTTGTCCATATCGCAGTTACTTTAGTCCATATCGTCAGTTACTAGTCCATATCCAGTTACTAGTCCATATCGTCATTACTAAAGTCCATATCGTCAGTTACTTTGTCCATATCGTCATACTATAGTCCATATCGCAGTTACTTAGTCCATATCGCAGTTACTATAGTCCATATCGCAGTTACTTTGTCCATATCCAGTTACTTTGTCCATATCGTCAGTTACTTTGTCCATATCTCAGTTACTTGTCCATATCGTCAGTTACTAATGTCATATCGCAGTTACTAGTCCATATCTCAGTTACTTAGTCCATATCGTCAGTTACTTTGTCCATATCACAGTTACTTTAGTCCATATCACAGTTACTTTGTCCATATCGCAGTTACTTTAGTCCATATCGCCAGTTACTTTTGTCCATATCACCAGTTACTATTGTCCATATCACCAGTTACTATTGTCCATATCACCAGTTACTATTGTCCATATCACCAGTTAAGTCCATATCGTCAGTTACTATTGTCCATATCGCCAGTTACTATTGTCCATATCACCAGTTACTATTGTCCATATCACCAGTTACTATTGTCCATATCACCAGTTAAGTCCATATCGTCAGTTATTTAAGTCCATATCGTCATTTATTTGTCTGTCCAGTATAGAGAGAGGAAGGCCCGAAGTAAAGCAGCTAAGGCAAATGGCTTTAACCTTTTGACTCCCGCACCCCATCCACCAATGCAAAAACTTAACCCTTTGACTCAACCTCTCTGTCCCTCTCTCTCTCTTCTTCTTCTTCTTCTTCTTCCTCTGTCTCTGTTTCTCACTCTCTCTCTCTCATGGGAGTCAAAGTGTTAAGTTTTTGCTTTGCTTGCATGGTTGACAATGCAAGTTGCCGGTGGACAGGGCGCGGGGGTCAAAGGGTTAATGGCTAGGTTCCACCTGACTGGTGTGCATTATGTGGCCAAGTCTCAGAGGTTGCCATTAATGCCTCCATTTTGACATTGGGCTTGTGTGGGCCCCAGTAGCTCAGTTGGTTTGAGCGTCGGATTCACATGCTAATGGTTGTGGTCTCGAATCCCGGGGTGCGCTATATTAAAACTGGCCTTCTCACTGTCCCATCATAACATCATTGTTGTTCTGGTGGTGTCAGTATAGGATTAGAAAAGTCCTCCTTCCCCCAACTTCCCTGGGATGGTTATCCCCGTCGGCCATATCACCTGAGGTGGGTGTCGACGTAAAAACTGAAACCAACCAACCAAGCAACCAAACCATTGGGCTTGTGAACACGGTAAGTGAGGACTGGATCTGAATGGATCATGCAGCCCATGGACACCCCCATCCCCACCCTCTCCACCCCCCTCGACCCCCAACTCTATTTTTTGTTTGGCAAAATGGCTACCGTGTGGCTTAGGGTCGCGGCGGGAAAGCTGGAGAGAAAGAGAGCGCCAGGTAGACCCGGGGAGAGAATGCTAGACGGACTTGCAGAGTGGCTGGGCATGAGGAGGGTGGGGGAGATGCTGGGGGCAACGAGAGATAGAGATGGTTGGAAGACCATGGTCGCCAACGCCATGCGGCAGGGCACCTGATGATGATGATGATGATGATGATGATGATGATGATGATGATGATGATGATGATGATGATGATGACGACGACGACGACGATGATGATGACGATGATGATGATAATGATGATAATGATGATGATGATGACGACGATGACGACGATGATGATGACGACGACGACGACGATGATGATGATGACGACGACGACGATGATAATGATGATGACGACGACGACGACGACGATGATGATGACGACGACGACGATGATGATGACGATGACGACGATGATGATGATGACGACGACGACGATGATGATGACGACGACGACGATGATGATGATGATGACGACGACGACGATGATGATGATGATGATGATGATGATATGGCCTAGGGGGCGAGAAATGGGGAGGAGATAGTCTGGTTAGAGGTGAGGCATTGTTCCTCTGGACACCCCCCCCCCTCCCCACCCCCATCCAGTATCTCCGGATGTTTCTTGTTAACTCACACTCATCTTTTTTATCCACTGGACGAGGCGGCAGGGAAGATTTTAGTCTTCTTTTTATTATCCGTTGTTTGGTGGTGTTTGTGGTCTGTTTGTGACCGTACGTTCGCGCTTGACAAAGGCCGGTTGGCCGAAAATTTGCGTTTGTCTTGTCTTGTCTTGTTTTGTTGAATACGCGCTTGCATTGGTTTTCTTGTTCTTCTGGTTCACACTCATCCGTCAAAAAAAAAAAAAAAAAAAAAAGAAAACAAGTAGAAATAACCAGTCGCCTTGGTGTAGTGGTTAACACAACGGATTACCGACTGGAAAGGTTGTAGGTTCGAATCCCCATCAGTCCCTTTAAAAATCAGTGTCGGATTTTTTTTTTCTCGGCTCTAATCGGCTCCTACCCAGAGTTTGGGCGTGCTAGATCTATGGGCTCAGTGGAAAGACTGGGGCCACACATCCACTTCATGGATGCGTCACTGAATGTGTTGCTCAAATCTTCTGGCAGGTGTCCGTATCTCTCGGGCCTGGTTGACGCCAGGATATGGTATGAATAGTAAGCGTAGAGTACAGCCCTGCCACGCAGTCTCAATCCTAGATGGAACTTCATAGCATCATGATTACCATCCTCATCGACATTATCCTCATCGCATTGTAAAAACTGTTCCAGCTCATGTGCCCATTAAGATGGCGTAGAAAATGGGACCAAAAAAAAACAACAACAAAGGTGAGCACAAAGGTAACCTCCCGGAGTGCAAATATCCCAAAAAAAAACTAAATGTAATAAAAGAAAAGAAGTAGAAATAAAAATACACACACACACACACACACACAAAAACGATACAGAAGAAAAAAAAAGGGAAAACCCACTGTTCTTTTCACTGCCTCAATACGCCATTAACATGTAGTGAAGCAACGTAACTTCTCTACTACTGTCTGTTCCGGGACAGCCTCTGTATCATCCGATGAATCTGGAAACCCGTCACACTTCAGTCTGCTGTTTCCATAACGAAATCTCTTTCTTCCTTTTAGAGAGGATGTGTGTGTGTGTGTGTGTGTGTGTGTGTGTGTGTGTGTGTGTGTGTGTGTGTGTGTGTGTGCGTGCGTGCGTGTGTGAGTGTGTGTGTGTGTGTGTGTGGTGCGTGCGTGTGTGTGTGTGTGTGTGTGAGAGAGAGAGTGTGTATGTGCGTGTGTGTGTGTGTGTGTGTGTGTGTATATATGCGTGCGTGTGTGTGTGTGTGTGTGCGTTGTGTGTGAGTGTGTGTGTGTGTGTGTGTGTGTGTGTGTGTGTGTGTGTGTGTGTGGTGTGTGACGCATCGGACTTGGGTCGTATCGTACCTGGGACGTATCGAGACGACTCCATCACCATCATCATCATCATCATCATCATCATCATCATCATCATCATGTGCCCTGCTGCATGGCGTTGGCGATCATGGCCCTCCACACGAATCTATCCCTTGTCGCTGCAAGCACATCTCCCACTCTCTCTGTCCTCAGCCATCCTGCAAGTCTGTCCAGTATTTTTCTCCCTGCGTCTACCTGGTGTTCTCTTTCCCTCCAGCTTTCCTGCTGTGACCAGGTGCACTAATTTCTCTTGCCTCATCAAATGTCATAGATAAAATGTTGCTTGTCTTTTGTTGTTGTTGATATTCTTCATTAATGACCTTGACTGACATGACTTACTTATGAGATCTTTAATGTGCATAGTTGATGTTTTTGCATGCGTATATGCACAAGGAAATAAAAAAGACAGGATTGGGGGGGGGGGGGGGGGAGCGTTTAGACACTGAAAAGTCTGCACACATGTTGACTTGGGAATTTGGAAAAAAAAAAATAATATCTTAACACTTTGACTCCTGTAACCTATCCACCAGCATCTCGCATTGTCAACCATACTAGCAAAGCAAAAACTTAACCCTTTGACTCCCTCACCCTATCCACCAGAGGAAGCTGGTGGATAGGGTGAGGGAGTCAAGGTTAATTTTTTGCAGCTGGTGGATAGGGTGAGGGAGTCAAAGGGTTAAGTTTTTGCAGTGCAGGAAGCTGGTGAATAGGGTGCGGGAGTCAAAGGGTTAAGTTTTTGCAGTGCAGGAAGCTGGTAGATAGGGTGCAGGAGTCAAAGAGTTAAGTTTTTGCAGCTGGTAGATAGGGTGCGGGAGTCAAAAGGTTTAAGTTTTTACAGCTGTGGCTAGGGTGCGGGAGTCAAAGGGTTAATTTTTTGCAGTGCAGGAAGCTGGTGGCTAGGGTGCGGTAGTCAAAGGGTTAAACTTTTTGCAGCTGGTGGATAGGGTGAGGAAGTCAAAGGGTTAAACTTTTTGCAGCTGGTGGATAGGGTGAGGAAGTCAAAGGGTTAAACTTTTTGCAGCTGGTGGATAGGGTGCCAGAGTCAAAGGGTTAAGTTTTTGCGGCTGGTGGATAGGGTGCCAGAGTCAAAGGGTTAACCCATCAGGCTGAGGTGTACAAATAAATCCAAACTGGGATCTTAACGAGTGGTAGTGTGACGTACGTATATCCCACCCACTTGACTACCCACACTTGTTGATAGATATACAGGGGGGTGCAAAAGTAGGTATACAGTTATGAAAAAAGAAAACACGTACAATACTCATTGCATTTATTATACAAACAAATGAATATTGCATATACATGTAATAACAAGCACAGCCTTGATCCATCAGACACTCAAACTGCTTGCCGTCGGTATTCACACACTCCTCTAACCACGAGCGGACACTCATGCACACTCTAGCACAAAGATCTTTATCAGCATCAATTTCTTGACAAGCCTGCTAGATGAACTGAATCATGTCATTAACAGTGCGCGGCTTGCGTGCGAAAACCCTTTCCTTTACATATCCCCCCAAAAGAAATTCCATCTGTCTTCCAGTATTGTTTTAAATTCCATTTGCGCTCCTCGTCTGTCAAATCACCAGCCATGGTTAAATTAAATTGCCGCTTAGATCTAAATTAAATTGCCGCTTTACCTGCAAAAAATAAAAAATAAAAAATATAAAAGTTATGATAAAAGTTCATGCGTATTAATAGTTACGATGAAATATAATTAATGACACTAAAAATATCGAAAATAAGGCCAACTAACTTTATGTGCTAATAATTTTAATGAATTAAGTATTATAATAATGATGTGATACTGTATACCTAGTTTTGCACACCCCCCCCCCCCCTGTATAACCCCCAGGCCAGCTAACACCGTTGCACTTTACCTGCCCGGTCACCGACCTTCGCAAGCCAAGATAAACAAGAGTCACGATTTTATAGTCAAGGACGCCCTGGCTTATCAGGGTCAAAAGCTAGTTCATGGGCAAAGAGAGAGGGAGAGAGAGAGAGAGAGAGAGAGAGAGAGAGAGAGAGAGAGATCGCCAAGGTCTTTTTGATCGATGTCAAAAGTCTATCGCTTAGAGAGAGAGAGAGAGAGAGAGAGAGAGAGAGAGAGATCGCCAAGGTCTTTTTGATCGAGGTCAAAAGTCTATCGCTTAGAGAGAGAGAGAGAGAGAGAGAGAGAGAGAGAGAGAGAGAGAGAGAGAGAGAGAGAGAGAGAGATCGCCAAGGTCTTTTTGATCGAGGTCAAAAGTCTATCGCTTAGAGAGAGAGAGAGAGAGAGAGAGAGAGATCGCCAAGGTCTTTTTGATCGAGGTCAAAAGTCTATCGCTTAGAGAGAGAGAGAGAGAGAGAGAGAGAGAGAGAGAGAGAGAGATCGCCAAGGTCTTTTTGATCGAGGTCAAAAGTCTATCGCTTAGAGAGAGAGAGAGAGAGATCGCCAAGGTCTTTTTGATCGAGGTCAAAAGTCTATCGCTTAGAGAGAGAGAGAGAGAGAGAGAGAGAGAGAGAGAGAGAGAGAGAGAGAGAGAGAGAGAGAGAGATATCGCCAAAAATAATCGATGTCAAGTCTATCGCTTTGGGCTGAAATTCGATTCTCTGAGGCAGGTAAGTTAAAAAGCGTAAAGTTCAAAGGGTAAAGTTCAAAGTGTACCTGACCGGGATACAAATAGCAAAGACGGGCGCTGCAGGCGTTTTCAGAGGGCAGATGAGTTTCAAGTATTAAGTTCAAAGTGTGAAGTTCAAAGGGTAAAATTCAAAGTGTATTCAAAGCGTAAATTCAAAATTAGGAGAAAAAGACTGAAACTTCCCTGCTGCTGTGTCCAATATGAGAAAAAGTGGATAGCAACAAAGGCCTGCTTGGACACAGTAGCAGGGAAGTTTCAGTCTTTTTCTCATAATTTTTGTAACTGGTGTTTGTTTGTTTTTAATCTTACGCTTGACAAAGGCCAGTTGGCCGAAAATTTGCGCCTGTCTCGTCTTGTTGTATTAAATACGCGTTCTTATTCTTCTTTCGTGTTTTTTTTCTGGTTCCTGTTTGCTTGAACGCGGGCAGTCACACTTGTTTTGGTTATCATATCGTTCTGAAAATAAAATTGAAAAAAAACAAACTTGTTCCAGATTCTGTGGCCCATCATGCTTTCATGGTCTGGTTGGTTCTTTTTGATCAAGTAATGGACTCAAAACCTGATATCTCGAGTTCAATCCCAGCCCGTGTTATTAAAAAACAAGGCTGTTGGCTGCCCATCTTAACCCTTTGACTCCTGCAGCCTGCCCAACAGCATCCTTCTTTGTCAACCATGCTCTTTGACTCCTGCAGCCTGCCCAACAGCATCCTTCTTTGTCAACCATGCTGGAAGAGCAAAAACTTAACCCTTTGACTCCCTCACCCTATCCACCAGCTTCCTGCAGGATAGGGTGAGGGAGTCAAAGGGTTAGGTTTTTGCAGTTGGTAGATAGGGTGCAGGTGGCAAAGGATTAATGTT
>JAPXFY010000030.1:12132310-12142310 GCA_030674185.1 Monoplex corrugatus | reverse complement strand
GTTTTAGTGTTACAGTTTCCCTTCACGTTGTTGAAGTTAATTGTTAGTGCTAAGTTCTCGTTCCATTTTACTGTTCCCCCACCTACTAATGTCTTTTTCCCGTCTTCCCTCTGCCCATATCAACCCGTCCAACTATCGTTCTACATTTCATTTTGTTCATCTTTTTTTTAATTTTATTTTTTAATTTTTTTTTTTTTTAAATTTATTTTTATTTTGTTTATTTTATTATTATTATTATTTACTTTTTATTTATTCCCCCCTCCCCCCTCCCCCGTCTAATATCACTTATAGTGAAAAGACGTTAAATCAAAGAACGAACGAACACACACAAACACACATGAGAACGAACAACGTTTTATAACACACACAGCAACAATACTATCAACACTTACCCACCAAGGTTCCAAAGGCACCTCCACTTTACACATGCGGAAAAAACAAAAGATCGTCCCTGCAGCACTGACTTACAAAACACACACACTCACACACCACATACCACACAAGACTCCACAGACGGCCTTCCACCAACCGCTGAATCGCAGAGTGCCACCAAGTAGGTCTCCTCTACAGCGGCAGGGTCAAGGTAAAGGTCGCGCGCGCTTGTGGTCCCTTTCAAGCAACAGCAAGCAAGTAGGCCGGTAGCTATATATATAATATGCGACTGCCAGCAGCGTTATCGAACGAAAAGGCTTGGTGCGGGGTGTGTGTGTGTGTGTGTGTGTGTGTGTGTGTGTGTGTGTGTGTGTGCTGAAAAGTACGACCCGCCCAATCTCTCTTTCTGTCTCTGTCTCTCTCCGTCTCTGTGTTTGTCTCTGTCTCTGTCTCTTTGGTATCTATGTCTCGGGTCGTCTCTGTTTGTTTCTATGTCTCTGTCTGTCTGTCTGTCTGTCTCTCTCTCTCTCCCCAAACGCTAAGTCTCTCTCGCTTTCTCTCTGTCTCTGTCTCTGACGCTCTTTCTTTCTATTTCTGTCTCTGTCTCTCTCTGTGTCTGTCTCGCTGTCTCCCTCTGTCTCTCTGTGTCTCTGTCTCTGTCGCTCTCTGTCTCTTTCTCTTTCTCTGTCTCTGTCTCGCTGTCTCTCTCTGTCGCTCTCTGTCTCAGTCGCTCTCTGTCTGTCTGATAGATAAATAAATAAATAGATAAATAGATCAATAAATAAATAAATAAATATAATAAAACAAAAAAAAAATGAATGGACAAATAAACTGATAATAAAAGTATTTGAATAAATAAAGAAGGAAAGAAAGAATATAGAGAGGTGACTATGGGATGAATGAATCCATGAAGTCATATTGGCATTGTACCATATAAGGTATCATCATACGATTTAACGAGCAACATGAAAGCATTCAGAACGTTAGAACAGCCAGGCTGCATTAGTTTGTACAGGGTGGTGAGTGTGTGTGTGTGTGTGTGTGTGTGTGTGTGTGTGTGTGTGTGTGTGTGTGTGTGTGTGTGCGCGCGCGCGCGCATGAGTCTCTGTCGCTGTCGCTCCTCTGTCTCTCTGTCTCTGTCTCTGTTATGCTGTCTCTCTCTGTCTCTCTTTGTCTCCGTAGCTCTCTCTTTCTCTGTTTCTTTGTATCTGTCTCTGTCTCTATCTGTCTGTCTGTCTGTCTGCCTGTCCCTGTCTCTGTCTGTCTCTCTGTCTGTTTCTCTCTCTGTTTCTCTGTCTCTCTCTCTCTCTTCTCTATCTGCCTCTATCTCTGTCTCGCTGTCTCTGTCTGTCTCTGTCTCTCTCTATGTCTGTCTATCTGTCTATCTGTCTGTCTGTCTGTCTGTCTCTGTCTCTGTCTTTGTCTCGTCTCTGTCTGTCTGTCTCTCTGTCTCTGTCTGTCTGTCTGTCTGTCTCTCTCTCTCTCTCTCTCTTCTCCTCTTGTGAATGTTTAAATTAAAAACAGCAATAGTCTATGCTGCTTATGCCACTGCATCTTTCAGAATAAAAATTTTCTCTTGTTTTTCTCTCTATCTGTGTGTGTCTATGCCCCCCCTCTCTCTCTCTCTCTCTCTCTCTCTCTCTCTCTCTGTGCCTCTCTGTCTCTGTCTCTTTCTCTCTCTCTCTCTCTGTCTATGCCTGAGTCTCTGTTACTGTCTCCCTGTCTCTCTGTCTCTGTCTCTGTCGCTCTCTATCTATCTATCATCTCTGTCTCCCTTTTGCTGTCTCTCTCTGTCACTCTCTGTTCCTCTGTCTTCTGTCTCTGTCTCCTCTGTCTGTGTGTCTGTCTTCCCTGTCTCTTGTCTCTTTCTGTCTGTCTCTGTCTCTCTGTCTATGTCCTGTTCTGTCTCTGTCTGTCTGCTGTCTGTCTGTCTGTATTTCTGTCTGTCTCTGTCTGTCTCTCTCTGTCATCTGTCTGTCTGTCTGTCTGTCTGTCTCTCTGTCTTCACTCGTCTCCTCTCTGTCACAGTCTCTCTCTCTCTCTCTGTCCTCTCTTCTCTCTCACTCTCATCACTCTTCTCTCGATCCTGTCTGTGTGTCTCTCTCTCTGTCACACACACACAACACTCTCCTCCTTCCTCCCTCAACCCCCCCCCTTCTCTCTCTTTCTCTCGCTCTGTATGAGACCAGTGCCACTTGATGTCAGGAGGAGATCCGGACTCGCCTGACCCAGTTGCTAGGAACTGTCAGTGCAGTGACTACTTCCATAACGTCTCCACTGTTCCGGTTCGAGCACTCATGAGCTAATGTCTAAAAACAGCAATACTGTTTACTGCTCTGTCACTGCCTCTTTCTGAATAAACGTTCTCTATCTGTCACTCTGTTGTTGTTGTTTTTCTCTCTGTCTCTCTGTCTGTGTGTGTATTACCTGCCTCTCTCTGTCTCTGTCTCTCTGTCTTCTGTCTGTCTGTCGTTTCTATGTCTGTCTGTCTGTCTATTTCTCTCTGTCTGTCTGTTGCTCTGTCTCTGTCTGTCTGTCTGTCTCT
The DNA here is from genome assembly GCA_030674185.1 of Monoplex corrugatus. Taxonomy (NCBI): domain Eukaryota; kingdom Metazoa; phylum Mollusca; class Gastropoda; order Littorinimorpha; family Ranellidae; genus Monoplex; species Monoplex corrugatus. The sequence continues at coordinate 12,139,393 of JAPXFY010000030.1, read as the reverse complement.
CTGTTTCACTGTCTCTCTCTGTGTCTCGGTCTCTGTCTCTGTCACTGTCTCTCTATCATCTCTGTCTCTGTTTCACTGTCTCTCGCTGTTCTCTCTGTCTCTCTGTCTCCGTCTCTCTGTCTCTCGTTCTCTCTGTCCTGTCTCAGTCTCTGCCTCTCTCTTTCTCTATCTGCTACTGTCTCTGTCTCGCTATCTCTCATGTCTCTCTTATCTCTGTCTGTCTGTCTGTCTCACGCAATCTCTCTCTCTTTCTCACTCTCTCTCTGCTCTCTTTTTCTCTGTCTCTCTCACTCTTTAGGATCATCGCATTCAGTGGGGGTTACCTTAGTGCTCACCTTTGTTTGTTTTTCTTCGTCCCATTGTCTACGCCACCTTAATGGCCAAGAGGCTGGCACTGAACATCAAGCAGATGCCTTCAATGGGCTGTGCTTCGAAACTTTTGTGTTGTTTTTTTTAGGGATCATAGCACTCAGTGAGGTTACCTTTGTGCTTACCTTTTTTTTTTTTTTCGCCTTCGTCCCATTGTCTACGCCACCTTAATGGCCCAGAAGCTGGCACAGTTTTTACAATGCGATGATGATCCACGAATCGAAAACGTCCTGACTTCAGTGATAAGACGCAAACTGAGGTGGTACGGGCACGTCACACGATCATCTGGACTGGCCAAGACCGTCTTGCAGGGAACAGTACAGGGAGGGAGACGAAGAGGCAGACAGAGAAAAAGATGGGAAGACAATATCAGAGAGTGGACTGGCCTTGAATGGAACATCATTCTGCGGAAAGCTGAGGACCGTGACGAGTGGAGGAAGTTGGTTGCAAAATCTTCAGTGGTGCCCCAACGGTCAACCAGACTACGGGACTGATGATGATGATAAATACGGCGATAAGGATGATAATCATGATGCTATGGAGTTCCATCGAGGAAGTGAGACTGTGTGACAGGGCTGTACCCTACGATTACTATCATAACATTTTTCTTTTTAGGATCATTGCACTCAGTGAGGTTACCTTTGTTCTTACCTTTGTTTGTTTTTCTTCGTCACATTGTCTACGCCACCTTAATGGCCACAGAAGCTGGCACAGTTTTTACAATGCAATGATGATGATGTCGAATGAGGATGTTGATAATCATGATGCCAGGGAGTTCCATCTAGGACTGAGACTGCGTGACAGGGCTGTACTCTCCGCTTTACTATCATAACATATGTTACACTTCAATAGGTGTGCCCTATGGCCTTATGGAAATAGGGCCAGGTACGCTAGTGAGTGATAGTATCAGGAAAAGTCACTCTAAGTGGTCAGAGAGGTCAAACCGTGACTGCCCAGGGCGAGTAGCTCTTTAGAAGTTACTCGTGATGGACATACGCTGTTCATTACATATTCAGTAACTAAAAGGGGCAGTCACACGACCATAATCGGCTGCCCAGCTAGTAAGAGAACTGAATGGTTATTTATCCTAGATATTGTAAAAAGGTGGACATCCCTTTAAAGGATTCGCGCTTGGTCAGTTCCAATTTTTATGGCCAGCATAAAATTTGCATTATTTTACATTATTGATGCGAGGGAAGTGTATAAAAGAAAGGGCCTCCGACCCACGTGAGAGACACCCTAGAGACACCCTGGAGACACCCTAGAGACACCCTATGGAGGCATACTACGAAGAACACAACGCGGGTTTTTCCTCTGGCAGTTAGTGCTGGGGGATGATTAGTTTTAGATCATGAAGTTTGTCATGTGATTGAAAGGAAATAAAGTTCTGCCACCACGCCGTTTTGAGGCACGTTTTAAAAAGATATGGTGGTAGACTAAGAAGAAAAGTATATTGATTGAGTGGTCTGTTTCTTTTAGAAAGGGTTGTAGTGCAACACATATCCTTTCGTCAACCAGGCCTGGGAGATATAGACACCTGCGGTGTGGTGAGAAGATTTTAGTAACACCCTCAATGACGCATCCGTGAAGTGGATGAGACTCGGTTGTATAGTCCCAGTCTTCCGATTGAGCCCATAGCACGCCCAACTCTGGGTAGGAGCCGGTTAGAGCCGAAAATTCCCACAATGATTTTTGAAGGGAACTGATTGGGATTCGAACCAACAACCATCCAGTCAGTAGTCCGCACACACAAACACGCACGTACACACATGCACGCTCACAAACACACACACAACACGCGCACACACATACATACATGCACACTTACACATACAAACACACGCATATACACATGCATACAATACACTTTCGCGCATATACACACACACGCACGCATGCACACACATACACACTCACATTTAGTCACATACTCACACACATACACATACACAAACACATACACACATATGTACGTACATACGTACATATACACACATACGCGCGCGTGCGCGCGCACAAACACATACACACACATACACACACACACACACACACACACACACACACACACACACACACAACACAGCACATACGCAGTAACCAACTGACACATCATCATTATCATCAAGGTGCCCTGCCACATGGCGTTGGCGATCATGGCCTTCCATTGTTTTATCCCTTGTTGCTGCAACACATCTTCCACCCTCTCTTGTCTTCAGCCACTTCTGCAAGTCCGTCCAATATTTCTTCCCTGGGTCTACCTAGTGCTCTCTTTCCCTCCAGCTTTCCTGTTTGACCAGGTGCTCCAATTCCCTTTTCCTCATAAAATGGCCTATAAATGATTGCCTGTCTTTTCCTAATCTTCCTTATGAATGATGTTTTTGTGTCTGCCTCCATCAAGACTGTCTCGTTTTATTGTTGTTTTGTTTTTGTTTTTGCTTTTTTTTTTTTTTCTGTCCATGGAACTCTCAACATTCTTCTTCAGAAACCACATCTCTGCTGCCTCATCCTTGTTCTGACTTTGCTTGTTGACTGTCCACGCCTCGCATCCGTACAACAGTATTGATTCTATATAACATTCAAGAACTCTATTCCCGATGTTAATTGATAGGCATTTGTTGGTAAGAACGCTTTTCATCTTCTTGAATGCTGTTTTCGCTTGGCCGATTCTGCTGGCTATTTCTGATGTGCATCTGCCGTCTGGCGAAACTCTCACATACACACCAAATAAATTCCGTAAACAGGCAGATAGAAAGACAGACAGGCAGATAGACAGACAAACAAACAGGCAAACAAATAGACAGACAGGCAGGCAGACAGACAGACAGACAGATAGATAGATAGATAAGCAGACAAACAGACAAGATACACACGCTTCAAGCAATACGAGAAAACGACAAAAATCAAATAATATATACTTTTTTTTTTTATTGTTATAAGTTAAGACAAATGTATCACAGTTAGAGAGGATGTTCCACTTTGGTGTAAGGAATGTAAGAAATGGTATGTCACACTTTTAAGTTGAGATTGGCTAAATTGACAAAACAATTTTCTTAAGAAGCCAAATCAAGCATTGGAAAAGAAAATACAACAGACACCACACACAACACAAAAAACTCAAATTCAAAAGTCAAACAAAAATGTAACAGGGAAATGGGGAGAGAAAAGAGAGAAATTAGAGAGAAAGACAGACAGAGACAGAGAAAAAGAGAGAAAGTAAGAAATGTGTGTAATGTTGAGACAGAGACATGAGACAGACAACACACACACACACACACACACACATACATGACAGACAATAGACACACAGCAGACGAGACAGACAGACACACAGACAGACACACAGACAACAGAGACAGAGAACAGCAAAAAAAAAAAAAAAAAAAAAAAAAATGCAAACACACTGAGGATCCAACAAATGCCATACGATAACAATATTGTATATTAAACATCATCATAACTGCAACAAAAAGTATTGTAAAAACAACGAAAATGGAGAACAAAACAATGAACAAACAAAGAAAAGAGAAAGGAAGAAAAAACAAAACAAAAAACAAAGAAAACAATCGACAAAGAAAGTCATTCACATGATGATGTATATCAATCCACCACCACACAAAGATGTAGCCTACAGTTACAATATTATTAGTTAAAAACGGACATGGGCCAGTCTCTTACTCGTTATTTGTTTTTTTTCCCCCATAACATAATATACAAAAATGATCATTTATCTTCACAACGAAGAACAAGACGCAGCAGTGCTCTTAAAGTAATATTAGGACAAAAGACACGCGCACACAACCAGATATGGTTAATACACTGCACAATAGGTGATGGGACAAGAACATTCAGAAACAGTAAAAAAAAATGTGGAAGGGGCGGGGGTGGGGATGGGAATAGGGATGAAAACCAGAAATCTATTGAAAAACCTCCCTCCCTTAATTTGAAAAAAACCCCAACAACAACCAAAAACAGAAGAAAAAAAAGAGAAGAAAACAAAAGAAAAGTAAAGAAAAAATATATAAAACGTACACAATGAACAACAACAACAACAATAACAATAATAATAACTCCAACAATACAACAGCAGCAACAGCAACAACAACAACAACAACAGTAACAAAAATTATGCCTGTCACAAAAAAAAAAAAATAATGAAAAGAATATGAAGGTAAATAATCTTCATCAGCATTATCACCCTTCTCGTGAACAGTTCAGATTTCGAATGTCACACACATCCACACCGCAGGAACAAACAAGCAAATCGCACAGACTTAGAAACACAGACGTAAAATGTGTGTGTGTGTGTGTGTGTGTGTGTGTGTGTGTGTGTGTGTGTGTGTGTGTGTGTGTGTGTGTGTGTGTGTGTGTGTGTGTACACATGTATATATATATATATATATATATATATGTATATGTATATGTATATGTATATATAATGTACACACACACACACACACACACACATATATATATATATATATATATATATATATATATATACATATACATATATACATATATATACATACACATATACATATAGTCAAACATGTATATGTACGCAGACCAAAGTCTCACAAACAAAATCAACAAAAAAGAAACGGAATTACGATTAAACGCATAAACTATACAAAATAAACAGACGCATGAATAAGCAAACAAATACAAAATCGAGCAATTTCCATGACCTAAAACAGAAAACATCAATCAAAAACATAAACAAAAATAATAAACATAAATACATCAATAAACACAAAGAACCAAAGAAAACCCTCCACAACAATATTTACAGCAACAACAGCAGCAGAAACACCACCAGAAACGAAAATGACAAGAGAAGACAATGCAAACAAACAAAGAAAAAATTAAAATATCTATTACAGAATCAAGTAGCCAGTAAAAATCAAACGAAAATAGGAAAAACAAACAAACAAACGAACAAAAATAAAAACAACAACAAGCAAACAAACAAAGAGAAACAAAGAAAGAACATATGTACAAAGACACTGACAGACCAACAAACAAACAAAGGTACAAATACTATAAAAAAACAAAACAAGACAAATTAACTCTTTGACTCTCGCAGCCTGTTCACTAAAATCCTTCATTGTCAACCATGCCAGCAAAAGCAAAGCCAAGCAAAAAACTTAACCCTTAGACTCTCTCGCTCTATCCACCACACTTCCTTGCAAAGGAAGCTTTGTGGATAGGGTGAGGGAGTCGAAGGGTTAAAAGTTTTTGCTTCGCAGTTGGTGGATAGGGTGCGGGAGTCAAAGGGGGTTAAATTAACACGATCGTCCTTCCCTCTCATTCATCATCACCACCACCACCACCACCACCAGCGTTATTATCATCCCCAGGAGGAGCGGAAGAATAACCGTTATCGACTCCACCGGTCGCCGATTCAACCCCGCCGCTGGGCGTAGCGAGGGCAGACGATTCACCTCCCCTTTCCTGGCTCTTCTTGTTTTCCGCTTCCGCTTCCGCTTCCGGTGTATCAGACTTCTTCTTCGTTTGCTCTGCTTCTGCTTCCGCTTCCGCTTCCGGTTCCGGTTCCCTGATCTCTGGGGGGTTTAGGTCCGCTGGTTTCTCGTCCAGCGGCTTCGGGTCTGCCCTCTTTTGGACCGGGACGGGTTCGGTGATGGGGCGGGAGGTGGGAACGGTGTTGGAAACGACGGTTGGTGGGGGTGGGGGAGGGGGCTCTTGCCTCATCATGGCAGGGGACATCATCTGGGGGGCAGCGGGCACAACGCAAGGGGGAGGGGGTCCAACAGCTGACGCGTCACCTGCACAAAGTAAGTAAGTAAGTAAGTAAGTAAGGACGTAAGGACGTCATTATCATCATCATCATCAGGTGCCCTGCCGCATGGCGTTGGCGACCATGGACTTCCAATCATCTCTATCTCTCGATGCCCCCAGCATCTCCCCCACCTTCCCCATTCCCAGCCGCTTTTCAAGTCCGTCCAGCATTCTCTCCCCGGTAAGTAAATAAAAAAATATATAACGTCAACAAAAGAAAACATTAAAAAAAAATGAATAGATAAGTACACGAAACGAACAAGTGGTTATCAATGAATGAATGAACAAATAAATAAACAAATGTAAATACATAAATAAGAAATAGAAAAATAAATGCAGATAAATGAATATAAAGAAATGAATAGAGAAGTAAACGAACAAGTGGTTAATAATGAATGAATGAATAAATGAATAAATGAATGAATGAATGAATGAATGAATGAATGAATGAATAAGAAAACAAACAAACAAATAAAACATAAATAAATGAATGCACAAGAAATGAATAGATAAGTAAACGAACAAGTGGTTATTAATGAATAAATGAATAGATAAACAGATAAATAAACCAGTAAATGAAGGAATAGATATATAAATAAATAGATAAATAGACAGATAAATAGATAGATAGATAAATAAATAAATAAAGTAAACAAAGATCTCAAACGATCATGACGACCACCACAACAGCAACAACAACACCAACAACAACAACAACAAACGGCATAATCAGATGGAAGTGAAATATTTTAGTTGCACCTTAAGCGACAAACGCCTAACATAACCAGACTAAACACACACACACACACACACACACACACACACACACACACACACACACACACACACACACACACACACTCACACACACACACACACACACACACACACACACACACACACACACACACA
>JAPXFY010000030.1:12117310-12124810 GCA_030674185.1 Monoplex corrugatus | reverse complement strand
GGATCCAGTAATTTCCCTTGGACTGTGAAAGTCCAGTCTGGCGAGCAAAACTTTTTTTTTACCTGCTGGAAACTCCAGATTTGTGAGCGGAACAATGTATCTATGTGCATCTATAATATTTAGCTTTTTTCTGCTGCCTTTCAACTATTTTTCTGGCTTTGTGAGCAACAGGGAAAAACCATTAATAGGTCCAGTCTTGAAAATGAATCACTCAATTATTTTTTTTTTCAGAGGGGATAATGAAAATTTACTTATTGACTGACTTGGTTATTTACGTAATTTTTTATTTCTCTCGCGAAGAACACTTTCAGCGCTTAGATTTGATTTTGTCGAGATTTTGCGCTATATAAATATTGTAATTATTATTATTATTATAGAACACTTTCTTTTTTTTAATTTTTTTATTATTAAAGGCTTCAGCATTAAATCTGCAATAGAATTATAAGGAAGTCATAATCATGAAGAATTATACTAAAATCAGCATTTCTTGTATTCTAACTTCATAAGATACAGATACAACACACGCCATTTACATGTAACCAAGATTATTCTAGTGATGATGATCATTATCGTTTGCCCTGCCGCATGGCGTTGGCGATCATGGCCCTCCATATGCATCTATCCCTTGTTGCTGCAAGCACATCTACCACCCTCTCTGTCCTCAGCCACCCTGCAAGTCTGTCCAATATTTTCTCCCTGGGTCTACCTGATGTTCTCTTTGCCTCCAGCTTTCCTGTTGTGACCAGGTGGTATAATTCCCCTTTCCTCATAAAATGTCGTTTAAATGTTGCTTGTCTTTTCCTAATCTTCCTTATCAATGATCTTCTTGTGTCTGCCTCCATCAAGACTGTCTCGTTAGTTTTTGTTTGCTGTCCATGAAACTCTCAACATTCTTCTTAGAAACCACGTTCCCGTTGCCTCAATCTTGTTCTGGCTTTTCCTGTTGACTGTCCACGCCTCACAACCGTATAACATTATCGGTTCAATGTAACATTCAAGAACTCTCTTCCTGATGTTAATTAATGGACACTTGTTGGTAAGGACGCTTTTCATCTTTTTGAAGGGATAAAACTATCCCCAATCACTTCAACCAATCAGACCACTCAATCAATGACATCCGAGTGAAAGGTCTGTGGCTTCTACACAATAACAGCACCATAGACAGGAAAGAGAGAGAATCCCACCTCATAAATAAACTTGGAACACGCAAACCACATGGTCTTAACGACAAACCATGAGTAACAAAATTCAGACATGCCGTTTCATGTCTCTTCCTGTTCCCACGCCTACCAGATTCTTGGCACCGGGCACAATCTACTCCCTTATCTCTTGGCTCTTGCCCTGTGCCTTCTTCAGAACAGGGCTATACCGATATAGCATGGCCACTTCTCAAAAATTGCAGAACTTATCTCACTTCCCTTTTGACATCACAGTTGCCTCCCCTCTCCCCTTTTCTTACTACTGCTCATGATGACATGGGCATTCCATCTCTTACCCACTGGACGAGGCGGCAGGGAAGTTTTTAGTCCCGTTTTTATTATCCATTGTTTGGTGTCTGTGATTTGTCTGTGACCGTGCGTTCGCGCTTGACAAAGGCTAGTTGGCCGAAAATTTGCGCTTGTTTTGTTTTGTTTTGTCTTGTTGGAGACGCGCTTACATTGATTTTCTTGTTCTTCTGGTTTGTGTTTGCTTGGGCGCGGGCAGTCACTCTTGTTTTGGATCTTGTAATATACCCCAAGACTGCGTTTTATCTGTATAAGTGTCTTGTACTACGTCTTTTATTTACTACATTTTAAAATTGTTTTAGCCTCTTTTTATCCTCTTGCTTTTATCTCAGATTCTTACAGAATGTCACATTTTCCAACCTACTTACATTCCCGTCTTCTGTCTGGTTTCCGATCTCTTCCTCCTCCGCTTTTTTCACTCGCTGTATCCTATTCTAAAATCTGTTTCACCAAAACAAAAACAAACAGTCATTTATACTTTCTGCGTTGTTGCTTACGCAGAAACTTCATCCCGAAAGAATTTCAACTCAAACACACTCCTTCCGACAGTGAAAATAAAAAACTTTTGCAGGCCACTAAAAATATCCTTCTTAAAGCAAGCAAACAGATCATGAAAACCCACATAGTACACTTAGAACGCAAACTGTCCATCGCCGACAAATCTCAGAAATACTTCAGTTCTGTAATCAGCAGAACACTAAACCCAACTCTCAGTCTCTTCATTAAAACCACCGTCATCAATTTCAATGCGTCACTACAAAAACACATGCAAACCATAAAAGACAAAAAATTGACCAACTTGAACAAGACTGCAAACCCGTCTGCACCGTTCTTGACACCTATCAGCAACCCAGCCCCCTCTCCACCTTCCTCTAGCTCTGCACGTCACCCCCTTGTACATTGCATTCCTTCAAACTTACCACTCTCTGAGGCAGAAGTGTCAGCCCTTTCAAAGGGCCTCAAATTTGTCCCTTTAAAACCATCCGCCAGTAAATACCAAACTATCAATAGCTGCCAACGATTTTTTAGATCCCTACGTTGGATGGCAGTACTGGGACATCCTCCCAAACAAAAATTGAATCCTGATGCTGACTTATTCACAAAACTTTTCCATAAGCCTTCTCATCGGGAACCTCCCCGCAACACCTTTCCCGAAGTTGAACATTACATCAACAAATGCCACCAAGAAATAGACTGTCTCAACATGCGACCCAAGAAACATTCCAACATCTCCAAAGAAGAAAGGGACGCACTACACTCCCTCAAAAACAGAGACGACATTGTCATCAAACCAGCAGACAAGGGGGGTGCAATTGTAGTCTGGGACAGACATCTGTATATCAAGGAAGCCCAGAAACAACTCCACCCTCACGCCTTCTACAAAAAGTTGGACCAACCTGCCCACATGACCAATCATGCCAAGATATCCAAACTTATCAACAATCTCATAACCTCTAAGCAGCTGCCCCCCACTGCCAGACTACTCATCAAACAACTTCCAGTCCAATCACTTTTTTATTTACTTCCCAAAATACATAAAGCCAACAATCCTGGCCGTCCTATCGTGTCAGCTTGCAACTGCCCCACTGAAAACATTTCTCAGTTTCTTGACCACATTTTGCAACCTATAGTCCAGGCTTTGCCTACCTTCATCAAAGACACTAACCATACATTGGATCTGATTCAAATATTAAATGAAGACCACACCTTCAAACCCCAATACCTGTTCACTTTGGATGTGACCTCTCTGTACACCAGCATACCCCACTCCGACGGGTTAAAAGCTCTCCAACATTTTCTGGACAAACGACGTGACCAAACATTGTCCACTTCAACCCTTGTCCGACTTGCCGAACTGGTTCTCACCATGAACACATTTTCGTTCGGAGATGAGACGTTCTGGCAAGTTAGCGGAGTCGCCATGGGTACTAAGATGGGCCCCAGCTATGCCTGCTTATTCATGGGATATTTGGAGGAACATATCCTACAACAATACAAGAAACCCAAACCTGAATTATACAAAAGATACATAGACGATTGCATTGGCATGACATCCCTCGATCATGACCAACTTTTACAATTCATCCACTACGTTCAAACGTTTCACCCATCCATCAAGTTCACATATGAAATTTCAAACACATCCATAAGCTTCCTGGATATCGAAGTTTCCCTTCAATCTGAACAACTAGTCACTACAGTCCACTACAAACCTACAGATTCACATTCCTACCTGGACTACCAATCATCTCACACTTCCAACACCAGAAACAGCATTCCCTACTCGCAGTTCTTGAGACTACGACGCCTCTGCTCAGACGAAGACAATTTTCAGGACAAAGCAGTTGAAATGACTAGATTTTTCCTGCGCAGACATTACCCACCCGAGGTCATCAATGAAGCCCGGAAAAAAGTCAGCTCTGTCTCTCGGCCAAATGCCCTCCATTCAAAGCCCAAAGCTGTCACAGAGGATCGGCCAGTCCTCAGTCTAGTTTACCACCCGTCCGTGCACCTCATAAAAAGGATCATCTTGTCCAACTGGAACATTTTGCGATCCAGTCCCACTACAGGTGAAACCTTTGACAAGCGTCCTTTGCTCGTCTACAAGAGAGACACCAATCTCCGCGACTTGCTGGTGCATTCGAATCTCAGCAAACCAGTCAGCCAACCTCCAGGAACCTCTCCATGCAACAAACCTAAATGCAAGACTTGTCCTTTCTTGTGCTCAGCCACCACAGTCAAAGGCCCCAAATCTCATATGAGAATTACAAAACATTTCAACTGTCAAACTTATAACATTGTCTACTTGATCAGCTGCTCTAAATGTTCCCAATTGTATATTGGTGAAACTGGACGCACTCTTGACACACGTTTCAAAGAACACTTGGCTGATATCCGCCACCAAAGGGATAAAACTATCCCCAATCACTTCAACCAATCAGACCACTCAATCAATGACATCCGAGTGAAAGGTCTGTGGCTTCTACACAATAACAGCACCATAGACAGGAAAGAGAGAGAATCCCACCTCATAAATAAACTTGGAACACGCAAACCACATGGTCTTAACGACAAACCATGAGTAACAAAATTCAGACATGCCGTTTCATGTCTCTTCCTGTTCCCACGCCTACCAGATTCTTGGCACCGGGCACAATCTACTCCCTTATCTCTTGGCTCTTGCCCTGTGCCTTCTTCAGAACAGGGCTATACCGATATAGCATGGCCACTTCTCAAAAATTGCAGAACTTATCTCACTTCCCTTTTGACATCACAGTTGCCTCCCCTCTCCCCTTTTCTTACTACTGCTCATGATGACATGGGCATTCCATCTCTTACCCACTGGACGAGGCGGCAGGGAAGTTTTTAGTCCCGTTTTTATTATCCATTGTTTGGTGTCTGTGATTTGTCTGTGACCGTGCGTTCGCGCTTGACAAAGGCTAGTTGGCCGAAAATTTGCGCTTGTTTTGTTTTGTTTTGTCTTGTTGGAGACGCGCTTACATTGATTTTCTTGTTCTTCTGGTTTATCTTTTTGAATGCTGTTTTGGCTTTGTCGATTCTGCTGGCTATTTCTGCTGTGCTTCTGCCGTCTGGTGAGATGACCGTTCCCAGATATTTATTTAAACTTATCAACCTGTCTCAAAGTTGTGCCGTTTGCTGTTATTTTGCATGAGGGGATTTCGTGTGTTTTATTTCTTTCTTTTTTTTTAACTGATTACCATGACTACCGTCATATATAAACTTATATATCCTCTCTCAAAGTTATGCTGATCACTGTTATTTTGCATGAGGGGATTTCACGTGTGTGTGTGGATTTTTTAATATTTTTTTTTATACTGATTACCATGGCTTTAGTCTTCTTGCTATTTGGTTCCAGCCCTTTATTTTTTGCTTTCTATTTCTATTATATTTCTGCCTCTAACAGAAAACAACAACAACAACAACAACAACAACAACAAAATTCAATTCCACCGCAGACTTACCATAGTCTGAGGGTACTTCTTCAGGATACCGTTCTTGTGGTAGGCTCGTCGGCTTCGGAGGCAGACACCCCAGGAATTCTTGTTGAATCCCACCAGAGGCACCCTGCCCTTCGCGTACAGCGGGGCCTCCTCCGTGGAGACGCCCACCGTGGCCATGGCACCCCTGTGCGCCATCGGGAACACTACCTCGAAGGTGTGTTTACCTGGTACAGAAATGCGGATAGAAGAATGGAATGACACGACCCGTACAGGTCACAGGTCAAGGTCAGGTCACTGTCAGAAGGCAGACGCATGAATGACCGGTGGATCGGGAAAAGAAGGGGGGAGGGAAAAAGAAGAAGAATGAGAAGAAGAGAAAGAGAGAGAGAACGAGACAGAGACAAGAGGAGAGAGATGAGAGAAGACGAAGGAGCAGAGAGGAGAGAGAAGAGAAAGACAGAAAGAGAGGAAAGAGAGAGAGAAGAGAGAGAGAGAGAGAGAGAGAAGAAGAAGAACAGAGAGAGAGAGGACAAAGACAGAGAGAGAGAGAGAGAACAGAGAAGAGAGAGAGAGACAAAGACAAAGAGAGAAACAAGAAGAGAGAGAGAGAAAGAAAGACAGAGAGAGAGAGAGAGAGAGAGAGAAACAGAGAGAGAGAAACAGAGAGAGAGAGAGAAACGAGAGAGAGAGAGAGAGAGAAACGAGAGAGAGAAGAGAGAAAAGAGAGAGAGAGGAGAGAGAAGACATACACACGAGAGAACACAGAGACATCCAACATTTCACGCCTCACACCATCACACCATCATCAATCATCATTATCAATCATCATCGCCATCATCATCCACATCATCCATCATCCATCATCCATCATCATCATCATCATCATCATCATCATACCACATCACCACACAACACCACCATTCATCATTTCATACAACATATCTATCAACATCATAACGACCAACAAATCACTATATTTTAACATAACAACAAAAAATGAAACATAAACACAACAATTACAGCTAAGAAAACAACAACAATAACAACAACAACAATAACAACAACAATAACAATAAAATAACAACAACAACAATAACAACAGCAAAACAAAAACAACAACAAACAACAGCAACAAACAACAATAACAAAACAACAATAAACAACAACAATAATAACAACAACAACAACAACACAACAACAACAACACAACAACACAACACAACAACAACAACAACAACAACAAAAATAACAACATGGAAAAATCCACAAAAATGGAACGAGAACTGGAATTTAATCGCACAAAACAAGACATGCTGCGACGATAGCCCCCGCAACGACGATAGCCTGAAAAGGGTCCTGCAGCGTAATTATCCAGATCCAGACATGAGCAAATTTTCGGTCATCTGGCCTTTGCCAAGCGTATGCAACAAAGACAACAAAGACAACAAAGACAAAATAAACGCACATAACTTAAGACCAAAACCACAACAAAAAGCAACAACAACAACAACAAAACAAAAACCAACAGACAATTTCCCTAACATTTCTTTTAGCAGAAGAAAACGGTATACATTTACAAGCAAGAATAGCATCATCAATGAAGAAAACTACACCACAAACAACAGTCTGCACAAATCTCACTCAGTCATAAACACTACTACTTTCAAAACACCACCAGCATTAGCATTATACAAAGACTTCGACAACTATCATCATGGCCCTTCATATGTATTTATCCCTTGTTGCCGCAAGCACATCTCCCACCCTCTCTGTCCTCAGCCACCTTGCAAATCCGTCCAATATTTTCTCCCTGAGTCTACCTGGTGCTCTCTTTCCCTCCATCTTTCCTGTTGTGACTAAGTGCTCTAATTCCCCTTTCCTCATAAAATGGCCTATAAAAGATGCCTGTCTTTTCCTAATCGTCCTCATGAATGATCTTGTGTCTGTCTCCATCAAGACTGTCTCGTTTGTTTTCTTTGCTGTCCATGGAACTCTCAACATTCTTCCTAGAAACCACATCTCGGCTGCCTTAG
>JAPXFY010000030.1:12099810-12107310 GCA_030674185.1 Monoplex corrugatus | reverse complement strand
TTATCTATCTGTCTATCTATCTACTGTCTGTCTATCTATCTATCTATCTGTCTGTCTTCTATCATATCTATCTATCTGTCTGTCTGTCTACTATCTATCTATCTGTCTATCTATATATCTGTCTGTCTGTCTGTCTATCTATCTATCTATCTTCTATCTGTCTGTCTAGTCTATCTATCTATCTGTCTGTCTGTCTATCTATCTATCTATCTATCTGTCTATCTATCTATCTGTCTGTCTGTCTGTCTGTCTATCTATCTATCTATCTGTCTGTCTGTCTATCTATCTATCTATCTATCTATCTTTCTTTTTTCTTTCTTGTTTTCTTTCCTTCATTTCTATCTATCCATCTATCTATCTATCTATCTATCTATCTATCTATCTATCTGTCTATCTATCTATCTATCTATTAATCTATCTATCTATATATCTGTCTATCTATCTATCTATCGCTATCTATCTACCAATCTATATATCTTCTATCTATCTATCTGTCTTTCTATCTGTCTATCTATCTATCTATCTGTCTATCTATCTATCTATCTATCTATCTATCTATCTATCTATCTTCTATCTATCGTTCTTTCTTTTTTCTTTCTTTTCTTGTTTTGTTTCTTGCATTCGTTCTTTCTTCGTGTATTTATCTATTTACTTATTTTCCTAAATGAATAGCGAAGCTGGGATTGAACTCGAAACATTCAATCTTGAGCCCCAGGACTCTGCCAACCAAGCTGGCCGACCCACTCAGCTGTTGAGCACCTGAAGACCCATCGATCAGAGTCAAAAAGAGTTATATAAGTCAGATCGATCACAGAAGTGGAAGACTAAAAACCACCTGTGACCCTCCCGCACGAAATGAGCCCTAAGTACTCTGGCGCATTTTTCGAGCTAAGGGTCAATACCAGTGGGGAGGGGTGGTGGTGATGGTGGAGGTTTCGTCAATAAGGGGCGTTTTGTTAACCCTTTGACTCCAGCACCCAATCCAACAACTTGCAAAAACAAAAAATTAACCCTTTTGACTCCCTCACCCTATCCACCAGCGCCCTACATGAAGCTGGTGGATAAGGGGAGGGGAGTGCGAAGGGTTAAGTTTTTGCTTTGCTTAAAATGATTGACAGTGCAGGATGCTGATGGACAGTGTGTGGGAGTCAAAGGGGAAAAAGCAGACGAAAACAAAATCGAAGCAGCAGAGAATGTGGTTCTACATGATGCGTTTCTTACGATCACCGGACGACATGATAAAAGAACGAATAAAAGTATTCTGAACGAACTCACCGTCCATGGACCGCGTCATGTAATTGATAGATAAGGAGAGTGATGTCTTGTGCTTTCCATGTCTAATAATATATATAGAAGGAGCTTCAAGAAGTTTAGTTAGAAGTGAGGATGAGTCAGGAGGTGGATGATTTCGTGTTTTTTTTTCCCCTCAACTTTTCCTCCCTCGTAAAATTATCGACATTAATTTAAGTTTGCGTTGGTGTTTCAGGTTTACATGGCTGATGTATTTCAGTTTTTCTTTTCGTTTCGTTGATTTCTGCCATCAATAGTTTGTTGTAGTTATGTGAAAGTTGTGTGTGTTTTGTATGTATGTATGTATGTGAATATGTGTGTGTGTGTGTGTGTGTGTGTGTGTGGTGTGTGTGGTGTGTGTGTGTGTGTGTGTGTGTGTGTGTGTGTTGTGTGTGTGTGTGTGTGTGTGTAGTGTTGTGTGTGTGTGTGTGTGTGTGTGTGTGTGTGTGTGTGTGTGTGTATTGTTGTTTATGGCAAAAGCGAATACGTCCCCCTGCCTCTCCACCTACTCCATACCCCTTCCCATAATACATGTATCCCCCAAAGCGAGTGTTTGTCCTTGGCTGTTATTGACATTACGGCTTTTCTCGCTTGCGAAACATTTCTGACCTGAGTTGAGTTTCTGACTTCGGAGGTAGTTTCGACACTTTAAAGAGAAAGAGAGAGAGAGAGAGAGAAATAAGAGAGAGAGACAGACAGAGAGAGAGACAGGACAGAAACTGACAGAGACATAGAAACAGAAGAAGAGAAGAGAAAGAGTGAGAGATGAGAATGAGAGAGAAAGAGCGAGAGAGAGAGAGAAAGAGAGAAGGAAACAGAGACAGACAGACACAGAGACAAAGACAAAGAGACAAACAGAGACACAGAAACAGAGACGAGAGAGAGAGAGAGAGAGAGAGAGAGAGAGAGAGAAGAGAGAGAAAGAGAGAGAGAGAGAGAAAAGAAGACAGAAGACGGAAAGACAGAGAGACCAAGAGAGAGAGGAAAAAAAGAAAGGGAGGAGAGAATGAGAAAGAGAGAGAGAGAGGGACAGAGAGACAGACAGACAGACAGAGAGAGAGAGAGACAGACAGACAGACAGACAGACTAATAAATGATACTTCATTTCAAACAGTGGAAGTTACTGGTAAAAAAAAGAAAACAAAGAGAGAGAGAGAGAGACAGACAGACAGACAGGCAGGCAGACAGAGACAGACAGAGAGAGAGAAAGAGAGAGAGAGAAGAGGAGAGAGAAAGAGAGAGAGAAGAGAGAGAGAGAGAGACAGAGACAGAGAGATAGAGAAAGAAGAAGAGAGAAAGAGAGAGAGAGAGAAGGAGAAGAGAGACACAACACAGAGAGAGAGACAGAGACAGAGAGAGAAAGAGAGCGAGAGAGAGAGGAGAGAATAAAGATACTGTAAGTAATGACTTATTAAATTGTTACTGTTAAGAGAGAGAGCGAGAGAGAAGAGAGAAGAGAGAGGGGGGTAGACAGACAGACAGACAGACAGATAGAGAGACAGAGACAGATAGAGACAGAGACAGACAGAGACAGACAGACAGACAGAGACACATACACAGACAGACAGAGACACAGACAAACAGAGACAAGACAGACAGACAGACACAGACAGACAGACAGACAGACAGACAGACACAGAGAAACAGACATCATGATGCAGACATTCACTTGACAAGAGAAGTACTGTTATAGTTCCATATGTCACAGAAGGTAAATCTCAGGAGTTTGGCGTTTACAGTTTGTTCCAGAAGGATTCGTCGCAACACACACGAGTCCATATGCGCTCCACGCAAATCTGCCGCGATTATCTGGCGTAAAACCCTACCCATTGGCAAGGTCTTGAAATGGGGAGCGGGCGAGCAAGGATTTATAAAATACTAAGCTGACACCACCAGAATGATGGAAACATTAACATGGTCAACAAACAGCCAGTGTATAATAATGCTGCGGGCTGGAATTATCTCAGGAACACTATTATATACAGATTTGTTTTCACTTTACAGCTGAAACCATCATGAGAAACTAGAAGAATGCCCGGGTATTAAAGGTTGGAGGAAAAATGATAAGCAACATTCGATACGCAGATGACACCGTGCTAATTGCAGAAAATAAAAGGATTCTACAAAACCTTGTGAATATAATAGAAATAGCATTAAAATAAAGGGTTGGAACTAAAATAGCAAGAAGATGGAAGTCACGGTAATCAGTAAAAAAACATGAAATCCCCTCATGAAAACAACAGAAATGGCACAATTTTGGAGACAGGTTGATAAGTTTAAATATCTCGGAACGGTTATCTCACCAGACGGCAGATGCACATCAGAAATAGCAGAATCAGCCAAGCCAAAACAGCATTCAAGAAGATGAAAACATTGTTACCGACAAATGCTTATCAATTAACATTAGGAAGAGAGTTCTTGAATGCTATATAGAACCAGTAATGTTATACGTTTGTGAAGGCGTGGACAGTCAACACGCAAGGTTAAACAAAATTGAGGCAGCCGAGATGTGGTTTCTAAGAAGAATATTGAGAGTTTCCCTGGACAAACAAAGAAAACAAACAAGACAGTCTTAATGGAGGCAGACACAAGAAGATCATTGATAAGGAAGATTAGAAAAAGACAGGCAACATTTATAGGCCATTTTATGAGGGAAGGGGAATTAGAGCACCTGGTCATAACAGGAAAGCTGGAGGGAAAGAGAACAACCCGGTAGACCCAGGGAGAAAATGTCTGGACGGATTACAGGGTGGCTGAGGACAAAGAGGGTGGAAGATGTGCTTGCAGCGACAAGGGATAGATACATATGGAGGGCCATGATCGCCAACGCCATGCGATAGGACACATGATGATGATGATGACTACATATATCAGCTCAAGAAAATGATATTTTTCAATTTCTCAGCTGTAGTGAATGATTTCAAAAACTAAGGCAGTTTTTTTTGTGTAGAAAACGAGATCCTATAGAGAGATCGAAAGCAGAATCAAGTGAGCAGGTAGTGTCAGGTATCAATACAGGAAAGCTGGAGGGAAAGAGAACAGCAGGTAGACCCAGGGAGAAAATGCCTATGGTCCACGAGCCTTCTCTGTTTCTGGTCCACTCTCCTGGAACCAACTTCCTCTCTCAGTCCGTCAGCAACCTACTTTTGTCTCCTTCAAGTCCGCTCTCAAAACTCACCTTTTCTCCTCTGCATAAAATCCTGACCTCACTCAATCCCCCTCTGCAGCCTGTCTCCATCGGAGGGGAATCACATTGTAATATAATATGCTCTATAATTTTCTATTGCGTTTATTCTTTCTCCCCATTTATAGCCGTGTGCGTGTGTGTGTGTGTGTGTGTGCGTGAGTGCGTGAGTTGTGGTGCGTGCGTGTGTGTGCGTGCGTGCGTGTGTGTGTGTGTTTCAGCGCTTAGATTTGATTTTATCAAGATTTTGCGCTATATAAATATTGTAATTATTATTATTATTATTATATCAAGTATCCCACCCCTGAAACACCTCTAACAGTCTCTGTTCAAACCAAACCCAGACTCATCAGGTCAATTTTCATCCCCACCCTGACATACCAGTGCCAGACCTGGACCCTGAACAAAATCCTTGGAACACAAAATTACCGTCTGTGAGATGCATTGTTTGAGAAGAGCTGTTAACAAGACCAAAAGTGACATGACCAGAAAAATGAACACACACACACACACACACACACACACCACCAACACACACACACACACACACACATACACACAAACACACACACACACAACACACATAACACAACACAAAAACCACACACACACACACACACACACCACACAACACACACACACACACAAACAACAACAACACAAACAAAAACAAACAAAAATACCAAGATCAGAGAAATAGTGAAAGCAACGCCAGTCCACCATAATATTCATCTTCAGAAAATGAAGTGGTCTATCATTTGACCAGACTGAAACCCCACCAGCTGGCTCGAAAAGATATGTTAATTTAAACCAGGAGGCAAACCAAGGAAGTGCGGGATCAACGGTGTGAGGAGACTTTGAATTACAAGGCATTTGCCTTCTTCAGGCCTTTCAGCTCGCTGCTAAGTGTCAGCTCTATCTTCTCGAGACACTTAACTCTTTGAAGACGTAATATAGTTGCCTCGCACAACCACTGTGGACGCGATCAACGGGATCTGCCACAACCCTTGGAGACGCACGATTTTGGGGGGTTTTAAAAAAATTCTCAAAAATACAGATTTTACAGCACAAGAACATATTTTATATCAAAATAAAATTCAATTTACGCTCTTTGAGATGAAGCTACATACAAGGACAATACATCTATTCTACTTACCTTCCTAGAAGGTGAAATGGGGTAGGGTTTTGGCTCTGGGAAAGAAGTTTTTGATTGACAGTAATCCAACACATAAAGTCAGTGAAACACCCATTCTTGACCAGGTAATCTAGAAATCCAGGTAATCACAAGTCCTTGGTATGACCAGAAGATATAAAAGAACAAACACAGCTTTGTTTTCACACAGGTGAAGCAGCAAAGTGATTATGACGATCCTTTGAAGAAGAAGAAGAAGGCCTAAATGTCGCCATTTTGGTGCAAGGACAGTCACTCCGGTTGGTTTGGATAAAGGCAAAAACTGTAACTAATCGGGATAAAATCGATGCAAGGGAAGTAACAAACACTTCAGAAGATACCAAAGAGTGTTCCTATATGTGTAGTTAGTTCCCCTAGACTAGGCTTGTATCTATTTTTAAAAACCGCAGCGGAATTCCGTTATCACGTCTCTAATGGTTTGGCCAGCTGCAGCGAAATATCCGCTGTTACGTCTCCGAAGTTTTTTATTTTTTTCATTTTTCTTATTCAGTTTAAGCGAGTAATACAAACAAATGCAAAGAAATGAACAGAAAACAAAACGAAACAAAACAAAATAAACTTGAAAGCGTATTTCAATCACATTGTACCTGTAAGAACAAATGTCTGTTCATGCAAAATATCCGTACTTTAAAATACAAGTATGTATACATCTATGTGAAACGTAATTAACAGTAATGAAAAATATAGCATAAATGATAACAAAAACAATGTGTCAGCATACACCAGTACATTGTTGAGAAATTACCCCCCCCCCCCCCCTCATCATATTCCATTACGTAAATTGATAATATCTGTATTGTTATTTGATTGAACAATAAATAAATTTTCAGTTGATATTCATGGTAAATATAACAGCCATTTTCGTTTTGTAAATGTGCAAATTCCGCGTCACAGTTGCACCGTACTGTTCGATGTAATGTCTTATGGCAGCATATTTGTTTTAAAATAGCTTATATTTAATAGACTCTTCTCATACTTGCATTTTTTTACAAAACAGATAATTGAATCATATACGACTTGTGTGAGCATAGTTTCGTCGATACTAAGCAATATCATGCTTTCAGTCAATCTAGTATATAGTAATACATTGTGATGTCCCCAGAATCATTTCGTATGTAAACATTTCGAACTATATGATCAACACTATCTTTCCTTTCCGAACACAAATTATTGCAAAGGTTGTTCTAAAAGTCCCGATTCTTTCAAGATAATATCAGTTCCAATAAGTCTACGTTTGTAGCCATTTCAAGGTAATTTCTTGTAGATTTTTTTTTTCAGAAATATTTTATTGCCATCTGTTCCCAATTTGTCTGACCTCGTAGAACAAGAGCTTGGAAGTTATTAAACAAAACTGCTTCAAACGTAAATGTTATGATTAATCAAGGATTATAACTCTTAAGAGTCACGTAGGAGTTATCTCCCATGTTGTAGAACGTCTCATTTGAAAATTTCTACAACATGGGAGATAACTCCTACATGACTCTCAAGGTTTATAATCTTTGATTAATCTTAAAAAAAAATTACCCTGTTTCCCTCTTATTTCCTTTAGTGAATGTTATGGCTTCCGTTCCATCTCTGTGTATGGCTTCCGGCTCTGGATTCCCTTTCAAACGATAATCAGACATTCTAATTCTGTTTCGTCTTTAAAACCCACCCCAAAACTTACTTCTTTCGACAATATTTCCATGTCTACACTCTTTCAATGTTTTGTAGCTTGTTCCAGGGTCCATTTGTACGACTGTTACAGTTCTTGGTTTGTTGTTGTTGTTGTTGTTGTTGTTGTTGCTGTTGTTGTTTAAAGCCCAGCCGACTGCGTAGAGCCATATCAGGGCTA
>JAPXFY010000030.1:12089810-12092310 GCA_030674185.1 Monoplex corrugatus | reverse complement strand
AAGAGTAGTGGGTGGGATCCTTTCTGCCAAATTCATGATGACAGTTGTTTTATTTCAATCACAACTCTGTGATCGATGCTGCTGCACTGTTAGCAGAGAAAATTACCAGCGTAAAAAAGAATTCTATACAGGGTAGATGCAGCAGGCAAAAAGGCTGGTCTAAATTTAAACGCCATGAAAACAAAAAGTGCCACATATCAAAGGCAAAGACACTGAAAACAATCATGACATCTCAATTATCAAAGTTCCTGTAGAAAATGTCAAGGATTTCAAATATAAATTTCCTTTAGAAAATGTTATGGATTTCAACATATCTTGGTTCTGTTAAAAACTGATGATGGAGCCTGTTCCAAAAACATCAAAATAAAAATTGGAACGTCAAAGCAAAAAAATGGTCCAACCCAACAAAACTCTGGAAAGACAGAGGCATACCTAAATGGGCTGAAAATTAAACTTTTAAAATGTTAGGAGAAAAAGACTGAAACTTCCCTGCTGCTTCTAGCCAGTCATGATTTATGGTTGCGAAGCATGGACTCTGAGAAAAAAAAACTGATTGCAGAAGAATCGAGGCAACAGAGATGTGGTTTTATCAGAGACTACTACATGTACAAAGTGTACAAAGCGGTGGTCCTCACCTCTACGGCAGTGAGACCTGGACTATTTACAGTAGACACGCAAGGAAATTGAATCATTTTCACACCAAAAGCCTCAGAAAGATTCTTAATATCCGATGGCAAGAGAAGATTCCTGATACAGAAGTACTAGAGAGAGCCAATCTCCCCTCCATCGACACTTTACTTCAAAAGAGTCAAGTTCGCTGGGCTGGCCATGTGTACCGGATGTCTGACACCAGAATTCCAAAGAAACTCCTCTACGGGGAACTAGCGTCTGGCAAGAGAACAGTTGGAGGCAAGAGAAAACGGTTTAAAGACAGCTTGAAGGCATCGCTAAAGTCCCTCAACATAGACTGGGAGAATTGGGAAAACCTTGCCCTCGACCGTACAGTCTGGCGTAGAAGAATCAAAACCGGATGTACCACTTCAGAAGTGTCTCGTATCCAATCTGCACAAGAAAAACGAGCTGCCCGGAAAGCTAGGGCTGCAAACCCTTCAACCACAATAACCGACCATAGATGTCCAACCTGTGGACGTTACTTCTGTGCCCGGATCGGATTGATCAGTCACCTCCGGACACACTGACTCAAAGCAACTTCATGAAGCCGTGGTCATTGTCGACGACGACAGACGAACACCACTAAGAATTAATGAAAGTGTCAGGAAGAACTTGATACCACCAGAAAACTACTAGCAGACATGAACAAGAGAAGACTAAAATACACTGGCAGTGTGTCATGCAGAGAAAGAGAGAGACAGAGAGAGAGACAGAGAGAGAGACAGAGAGAGAGATAGAGAGAGAGACAGAGACACAGACGGACAGAGAGAGAGACAGACAGAGACAGAGACAGAGAGACAGAGACAGAGAGACAAAGACTGAGAGAGTGAGAGACAGAGAGACACACGGACCTCATGGCAAGCATCTTTCAAGGAAAAACAGTGGCAAAAAAGAGAGGAAGACAGACACCTCCAACTTCATACACATCAAGAACGTAACTAACATCAGTGGCCTAAATATTCAAGACATTGTCAAACAAAAGTCAGGACAGAGCGGCCTGCAGAGAGATGGTAGTGCCCAGGTTATTGTTTATATTACTGTTGTTGGTGTTCAGATCTGGAAAGGGGCGTGGCACTTTTAGAGGGAGTCGGTGGTGGGGAGGGTAACGTCTGTTCGTCGTCTGTCACTGTCACAACACATGGCACTGAAACACTGCTTTTTCCTGCTTTGGTAGAGTTTGTAGTATACCTATTGCCATGAAAACGGCGCTTTTGGGGCCGAGAAGGACCACCTTTTCTTCCTGACATGATAATTGCCTCCTAAAAACTCACTATCCACAGAAAAGTTGATAAATCACTTCATAAACAATGCTCAGCGTGAAAAGACCGCCATTGTGGCGGAAGTGTGAAAGGGAGCAGTCATTGTGCTCGAGTTATAAGCCAGGGAGACGCGTCAGCCTTATTATTTTCTGTGCATACGAGTGCATGTAAGGTAATGTTGTTTTCGTTATATCGGCCATCTTGGCATTATTTTCAGTCACCCACCCACCTACTTTGAACACTAACTACATGAAAACTGTATAATTTTGAGAAAAACGGAAACTTGCATGTGAAAATAGAATAAATATACTACCTTTTCCAGCATCATAATTTAGTGTATCTGACAATTCGTTTTTTTTTCAAACATCTGGGTGACCCTTATACCTTAAAGCCCAGCCGACTGCGTAGAGCCATATCAGGGCTATAACCGCTTCAAAACGTCTAAAACTTCAACAGGAAAAAAAACAAACAAGAAGAAACTTAAGTACACATATCAATGCATTCGCGCACATAATCTAAGGACATGCCCCTGGCGTTGACCACTCCCTTCATTTTATCGCATATGGGAG
>JAPXFY010000030.1:12074810-12077310 GCA_030674185.1 Monoplex corrugatus | reverse complement strand
AAGAGTAAGCCTTTTCTACTTTAAATTTAGGAATTAGAAAGCCAATGCCTGCTTTACCATCATCTAGAACAGAGCCATCTGTAAAGATTTTTAAGTAATGTGAATATTTTTTGTGTAGATGTGACAAAACATCAATTGCTAACAAGTGTGGATTAATATCTTTTGTCAGGTCAGTATCAGTGTAGTTGATATCAAAAATAGCATTGGACAGTTCCCAGGGGGGTAGAGGACAACATATCATTTTATGTGAAACTTTGTTAGGTAATACGTGAGAAAGTTTGAAGAGCTCATTTGTGAAAGTGGATATTGTTTCTTGTGACTTTATTGTTCTTGATCTCTTGGGGAAATGGATGTCAGACCGAATTTTAAGATCCGTACTGGCATAATTAGCTACTGCATTTGCTCTAACTATATATTTAGCAGTTGATAACTTCCTCCAATCTTCCAAGGGAAGGATGCCGGCTGTTTTATATACTTCTTGTGTTTTTGTATACACCGGTACCCCAAGAGCACATTTAATAGCTTTACTATCTAAGCTTTGAAGTTTTTTCAAGTAGCATTTTGGAACTGAAAAATAGACCTCTTGACCATAAGCCAACTTAGATCTGACTAAAGCTGTGACAAGATGTAACAACGTTTTAGTGTCCTGTCCCCAGGACTGTTTACTAATAATTCTTATTAAATTATAGCTTTTTATAGCTTTACATAACAAGGCATCAATATGTTCTTTCCACTGTAAACTAGAAGTCAAGTGTATTCCCAGAAATTTCACGTGAGTAGTATATTTCAGTTCCTCATCACCAATTTTAAACAACGGTACCTCTTTCGGACTGAGACCATTATTAAAAAGCATCATGTGTTTTTTTCATTGGATATTTCCAGACCGTTAACTGTCAAGTAAGTGGAAATATGATTAATTTCACGTTGATAGACCTTTTTAATGTATTTTATTTCTCTCAAGGAAGTCTTCCTTTTTAACGAAACATTCATCCAGATCGCTATATCATCAGCGTACTGAGCAACGTTTACATTGTTTGAGACTTGAGCTGGTAGGTCATAGATCAAAATATTAAATAATAGAGGAGATATTACGGAACCCTGAGGAATTCCCATGTTTACAGATCGTTTTTCAGAGTATGTATTACCTATTTTAGCGACTATACTTCGGTCACTTATAAATGTTTTGATAAAATTATAAAGAGTACCGTTGAGACCAATATGTTTAAATTTCAACAAAAGTCTCGCATGCCAGACTTAATCGTATGCTTTTTTAAGATCAAAGAAGGTAGCTAAGACATTTTTCCTTTTAGCAAACTGATTTTTTATTTGAGTTGTTAACTTAACTAAATGGTCTGATGTTGATCTAGCCTACCTTTTCGAAACCCAGATTGGTTAATAGGTATTATATTATTTTTCTCACAAAAGTAACTCAGTCTATTCAATATAATTTTTTCCATTAGTTTTGAAACATGGGATGTAAGCGAGATAGGTCTGTAACTACCTGGATCTGAAAGGGGTTTATTAGGTTTTGGTATTGGTAACACAATCGAAGTCTTCCAAATGTCAGGTAAGCGACCACTTTCCCAGCATTTTAGTATGATATTGTGTAAGTATTCAATCCATTTCTCTGGTAAATGATTTAAAAGGGTATATGAAACGCCATCCAGTCATACAGCCGATTTTTTGTTGTTCAACGAGAGAAGGGTATCTTTAAGTTCTTTTAATGTAATTTTTGAATTTATGTACATGTTACTATCAGGGGCAGGATCTGAGTATGCGACGGACTCTTCAATTTTCCGTCTTTCCTCCCTTAATGGAGTAGACAAGCTACTGGAATTACTTGTTCTTGAAAAGAACTGTACAAATTCTTCAGCTTTCTCAGATGACGAAGGAAAGTCTTTATCTTTAATCTTAATAGGAAACTGTGGTAAATTAAAACCATTTTTCATTTCTTTGACCTTATTCCAAATTTTAGGAAGATCTTCAGGCCCGGAAATTTGTTCAGAGCAAAAATCTGACCAATAGCGCTTTTTGGCTTGGGCTATAACTTTGTTTGAGTGAATCTTAGCCACTTTCATATTGTAATGGTCTTCTGGAGATTTAGTTTTTAAATAGAGTTTATACATTTTCTTTTTTTCATTCTTTGCTTCTTCACATAATTGATTCCACCAACTATTTCCAACATGAGTACTTTTGTTTACATTTTTCCTTTTTGGAATGGAATTGTTTGCTGCCTCATGTAGCGCATCGGTGAAATGGGAATACATATCATTAATATTAACGCATTCATTAAACGTGCAATCTTTTCCCATTAAAATCTTCCGGTATTTTACCCAGTTAGCACGTTTGTACATATATCGAGGTATAACGTCGTCTTGTTCTGGTGTGTTATCAAACGGTTCATTTATAACTGTAACAATTGGCAGGTGATCACTTCCGAGGGAGTCAGATGTAACATCCCACATGCTATTAATGACAAGGTCAGGTGATAACAAAGTTA
>JAPXFY010000030.1:12067310-12069810 GCA_030674185.1 Monoplex corrugatus | reverse complement strand
TGTTTCAGTGTTACAATTTCCCTTCACGTTGTTGAAGTTAATTGTTAGTGTTAAGTTTTCATTCATTTTTCTGTTCTCCCACCTACTTATGTCTTTTTACTCTGTCTTCCCTTTGCCCCAATCCAACCCGTCCAACTATGGTTCTACATTTTATTTTATTATTCATTTTTTATTCCCCCTCCCCCGTCTAATATCACTTATAGTGAAAAGACGTTAAATCAAAGAACGAACAAACACACACACACACACACACACACACACACACACACACACACACACACACACACACACACACACACACACACACACACACACACACACACAGCTTGAGATCTGTGAATTGTGATGTCTAGAAGTGTTCTAAATGTCCATAACCTATAAATACATACATCATACACAGACATGAGAATAGAAAATGATAAAAGCTCTTTCCAAAATATCAAAATAGGGGTCAGGCAGGGTTGTGTTCTGTCACTACATTTATTTTCATTTTACAACAAAACCATCACAAAGAACCTAGGGAAAGAGAACACCAGGTAGACCCAGGGAGAAATTATTGGACGGATTTGCAGGGTGGCTGAGGACAGAGAGGGTGGAAGACGTACTTGCAGCGACAAGGAATAGATCCGTATGGAAAGCCATGATCGCCAACGCCATGCTGCAGGGCACATGATGATGAATGTGATGTTGATGATGACGATGACACAAAAGATAATAAAGAAGAAACACACACAACGAAGTGGGGGAAAAATACTCAATAAACATGTGACAGAAATGATGACATCATACGAAAATGACGTAATGAGAAAAAACAACGTAATACAAAACACGACGTAATACAAATACAACGCAGTCATTAAAGTGATAAGAAAACTAAATTAATAATTTTGACTTCCGCAATCTATTCACCAACTGCAAAAACTTAAAGCCTTTGACCTCCTCACCCTATCCACCAGCTTCCTGGAAGAAGCTGGTTGATATGGTGAGGGAATCAAAGGGTTAAGTTTTTTCTTTGCCAGCATGGTTAGCAATGTAGCAAGCTGGTGGACAGGGTGTGGGAGTCAAAGGGTTAAAATGATTGCCAACGTTCAAGCAAATAGCAATCGGAAATACACAAAAATGAAAAATAGATAAATAAAGACTTTTCAAAACTGAAGTCGAACTCGACATTTCTCTCTCCCTACACAAAGTTATTGACCACGGGGACACTCTTCCACTCGTTTAGAATTTTGAAAGTTGATTGGTGAAACTGGACGTACCCTTGATACACGTTTCAAGGAACACTTGGCCGACATCCGACATCAAAGAGATAAAACTATCTCAAATCATTTCAACCAGTCGGACCACTCAATCAACAACATCCGAGTGAAAGGTCTGTGGCTTCTATACAACAGTCACAGCATCATAGACAGGAAAGACAGAGAATCCCATCTCATAGATAAACTTGGAACAGGCAAGTCACATGGCTTCAATGACAAACCATAAAAATTTCAACAGAATTCAGTATCATGCCACTTCATGTATTTATTATCTGGACATGGCTTTACGTGCATGTACTTTTACCTTGGTGTGTATGTGTATGCGTATGTATTCGTTCAAATGTATAGGTATTACCTTTCTTGTCCCTCATGTATAATTCATATCTATACTGCTTGGATGATTTTATGCATGCTATTGTCTTCCTTTAATGTGCCCTTGAGTCCATGTATGTTTTATCTCGATGATGATTTACTGAAATAGATAATACTATCACCGTTTTCTCATCCTAGTGAGGTAATGGCTTTGCGGCTGCACATATACCTTTTTATTTTTATTTTTACTTTTATTTTCATTTCTATTTTAAATTCAATCTGTTTGAATTCTCCTTTCACAAGACAGGCCCAGCCGCGTCTGACTAAGGGTTTTTTCTCCGGGGACTCCGGTTTTCCCTTCAGCCCCTTGGCTGTTGGTTAAGGATGTTTTTCTTCCTATTCCAAGGTCAGACCGGATTCCTTGCATTAGGCACGATCCATTTACATCAGCCATATCTCTTGATTAAACATTTTCCCCATTCTGTCGAACATATGCCTATATTTTCTCTTATGCATTACTTAATACTAGTATTCTTTACATTCCAAACACTACTCTTCGCTAGTGCGTCATAGTTCTCGTTTCCGCTCTGACATCATATTTACTCAAAAACACATTATGATGTCATCTTAGTTTATTCCTTTTCTCACACTGGACACAGCAGCAGGGAAGTTTCAGTCTTTTCTCATAATTTTTGTATCTGGTGTTTGTTTGTAATCTTATGCTTGACAAAGGCCAGTTGGCCGAAAATTTGCACCTGCCATGTCTTGTATTAAATATACGTTCGTATTCTTCTTTCGTGTTTTTTTTCTTCTGGTTCCTGTTTGCTTGAACGCGGGCAGTCACACTTGTTTTGGATTTTGTAATCTATGAGTTTGGGCTTGGTTTGGAGCTTGATGTTCGTTCTTAAGGGATTTCTCACACTCGGTCA
>JAPXFY010000030.1:12052310-12062310 GCA_030674185.1 Monoplex corrugatus | reverse complement strand
TCTTGTGTCTGCCCCTATCAAGACTGTCTCTTTTCTTTTCTTTGCTGTCCATGGAACTCTAAATATAACGGCTGCCTAAAACCTTAGTCACCTTCGCTCAAATGCTTAGATCTTTGGGCCTGGGCCTCGAGCTAAAAATGGCGGGTAACTCCTTGAAGAAAAAAAAAAACTTGAAGTCTGAAGTCAAATGTAGCACGTCTGCACGCGTCTTCTGACAAACCATTATACCATACAATGTAACACAGATGTCTTCACGGTCATCTGCAGTCACCGCATGGCATCAACGGTGTCAGTGCTCGCGGAATTTTTTTTTTCTGGGCAGAGAGACACCATCTTGAAGAACTGAAATCATGTCAGACGAGAATGGCACTGACTTACTGGTCTTGAAGTTCCTTCAGGGTGGAGTAGCGCTTGTTCCTGTGTCTCAAAAGGAATCTGCCCCATGGGACTAAAAGTCTGTTCCATCACTACTGTTGCATTAGGAGACAGCGAGAGAAACGCCACGGAACAATTCCTTTGACCACCAAGCTTTATGGCAGTTGGAAGGAATTAAGCAGCAAACAACAACAACAACAACAACAACAACAAAACACGGCCAATTCATTGCTAGATATAGCCCTACTGTTTAGACCCCGAAAGAAGAAAAGAAAGAAAGAAAGAAAGAAAAAAAGAAAGAAGAAATAAAGAAAGAAAGAAGGAAAAAGAAAGAGAGAAACAAAGAGAGAAAGAAAAAAGAAGAAATAAAGAAAGACAGACAGAAAGAAAAACAAACAACAAAAAAAGACAAAGGATTCCAGAGATCTGAAAATACACAGGTTCGATACTCGACAAGTCAAACATTTTCTGTAACCCTCCTCCCCCCCCCCCACATACACACACACACACCACCACCACCACCACCACCACTTAGCATACAAGTATTTTCAAGTTTAAAAAAACATACCTTAGACATGAAAGCCGTAGGAGGAGACTGAAACTAAGGACACCGCCAGGTGATGGTATGAAGGGCCATAGAATCTGAGACAATGTTCACCATGCAATGACAATTGATGAGTTCATGACAGGAATAATGATCATAACGCTATGAAATTCCATGTAGAATGGAAACTGCGTGACAGGCTGTTCTCTACACTTACTGTCATAAAATATCCTGGCGTCAAGCAGGTCCAAGATTATTAAAACATCAGAAGATTTGAGCAACACCCTCAGTGACGCATCCGTGAAGTGGATGAGACTCGACTGTGTGGTCCCAGTGTTTCCAATGAGCCCATAGCACGCCCAACTCTGGGTAGGAGCCGGTTAGAGCCGAAAAGAACACACTCTCTTTTGGACTAATTCGGGGGGGGGGGGGGGGGGGTTAAATCCAGGACCTTCCAGTTCGTAGTCTGTCACGCTATCTACATGAACTTCGCCACTCTTCTTCTTCTTCTTCTTCTTGGCGTACGCTGCTACACAATCATCTGAGTCCGGGCGATGAATGCAGCCGTCTTTTCCAGCTCCTGTCTGCAGCCATGGAATTTGGTTGTCAGCGGAGTGCCTGTCGGCCACACGTACTGAGTTGCCACCTGGTGAAGGGGACATCTTTGGAGTATATGCTCCGTGGTTTGGTCTTCTTGACCGCAGGGACAGGTTGGGGAGGGCGCCAGCTTCAGTTTGCGGTACATGTGGCTGTTCAGCCTATTGTGACCAGTGCGCAACCTCACCAGGGCAACTTGCTGCTCTCTAGACAACAGGTGGTAGTCATCCCTGTGTCGTCTCGGCATGGAAAGCGCCCTGATGATGCTCCTCTTCTCACTGTAGCTGACGCTGTTGTTAGGTTGTTCTTCTCTGGCTCCCTCCTTAGCAAGCATATCAGCTCGCTCATTCCCGGAGACTCCGCAGTGGGCTGGGATCCACTGCAGAACTGCTCTTCTGTTTGTGGCAACCTGGTACAGAGCTCTAGACAGGAGGGGAGCGTGTTGTTCTGGCATGCCTGCAGCACGGAGAGGGCATCAGACAAGAAGACAACTTGTCTGCAGTCACAGTCTGTAGCCTGAATCATGGAGGCCGCCTGCATGAGTGCTTCTGTCTCAGCACGGTAGTTTGTATAGTGTCTTCCAGTGGCGACACTAATCTTGTATTCTTATCTCTGTAAGACAGAATGGCACTAGCGGAAAGTCTAATGTTCTTTAATTGTTTCAGCAAACATTAAAATCACAGAGATATTGTTGTAGCAGTTACCCGGACTTGATGTATGATTTGACATCCATGTGACGAAACAGTTATAGGCTGTAGTATGTCTTGCAATAGATGGCATGATGCTGCGCAGGTAAGTGAGGATCTCCAAGGCTAGCTCTCTGCCCTTGGAAGAGGTTGTGACAAGACAATGGCATCAGATTGACCACAAAGATTTGCAGTGGTGCTAAGTGCCCTGCTGTATTGCGAGAAATGGATTACCAACCCACCCATGGCACATTCAGCAACTAGAACTGCTCCACCAGAGATAACTGCGTGAGGTCTACAGTACTTTGTGGGAAGATCGAATGTCCAGTCTTCAAGTGCCGAAGAAGTATGGCCTGTTGCCTTGTAAGTGTAGAGTACCTGAAAATTAGACTTTTAAAATGTTTGATTTAGCCTCGCCCTCGCACAGTAGCCGCTGATGCATGCCCCGTCAGCTGTCTCCATCCCCTTCTGTCTACAGTCCTTCTGTAGATTTCGTCTTTCGGCAACTTCGTCCACTAAGCTATGTTCTCTACATAGGAAGTCGGCGGTCTTCCTTGTCGTCTCTTGCCCTCCATTTTTGCCCTGGGCCACAGTCTCCATTATATGGCAGCTCTGGTGTCTCATTGCATGTCCAAAGTATTTCCTTTTCCTTTTCCTGACCAGGCCTAAAAGTTCAAGTTGTTTGTTCAGTTCTTCCAGAATGCTTGATCCAGCCAGGAACCAGAAAAACACGAAAACAGAATCAGAACGCGTATTTAATACAACCAGACAAGACAGGCTTAAAAATATTCGGCCAACTGGCCTTTGTCAAACGTAAATGTAAAATCACAAACGAACAAACACCAATTACAAAAAAAAAAAGAAGAAAAAAAAAAAAGAAATGGAAAAAGGGTGAAACTTCCCTGTGCTTCTAGTCAGTCGTGATTTATGGCCGCGAAACCTGGACTCTCAGAAAAATTGCAGAAGAATTGAGACGCAGCAGAGATGCGGTTTTATCGGAGACTACTATGTGTCAAATGGACAGATAGAACAACTAATGAAATGTCCTAGAAGAACTTGATACCACCAGAAAATTACTAGCAAACATCAACAAGAAAAGAACAAAATATACTGGTTGTGTGTCATGCAGCAAGAACACGGACCTCACGGCAGCCATCTTTCAAGGAAAAACAGGAGACAAAAAGGAAGAAAGGCAGACCTCCAATCTCATACATCGAGAACATACCCAACATCAGTGGCCTAAATATTCAAGAAATTGCCCACAACTAAAGTCAAGACAGAACCATTTGGAGGAGAGTGGCGGTGTCAAAGTGTGCAGCAACCAATGCTGAGCCAATTGGCGCCGACAGGTGAGACAGGTGAGACAGGTGAGACAGGTGAGACAGGTGAGACAGGTGAGACAGGTGAGATAGGTGAGATAGGTGAGACAGGTGAGACAGGTGAGAACATCTACTGTTTAACAGAGGAGAGTCCGGTGTGAGCAGAACCCAAGGCCGCAGGACCCCTTCTCATGCAGAGCGCGTATGGAAGGACATGTGTCTCCACGATCAGTCGTATATCCCATATAAAAACCCATACCAGGCGATGAGGTCCGGTATCCCATATAAAAACCGATACCAGGCGATAAGGTCTGGTATCCCATACAAAAACCCATACCAGGCAATAAGGTCCAGTATCCCATATAAAAACCCATACCAGGCGATAAGGTCTGGTATCCCATCTAAAAACCCAATACCAGGTGATAAGGTCTGGTATCCCATATAAAAACCTATACCAGGCGATAAGGTCTGGTATCCCATATAAAAACCCATACCAGGTGATAAGGTCAGGTATCCCATATAAAAACCCATACCAGGTGATAAGGTCCAGTATCCCATATAAAAACCCATACCAGGCGATAAGGTCCGGTATCCCATATAAAAACCCATACCAGGTGATAAGGTCCAGTATCCCATATAAAAACCCATACCAGGCAATAAGGTCCAGTATCCCATATAAAAACCCATACCAGGTGATAAGGTCCAGTATCCCATATAAAAACCGATACCAGGCGATAAGGTCTGGTATCCCATACAAAAACCCATACCAGGCAATAAGGTCCAGTATCCCATATAAAAACCCATACCAGGCGATAAGGTCTGGTATCCCATCTAAAAACCCAATACCAGGTGATAAGGTCTGGTATACCATATAAAAACCTATACCAGGCGATAAGGTCTGGTATCCCATATAAAAACCCATACCAGGCGATAAGGTCCGGTATCCCATATAAAAACCCATACCAGGCGATAAGGTCCAGTATCCCATATAAAAACCCATACCAGGCGATAAGGTCCAGTATCCCATATAAAAACCCATACCAGGTGATAAGGTCTGGTATCCCATATAAAAACCCATACCAAGTGATAAGGTCTGGTATCCCATATAAAAACCCATACCAGGTGATAAGGTCTGGTATCCCATATAAAAACCCATACCAGGCGATAAGGTCTGGTATCCCATATAAAAACCTATACCAGGCGATAAGGTCTGGTATCCCATATAAAAACCCATACCAGGCGATAAGGTCTGGTATCCCATATAAAAACCCATACCAGGCGATAAGGTCTGGTATCCCATATAAAAACCCATACCAGGCGATAAGGTCTGGTATCCCATATAAAAACCCATACCAGGCGATAAGGTCTGGTATCCCCTATAAAAACCCATACCAAGTGATAAGGTCTGGTATCCCATATAAAAACCCATACCAGGTGATAAGGTCTGGTATCCCATATAAAAACCCATACCCGGTGATAAGGTCTGGTATCCCATATAAAAACCCATACCAGGTGATAAGGTCTGGTATCCCATATAAAAACCCATACCAGGTGATAAGGTCTGGTATCCCATATAAAAACCCATACCAGGTGATAAGGTCTGGTATCCCATATAAAAACCCATACCAGGTGATAAGGTCTGGTATCCCATATAAAAACCCATACCAGGTGATAAGGTCTGGTATCCCATATAAAAACCCATACCAGGTGATAAGGTCCAGTAATCCCATAAAAAACCCATACCAGGTGATAAGGTCTGGTATCCCATATAAAAACCCATACCAGGTGATAAGGTCCAGTATCCCATATAAAAAACCCATACCAGGTGATAAGGTCTGGTATCCCATATAAAAACCCATACCAGGTGATAAGGTCTGGTATCCCATATAAAAACCCATACCAGGTGATAAGGTCTGGTATCCCATATAAAAACCCATACCAGGTGATAAGGTCTGGTATCAAATATAAAAACCCATACCAGGTGATAAGGTCTGGTATCCCATATAAAAACCCATACCAGGCGATAAGGTCTGGTATCAAATATAAAAACCCATACCAGGCGATAAGGTCTGGTATCCCATATAAAAACCCATACCAGGCGATAAGGTCTGGCATCCCATATAAAAACCCATACCAGGTGATAAGGTCTGGCATCCCATATAAAAACCCATACCAGGCGATAAGGTCTGGTATCAAATATAAAAACCCATACCAGGCGATAAGGTCTGGTATCCCATATAAAAACCATACCAGGCGATAAGGTCTGGTTCCCATATAAAAACCCATACCAGGCGATAAGGTCGTATCCCATATAAAAACCCATACCAGGCGATAAGGTCTGGTATCCCATATAAAAACCCATACCAGGCGATAAGGTCCAGTATCCCATATAAAAACCCATACCAGGTGATAAGGTCTGGTATCCCATATAAAAACCCATACCAGGCGATAAGGTCGGTATCCCATATAAAAACCCATACCAGGCGATAAGGTCCAGTATCCCATATAAAAACCCATACCAGGCGATAAGGTCTGGTATCCCATATAAAAACCCATACCAGGCGATAAGGTCGTCCATAAAACCCAATAATATATAAAACCCATACCAGGCGAATAAGGTCATGTATCCCATATAAAAACCCATACCAGGCGATAAGGTCCAGTATCCCATATAAAAACCCATACCAGGTGATAAGGTCTGGTATCCCATATAAAAACCCATACCAAGTGATAAGGTCTGGATCCCATATAAAAACCCATTTCCAGGTGATAAGGTCTGGTATCCCATATAAAAACCCATACCAAATGATAAGGTCAGTATCCCATATAAAAACCCATACCAGTGATAAGGTCCAGTATCCCATATAAAAACC
This sequence comes from Monoplex corrugatus, assembly GCA_030674185.1. NCBI lineage: Eukaryota > Metazoa > Mollusca > Gastropoda > Littorinimorpha > Ranellidae > Monoplex > Monoplex corrugatus. Next base: position 12,055,916 of record JAPXFY010000030.1, on the reverse strand, counting down.
CATACCAAGGGATAAGGTCCAGTATCCATATAAAAAACCCATACCAAGTGATAAGGTTCCATGTAAATCCCATATAATAACCAAACCATACCAAGTGATAAGGTCTGGTATCCCATATAAAAACCCATACCAGGCGATAAGGTCTGGTATCCCATATAAAAACCCATACCAGGCGATAAGGTCTGGTATCCCATATAAAAACCCATACCAGGCGATAAGGTCTGGTATCCATATAAAAACCCATACCAGGCGATAAGGTCTGGTATCCCATATAAAAACCCATACCAGGCGATAAGGTCTGGTATCCCATATAAAAACCCATACCAGGCGATAAGGTCTGGTATCCCATATAAAAACCCATACCAGGCGATAAGGTCGGTATCCCATATAAAAACCACAGCATATATCACCATACAGTGATAAGGTCTGGTATCCCATATAAAAACCCATACCAGGCGATAAGGTCTGGATCCCATATAAAAACCCATACCAGGTGATAAGGTCTGGTATCCCATATAAAAACCCATACCAGGTGATAAGGTCTGGTATCCCATATAAAAACCCATACCAGGTGATAAGGTCTGGTATCCCATATAAAAACCCATACCAGGTGATAAGGTCTGTATCCCATATAAAAACCCATACCAGGTGATAAGGTCTGGTATCCCATATAAAAACCATACCAGGTGATAAGGTTGGTATCCCATATAAAAACCCATACCAGGTGATAAGGTCTGGTATCCCATATAAAAACCCATACCAGGTGATAAGGTCTGGTATCCCATATAAAAACCCATACCAGGTGATAAGGTCTGGTATCCCATATAAAAACCATACCAGGTGATAAGGTCTGGTATCCATATAAAAACCCATACCAGGTGATAAGGTCTGGTATCCCAATATAAAACCCATACCAGGCGATAAGGTCTGGTATCCAATATAAAAACCCATACCAGGCGATAAGGTCTGGTATCCCATATAAAAACCCATACCAGGTGATAAGGTCTGGCATCCCATATAAAAAACCCATACCAGGTGATAAGGTCTGGTATCCCATATAAAAACCCATACCAGGCGATAAGGTCTGGTATCCAATATAAAAACCCATACCAGGCGATAAGGTCTGGTATCCCATATAAAAACCCATACCAGGCTGATAAGGTCTGGTGTCCCATATAAAAACCCATACCAGGCGATAAGGTCCAGTATCCCATATAAAAACCCATACCAGGCGATAAGGTCTGGATCCCATATAAAAACCCATACCAGGCGATAAGGTCCTGTATCCCATATAAAAACCCATACCAGGCGATAAGGTCTGGTATCCCATATAAAAACCCATACCAGGCGATAAGGTCTGGTATCCCATATAAAAACCCATACCAGGGATAAGGTCTGGTATCCCATATAAAAACCCATACCAGGCGATAAGGTCTGGATCCCATATAAAAACCCATACCAGGCGATAAGGTCTGGTATCCCATATAAAAACCCATACCAGGCGATAAGGTCCAGTATCCCATATAAAAACCCATACCAGGATAAGGTCTGGTATCCCATATAAAAACCCATACCAGGCGATAAGGTCTGTATCCCAATATAAAAACCCATACCAGTGATAAGGTCTGGTATCCCATATAAAAACCCATACCAAGTGATAAGGTCTGGCATCCCATATAAAAACCCATACCAAGTGATAAGGTCTGGTATCCCATATAAAAACCCATACCAAGTGATAAGGTCCAGTATCCATATAAAAACCCATACCAAGTGATAAGGTCCAGTATCCCATATAAAAACCCATACCAAGTGATAAGGTCCAGTATCCATATAAACCCATACAAGTGATAAGGTCCAGTATCCCATATAAAAACCCATACCAGGCGATAAGGTCCAGTATCCCATATAAAAACCCATACCAAGGGATAAGGTCCAGTATCCCATATAAAAAACCCATACCAGGCGATAAGGTCAGTATCCCATATAAAAACCCATACCAGGCGATAAGGTCAGTATCCCATTATAAAAACCCATACCAGGTGATAAGGTCTGGTATCCCATATAAAAACCCATACCAGGCGATAAGGTCCAGTATCCCATATAAAAACCCATACCAAGTGATAAGGTCCAGTTCCCATATAAAAACCCATACCAAGTGATAAGGTCAGTATCCCATATAAAAACCCATACCAGTGATAAGGTCCAGTATCCCATATAAAAACCCATACCAAAGGGATAAGGTCCAGTATCCCATATAAAAACCCATACCAGGCATAAGGTCAGTATCCCATATAAAAACCCATACCAGGATAAGGTCAGTATCCCATATAAAAACCCATACCAAGTGATAAGGTCTGGTCATCCCATATAAAAACCCATACCAAGTGATAAGGTCTGGTATCCCATATAAAAACCCATACCAAGTGATAAGGTCTGGCATCCCATATAAAAACCCATACCAAGTGATAAGGTCAGTATCCCATATAAAAACCCATACCAAGTGATAAGGTCATGTATCCCATATAAAAACCCATACCAAGTGATAAGGTCTAGTATCCCATATAAAAACCATACCAAGGTGATAAGGTCCAGTATCCCATATAAAAACCCATACCAAGTGATAAGGTCCAGTATCCCATATAAAAACCCATACCAAGTGATAAGGTCCAGTATCCCATATAAAAACCCATACCAAGTGATAAGGTCCAGTATCCCATATAAAAACCCATACCAAGTGATAATGTCCAGTATCCCATATAAAAACCCATACCAAGTGATAAGGTCCAGTATCCCATATAAAAACCCATACCAGGCGATAAGGTCTGGTATATAAAAACCTATACCAGGCAATGAGGTTAGCTATCCCATAATTCATGAAAACCCATACCAGGCGATAAGGTCCAGTATCCCATATGAAAACCTAACACTGGACGATAAGGTTCGGTATCTCATATGAAAACCCAATACCAGGCGATAAGGTCCGGTATGTCTATTAATCCATCGGATCGTGGGAGAGTCCGTTATCATTATTCATCATCATCATCATCAGGTGCCCTGCCGCATGGCGTTGGCGACCATGGACTTCCAACCATCTCTATCTCTCCTTGTCCCCAGCATCTCCCCCACCCTCTTCATCCCCAGCCACTCTGCAAGTCCGTCCAGCATTCTCTCCCTGGGTCTACCTGGTGCTCTCTTTCCCTCCAGCTTTCCCGTTGTGACCAGGTGCTCCAAATCCCCCTTCCTCATAAAACGGCCTATAAATGTTGCTTGTCTTTTTCTAATCTTTCTTATGAGTGATCTATTTGTGTCTGCCTCCATCAAGACTGTCTCGTTTGTTTTCTTTGCTGTCCATGGAACTCTCAACATTCTTCTGAGAAACCACATCTCGGCTGCCTCGATCCTGCTCAGGCTTTGCTTGCTGACTGTCCACGCCTCGCATCCGTACAACAGTATTGGTTCTATATAACATTCAAGGACTCTCTTTCTGATGTTAATTGATAGGCATTTGTTGGTAAGAATGCTTGTCATCTTCTTGAATCATTATTATCATCATTATGTTTTGTATTTATTTGTAATGCTTTGTTTGAACAATGCCACACCCTGTGT
>JAPXFY010000030.1:12032310-12037310 GCA_030674185.1 Monoplex corrugatus | reverse complement strand
CACAGACACATGCTGTCGGTGATGTATCCATAATAATAAACATGTTCTGTTGTTTTCATGGAAAGGCATCAACCTGTTTCGTTCGTTCGTTTGTGTGTGTGTGTGTGTGAGTGTGTGTGTGTGTGTGTGTGTGTGTGTGTGTGTGTGTGTGTGTGTGTGTGTGTGTGTGTGTGTCTGTGTGTGTGGTTGTGGTTGTGTGTGTGTGTGGTTATGTGTGGTTGTGCATGTGTGTGAATGTGTGAATGTGTATATGTGTGGTTGTATGTGTGAGTGGTTGTGTGTGTGTGTGTGTGTGTCTGTCTGTCTGATGTGTGTGTGTGTGTGTTGTGTGTGTGTGTGTGTGTGGTGTGTATATGTGTGTTGTGTGTGTTGTGTGTGTGTGTGTGTGTGTGTCTGTCTGTTGAGTGTGTGTGTGTGGTTGTGTGAGTGTGTGTGTGTGTGTGTGTGTGTGTGGTTGTGTGTGTTGTGGTTGTGTGTGTGTGTGGTGTGTGTGTGTGTGTGTGTGTGGTTGTGTGTGTGTGTGTGTGGTTGTGTGTGTGTGTGTGGTTGTGTGTGTGGTTGTGTGTGTGTGTGTGGTTGTGTGTGTGGTTGTGTGTGTGTGTGTGTGTGTGTGTGTGTGTGTGTGTGTGTGTGTGTGTGTGTGTGTGTGTGTGTGTGTATGCGGGCACGTGCGCACTTGATTTTACAATGCACACAAACAGTTAAGATTCACTTCAACAGATGTACTGGTCATTTTGCGAGAGTTCCCTTTATGATAACTCACATCACACACACACATTCACCACACAACACCACACACACACACACACCCACCACACCACCACACACACACAACCACCACCACCCATCACTACCACACAACATCCACACACCCCCACCACACCACACACACACATAACACACACAACACATAACCCCCCTCACAACACGCACCACACTACACACACAATACACATCACACACCACACACACACAACACACACACACATACACACCACCAACCACCACACACACACAACACACACACACACAACACACACCACACACCACCACCACCACCACCACATACACACACACATACACACACATAAAACCCACACCACCACCATACCACAACCACACACACACACTACACACACAACACACACTACACACCACCACCACCACCACCACAACAGCACACACACACAACACAACCACCACCACACCACACTACCACCAACACCAACACACACATACACCACACCACTACACACACAACACACACACACACAAACAACACACCACACACCACCATCACCACAACACCACACCACACAACACACACACACATACACACACACATACACACACACACACACACAACACACACACAACACAAACACATACACACACATCACACACACACACAAACACACACAACACACACACACACACAACACACACATGACACAACACACACACACAACACACACACATACACACACACACACACACAACACACACACACACACAACACACACACACACAACACACACACACAACACACACACACACACACACACACACAACACACCCTCCACTAAACAACATGTCGTCTGAAGTGGATGAGACTCGACTGTGTGGTCCCAGTTTTCCCAACGAGTTCATAATACGCTGACCTGTGGGGGCCGAAAAATCCCACAGTGATTCTGAAAGGACTGAAGGGGATTTGAACCCACAACTTTCCAGTCGGTAGTCCGTTATGCAAACCACTACACCACGACCACTGGTCCAACTTTTTTTTTCTTTTCTTTCTTTTTTTGTTGTTGTTGTTGCTGTTGGTGTTATCATATTCTTGTCTAAAATCACTTATGTGAAAAAAGAGGTTGAATCGATGCCCCCCCAACACACATACACCACACACACACACACACTTACACACACAAGCGCTCAAGCACGCACACACGCACAACACAAACACACGTAAAGAGAGAGAGAGAGAGAGAGAGCGACAGACAGAGACAGAGAGAGACAGAGACAGAGACAGAAAGAGACAGAGAGAGACCAGAGACACAGAGACACAGAGAGAAAGAGAGAGAACACACACAGATACATACACACACACACTCACGCTCACCACACACACACACACACACACACACACACACACACACACACACACACACACACACACACACACACACACACACTCATTCACTCTTTCACTCACACACACAGATTATAGATGACAGAGAAAGAGAGAGAGAGAGAGAGAATGAGAGAGACAGACAGACAGACAGACGGACAGACAGAGACAGAGATAGAGAGACAAAGAGAGACAGACACAGACACACAGACAGAGACATAAAGACAGAGACAGACACACAGACACACAGACACACAGACAGAGACAGAGAGACAGAGAAAAACAGACACACAGACAGAAACACAGAGAGACAGAGAGATGAGATGAGATAGACAACCAGATCAATTTCGTCGCACACTCCCACAAACTAGAAAAACAGGACCTCCAAAATTTTTTAAACGGATAAACCATTACTCTGTCTCCCCCTGCCCCTTCCTCTTCCTCCCCCCCGATCCCCCCTCCCCCTGCCCCCTCCTCTTCCTCCCCCATCCCCTTCCCTATTCCTCACCTCCCCCCTCCCCCCTTGTCCGTTTTCAGTTCTCTGTCGCTGGTCACTGGAAAGGGGACAGTACATCGATCGACCATACTGTTGATGGCATCTTGACGTAGACATCTGATAACTTGGTGACTTGACGTACATGTACAGTGAGATAGACCCTTACTTACTACCCTTGGATTTTCGATATATGTTCGCCTTCGAGCAAGAAGGCTTTCTACGCTGTTAAAATAATAAAAATAAAAAGACTATCGGTTTCTTTTAATTTAAGAAAAAAGAAAAAAGAAAAAAAAAAGCCTTCTTCCGTTTTGTCAGTGTGTCAGTCTGTCAACGCTGTATACTACTCAACAATAGTTAGGCATCACGCTCCCGGTTTCTTACTCATGACTTATGTTGGGAGAGCTGAGCCATGGGGGAAGCGCTCAGTTGGTGGCAAAAAAAAAAAAAAAAAAAAAAAAAAGAGAAAAAGAAAAGAAAAAAAGAGAAAAAGAAAAAAAAAGAAAAAAAAAAAAAAAAAAGAAATTTTTTTTTTTTTAAAATCTTTTAAAGATTACCTCAAAAGTATCCATCAACGACGTGGGCATGGACCCCCAATATCTAGGAGACGCTTGCACTAAGATCGACGGAACTGGCGAGGCAAGCTGATGACGATCGGAGCAAGAGCAAGCAGAGAGAAGACAGAAGTACACGCAGAGGCTCGAAGAAAGACGAGAAGCGCGCAAGGCGATAGCGAGCGACCTCCAGTTCTACAGTTGCGCCAACCCACTGTTTGCCCTACGTGTGGGCGAGCCTTCCTGGCCCGGACTGGCCTCACCAGCAACCTCCGGACCCACAAATCGTGAATCATCATCATCATCATCATCATCATCATCATCATCATCAATATCATCATCAAGTGCCTTGCCACATGGCGTCGGCGATCATGACCCTCCATATTTATCTATCCCTTGTTGCTGCAAGCACATCCTCCACCCTCTCTGTCCTCAGCCACTCTGCAAGTCCGTCCAATATTTTTTCCCTGGGTCTACCTGGTGCTCTCTTTCCCTCCAGCTTTTCTGTTGTGACCAGATGCTCCAATTCCCCTTTCCTCATAAAATGGCCTGTAAATGTCGCCTGTCTTTTCCTAATCTTTCTGAAGAATGATCTTCTTGTATCTGCCTCCATCAAGACTGTCTCGTTTGTTTTTTATTTATTTATTTATTTATTTATTTTGCTGTCCATGGAACTCTCAACATTCTTCTTAGAAACCACATGGCGTCGGCGATCATGGCCCTCCATATGCATCTATCCCTTGTTGCTGCAAGCACCTGGTCACAATCGCCAATCCCTCAATCAAAATTGAAGTCGTGGTCTTCTTCGACAGCGAAGGACCACCACCACCATCACCACCACCACCACCATCACCACCACCAACAATAACAACAACAACAACAACGCTTCTCGTTTTCTTCGAGCCTCTGCTGTACGTCTTCTCTCTGTCGCCCTTGCTCCGATGGTTTAAATACCTGGGAACGATCATTTCACCAGATGGCAGATGCACTTCAGAAATAGCCAGCAGAATCGGCCAAGCCAAAACAGCATTCAACAAGATGAAAAGCATTCTTACCAACAAATGCCTATCAATTAACATCAGGAAGAGAGTTCTTGAATGTTATATAGGACCAATACTGTTGTACGGCTGCGAGGTGTGGACAGTCAACAAACAAAGCCAGAACAAGATTGAGGCAGCCGAGATGTGGTTTCTAAGAAGAATATTGAGAGTTCCATGGACAGCAAAGAAAACAAAGAAGACAGTCTTGACGGAGGCAGACACAAGTAGATCATTTATAAGGAAGATTAGGAAAAGACAGGCACCATGTATAGGCCATTTTATGAGGAAAGGGGAATTGGAGCACCTGGTCACAACGGGAAAGCTGGAGGGAAAGAGAGCACCGGGTAGACCCAGGGAGAAGATACTAGACGGAATTGCAGAGTGGCTGGGGACAAAGAGGGTGGAAGAGATGCTTGATGCAACAAGTGATAGAGACAGATGGAAGTCCATGATCGCCAGCGCCATGAGGCAAGGCACCTGATGATGATGATGATGATGATGATGATGATGATGATTATGATGATGATGATTATGATGATGATGATGATTATGATGATGATGATGATGATGATGATGATTACATACACACGCAGACATGAACCCACACGAAATCAAAAACAAGTGTGACTGTCCGCATTCAAGCAAACATGAACCAGAAAGAAAAAAACACACGAAAAATAAATAAGAACGCGTATTTACTACAGCAACACAAGACAGGCGCAAATTTTCGGCCAACTGGCCTTTGTCAAGCGTAAGATCACAAACAAACAAACAAACACCAGATA
>JAPXFY010000030.1:12014810-12019810 GCA_030674185.1 Monoplex corrugatus | reverse complement strand
CTCCCTTGGTCTCCTTGGTCTCCCTGGTCTCCCTTGGTCTCCCTTGGTCTCCCTGGTCTCCCTGGGTCTCCCTGGTCTCCCTTGGTCTCCCTTGGTCTCCCTGGTCTCCCTTGGTCTCCCTGGGTCTCCCTTGGTCTCCCTTGGTCTCTCTGGTCTCCCTGGGTCTCCTTGGGTCTCCCTGGGTCTCCCAGGTCTCCCAGGTCTCCCTTGGTCTTCCTGGTCTCCCTGGGCCTCCCTGGTCTCCCTTGATCTCCCTGGTCTCCCTGGTCTCCCTGGGTCTCCCCCTGGTCTCCCTGGTCTCACTGGTCTCCCTTGATCTCCCTGGTCTCCTTGGGTCTCCCTGGTCTAACTTGGTCTCTCTGGTATCCCTTGGTCTCCCTTGGTCTCCCTTGTCTCCCTGGTCTCCCTGGTCTCCCTGGTCTCCCTGAGTCTCCCTGGGGCTCCCTGGGTCTGTCTGAGTCTAACAGGGTGCGAGGAATCAAAAGGGTTAAATCTTTGAACAGGAAGTGTAGGAAATAACCAGTGGGCTTTGTAGAACCATTGGTCTGCCCTGGGTCTCCCTGGTCTCCCTTGGTCTCCCTGGGTCTCCCTGGATCTCCATTGGTCTCCCTGGTCTGTCTCCCTTGGTCTCCCAGGGTCTCCCTGGGTCTCCATTGGTCTCCCTGGTCTCCCTGCTCTCCCTGGGTCTCCCTGGTCTAACTTGGTCTCCCTGGTCTCCCTTTGTCTTCCTGGGTCTCCCTGGTCTCCCTTGGTCTCTTTGGGTCTCCCTGGGTCTCCCTGGTCTAACTTGGTCTCCCTGGTCTCCCTTGGTCTCTCTGGGTCTCCTTGGTCTCTTTGGGTCTCCCTGGGTCTCCCTGGTCTAACTTGGTCTCCCTGGTCTCCCTTGGTCTCCCTGGGTCTCCTTGGTCTCTTTGGGTCTCCCTGGGTCTCCCTGGTCTAACTTGGTCTCCCTGGTCTCCCTTGGTCTCCCTGGGTCTCCTTGGTCTCTTTGGGTCTCCCTGGGTCTCCCTGGTCTAACTTGGTCTCCCTGGTCTCCCTTGGTCTCCCTGGGTTTCCTTGGTCTCTTTGGGTCTCCCTGGGTCTCCCTGGGTCTGTCTGGGTCTAACAGGGTGCGAGGAGTCAAAAGGGTTAAATCTTTGAACAGGAAGTGTAGGCAATAACCAGTGGGCTTTGTGGAACCATTGGTATGCCCTGGGTCTCCCTGGGTTTCTCTGGGTCTAGTAGGGTGTGAGGAGTCAAAAGGGTTAAATCTTTGAACAGGAAGTGTAGGAAATAATGCGTGGGCTTGATGGAACCATTCGTCTGCCCTGGGTCTCCCTGGGTCTTCCTGGGCCTCCCTGGGTCTCCCTGGTCTCCCTTGGTCTCCCTGGGTCTCCCTGGGTCTGTCTGGGACTAACAGGGTGCGACGAGTCAAAAGAGTTAAATCTTTGAACAGGAAGTGTAGGCAATAACCAGTGGGCTTGTGGAGCCACTGGTTTGCCCTGGGTCTCCCTGGGTCTCCCTGGATCTCCCTAGGTCTCCCTGGGTCTAATAGTGTGCGAGGAATCAAAAGGGTTAAATCTTTGAACAGGAAGTGTAGGAAATTACTTGATAAAATTACAGGAATTATAGAGCTGATCTGGTTCACTTTTCTGAAATTCTGTGTTTCAAGTATGCATTTATTTATGCATTTTCTTGTTTTTCAACTTCACCGTCTTCTTTGATTTGTTTTTGATTTTCTTCTTCTTCTTCTTCTTCTTCTTCTTCTTCTTCTTCTTCTTTGTCTTCTTCTTCTTTGTCTTTTTATTTCTTATTTTTTTTTACCACGCATATTTCACTCTTTTCTTGTTTTTAAATTCATTGTCTTATTTACTTTGTTATTGATTTTTTCTTCTTTTTTTTTTTTACTGTGCATATTTCATTCTTTTCTTGTTTCAGGTTTTCTCTCCCCTCATTTCATACTCACTCCCCCCCTCCCCCCTCCCCCCCCACTCTGTTCTCCTTCGTCTTCATCTACTCAGATATTTCTTGGATTTTCTGCACACAAAAAAATGGACAAATAGCTCATGTTGTGTAGTTTCGTAAGTTACGTGTATTTGTTTGCATATGTTTAATCTGTGTCTCTTCAGTGCGAGGAGTCAAAAAAGGGTTAACTCTTTGTTGAACAGAAGTTGCAGGAAATAGCCAGTGGGCGCTGTGGAACCAATGGTCAGCCGTGGGTGAGTGTAGCGAGAAGTGTCTGGGCGAAACGGGCGAGCAGTCTCGACAACGGAGCCGCATGTGCGGCGTCAGCGTGGACAATGATTGTGATGCCGAGCAGTTTGAGGTCCAGTACTTTGAGTGTGACGGGACAGGTTTGCCAGGTAGCTATGTCGATACTGTGCTTGTTTCTGATGTTTTATTTGTATATCTGATGTGTTGGTTGGTTGGTTGGTTGGTTGGTTGGTTGGTTGGTTGGTTGGTTGGTTGGTTGGTTGGTTGGTTGGTTTGTTGGTTTGTTGGTTGATTGGTTGGTTGGTTGGTTGGATGGATGGTTGGTTGGGTTGGGTTGGTTGGTTGGTTGGTTTGGTTGGTTGGTTGGTTGGCTGGCTGATTGTGATTGGTTGGTTGGTTGGTTGGTTGGTTGGTTGTTTGGATTGGGTTGGGTTGGTTGGTTGGTTGATTGGTTGGATGGTTGGATGTATGGATGATTGGTTGGTTGGTTGGTTGGTTGGTTGGTTGGATGGTTGGTTGGTTGGATGGTTGGTTGGTTGGATGGTTGGTTAGATGGTTGGTTGGTTGGTTGGTTGGATGGTTGGTTAGATGGTTGGTTGGTTGGTTGGTTGGATGGTTGGTTGGATGGATGGTTGGTTGGTACTCATTTTCAAAATGCTTTATTTATAAATCTGATATGGTCATTGATTTTATTTATTTTGTTTTGTTTTGTTTGTTTGTGCTCATTTCTGATATGTTTTATTCATAACTTTGATATGTTCTTTCTTCCTTTGTTTTGTTTGATTATTTGTTTGTTTGTTTGTACTCATTTATAACATGTTTTATTTATAAATCTGATATGTTTTGGCTTTTGTTTGTTTGTTTTTGTTTGGTTGGTTGATTGTTGTTTGTTTGGATGTTTGTTTGTTTGTTTGTTTGGTTGCTTGTTGTTTGTTTGGATGTTTGTTTGTACTCATTTCTAATATGTTTTATTTGTTGATGTGCTGTTTATTTGTTTCTTTGTTTTTCTTTGCTTGTTTGTTCGCTTGTTTTTTGTTTCTTTGTTTGTTTCTTTGTTTGTTTGTACTCATTACAGATATATTTCATTCATTTGTTTGTTTGTCTGTGTCTGTCTGTTTGTCTGTCTGTCTGTCTGTTCTTTTGCTTGTTTTTTTTCTGTCATCGCAAACGTAAAGACATTTAGTTAGTATCTTTGGTCAAGATCTCTTTGTTTCTTTTGCTTGCATTGATATACCACCGTAGCTTTTTAGGATGTTTAGTATCCCTAGGCGAGATACTAAAACGTCACACTCTGATCTTATCACCGACGAACAAGCGGGTCAAACCATCACTAGCAGAACACTGGACCATTCTGGAGATCTGCTGACTCCAGCAATGAAACGAAAGAACAACGCTGATATGTGACCTCCCAGCACGAAATCAGTCTTAACTCGCAGTCAGTCGAACAGCACTAGGAGCTGAAAAGGTGACTGAGGGTCTATCTGGGGTGTTTTGACTTTTTCTCAAAATTGGGGTTTTTTTGTTGTTGTTTTTTGTCTCTTATTATTAACCGTAACCTGTACAGTACCCGCACATGTAACATACTGATGGAAAGCTCTTTGGTGCACCTTTCAGATAATGACAGCGAAAATTAGAAACAAATGAGATCAAAGCCACCAAATAAAGAAATTTAAGGAAACTGTGTAGGAGAGCACACAAAAACTTTTAGACGCCGTTTTCCCAAAATGGCCAGTCACACAACTTAATGACTTTAAACATGCATAACTTCTACTTTTTTTTTTGAGTACAAGCTTTATTCAAGTACCAAAATAATCAGCAGAATGTACACTTTCCAGTGATATGTATATCTCAAAATGCCCAAAATGCTAGTTAAGACTGATTTCGTGGTGGGAGGTCACATATGTACTCGTAACAAGAACCAATGACCTTGTTAAGCCAGTCCTGTACTCCATGGAACTGTTGACAGATGGACACTGGCAGGAAAAGACACACACACACACACTCCCGTGCGTGCGCGCGCGCACACCCACACACATGCATACACACACACATACACACACGCACACGCACACACACACACGCACGCACATACACATGCACACACACATACATACACACACACACACATGCACACACACATACACACACACACACACACCATACACACACACACACACACACACACACACACACACATGCGCACACACATACATGCACACACACATACTTAGTCAGATCTAAGTTGGCTTATGGTCAAGAGGTCTATTTTTCAGCTCCAAAATACTATTTGAAAAAACTTCAAAGCTTAGATAGTAAAGCTATTAAATGTGCTCTTGGGGTACCGGTGTATACAAAAACACAAGAAGTATATAAAACAGCCGGCATCCTTCCCTTGGAAGATTGGAGGAAGTTGTCAACTGCTAAATATATAGTTAGAGCAAATGCAGTAACTAATTATGCCAACAATCTCCTCCTTGCAACTGATACTGGCAAAGTCTCTCTCCTCACACTCCTTGATCTGTCTGCAGCCTTTGATACCATTGATCATGGTATTCTCCTTTCTAGACTTCATCATACTTTTGGCATCTCTGACATTGCTCTGTCTTGGTTCACTTCATACCTATCAAACAGAAAACAAACCGTTCTCATCAATGGCACTTACTCTCAACCTGCATACCTGACCTGTGGTGTTCCACAAGGATCTGTCCTTGGCCCTGTTCTTTTCACTCTTTACACCTCCCCCCTGTCCACCATCACCAACTCCCATTCTATAAAACACCACTTCTATGCTGATGACACCCAACTTC
>JAPXFY010000030.1:11977310-11994810 GCA_030674185.1 Monoplex corrugatus | reverse complement strand
AACAGGACAGACAGACAGAGAGAGACAAGAGAGACAGAGACGACAGACAGAGAGAGACAAGAGAGACAGAACGACAGACAGAGAGAGAAAAGAGACAAAGACAGACAGACAGAGAGAGACAAGAAGACAGACAGAGACAGACAGAGACACAGACAGAGAGACAAAGAGAGACAGAGAGAGACAAGAGAACAGAGACAGACAGACAGAGATAGAGAGACAGATAGAGAGACAGACAGACAGGGAGACAGACAAACAGACAGACAGAGACAGAGAGAAACAGGCAGAGAGAGAAAAGAGTCAAGAAACAGAGCTCAACAGGAAGCTAAAAAGGGAGAGGAAGGGGGGAACGGAAACACTAAGTTAAAGAGTAAGAAAGATAAACAAAGAGAAAGACAGAGGCATATTAACAGGGAAACAGATAAGACAGACAAGACAGACAAAGACAGACTAAGAAAAATAGCTGAACACATTTCATAGCAACCTCCACCACGAAGAAACCAAATAGGCCCACAAGTTCAGAAAACCACTCGTGCATTCCCAAAATATCTTCCTCAATAAATAACCACGCAGTTTCTTCTTTCTTCTTCTTCTTCTTCTTCTTCTTCTTCTTCTTCTCTCTTCTCTCTCTCTCTCTTCTTCTCTCTCTCCTCTCTCTCTCTCTCTCTCTCTCTCTCTCTCTCTCTCTCTCTCTCTCTCTCTCTCTCTCTCTCTCTCTCTCTCTCTCTCTCTCTCTGAACATGAAAAGCAGATGGGGAAAATATCAACCACACACTGACACGCTGCAAGTAGTGCATGCGGAGTTTATTTGTTAAGCTGCAAATCAAGTCTTTGTTTATCCAATTATCCACTCTACATTGTTTTCATTAAAAACCAGTTTTAAATTAACTATGTATGGAAGTTTCTCTGTTCAGTAAAATGAAAACAAAAGCATGACACGATGCTAAGGCTTTAGACAAGTGTTCTATCTATCTAGAGAAAAATTTTAAAAAACACTTTTTTTTTTTGGCGATAGCGTATATGCTGGGTTATTTTTTTTTTCTTTTTTTTTTTTTTCATTTATTCATTTCTTTACTTTTTAGTTAAATACCCTATTTGTTTATTTATTTACTAATTTAGTCATTTCGTAGTCGTCGTCGTCGTTCTCTCTCTGTGTCTCTCTCTCTGTCTGTCTGTCTGTCTCTCTCTGTCTCTCTGTCTGTCTCTCGTCTCTCTCTGTCTGTCTCTCTTTCTCTCGGTCTCTGTCTGTCTCTCTCTGTCTCTCTGTCTGTCTGTCTGTCTCTCTCTCTCTCTGTCTGTCTGTCTGTCTGCCTGCCTCTCTCTCTCTCTCTGTCTCTCTTTCTCTCGGTCTCTGTCTGCTCTCTCTCTTCTCTCTCTCTCTCTCTCTCTTTCTTCTCTCTCTCTCTCTTCTCTTTTCTTCTCTCTCTCTCTGTCTTTCATTTTGTTAATTTGGTTTTCATTTCATACACACCCACATAACACGTACGTATGCACACACGCACGCACACACATACATACACACACACACATACACACACTCCACGCACGCACGCACGCACGCACACAGACACGTTATTTTCAACGACTGCTACAAATTAAGCATGCGGCGAAGCTTTTTAAGTTAAGCGACACTGTCTAAAGCTCTTCAGCAGTGTCATGCCTTTCTTTTCATTTAATTCAGAAAAATAGTTACAAGAGAAAAACATATATTATAAATATTATATATATATATATATATTATATTAAATGTTATGAACGTGACTGATTTTCAAACATACTTATCAAACAAGAAGATCGAAAACAAACAAAAAAAGAAAGATGGGAGAAAAGCATTATGAAGGTTTGGATATTAGACCTTCTGGACTTTCTTCTAAACCAAATTGGATCATTTCTAATTCCTGTCAAAATATTCTGGAACTCTGAATCACAATGACTGTCAGCGTTCAAGCTAATTCATGGAAACCTGTACTACGGTAACACATAAAGACAAAACGAGAGGACATGAATTTATTCAACATTAATTTAATTAAATACGCGTTCTAGTTCAGTTTTCATGTGTTTCTGGGTGGAAAATATCGATGCAATGCATCTCTCAAACGATTTTGAAACATCTGTTTAATAGATGCATATCCATTTTAAAAGAGATTCCAAAAGCGTACGAGAAATGCACGCAATCTGATACACTTAATGAAAAGCTTCATGTAAAGCTTTCAAATAACTTAATCTTATCAATCAATCAATCCAAAAGATTGATTAAAAACAGCATTGAACTGCACCTATGTACTTTGTTTTTCATTTTCTCTCGAAATACTCAAAACCCAACGTCACAGCTGACGTCACACACATTACTCTCACATACATAACGTCAGGCAGGCGGATGACATCAGCAGGAGTCCTTGTGAACGTAAGTGATGACGGATGATGACATGTCGACATCTCCACTTCAGTTCCTCAATCACCTGGTCAATGATATTAATGCAGATGAAATAACACACCACCATCTGTGTACCGTGACTTGACAGAGCTGAAACTGTGCAATTTCAGGAGTAAGTCCGCACAAATTAACCCTCTGACTCCCGCATCCTACCCCACCAACTACAAAACTTTAACCCTTTTGACACCCTCACCTCACCCACCAGCTTCCTGCAGGAAGTTGGTGGCAAAGGTAAGGTAAATCAAAGGGTTTAGTTTCTGCTTGTGCTCGCATGGTCGGCGATGCAGAATGCTGGTGGACAGGGTGCGGGAGTCAAAGGGTTAATTTTCTGAGATGTGAACTGGTAAGGAGTAGGCATGATGATGGCAGTCGAATCTTCTAACATTAAGGTGACGTCACAATTGCTGTCCGTGACTCAAAACACATCACTAAAGTCTTGTGCTAAATTAGTCTTCCATCAAAACTGCAATAACGATATATAGCTAAAGATATCCATAACAGCAACAGCAAAAAAGAAAACACAAACGATTTAAAATACAGTGTTAAAACATTCCATACACAAGCCAACCAACTTATCTTCCAACTAATTAACTTATCATAAAACATGTTCAAAAACCAACACCAACCAACCAACTAACCAACCAACCAAACGAACAAATAAACATCAACAACAACAAAAACTAAAGATAAAACTTATATACACTCTTTTCCTAAACATTTTCGGAGACGACATTGATGTGTCCTGGTCGAAATCTGTCAGGATATTAATTCTATACAAAATTTTAGTTCTTGATTCTGCTCTTTCATATACAGAAAACCAAATAGACAAGTAAATAAAAATTCAAATCAATCAATGACAAATGCATGAACACTGCAGACCCATGATCATGTTTTTGTTGATTAGTCTTACTATATTTGTGGTTACTTTTAATGGTTAACACTGAGTTATTCCAGACAAGACAGATTTATATTTACTCGTACTCATAATAAGCTTTGATGACATTATATTTTCGTTAAAGAGTCACAGATATCGGGCATCGATCTGACACACATGTTTGTTAAAATGTAAGACAAAAACATTCCAAGGATGAGTAACGTTAATATTTAAAGTTAACAAACTACTTGTGTTACAAATTACAACCACAAATAATCAACCACGCATTATCAAAACAGTCACTAGAAAAAAAATTAGTAATCCATTGGTGCAATAATGATTCATAATAATCCACAATTATGAACTGCACTGCGTCCTTTTAAGATTAAATTCGGTCAAAACGATTATCATTTGTTTTAAAAATGCTTGAGTTCGTCAGGAAACCACAGTAGAAATAAACCATTGTTGATTCATTCATTACAAGACTCTATTTCATACTTGACATGTATTGAAATGAAACAAAGCCCTTTTCAACATGTTCCCAGTCAAATGCAATGACACAAACAAAGTGAAACTTTCAACAAGAGAACTCGAAAACACTGACTGAAAAATCCGGTCTTTCATTCCGCTTGAACTAGAATGGTATTGAGATGTGAAACTTGAAACAGTACCCATTTCTTCTCGGTAACATGTTTTGGCGTTAAAATGTGAAAGTGTATTTGTTTAGCTGACTACATGCTGACGTTTCTAAATCTACCTTTTTGATTATCCATCGTAATTTTTTTTTTTGTCTCTGTGTATTTATATGATACAGCGATTGTATCTTGCTTACAAAAAAACTAACTCGTTTAGCAGTATTCTAATTTTTGTTGCTTCAATACGAACAGTTAAGAAATGGAAGACAAGTGTTGTGTTAAGAGCTGTGTGGCTGGAAGTTGGAAACACAAACTAACAATGTTTCACTGACAGAAAAAAAAAGTATTGCCCAACTTGTGTGTCTTTCCGTTCACTGTTAACTTCTGCGAGGAAACAGTGAGTGGAAAGACACAATTTGGGTTATACATTTTTTTTTTTCTGTCAGTGAAACATTGTTAGTTTGTCTGACCAACTTTTACTGTATTTCTCAAAGAGCTCTGAGTTTATCACCGTGCTAAAAAATTGATTATAAGACCCTGGTAAATAAATAAATATCAATCAATCAATTAATCAATCAATCAATCAATCAATCAATCAATCAATCAATTAATCAATCAATCAATCAATCAATCAATCAATCAATCACTCAATCTATCCTCCAACAACATAGCGTCACTCTACAACTGCAACGAATAAATAAATAAGTCATATCGGTTTGGTGAATAAATAGATAAATAAAAAAAAAAATTTTTTGAAAATAAATAAAATCCATCATGACCCTGGTCTCAACATAGCGTCATTCTACAACTGCAATGAATAAATAAATATGCGATTTTAAATAAATAAATAAACAAAATCCTCCACGACCTTGGCCTTAACATAGTTTCGCCCTACAACTGCGCTCTGACTCACTCTTTCCCTCTGTGTTCATCTACGTCTGTCCCCTTTCCAACCCTCACCCCAGCCCCCAATGGAATCTCCACCACATCGTTTGGTGGAAATTGCTCTCTGATTGTCCTAACCATCTGTCATCATACAGGAATGGCATAATTTCCAAATGACGAGCACCATGACACTTAACCCTTTTGACTCCCGCGCACACTGTCCACCCACTGCAAAAAAAAAAAAGTGACCTCCCACCACGAAACCAGTCTTAACTCGCATCAGTCGAACAGCACTAGGAGCTGAAAAGGTGATTGAGGGTCTATCTGAGGTGTTTTGACTTTGTCTCAAAATTGATTTCTGTATACTATGATCTATACCCCACAGAAAATTTTTTCTTGAAAAAATATTATTAATCAATTTAAAATGGTATTTTAATGCACTGATCGCAGCAGAAAGAATGCAATTTCCTACCAAAAGTACCTATTTTTGTCTCTTATTATAAACCGTAACCTGTGCCATACCTGCACATGTAATATACTGACGGAAAGCTCTTTGGTGCACCTTTCAGATGATGACAGCGAAAATTAGAAACAAACTGGGTCAAAGTCACCAAATAAAGAAATTTAAGGAAAATGTGTAGGAGAGCACACAAAAAGTTTAGAGGCCGTTTTCTCAAAATGGCCGTCATACAACTTAATGACTTTAAACATACATAACTTCTACATTTTTTTTTTGAGTACAAGTTTTATTCAAGTACCAAAATAATCAGCAGAATGTACACTTTCCAGTGATATGTATATCTCAAAATACCCAAAATGCTAGTTAAGACTGATTTCGTGGTGGAGGGTCACAAATGTAGTAACCTTTTGACTCCCATCTCCCTACCCGCCATGATGCTGGTGGATAGGGTGAAGGAGTCAAAAGGTTTAAAGTTTTGTTTTGCTAACATGGTTGACCATCCAGGATGTTGATAAGGCGCGGGAGTCAAAGAGTTAACCCCCAACCTTCTTTACCAGCTTGCATAAAACTTAATCCTTTCATTTCCTCACCCTGTTCACCAGCTTCTGTGCTCGAATCCGATCGATAGGGTGAGGGAGTGAAAAAGGGTTAAGTTTCTGCTTTGCTGCCGTTGGTCATAATGCAGAAAGCTCATGGACAGGGTGAGATAGAGCAAAAAGAGTTAAAGTTTTAGAGCAAAAAGAGTTAAGTTTTTGCTGAGCTGCCATGGCTCACAATGCAGAAAGCTGGTGGACTGGTGAAGGAGTGAAAAGGGTTAAAATTTTGCTGAACTGCCATGGCTCACAATGAAGGAAGCTGGTGGACAGGGTGAGGTAGTGAAAAGTGGTTAAGTTTTTGCTTTAGTATTATAGCTCACACTGCAGAAAGCTGGTGGACAGGGTGAGGAAGTGAAAAAGGGTTAAGTTTTGCTTAGCTGCCATGGCTCACAATGCAGGAAGCTGGTGGACAGGGTGAGAGAATGGAAAAGGGTTACCTTTTTTGCTTTGCTATAATCGTTCACAACGTAGGAAGCTGGTGGATAGGGTGAGGGAGTGAACGGGGCCAAGTTGTTGCTTTCCTGTCATAAATGTTAATTCAGAAAGGTGGTAGGTAGGGTGAGAGAATGAAAGGGGTTAAAATTTTTGCTTGGATGTGCCGTGCTGCTAATGCACGAGACCGGTGGATAGTGTGAGGGAGTAAAAGGGGTTAACTTTTTGCCTTGCTGCGCCATAGATGATCATGCAAGAAAGTGGGTGGATAGTGTGAGGGAGTAAAAGGGGTTAACTTTTTGCCTTGCTGTGCCATAGTTGATCATGCAGAAAGCTGGTGGATAGTGTGAGGAGTGAAGGGGTTAAAGTGTTTGTTTTGCTACCATGGCTGATCATGCAGTAAGCTGGTGAGTAGGGTGAAGATGTCAAAGAGTTAAATACAGACTATTGTAGTCGTCATAAGGGATAAATTTTCATCCTATCACTGTTTGTCCTATTTGAATCTGTTCTGCTGTTTGGCTGTTTTGTTTTTAGGAAGCCCCTACGATTGTACAGATGCTCTCTGTCTTGTCTGTCTTCTGTCTGTCTGTTGTATGTATGTAGTATGTATGTATGTCTGTATGTATGTATTATGTTTGTCTGTCTGTCTGTATGTATGTTTGTCTGTATGTATGTATGTATGTTTGTCTGTATGATGTATGTTTGTCTGTCTGTCTGTATGTATGTATGTTTGTCTGTCTGTCTGTCTGTGTGTATGTATGTTTGCTGTCTGTCCCTATGTAGATTGTATGTATTATGTTGTTTGTCTGTCTGTCTGTCTGTATGTATGTATGTTTGTCTGTCTGTCTGTCCCTATGTATGTATGTATGTATGTATGTTTGTCTGTCTGTTTCTCATTCACTCTCTCATTCTCTCTCTCTCTTTCTCCCTCTCTCTCTCTCTCTCCATCTGTCCGTCTGTCTCTCACTTACTTACTCACACACACACACACACTCTCTCTCTCTCTTTCTCTTCTTCTCCTCTCTCCCTCTCTCTCCCTGAGAAACACACACACACACACACACACACACACACACACACACACACACACTCTCTCTCTCTCTCTCTCTCTCTCTCTCTCTCTCACACGAGTAGACACAGATCGTGATGTAGATAACAACTGTGATAACATACGCAGTCTACGTACCGTACTATTCTTGATTCAGTTGAAGACATGAATGAATGAATGGTGAACGAACGAATGAATGAATGAAGGAAGGAAGGAAGGAACGAAGGAAGGAAGGGATGAAGGCAGGAATGAATGAAGGGAGAAATGAATGAATGAATGAAGGAACGAAGGAAGGAAGGAAGGATGGAAGTAAGTAAGGAAGGAAGGAGAGAATGAAGGAATGAAATAAATACATAAATAAACAATTAAACAAAAACACGAACAAACATATAAACAATTAAGCAAACAAATAATTATTATCAATAAGTGAATAAATAAATAAATAAACAATAAATGATAAATAAACAAACGAATCAATGAATAAATAAATACATAAATAAATAAATAAATAAATAAATGAAAAAATAAACAAATACATAAATAAGCTTTTTTTTTTTTTGCTAACGAACTGCACCAACACAATGATTAACCCTTGATGACCTAAAAACCATTGTGGCAGGTACAATGACCATGCTATGCCAATGCAAACAACACCCACCCACCCACCCACCCATTCCCCCACCCCCCCTCCCCCCTCCCCCATCCACCCACGCGGGAACTTGAGAGTCTTAGACCTACTACTACCCACACACAACATCGTACGGGTTCAATGCAGTCTGAATTATGTCATCCCCTCCTCACCCACATGTCATGTTACATAGTACTGCCTGTGCTGCGGTGCTGCCTCGGAAGTAGCCATGCGCACATCATACATAATCTACGACTGGAAACAAAGACCAGTGTAGTAGTAGTAGACATCCTTCCCACAAACAGACGAACAAATAGACGAACAAACAAACAAACAAAATAGACAAACAAACAACATAACTATAGCGTCCTTACCACAAACAAGATAACCAACCTGCAGTACTACCACAAACGAACAGACAAACAAACGAACAAACAAACAAACAAATAAACAGACGAACAAACAAATAGACAGACAGACAAACAACGCAATTATGGCGTCCTTACCACAAACAAACAAACAAACAGCCTGCAGTATCACCACAAACGAACAGACTAACAAAAAGGAGAACAAACAAACAAGGTAGACAAACAAACAACATAAGTACAGCGTCCTTGCCACGAACAACAACAAACAACCCATCAGATGGACAAACAAACAAACAAACATATATTTGCTTTAGGTTCTGTCGTGAGTCTGGTTCTCGTCCTTATCACAAACAAACAAACAAACACACAAACAAACAAAACACACAAACAAACAAACAAACTTATTTGCTTGAGGTTCTGTCGTGAGTTTGGTTCTCGTCCTTACTACAAACAAACAAACACATTTGCTTTAGGTTCTGTCGTGAGTTTGGTTCTCGTCCTTACCACAAACAAACAAACAAACAAACACACAAACTGTCAAACAGACGCACAGACAAACAAGTTTAGCATCTTCACGACGAACAAACAGGCACACAAACAACACATGCATAGCGTCTCAACAAACAAACAAACAAAAACTCAAAAAACAAGTACAGTATTCTTAGCACAAACAAACAAACAAACAGACTGACTGATAAACAACACAAGTAAAGCGTCCTTTCCTCAAACAAACAAACAGACAGACAGACAGACAGACAAACAACTATAGCGTCCTTACCGCAGACAAACAAACTGATAATAGACAGACAGACAAACAAGTATAACGTCCTTATCACAAACAGACAGACAGACAGACAAACAAATACAGCGTCCTTACCGCAGACAAACAAACTGATAATAGACAGACAGACAACATAACGTCCTTATCACAGACAGACAGACAGACAGACAAATAAGTATGGGGTTTTTGTCACAAACAAACAGACTGACAACACAAGTATAAGCCACCTTACCACGAATAAACAGACAGACAGACAGACAAACAGACAGACAGACAGACAGACAGACAGACAAACAGACAACCAACCATCCAAACACACTTGCTGAGGCTCTTGCTATGAAATTGGGCGTCGTATTTATCGTAACCTACTGCACTTTCTTTCCTTTTTTAAAAACAACGAATTCACCATGTGAAATTTGGGCTGCTTTTTCTCGACCGAGGACAGTGCATCGCCGCAGCGCAGCGCCACCCAATAATGATTCTATTTCATTGATGATATAAGTTGTACTTTGTGTCTTGTTAAAAGAAACGAAGATAACCACGGGAAAAAAAAACACACAAAAAAACACCAACTTACAAACGCACAAAAGACAGATAGACACAATGAATGAATGATGCACAGGCAGACTAGGCCTGTTTCTTATTGCTCTTGTTATGTGTTTGGGATGTTTTCGTTATGTGTCATATCCTTTCCTGTGCGCTACAGAGCACGTGCACGCACGTGCGTGTGAGTGTGAATGTATGCGTGTGTTGTGTGTGTGTGTGTGTGTGTTTGTGTGTGTGTTGTGTGTGTGTGTGTGTGTGTGTGTTTTTGTATGTGTGAGTGTGTGTGTGTGTGTGTGTGTGTGTGTGTGTGTGTGTGTGTGTGTGTGTGTGTGTGTGTGTGTGTGTGTGTGTGTGTGTGTGTGCGTCTGTATGTGTGAGGTCAGTACAATAGTTGTCGATCTAACCTGACGATAAACAGATTTAGTGCAAAACTATGTCGTACGTGTGTGTGTGTGTGTGTGTGTGTGTGTGTGTGTGTGTGTGTGTGTGTGTGTGTGTGTGTGTGTGTGTGTGTGTGTGTGTGTGTGTGTGTGTGTGTGTGTGTGAGGTCAGTACAATAGTTGTCGATCTAACCTGACGATAAACAGATTTAGTGCAAAACTATGTCGTACGTGTGTGTGTGTGTGTGTGTGGTGTGTGTGTGTGTGTGTGTGTGTGTGTGTGTGTGTGTGTGTGTGTGTGTGTGTGTGTGTGTGTGTGGTGTGTGTTGCTGTGTGTGTATGTAGTTGTGTGTGTACATTGTGCCTGTGTAGTGTGTGTTTGTAATGCACGCGCGTTATGTGATGGTGCATTATTTTGGCTGTTTAGATAGGAAATTAAAATAAAACAAAAAACGTTAGCACAAACAAAATACACACACACACACACATTGTCATGATGCTCAACCATGCTGTGTCAATGTATCAACACCTGGAAAAAAATAAAACAACAATTGCCTGCACCTCCCCCAACACACACACACACACACACACACACACACACTATCTGGCCTATTGTCTAGTTCCATCCCTGAAATTTCAAACGCCATCAGTCAGTCGCAAATAACAATATATTTTTCTTTTTAACTTCAGAATTTCCATAGCTGTCCTTGTTTAGCATTTATAATGATTACTTCCAGAAATGTTGATTTCAACCTCAATAACATAACGTGCATCCTAGGGTTAAGGATTTTTTTTTTTTTTTTTTTTTTGCTAGTAACACGGTCGACAATGCAGGATGCTAGTGGACAGGGTGCCTGCAGGACTCAATGAGTTAAGATACACCAGACTTTACGTGCTGATGGCACGAGTGATCACGATCATAATTATTTTCACTCGAATGCTTTTAAACCCTTTGACTCCGGCACCCCTGTCCACCAGCATCCTGCATTCTCAGCTATGCCAGCAAAGCAAAAATCTTAACCCTCTGACTCCACACCCTATCACCAACTGCAAAAAAAGTTAACCTTTTTGACTCCCTCACCCTATTCACCAGTTTCCTACAGGAAGCTGGTGGAAAAGGTGAGGAAATGAGAGGGTTAACTTTTTTGTTTTAGTAGCATGGTTGACAATGCAGTATGTTGGTGGACAGGGTGCGGGAGTCAAAAGGGTTAACTGTTTATTCACTGACTTAGCCATTAAACTGATTTTTAAAACATTTTACTCGCACACGCTTCAATTCACTCTTTGTCAATGTCTTTATATTTCATTAACTGGTAAAAAAAAAATAACAAAAAAAAAAACATTTGTTCGTACAAGTTCAACGCTTTGTCATTGTCTTCATCTTCGATTAAATGGTTTTAAAATAACAATAACATTTACTCGTATACGCTTAATGTTTTGCGATCGTCTTCATTTATGTTTTCTAGTTGTTTTCATAGACACCTCTTTGGCGACGAGGTCTAGAGCTCCTGTTTTGCTACCAGGACGCTCAGGTTCGAATCTTGGCTCGAGACAAACTTTGTGCATGAGGCTCCTCCCGTCGACCCAGCTGGGATTGAGTACCTGACCCTGATCAGGGCTAACAGCGAGAAGAGAAAGAGAGTGGTAAGCCTACCTGTCCTGGAAAAAAAACTTGAGATTTCTCCACCCTCAATGGGTTATGGGAAAACTTTGATCTTTTCTTTTAACCGTTTACCATCTGTTTTCACACTACTTAATTAAGCACACACAAAAAGGACAGCATTGTGACGTCACCATTACTTACTCCACAGCTGACGTCATCTTCATTCACAGGACTTTGGAGTTCAAACCTGACCTCAGCGACAATGATGACGACATAATCTGGTGATGTCATTTCGCCTCCTCTGACGGTCTCCAACACAACGTGACAGTCACAGGCTGGAGGCAGGCATCACTCCGTCACAGGTCGCTGTTCCGACTCCAGCGAATAGTCCGGAGTCAGTGTCAGTGACGTAGACGTGATGTCATCCTGCAGAAACTCCATCTGGCGGCGAAGGTCCTGGAGATGTTGGTGGATATCGTGCATCTGAATGCGCGCGTTCTGAAAGGCGGAACCCGCAGCGTCGGCATGAGTTTCCAAAGCCTTGTAGGTCTCGTCGGACGAGGCGGCTGCGGCTTCAGCATCGGCCCAGAACTCATCACTGTCACCGTCGTTGTCGTGAGAGGAGTTGTAGATGGTGCAGGAGAGGACCACCTCTCCTCCGTGCTCCTCGGAGTAAGATCTCTGGAAGAGCAGTTCCGTCCCTTCGTCTTCATCATCGGCGTACATGGAATCGGTGCTGGCGTCGTCCCGGTGTTCAGACACGTCCAGGTCTGACTCCGTGCGGTCAGTACGCGCCGGTGAAGTTTTGGAACGACGTCTGTGCTGCGTGGCTAACACAAACTCTTTGGACGGAAGTTTTTCGGCTCCGACCAACACGGGTGGAGGTTCAGCAGAGGTAGGGGTCTTGTCTTCCAAGTCTTCGAGGAAGGTTTTCACCCCCATCAGCTCGCCAAACGTCTCCTCGATTTCTGGGATTCTGAAAGAGGAATCGTGGCTGGACGAGCTCTGTCTTTTGTCGCCTTCCAGTTCCCCGCTGTCGTCTGAAGAGTCTGTGGATCTGTCGGCTGGCGGTTTGGGTTTTCTGACGATGTGTTGTGCTCGGTGTTCCAGGTCTATAGAGGTGGGTGGTCGAGGTTGCTGCTCGCTACGTGAATACGTCGTTTCGTGAACGACCTCGTCACTTAATATATCGTCCGTGCTGCTACTGATGTCACTACCGTCCCCCATTTCATCACAGTAAGCATTGATCACCTCCTGGATTTGTTTGGAGCCTCGTTTGGGCTCAGGTTCGGTGACGTCAGCTCTGGCGCTGACGTCGTAAGATCCTAGTTGTCTACGTCGTTTTTTCCTGGGTTTGTGCGAGGCGGTGGTGTCTGACGCGGCGCTTTGTCTGGTGAGCTGGGCAGGGATGGCGGGTCTCTTCACAATCCGTCCCTGCTCCACAACCGCCCCTTCTCCCTCCACCGCCTCGTTGACGCTGCGAACGAAGACGAGGCTCTCTGGCAGGATGAAGGCCTCATCGAACTCGGCAGAGTCCGTGGACCTAGTCTTGAAGGAGGTCAGGGTCTCGTCAGTGGCCGTGGATGTGGTGCTCTCCCGTTTGGAGCTGGCTGACGTTTCGTGGTCGGTGGACAACGTCTCTGTGGTGTCTGATGCCACCAGCCTTTCCCCAGGGAGGTCTGCTGTGGCGAAAGTGTTCAGTTCCTCGTGAAGTACAGGTTCTATTATGTCTTCCTTGCTGGCCTTCGGTGGAGGACCACCCACTTCCTGACCTAAAGCTACCACGTCTGCTGACTGAGGAGTACGAGAAGAGTCTGAACGCTCGTGTGCACCGTCTTCATCATCACCACCACCACCATCACCACCACCACCACAGTCCATTTTGGAAGGTGGGTCTGTCTGATGTTGTTGTGTAGGTGGACCTGAGTGTTCGCTGGACTGAGGTCCACTGTGTTGACCAGGCTGCTCACCAGGCTTACTCTGTCTGGCAGGGTTTCTCAAAAGGTCCGTTCTACCCTCCTCCAGACAGCTGTCAGACTCGGAAGCCTGGCTTTCCAGAAGACTGGACAATCTCCGCACCACGGTCTCCCCGAACAGCTGCATCTCCTGCGATATCTTCAGCGAAATGTCAGAGTCTTGGTGCGCGTTGACCAGATGATCAACATCTTCTTCTTCTTCCTCTTCCTCTTTTCTTCTTCTTCCTCTCCTTCTGCCAGAGTGTCCAAGGCGGTGGGGCTGGGTGGTGGAACGTGATCTTTGAGGACAGCGTCTCCTTGCTGTGGGCAGGAGCTTGCACTGTTCTCTTGTGAGGGGCTGGAGTTTGAACCCGCAGACATGCCGTCCCGGAGGTTTCCAGCCAGTGCCTTCGTTGCTCGGTCCGGGCTTCTTCTTCTTCTTCTCCTCCTCCTTCTTCCTCGCTGGCAGTAGGAGGAGGAGGAGGGAGGTGAGGGAGGTGAGGTGGGAGGTTTGAACCAGAGCAGGTTCACACGTCGGCACGAAGAAGGTTGCGCAGAGACCGTGTTGATGTTATCTCCATTCGCGAGTTGGCTCCCTTGTTGCTTAGGTAACGTGGCGGCCGCGTCAGATCCACTTTGGCTTTTTCCAGGAACAAAACAAAAACCTGCCGCTCCGTCGTCTCCCTCAGCCCCCCTCCTCCTCCTCCTCCTCCTCCTCTTCTCTTTCTCTTCTTCTTCGGCAGTTAAATTGTCACGAGATGTCTGCAAAACTGCAGCTGAAGAAGTAGGAGGAGGAGGAGGAAGAGAAAGGGGTTGGGTGTGGGAAGGTGTGGTAGAGGTGGTGGTGGCACTAATAATGTCTGACGTAGTTTCGGGGTTCAGTTTCTCTCCTGTTTTATGCTCAAGCACATTTTTCACCCCGGCCTCTGGCAATGATGCACTTTCTGTCTCACCGTGCGTTGCTTTGTTGTTGTTGTTGTGGTTGTTGTGGTTGTTGCCATAGCTGCTGACTGCTGACGAGGGTTTGTCGTTGTTTTTACTTGTGCTGCTGCTGTCGTTGTCGTTGTTGTTGTTGTTGTTGTAATTGTTGATGATGATGATGACGATAATGATGATGGTGGTGGTGCTCCAGTTTCCCTGCCAGGTTTTGCTGCCTCTCGTTCGTCAGTGGTAGTAGTGGTGGTAGTCTTGACACCACCCTCACAGCTTTCTACAGGCACTGACATTCCTGAAGATGAAGGAGGAGGAGGAGGAGACGGAGACGAAGTAGTAGAATGGCAGGTATTTCGGTCAGGGCCACCTCCAGTGCCGTCCATCACGTCTGACCCCTGACCTCCAACGTCATCAGCACGTGGAGGGACACCAACCAACAGCAGCAGCAGAGGAAGACACGGGAGGTAATCAGTAGCGAGGGGGTAGGAGGGACCATCAGAGGAGGGGGAAGAGGGGGGGAGGGGGAGGATGAGGAGGTGGAAGTAGCCCCTACCTGTCTCTGCTGTACCTGGGGTAAAGTGACGTTGACATCAATGTCGATCCGGCGAATTGCACTGTTGTCCGGCGGTGGCAGAATCAGGGGAGAGTGTTGTTGTTGTTGATGATGATGCTGTAGTATGTTGTTGTTGTTGTTGTTGTTGTTGTTGTTGCTGTTGCACGAGGGGTGGGTTCACACGAGTCACAGGCGCGTGGCCGCACGTCAAAATCACGAGACTGTTGTGTACTGCTGTGGCTACTACAGCTACTACTACTACTACTACTACTGCTGCTACTACTACCACTACCACTCCCACTCTGACCAAAAGGTTGTGGCACGGATTTGGGAGGCAGCGCGGGATGTCTTCCTGTCTTGGGGGAACCGACACACTGCTGTAGCAGTCCTCGCGCTGCACGCGCTGCACGCGGGGAGGAAGACAAAGGACTGTCAATTGCACCTGGCTCCTCCACTCCACTCTCCCGCCCACTCTGACTTTCTTCTGCAGCACACTGTTGTTGTTGTTGTTGCTGAGGGTGGTGAGGGTGAGGGTGAGGGTGTGGGTGTGGGTGAGGATGAGGAGGAGGAGGAGGAGGGTGATGAGGGTGGGAGCGGCGTGAACGCTGTCGTCGTCGCTGGTGTAGTAGGCTCCACCGTCGTCTTTCTCTACCGACGACGATGACAGCTCTGCCGTGAACACCTCCCGGAAGGTCGTGGATTCGTGGATGATCGCGTCCCGAATTCTCTGTCCCAAGTTCTTGGTTATCGCCTGGCCACCTCCACTACCACTACTACTACTACTACTAGTGGCAGTAGTAGTAGCACTCGGCGAGTCGTGCTGGGAGAGGGGTGGTGGTGGTGGTGGTGGTGATGACGGTGATGGCACCACGTGCTGGCACGCGGCGGCTCCGTCTGAAACTGCTGCTGCTGCCGCCACACGCTGTAGCTGCTGCTGTTGCTGCTGTTGGCGGCTCTTCTCTTCTTCCTCTCCATGCCAGCAGCACGCCCTCCCCGTCCCCCCTCTCCCTCTCCCTCCCCCTCCTCCGCTTCTTGTTCTCCCCCCTCCCCAGTGTCAGTGAAGTGTTGTTCTCCTCGCGAGCCCGTGTAGCAGCAGCCTTCCCAGCTTGTGCCAGATTTCATTACCGTGCTGCCACCAATAAGCGCGCCCTGTGAGACGCCCGAGTCTTTGTGTATGGTGGTGGAGCGTGCGGCGTCCTCCGCCTCCGGCCTTGTTGTCGTCATTCCTCTGTCGCTCGGCTGGTTACTGAGGTTGTCTGACGGCGGGTGGGAGTGATAGGTCAGGCCTCCCGCGATGTCTGCCGATAAGGTGCCGTCGTCGTCTTTGTGCTGCTGACTGCTTTGTTTGTCCAGCCGAGCTCTTCTCCTGGCCGGGGACTGGTCCGGACTGTCCGTGGATCCTCCGGCTGATCGATCAGAGGATCCTTCGTGGACGTGAGCTCTGGCAAGAAGGGGCCTGCTACGCGCGATCTGCGGAGAGCAAGGCGGCGAACGCGCGGTGGTACTGTCTAAGGAATCTTGTCTCTGGTAGTCGAAAGAGCCTCCTCCTCCTCCTCTGTCGTCACCGCTGCAGATTTTCTTTTGGCGTTTGAGTTTGGGCGAGACTGAGCCGAACACGGCCGACTCCGAGCTTTTCTTGATGTCGTCTTCTGAAACTTCTCCCTGGGCGGTTCTGTCCTGTGCTGCCCGCTTGGTGTGAGAAGCTTCTGGAGAATCAGGACGTGGCAGTCTGGAGGGAGCTGTGGCTGAACGTCTGAGCTGTTGTCCAGGGTTAGGGTTTCTGTGCCCAAGACCACAGCCGTTGAAGGTTGGGTGGCCACGGTACAGTGCTTGACAGGGATTCCTTTCTCTTGCTGACAGAACTGGATCTGGGTGGGTGGGGCAGAGGAGGTGCTGACGGGGGAGGGGCTCTGTCCTCTTGGGGCATCAGCTTTCTCACCACGCTCTTGGGCGAAGGGGACGAGCTGGGCGTCTTCCTGGTGGTCACCCTGTGTCGGACTTCAGGCGACCGGCTGGGACTTTTGGGGGCATCTGATGCTGTCGCCGACTTCTGTCCCAAGGATCGTCCCTGGCCGTTTGACCGGGGTCTTTGGTCTGGTGTTCTTGGAAGGCGTAGACCTTCCGCGGCATTATGGGGCTCTTTGGCATACACTGCAGTCGCCGGGCTACTTCCGGATAGGTCAGAAAGTTCACTACCGGTTTGGGAGGCACAGGGGGCGGTACTTTGTGAAGTCTGACACCCCCTGAAAACTCTGACCCTGGAGGTTCCCTGCGAGCTATCTGCGGGCTTCTTTCCGGACTGACAAGAGGCACCCGACGCTGAGTGCCGGGACTGAACCTGGGACTGTCGGTAACGTTGGCGGGTTGTCTGTAAAAGATGGGACTTTCCGGA
>JAPXFY010000030.1:11959810-11967310 GCA_030674185.1 Monoplex corrugatus | reverse complement strand
CGTAAATTTTGTATTCAGGTATGTTTTTTTAAATCCCCTGTGTGACAAATTGGACGGAGTGGTCAACGCTAGAAGCATCTCCTTAGATTATGTGCACAAATGCGTTGATATGTGTACTTGTGTAAAACTTTTATTTTTTGTTAATTTTGTGTTGTGTGTGTGTTTCACAACAGACATCTAACAACATACAATGTAGCAACGAAGAATGACAATAAAACAACAAAACAACGAATGTGACCTCCCACCACGAAATCAGTCTTAACTCGCAGTCAGTCGAACAGCACTAGGAGCTGAAAAGGTGACTGAGGGTCTATCCGGGGTGTTTTGACTTTTTCTCAAAAGTGATTTCTGTAGACTATAATCTATCTCCCACAGAAATTTTTTTTCTTGAAAAAATATAATTAATCAATTTAAAATGGTATTTTAATGCACTGATCGCGGCATAAAGAACGCAATTTCCTACTAACAGTACCTATTTTTGTCTCTTATTATGAACAGTAACCTGTGCAGTACCCGCACATGTAATATACTGACGGAAAGCTCTTTGGTGCACCTTTCAGATAATGACAGCGAAAATTAGAAACAAACTGGGTCAAAGCCACCAAATAAAGAAATTTAAGGAAAATGTGTAGGAGAGTACACAAAAACTTTAGAGGCCGTTTTCTCAAAATGGCCGTCATACAACTTAATGACTTTAAACATACATAACTTCTACGTTTTTTTTTTGAGTACAAGCTTTATTCAAGTACCGAAATAATCAGCAGAATGTACACTTTCCAGTGATATTAATGTATATCTCAAAATGCCCAGAATGCTAGTTAAGACTGATTTCGTGGTGAGAGGTCACAAATGGTTTCCATAAAATGAAAGGAAAATGTTGGCACATGAACTCCGCACAATATACAGAATGTATGAGTAATTATTTTTTGTTTGTTTGTTTGTTTGTTTTGCTTGCTTGTTTGTTTCTTTGTTTTGTTGTTGTTGTTGTTGGATGTGGGTTTTTAAAAGTATTGTGTATGTTTTGAAAAGGTGATAGCCCTGATAATTCTCTACGCAATCGGTTGGGTTTTAAACAAAATTAATAATAACAATAACAATAACCTCAACAGACGTTCCCCACCCCCACCCCCCCCATCGCTATCCCTCTCCAAACTCCCCTTCTACCACCACCACCACCACCCCATCACACACACACACACACACATGCACCATAATGATATACACACGCTCCCCCATCTTGCTGTAACAGACGTTGCCTTGTGTTAATGTTCGTCTCTATCTCTCTGGGTCTGCCGTCAGGAATAAGGGAAGCACTGACAAGTACAGTTAAGGAAGACGTTTGGCGTCAAAAGAAGAAGACTCCTTTTTTTTTTTTTTTTTGTTTGGTATGCGTTAATTTTCCAGCTTTCATGATGAGCGTGTGTGTGTGTGTGTGTGTGTGTGGTGTGTGTGTGGTGTGGTGTGTGGTGTGTGTGTGTGTGTGTGTGTGTGTGTGTGTGTGTGTTGTTGTGTGTGTGTTTGTGTGTGTGTGTGTTGGTGTGTTGTGTGTGTTGTGTGTGTGTGTGTGTGTGTGTGTGTGTGTGTGTGTGTTAGTGTGTTAGTGTGTGTGTGTGTGTTTAGTGTGTGTGTGTTGTGTGTGTGTGTGTGTTTGTGTGTGTGAGTGAGTGAGTGAGTGATTCAATGAGTGAGTGTGTGTGTGTTTGTGCGTGTAGTGTGTGTGTGTGTGTGGTGTGTGTGTGTGTGTGTGTGAGTGAGTCAATGAGTGAGTGTGTGTGTTTGTGCGTGTTTGTGCGTGTGTGTGTGTGTGTGTGTTGTGTGTGTGTGTGTGTGGTGTGTGTGTGTGTACGTCTCTCTCTCTCCTCCTCTCTCTCTCTCTCACATTGTGTGTGTGTGTGTGCGCGTGTGTATGTGTGCGTATGTCTGTCTGTGGGGGGGGGGGGGGGGGACAAGATCTGACGGTCAGCAGTATGCTGAAGACCCGAAGAGGAGAGAAGCTGTGTAATGCCAAGACCTCCTTTACACTATCGATTCAGAGGTTCAGAGGTAATCCTTGGTTTGCCTCCTGCTTTAAATTCAGTTTATCGTTTTTGTCATGTTATTCTTCTTGATCCAGCTGGTGGCTTTGTATTCTGGTCAGATGAAAAAAAAAATCACTGAATTCTCTGCTGATGAATGTAAAATGGTGGGGTAATCAGAACATAAACACAACGCTATTTATTTATGTTTTATTGCTCTTGACATTAATAAACAACGTACTTCAGCCAAAGAGCAAGAGTTATTTTTGGTTTTGGTTTTGTTTTGTCGCTGTTTTTTGTTGTTTGTTTGTTTTCTTTTGTGAGGGGGGGGGGTATATTTTGTAGAAAAATCTGATTCGTCACTAGCTGCACTATGAAAGCGAAAGTGATGAAATGTACTATAAAAATGATCTCTCTCTGTCTCTGTCTCGTCTCTGTCTCTCTCTCTCTCTCTCTCTCTCTCTCTCTCCCTCTCTTTGTCTCTGTCTCTGTCTCCTCTCTTCTGTCTCTCTGTCTCTCTTCTTCTCTCTCTCTCTCTCTCTCTTTCTTTCTCTGTCTGTCTGTCTCTCTGTTGTCTCTGTCTCTGTCTCGTCTCTCTGTCTGTCTCTGTTTCCTCTGTCCTCTCTCTCTCTCTTTCTTTCTCTGTCTGTCTGTCTCTCTGTTTGTCTCTGTCTCTATATGTCTCTGTCTCTCTGTCTCAGTCTCTCTGTTTGCCTCTGTCTTTCTCTCTCTCTCTCTGTCTCTCTCTCTTTCTCTGTCTGTCTGTCTCTCTGTTTGTCTCTGTCTCTATATGTCTCTATATGTCTCTGTCTGTCTCTGTCTCTGTCTCTCTTTGTCTCTCTCTCCTTTTCTGCCTCTCTATTCCTCTGTCTGTCTGTCTGTCTGTCTCTCTCTCTCTCTCTCTCTCTCTATCTATCTGTCTGTCTGTCTGTCTGTCCGCCTGTCTCTCGTTCTCTCTCTCTCTCTGTCTGTCTCTCCGTCTCTCTCTGACTCTCTCTGACTCTCTCTCTCTCCTTCTCTCTCTCTCCTCTCTCTCTCTCTCTCTCTCATTCTCGCTTGCATGCTGCACAGCTCACCACTGTGATCACCGTTACATGCACACACGTGTACAAATAAAATGTTCATCTGTCTATCTTAGGAGCGCTGCAAGACGCGACAGAAATGCAGGCATAAACACCGAGGGCCGTCTCAGCCAAAGCCAGAAACCCTTCAGAGTTTGTAGCTAGTCTGGAGTTGGTTCCAAGAGTGATTCATCGCATTCGGACAATCCTATATGCGCTCTACCCAAATCCGCCTGCAATTATCTGGCAGATTCCTTTAGCCTGCGCAAAGCCCTTATGCGCTGGCAAAGGACTTGAAATGGAGAGTTGGGAGACGGAGCTATGAAACACTAAGCTGACACCACCAGAACGATGGCAACGATAACTCTTTGACCCCTGCGCACTGTCCACCAGCAACCTGCACCGTCAACCATGCAAGCAAAGCAAAAACTTAAGAGAGAGAGAGAGAGAGAAAGAGACAGGCAGACAGACAGACAGAGAGACAGACAGACAGAGACAGACAGACAGACAGACAGAAAGACAGACAAACAGAGTGAGAGACAGTGGAAGCTGGTGGATAGGGTGAGGGAGTCAAAGGGTTAATTTTTTTTTTTGCAGTTGGTGGACAGTGTGCGTGAGTCAAAGGAGTTAATATGGGCAGTGAACAGGCCAGCAAAGAAAACAAACAAGACAGTCTTGATGGAGGAAGACACAAGAACATCATTCATAAGTGAAGATTAGGAAAAGACAGGCAACATTTATAGGCCATTTTATGAGGAAAGGGGAATTAGAGCACCTGGTCACAACAGGAAAGCTGGAGGGAAAGAGAGTACCGGGTAGACCCGGGGAAAAAAATGCTGGACAAACTTTCAGGGTGGCTGAGGACAGAGAGGGTGGAAGACGCGCTTGCGGCAACAAGGGATAGATACATATGGAGGGCCATGATCGCCAACGCCATGCGACAGGGCACATCATGATGGTGATGATGATGATGATGATGATGATGATGATGATGAACATTAGAAGGAGACTTCAAGACCCTAAAAACCTGGGTACCATATTAATGAGCCGGGCCAGAACTGACAGGAGTGCAGAATTTACTTGCTGCCTTGTACACCTGTTAATTAACGCCCTATCGGTATACTCAGCCACATAGATATGGAAGCAGGTGTTTTCCATCCCACACATCCCGACTAACAGCTCCTCCCCAGGAGCACTAAGCACCGGCAAATTAACAGAGTCTGTTACATGTATCTCATCACTGGCAAGGCATAGCCATGCAAAAATCAACACATTACACTCTACGTTTTATGCACGTCCCTTCCGTTTCAGAAACATCATAAACTTGTTCATATAGAATGAATTAAAAAAGATAGTCTCTTTTATGCATTTGGTGAGATGACCGTTCCCAGATATTTAAACTTATCAACCTGTCTCAAAGTTGTACCATTTGCTAGTATTTTGCACGGGGCGGATTTTGTGTATCATCATCATCATCAGGTGCCCTGCCGCATGGCGTTGGCGACCATGGACTTCCAACCGTCTCTATCTCTCGTTGCCCCTAGCATCTCCCCCACCCTCCTCATCCCCAGCCACTCAGCAAGTCCGTCCAGCATTCTCTCCCTGGGTCTACCCGGTGCTCTCTTTCCCTCCAGCTTTCCCGTTGTGACCAGGTGCTCCAAATTCCTCCTTCCTCATAAAATGGACCTATAAATGTTGCTTGTCTTTTCCTAATCTTCCTCCCCCTTCCTCATGAAATGGCCTATAATGCTGCTTCTTTAAATCTTCTATGATGATCTACTTGTGTCTGCCTCCATCAAGACTGTCTCGTTTGTTTTCTTTGCTGTCCATGGAACTCTCAACATTCTTCTTAGAAACCACATCTCAGGCTGCCTCAATCTTGTTCTGGCTTTGCTTGCTGACTGTCCACGCCTCGCATCGCATTTTGTGTATATTAGATCGAAATAGGACTGTCTACTGAAATGATGAAATGTCTGTGACTAATTTGTAGAGGAATGCAAAAGACTGTATATCACAGCTCGCTGTAAAAGCAGACATAACCAAAAATCAGGCCAGGACAGGGAGGCCAAATGGCACCCACAAGTGTATTTCCAGCTATAATTTTGACCTTTGAATTTTCATTGCGTACATAACTGAAGCAATATGTTGAAACGTTAAGCTTGACATTTTTGGTAAATATTGGTGTGCATGCTGTTTTCAGCGAAATATACAGATAGGGTTTAATTTAAATATACCGATCGGGTGTTAACATAATTACGCCAAGGGCATAATGGGCGATAAATCTGATTCGTCATTCCCAAAGCTGAAAGTGTACCATAGCAATGCTCTCTCTGTCTCTGTCTCTGTCTCTGTCTCTGTCTGTCTTTCTGTCTCTCTCTCTCGCTTTCTTTCTCTCTCTCTCTCTATCTATCTATCTATCTATCTCTATCTCTCTCCTTCTCTCTCTTTCTCTCGCTCTCGCTTTCTGTCTGTCTGTCTCTCTCTCTCCCTCTCGCTTTCTCCCTCTCTCTCTCTCTCACCCTCTGTCTCTCTCTCTCTCTCTCCTCTATCTATCTATCTATCTATCTATCTATTCTATCTTATCTATCTATCTATCTATCTATCTATCTATCTCCTTCTCTCTCTTTCTCTCGCTCTCTCTGTCTGTCTGTCTCTCTCTCTCTCTCCTCCCCTCTCTCTCTCTCTCCCCCCCTCTCTCTCTCTATCTATCTATCTATGTATCTATCTATCTCTATCTCTCTCCTTCTCTCTCTTTCTCTCGCTCTCGCTCTCTGTCTGTCTGTCTCTCTCTCTATCTATCTATCTATCTATCTCTATCTCTATTCTCCTTCTCTCTCTTTCTCCTGCTCTCTCTCTTCTTCTTCTGTCTCTCTCCTCTCTCTCTCTTCTCTCTCTCTCTCTCTTCTCTATCTATCTATCTCTATCTCCTTCTCTCTCTTTCTCTCGCTCTCTGTCTGTCTGTGTGTCTATCTCTCTCGCTCGCTCTCTCTCTCCCCCCCCTCTCTCTACTCTACTATATATCTATCTCTTCCTTCTCTCTCTTTCTCTTGCTTTCGCTCTCTGTCTGTCTGTCTGTCTCTCTCTCTCTCTCTCCTTTCTCTCTCTTTCTCCCTCTCTCCCTCTCTCCCTTTCCCTCACCCTCTCTCTCTCACTCTCTCAGTGTTATCTCTGAGCTCGTGTTGTTGTTGATTGTTGGGTTGACCTCTGACCCCCACCCCCACCCCCCAATTCACTGCTGGCTGCACACTGCAAATTATCATGCAGACATAAACGTGTGTGTGTGTGTGTGTGGACGAAGGGAGGGAAGCCAGAGAGGCAGTGGGATGCCAACAGTTAGCCGTGCATGCAGAATCCATTTGGACAGTCGGCCTATACATGTAATGGTAGTATAGTGTTGGTAGAAGAGAGAGAGAGAGCAAGAGAGAGAGGGAAAGAGAGAGAAAGAGAGAAAGAGACAGAGAGAAAGAGACAGAGACAGAAAGAACAGAAACAGAGAGACAGAGAGAGCAAAAGAGAGAGACAGAGAGAGAGAGGGAAAGAGAGAGCGAGAGCAAGAGCGAGACAGAGAGAAAGAGACAGAGACAGAGACAGAAAGACAGAAACAGAAAGACAGACACAGAGAGACAGAGAGAGAGCAAAAGAGAGAGACAGAGAGAGAGAGAGAAAGAGAGAGCGAGAGCAAGAGAGAGACAGAGAGAAAGAGACAGAGACAGAAAGACAGAAACAGAGAGACAGAGACAGAGAGACAGAGATAGGGGGGAGCAGGGAAGAGGTTGGGGTGTAGGGGGGGGGGGTTAGGATAGGAGAGTAGGGTCTGATAAACAAAGGGAGGTAATGTGTAACGGGCAACCGACTATCGTTTCCAACCCTCCCTCCTCCTCCCCCATCCCCCACCCCCACCCCCAACCCCCATCCTACCCTCGCAGGTCAGTTCGTTCTCACCAAGGATGCGTTGTGTGGCCTCAATATCCAGAATAGGCCAACCCGGATCAACCCACGAGCCACCAAACTAACAAGCTAATAACTGACCAACAGCCAATTACTGCTATTGCTATTGTTGTTTAAAGCCCGCCGACTGCGCAGAGCCATATCAGGGCCATAACTGCTTCAAAACATATAAACTTCATCCGGAAAGGGAGAAAAAAAAAAAGAGAAGAAAAATAATTACACATATCAATGCATTCGCGCACATAATCTCAAGACAGACTCCCAGCGTTGACCACTCCGTTCAATTCATCGCACAGGGGATTAAAAAAAAGCCACCTGAACACAAATTTAAGTATACCTAAGGGAAAACTAAAACGTAATACAAAAAGGGCATAAATTACTAAATCGCTTCGCATATCTCACCTCCCTAGAGCCAAAAATGCACTTAATGCATGTACCCAATTATCAATCCTAAGATGAGGAAGGGGATTTGGAGC
>JAPXFY010000030.1:11917310-11947310 GCA_030674185.1 Monoplex corrugatus | reverse complement strand
GAAACAAAGTTGTTCATGGAGAGGGTAGAGTCAATGCAGACACCAAGGTTTTTAGCTGAGTCAGAAATTGGGTCTGATGTGTTACATAATGGGAGAGAAAGAGGAGGCAGCTGAGAAAGTTTCTGAGGGTGCCAATGAGGATAGCTTCTGCCTTGTCGTCGTTAAGCTGGAGTTTATTGTATGTCATCCAGTTCTTAATGTCCGAGTAACACTCAGTGGTGCGAGTCAAGAGGCGCTGTATATTGTCAGGTGGGTCACTGTCTTGAAGTTGGGTGTCGTCAGCATAGAAATGGTGTTTTATAGAGTGGGAGTTGATGATGGTGGACAGGGGGGAGGTGTAAAGAGTGAAAAGAACAGGGCCGAGGACAGATCCTTGTGGAACACCACAGGTCAGGTATGCAGGTTGAGAGTAAGTGCCATTGATGAGAACAGTTTGTTTTCTGTTTGATAGATAATGAAGTGAACCAGGAAAGCAATGTCAGAGATGCCAAAAGTATGATGAAGTCTAGAAAGGAGAATACCATGATCAATGGTATCAAAGGCTGCAGACAGATCAAGGAGTGTGAGGAGAGAGACTTTGCCAGTATCAGTTGCAAGGAGGAGATTGCTGAGAATGTGTAGTAGGGCAGTTTCAGTGCTATGGCACTGGCGGTAGGCTGACTGGAAAGGATTGAGGAGATTGTTGGCAGACAGGTGAGGGTTCAGCTGGTTGAGGACAATTTTTTCAAGGAGTTTTGACAAGAAAGAGAGATTAGATATAGGCCGGTAATTTTTCAGTTCATTTGGGTCTAAATTGCATTTCTTGAGGAGGGGGTGAACAATAGCAGACTTGAAAGAATCTGGGACAGTTCCAGTTTGAAGAGAAGTGTTGATGATGTCAGTGATGAATGGGAGGAGAGTAGGGAGACAGTCGGAGTAGAGAGAACCTGGAAGAGGATCCAGTTCGCAGTTATGCCAGTATCCAAACGCAGTCTTCTGTTCACCATGTGCCATTAGGCAGCAATATAGTGTTTGTTATTTCTTGTGCATCTCCCTGTTTACTCCCCCTCCCTAACACTTTCCAGGCCATATTCTATGGAAGATTAAACTGCATAATCGAATCTCCGTTCCCTGCGTTGCTCTGGATATTTCTTTTTTATGTAAGATATTAAAATCCGGACTAGATTAACGAATGTGTGTGTGTGTGTGTGTGTGTGTGTGTGTGTGTGTGTTTGGTGTGTGTGTTGTGTGTGTGTGTGTGTGTTGTGTGTGTGTGTGTGTGTGTGTGTGTTGTGTGTGTGTGTTGTGTGTGATGTGAGTCTGTTTGTGTGTGTGTGTGTGTGTGTGTTTATGTGTGTGTGATACGTGTGTGTGTTGTGTGTGCGTGTGTATGTGTGTGTGTGTGTGTGTGTAGTGTTTTGTGTGTGTATACTGTATGTTGTAGTGTGTGTGTGTGTGTGTGTGTGTGTGTGTGTGTGTGTGTGTGTGTGGTGTTTGTACATTATTC
The DNA here is from genome assembly GCA_030674185.1 of Monoplex corrugatus. Lineage (NCBI taxonomy): Eukaryota > Metazoa > Mollusca > Gastropoda > Littorinimorpha > Ranellidae > Monoplex > Monoplex corrugatus. The sequence goes on along the minus strand of JAPXFY010000030.1, from coordinate 11,945,824 downwards.
TTGTATATCCACCTGCTATTTTAGAGTTGTGTGTGTTGTGTGTGTGTGTTGTGTGTGTGTGTGTTGTGTGTGTGTGTGTGTGTGTGTGTGTGTGTGTGTGTGTATATATATATATATATGTGTGTGTGTGTGTGTGTTGTGTGTTGTGTGTGGTGTGTGGTGTGTGCGTGTGTGTGTGTGTGTGTGTGGTGTGTGTGTGTGTGTGTGTGTGTGTGTGTGTGTGTGGAAAACGATAACACTCGTTACGCAGATGACACCGTGCTAGTTGCAGAAAACAAAAAAGATCTACATTACATCGTGAATACAATAGAAATAAATCTACATAGCAAGAAACGTGAATAGCAAAAAAAACTGAAGTCATGGTAACAGTAAAAAACAAGCAAGAAATATCCCATGCAAAATAACAACAAATGCCCAACCATGAACATATAAGTGAGACGTCATCTCACCAGACGGCAAATCACATCAATAACAGCAAATCGACCAAGCCAAAACAGCATTCAGGAAGATGAAAAGCGTTCTTAACAACAAAGGCCTATCAATTAACACCAGGAAGAGAGTTCTTGAGTGTTATACAGAACCGATGCTGTTATACGGCTGTGAGGCGTGGACAGTCAACACCCAAAGTCAGAACAAAATTGTGGCAACTGAAATGTGGTTTTAAAGAAGAACGTTGAGAGTTCCATGGACAGCACAAAAACAAATGAGACAGTCTTGAAGGAGGCAGACACAAGAAGACCAGTAATAACGAAGATTAGGAAAAGACAATCAACATTTGGAGGACATTTCACACAATGTGATACATCACCATATTAGTATTTTGCAGGAAAGGGAATTAGAGCACCTGGTCACAACAGGAAATCTGGAGGAAAAGAGAACACCAGGTAGACCCAGGCAGAAAATATTGGACAGGATTTGCAAGATGGCCGGTGAAAGAGAGAGTGGGAGATGTACTTGCAGCGACAAGGATAGATTCGTACGGAGGGCCACGATGATGATGATGATGATGATGATGATGATGATGATGATGTCACATTCATATTCACAGTATCTTTTTTATTTATCTTTTTTCAACCAAGAGGCAAGAAGTCTAATTCGTTTTTAAGGGGTGGGACCCTTGAAATCAATCTCTCAAATGTTTTATACCAAGGCAGCTGGCAATGCCCTGCTCTTCACGATTTTCAACTGTCGTGGGATCTTTAGCGTGCGCAGCCAAAAGACACAAGGGTCTGACTCGTTTTTCGTCCCTTTCTGAAGGACTAGACGTTCAGTTAGATTTTCCAGTCAAGCTGAGGAACCTCGAGTTTAGTTATTGGCAGGTGGACGTCTGAACCATTGTGCCACTCTTCTCCTCTCATTTCAGCAGACAAGTTGGTACCTAGATAAACAATTTTAAACTCTGATGGAGGGCTAGGTGTGGGGGAGGGGGAGGAGGTATCTGTCCAATGCGAGAATGGACCCCGTATTTTTTTTACGTCCTATGAAGGAGTTTTTGACCACTGAGCCACAGGGTTCACTATTATCAAACAGCAAACGACAGATTTAATTCAAAATGATGGGAAGACGCAAACGGTAGCATTTTTTTCACGGTTTGTGCGTGCAAAGATATAGCATTTTTTTCACGGTTTGTGCGTGCAAAGATAATAGCATTTTTTTCACGGTTTGTGCGTGCAAATAGTCTTTTCGCCGGTCACTTGAAAACTGTGTTTTTACAACTGAACAACAACTCCTGCAGACGACGAATGTCATTGGATGCACCACAAAAAGTGTTCACCTCGTTGGCCAATAGAAACGTCGGTTACACGTGATCGACATTTTTCGGTAAATTGTTAAGCGAGATTCTGTCAAACTGCATTTTTCGTTTGGAGAGGACAGGCGAGGTGGACTGGCTGCGAATCTTACACCGACACCTGGTGAGTTCTTTGCAGATGATAAACGGTTTCACTTGTTAGGCTAGTTGTGTTCTGAAGAAAGAATGAATGATAACGTTTATTTAGTAGACAAGACAGCCTACGATTTAAATGTCGTCACTCGTTCTGTCTGCTAGTATGATGACAGGTAAAAATTTGGCATATAGAAACTTAACCACCCCATTTTTCTGCACATCGGAAATCGGGCTGTTATTGCTACCTTCTTCAAAGACTACGCACAATCATTGTAACGATGACTCTCAGAACGGTAGTTCTACCCCTGCCTCTCATCCTGATCCTGGCTTTTTTTTAACCAAACTTACCGGTAAATTCTTGAGATGGGAGTTAACAATGGAACGACCATATCATGACATGAGAAAGATACTTAAGGTCAAAACAAGGTGGTAATGTTCACATTTGCAATTTAGACTTGCAAGGTGAGCATGTTTTTTTACTTATCTTTTGACGGGCGGTTGTTGACGTATTGTTCGCCCTGATATCAGATATGGCTCTCGTAGTCGGCTGGGCTGTAAGCAATATGAACTGAACTAAACATCCCTCGCCCTCTTTCTCACTTTCTGGCTACATATATATGCATATGTATGTGTGTACTTGTGTATGCACAGAGAGTAAATGTGTAATATGCCATATGTAAATAACAGGGTTTTTAAGGATTAATCCTACTCGGACAATTCCATAGGTGATCTACCCATATGGCATATCGGCCAGATAAATATCCGGCAGACGTCTTAATCTTGTGTAAAAGTTTATGCGTTGGCAGGGTTTGAAATGGAAATGGGCGAGGGGAACTTTGGACGTCGCCGGAATTCAGTTAAGTTCATATTGCATGTAGCTCGGCCGATCACAAGAACCATATCGGTCCAGTACAGAGATCAGTATACACACACCTCAAATATTAACACTGTGTTGAAAAGTCCATGTTTAATTAGGCTACTTTAGAACCACCCAGCTGTAAATGGGAAATCGTTCCCTCTGGGGTCAGGGAAGGTAACGCTGAGAGATTGGTACCACTGTCACTATGCTGTCTCCTCTCCGACATTTGAATTTTAAACACATTTTTGGTTTCCAGGACTAATAGTTGCAAAAGATATTTAAAACGACCTTTTGTACAGAATCACAAAGCATTCCAATAAAAGCGAGATTAAATTTAATCATTATCATTGCAAAGTGATTCTTACATGTTGACCGATTTGTACACTTTTGTCCATTGATTCCTAGAAATTTGTATGTGTTCATAATGGAATGCATGCGTGGTGTATATGCATGTCTGTATGCATGCGTGTGCGTGCCTGCCTGCAGTGTGGTTTTGTTCAATAATTGACTTTATTTTTGCAGGTGAAATCGCCAGTAGCCCGGTATTTTAAACTTACCTCCCTTTTCTTTTCCCTCCATCTCGCTACTCCTTCCCCGACGTCGCACTTCTATGTCCCTCCTTTTCTCTCTCCCCTCCCCTCCCTTTACCCCCTCCCTCTCCTTGCCTCTCCCATTATTTAGTCCTGCCAGTCGCTATTTTACTATGTTACTCATCAGATCACTGTCCTAAGTTCAAAACGAAGGATGGCGTCTGAGGAACCTGGCCTGCAGGCGCCCTCTACCAACTGTGGTTACAAACGCTGCTTTGGTTTTGCTTCTTTTGATCTTGCTTCTGTTGGATAGCAGCTGTTGTATGTTGAAATGTGTTCTCTACGTGCATGGTCACCAGCTTACGTCGTTGTGGGCATTATTTTTTCCATTTGGTGTTGCCTCGTCTGAGGTCGGCCCCCCTCCCCCCCCACCCCTGTAGGGATGCCTGGGGCTCTATCAGTATGTAAAGTATCCCCACCTGGAAATTCTGTGCTAGAAATGTCCTTTTCTGTCGCTTTTTTTCTGCCTTGTTTCTTTGCTTTGTCATTTCTACCTATCATTTTTTGCCTTAATGGTCCATTCACCTGTGTGTATTTGATAAAATCTTGGGTACTTTTTCTTAGGATTGATAACTGGGTACATGTATTACGTGCATTTTTCCCCCGTTGGGTTGCCAGGACCCCTTTCAGTATAAATAGTATCCCCACCTGGAAATTCTGTGCTAGAAATTTTTCTGTCACTCTTTGTTTCTGCCTTGTTGCTTTGCTTTGTCATTTCTACTTGTCATTTTCTGTCTTAATGGTCCATTCACCTGTATTTGTTCGATAAAGTCTTGCTTTTTTCTTCGGATTGATAATTAGGTACATGTGTTTTGGTGTCCTTATGTATGCTTTTATTTGTATTCAGGTGTTTTATAAATTTCCCCTGTGCGATAAATTGTAAGCACATCAGAAATAGCTAGCAGAATCGGATGAAAAGCTTTCTTGCCAACAAATGCCTATCAATTAACTGTTAATCAGGAAGAGTTCTTGAATGTTAAATAGAACCAATGTTGTACGGTTGCGAGGCGTGGACAGTCAACAAGCAAAGCCGAGATGTGGTTTCTAAGAAGAATGTTGAGAGTTCCATGGACAGCAAAGAAAACAAACGACAGTTATAGGCCATTTCATGAGGAAGGGGGATTTGGAGCACCTGGTCACAACGGGAAAGCTGGAGGGAAAGAGCACCAGGTAGACCCAGGGAGAAAATGCTGGACGGACTTGCAGAGTGGCCGGGGACGAGGAGGGTGGGGGAGATGCTAGGGGCAACGAGAGAGATGGCTGGAGGTTCATGGTCGCCAACGCCATGTGGCAAGGCACATGATGATGATGATGATAAATTGGACGAAATGGTCCCATGTCGGGGGCATGTCCTTAGATTATGTGCGCGAATGCATCGATATGTGTACTTAATTTTCTTTATTTCCTGTTGAAGTTTTGTATGTTTTAAAGCGGTTATAACACTGATATGGCTCTACGCAGCCGGCTGGGCTTTAAACAGTAAACAGAAGTAGGTGTATCCCTATTTTTTGTTCATAATGGTATTTGTTCTTTGGTTTGGGATTGGTCCAAAGGCCATAGGCGCGTGTGTGGTGGTGGTGGTGGTTTTTTTTTTTAGCGGGAATTCTAGTGTCTTCAGTGGTTAACTGCCGTTGTCCAGGCCAAAGGGTTGATAAGCTTCTTGAGCCAGATGCATTTTCTGTAGTTGCTTGGTCTACTTTTTTACCTACACCTGTACCGGTAACTGTGGCATGGGGAAATTAAACTGGCGTTCTGCAGCTTGGGGGAAAAGTAGTGTAGTCTTAGTGTGGATGTAGTGTTGTGCTGCTCCATCTGGCGCTGCTGTGGTCTTTCACATGACTGGACTGGAGGATCAGTGCAAGTTGGAAGGGCTTGCTGGTTGATAGACATCCAGGTCAGGTGGCCTGACTGAGTCACTCTCGTGTAATGTTCAGTACTAGTTTATCCGACTGCCAACGGTGATTCACCGTTAGAAATGATATAGGCGCGTAAACGAAACAAGACATGCCCAGTTTTTGGCAAAATTACCTGTCGAGAGTAGAAAAATTCGGTCTCAGATTCTGACCAGCCTTCGTCACGAAGTCAAAAAGACAATTTCAGTAAATTCATGTCAAGACAACAGCAACAGGATCAGTTGGGTTCCATGAATAAACTCAGTACTGATGGCACATGTATTTGTGTAACTGTAGTGTTATAAGACATTAAACTGATCGATAAATCAACAGTCCTACACTAGAACTAAAACTTGAGCCAGAACTAAACTGAACTTAAGCCAGAACTGAACGATAAGCCAATCAGTAAATCAATACGTCAACAAAGACTGCGCCTCGCAGGACACTGCTGGCGAAGCAAAGAACTGGAGGGGGGCCGGTTCCTATATGGAGACCCAGCCATGGCAAAGACCAGGACGTCCAAAGACGACCTCCATCGACCAACTGATGGATGATACGAGCTGTCAGTATGATGAACTATCTACTGCAAATGTCTGACAGAAGGATGGAAGAAATGTGTCATGGATAGCCGAGCAAGCTCGACATGATGATGAAACTGAGCTTTAGCCAGAACTAAACTGAACTTAAACCAGAACTAAACTGAACTTAAGCCAGAACTAAACTGAACTTAAGGCCAGAACTAAACTAAACTTAAGGCCAGAACTAAACTAAACTTAAGGCCAGAACTAAACTAAACTTAAGCCAGAACTAAACTAAACTTAAGCCAGAACTAAACTAAACTTAAGCCAGAACTAAACTAAACTTAAGCCAGAACTAAACTAAACTTAAGCCAGAACTAAACTAAACTTAAGCCAGAATTAAACTTGAACTAGAGTCAAACGTAAACCAGAGGTAAACTTAAACCAGAACAAAATTCAAAACAGATAAAATTGAAGCTAAAAATGAACTTAAGGGTATGAACTTAAAAACCCAAACCTAAACTTGTAATAATCTTGAACACAAACAGAACTCAAACTGAACGTGAAACTCAAACTGAACGTGAAACTCAAACTGAACGTGAAACTCGAACCTGAACGTGAAACTCGAACCTAAACTTGAAACTCAAACTGAACTTGAAACCCGAACCTAAATTTGAAACCCGAACCTAAACTTGAAACTCGAACCTAAACTTGAAACTCGAACCTAAACTTGAAACTGAACCGAACCTAAACCTAAACTTGAAACTCGAACCTAACCTAAAACTTAAACTCGCTAAACTTAAACCGAAACAAAACTTAAGCTGAATCTAACCCAAACTGAAACTAAACTCCAGTATAAACTATCCTTAAACTGTGCTAAACATTAAAACCGAATCTAAACATTAACAAAAAACGGTCTAAAGATTCTTAACAATAGGACGAAATCTGCACATTATAAACATAAAACGAAATCTAAAGATTTTAAACAATAAGAAAACATTGAAGCGAAATTTTAAAACTACACAAAACTGAAGCAACAATAAAACCTGTAATCAATAAAACCAAACGTAATCTGAAAACATAAAAAAAACACTTAAACTATTACTAATGCGAACATTCAACAAATGCCTTAAAACAAATACCCAAACCAATTGAAAAGTAAAACTGAACCACACTTTAAAAAAAATGCCCGGTGTAGAAATCACGCGTTGGAAGAAACATCAAATTGAAATCCAAATCCAAACTCTAACTGAAACTAAATGAAAACGAAACAAAAAAGTAACTAAAAAAACAATGAAAGCAAAAAGCCTCAAACAAAATAATTCAAAACATAACGTAAAATAAGGAAAACCCTAGGAAATAAGAAAAAACGGAACACAACGTAAACCTTTTTTATGCCTTACCGCTTCGTAATATTTTTAAATGGATAAAATTAAACAAGGACAGTTTTATATAGAAACAATAACATGGAACCCAACTGATATTGTGGTTATCATGCCATTCCATAAAAAATATCTACATTTTAGTTCATAGTACTTGGACATTTTGGCTTAAGATTCTTCTGGAAGTTCAGTTCTACATTTGTTTTCTGTCTGTTTCTGCCTTGTTCCTTTGCTTCTATTTCTGTTTTGTGGCTTGCTGGTCCATTCACTTGGGTGTTCGGTGGGGTCTTGGTGTGCTTTTTCTTGGGATTGGTGGTTGGCGTACGTTTTGGTGTCCTTAGTTATGCATAATTTTGTGTTCAGGTGTTTTTTGAAAACCCCTGTGCGATAAATAAGACGGAGTGGTCTGCGCCAGGGGTAAATCTTTAGATAATCAGGTGCCTAGCCGCATGGCGTTGGCGATTATGGACTTCATCTATCTCTTGTTGCCTCAAGCATCTCTTCCACCCTCCCTCCCTGTCTAAAGCCACTGCAAGTCCGTCCAGTATCTTCTCCCTGGGTCTACCCGGTGCTCTACTTCCCTCCAGCTTTCCCGTTGTAACCAGGTGTTCCAATTCCCCTTTCCTCATGAAATGGCCTATGAATGTTGCCTGCATTTTCCTAATCTTATGAATGATCTACTTGTGTCTGTCTCCATCAAGACTGTCTCGTTTGTTTTCTTTGCTGTCCATGGAACTCTCAACATCCTTTTTAGAAACCACATCTCGGCTGCCTCAATCTTGTTCTGGCTTTGCTTGACTGTCCACACCTTGCAACCGTACAACAGTATTGGTCCAGAACCCTCTTCCTGATGATTGATAGGCATTTGTTGGTAAGAATGCGTTCCATCTTGAATGTTGTTTTGGCTTTGCCGATTCTGCTGGCTATTTCTGATGTGCATCTGTCGTCTGGTGAAATGATCGTTCCCAGGTATTTAAACTTAACCTGTCTCAAGGTTGTGCCGTTTGCTGTTTTTTTGCATGAGGGTATTTCATGTTTTTTTTTACTGATCACCATGACTTCAGTCTTCCTGCTGTTTAGTTCCAACCCCTTACCTTTGCTTTCTATTTCTAGTATATTCACAAGGTTTTGTAGGCCCCTTTCACTTTCTGCAATTTGCACGGTGTCGTCTGCGTATCGAATGTTTATAATTTTTCCTCCAACCTTTAATCCAGGGTCTTCCTCTAGGTTTCTCATGTTTTTGCTGTAAAGTGAAAACAGATCTGGTGACAAAACACAACCCTGTTCGACTCTTTTGGTGTTTTGGAAAGAGCTTATATCTATTTTTATTCTCATTACAGCTGTTTGTTCCCAATACATATCTGATTTTTCGTAGATCTTTTCCATCAATATTGAGTCTTTCTAGTTAATTGCTCATGTCTTACCTGACCGAAAGCTTTGGTATAATCAAAGCATAAATATAAATCCTTGTTCACCTCGATTGACCTCTCTGATAGTTCTTAGGGTGTATATGGCATTAATAGTTCATTTCCCTTACACAAATCGACGCTATTTCTGATTCTATTCCTTGCCCTGGTATGTCTCAACGCAGTCGGCTGGGCTTTTCAAACTGAGCTATAACTGCTTTGTTTCGAAAGTATTACATTCTCTGAGGTGCTTCGAATGGTCTTTGTTTCGTTTTCTCGTGCTATTTTACATCAGATTATCTTCAGTTTTTATATGTAGATTGTCCCTTTTTCTTTCGTCGATTCGTCAGTTGGACCATCCTTACTATTATCCCTTTGGCATATGAGGCAGCGGCAGAGTTTCTTCATATCTGTTGTGAACCAGCTACGCAAAGCGTGTTTAAGGGCCTTAAGGTAGGGTCTGTTGTTGGTCACCAGGTGTTTTTTCCTACTGGTGTTGAGAAAGGCAATTTGGGTGATACTCTAGTCGGCTGGGCTGTAAGCAATATGAAACAGTATAAGAACCAAATCTGGATGGTAGCCTGCTCTCTTGGAATGATGTGCCCAGTCCATCTTTGTCTTTTCATGATGGTGACCCCGTTTTCCTGATAGTTGTAATGCGGAGTTTTTTTTCCTAGTCATTTTCATGCGTTTTTGTGTTAGATTAGTAAGTCGCTCCAGTATTCAGAACAGTAAAATGTCTTTTCTTTTTCTTTCCGTTCATCCCTTCTATTCATCTGTTTCTTTACTGAATTCTTGTCCTTCCAGCCCACTCAGCCCCTCCCTTAAATTCTCCCGACCCCTCCCAAAAGACAAGTCACCAGAAAGACGACGAAAACGCCACAGCAAACAAAAAGATCGGCAGACCAAGCATCTCCCTGTCTCCAAAGATTGAAGCAGTATAGGACGCAAAACATTTGGGGAAAACAGACTGGGACTTGCGGAATATCTGAAGCTGGATCCCCACTCCCCACTCCATCCTCCGTCCTGACCCACCTCGCCCTCACTTGATCCTGTCTGCGCCTAACTTGCCGCTCCCCACCGCCCCCCTTCCTTTTCACATCCAGCCCCACTGATCTTGTACAGTCCCATCCCATGTTCATCATCCTGTCCAGACTAAAACCCACTGCCCCATCTCGGTGTCTACCAGCAGTGTTGCCTGACTGTATGCAGACTTGGACACGACGCTACAATTAACCCCCCCCCCACCCTCCAAAAAAAAAAAAGAAAACCCCAAGATTATTGTAGTCCTGAACGACCATCGAGGACGTCGATGTTTCGTTATCGAGGCAAGGACAAGAGTATGGATCTTAGTCTACAAGTGTCGGGACATTTCGGCCTTCTAGAACTACAAGAACTACGGTTCGGAGCAAAAGACATGGTGGAACACTTTTGAAGGGAGAACATCTTCAGGTAACTAGAACCAAACCAAGGACCACAATGAGATCCACGTCATCAAGGATCACATCACCAGGGACCACGTCTGGTTCGTCGTCGAGGACGACGTCATGACATCGGGACGACGTCACATAAAGGACGCCGTCACGTCATGTCAGTTGCATGCTGTCTTCGAGACACCTGAGTTTTGAGACAGGTAAGTGGTTCAGATGATTACACTGAAGCTGTAGGCTTGCCCAGATAAGTTTGTCAAACGTGACATACCAGTAGGTGTTGAAAAGGCAAATACCGTAGGAGTTGTGTTAAAATGTAAATATTGTATGTATTGTGTGAAATGATATTGCAAGTGTAAATGGTAACCAGTGTAGTGTTCTGTGAAATGGCAGACCTGCTAGTACCGAAATCACCTTCATTTGTATGATCGAATATGCCCCTTAAATTAAAAACGCGTATTAAAGGATAGTATCAATGGGTCCCATTGGATGTTTACAGATGGTCCTATCTTCTCTACACCTATACCATTTATATTAAAAAAAATGCACAAATATAGAAGGCACCACAACCGAGGGAGGGGTGAAACGGAATAACTGTCACAATGATGAACGGAGATGAACCGTAACACGGTGACAAAGGGAACATTGTAATAAAACTGATTTCTATGTGCTAGTTGGTTAAGCGTTTCCCTGTTACATATGTAAAGCAAGTACACGTCAGCCCTTAACAACGGCCCTGTGGAGATACCAGGGGCTCTTTCAGTATATTAAATCCCCACCTTCTGGAAATATGTGCTGGAAATTTTCATCTTTTGTCGCTCTTGTTCCTTTTTCATTTCTTTAATTTCTGCCTTTGGTCCATTCACCTGTATGTGTTATGTCTTACGTACTTTCTCTAAGGATTGATAATTGTGTACATATGTAAAGTGGGTTTTTTGACTGTAGGGAAATGCGATACGCAAAAGCAATTTAGGTAATGTAGGGCCGTTTTTATGTTTAAGTGCCATCGGTAATGTTCAATGTGTGTTAAGGTATGTTTTCCATATCCCCTGTGCGATCAATTGGAATGGTCGATTCCAGGGGCATAATCCTAGGATTGTGTGCGCGAATGCATTATGTGTGCTTTAACCCCCTTGTTGAAGTATGTTTTGAAATGGGTTATAGCCCTGATATGGCTCTACGCAGTCGGCTGGGCTCTAAAGAAAAAATAACAGTAAAAGATTGAAAATCCCAACAGTAGGGTAAAAAAAAAGTACATATATTCTATAGTCATAGATTCAAATTCTAATTCCAAGTTCTCAAGATGTCTTCGTGCTCGGAATGAATTTCACATGCACTAACGTCACAGGTGCCATGTGATGAAGATCCAAAATGATCACGGCACAAGTCTTAAGCCTGCACACAAACCCATGAGCTGGCCAGGTCCTGAGGGTAGAGACTTTAACTTTCCCTTTTTTAGGATCAAAGAAAAGAAAGGAAGAATGAACAAACGAGGGAAGGGCATATCAACTAACGTTATCAAGATGAACCACAAGTGCTCTATAAAAGATGAGACAACAGGCAGACACATGTAAAGCAAATATGTTCATCCTTAAATATAATGTTAAAGATCCTGTAAACTATGTCGGCCATTGTGGCTTATATATTATAATGCTTATGCAAACGTAAAATCATTAAGCATTCACACCTCGAAAACTGATAATTAGTCTTAATGGTTGGGTTTAAAAATAGCTGTGCACGTAAAGGGCCCCTGAATTATTAAAGTGCTAATGAAAGGTGCAGCCCACAAACTATTTGTATATGTACTGCAGGGAATCGGCGACTCTGGGGAAATGGCGGCGACTGCGGGTGAACGACGACGACTCTAGGTAAAAGGCGACTATGACGACTCCAGGAAAATGGTGGATTGAGGAAAATGGAGACTCCAGGAAAATGGCGACTACCACGACTCCAGGTTAAGGTGACTATGACTCGGGTTAACGACGACTCCAGGAAAATGGCGACTAGGCGACTCCAGGTAAATGGCGACTAGACGACTCCACGAAAATGGCGGATTGAGGAAAAAGGAGACTCCAGGAAAATGGAGACTCCACGAAAATGGCGACTACGACGCCGCCAGGAAAATGGCAACTACGACGACGCCAGGAAAATGGTGGCTCCAGGAAAATGGCTGCAGTGACTCCAGGACTATGACGACTCCAGGAAAATGGCGACTCCAGGAAGATGGCGACTACGACTTCAGGAAAATGGCGACGGCAGGAAGATGGCAACTGCAGGAAGATGGCAACTACGGCGACTCCTGGAAAATGGCTGCTCCAGGGAAATGGAGACTCCAGGGAAATGGCGACGACGACTCCAGGGAAATGGCGACTGCGACGACTCCAGGGAAATGGCGACGACGACGACTCCAGGGAAATGGCGACGACTCCAGGGAAATGGCGACTACGACTCCTCCAGGGAAATGGCAGACTGCGACGACTCCAGGGAAATGGCAGACTGCGACGACTCCAGGGAAATGGCAGACTGCGACGACTCCAGGGAAATGGCGACGACGACGACTACAGGGAAATGGCGACTACGACGACTCCTGGGAAATGGCAGACTGCGACGACTCCAGGGAAATGGCAGACTGCGATGACTCTAGGGAAATGGAAAACATCAAAAGAGGAGTCGGACAGGGTTGTTTTTTCACCAGATCTGTTTTCACTTTACAGCGAAAACATCTGAAACCTAGAGTAAGACCCTGGATTAAAGGTTGGAGGAAAAATGATAAACCAACATTCGATACGCAGATGACACCGTGCTAATTGCAGAAAGTGAAAGGGACCTACAAAACCTTGTGAATATACTTTAAATAGAAAGCAAAGGGTAAGGGGTTGGAACTAAACAGCAGGAAGACTGAAGTCATGGTGATCTGTAAAAAAAATATGAAATCCCTTCATGCAAAATAACAGCGAACGGCACAACCTTGAGACAGGTTAAGTTTAAATACCTGGGAACGATCATTTCACCAGACGGCAGATGCACATCGGAAATAGCTAGCAGAATCGGCCAAGCCAAAACATTTAAGATGGAAAGCATTCTTACCAACAAATGCCTATCAATTAACATCAGGAAGAGAGTTCTGGAATGTTATATAGAACCAATACTGTTGTACGGTTGCGAGGCGTGGACAGTCAACAAGCAAAGGCCGAACAAGATTGAGACAGCCGAGATGTGGTTTCTGAGAAGAATGTTGAGAGTTCCATGGACAGCAAAGAAAACGAGTCTTGATGGAGGCAGACACAAGTAGATCACTCATAAGGAAGATTAGGAAAAGACAGGCAACATTTATAGGCCATTTTATGAGGAAGGGGGATTTGGAGCACTTGGTCACAACGGGAAAGCTGGAGGGAAAGAGCACCAGGTAGACCCAGGGAGAAAATGCTGGACGGACTTGCAGAGTGGCTGGGGACGAGGAGGGTGGGGGAGATGCTGGGGGCAACGAGAGATGGCTGGAGGTCCATGGTCGCCAACGCCATGCGGCAGGGCACCTGATGATGATGAATATGCTGATCCAGTAAGTTTTCTCAGTGCCGTTCTGATAACGTCGGGTGAATGGCGTTTGTGGTTCCGACAACTGTGCCCGAACAAATGTCGCGCCGAATCTAACGTGAAAAAAGTAATAATAACCACTACTAACCTTAACCCCGTTCTAACCTTAACACATTGTGTTAAAGGGGCTGATGTTTGGTCATGACACAATTGTTGGAACAGTGAAAAAAAGTTTGCAAAACTTCTCGCCTGTTCAAAAAAACCCACCGCGAATGCCGTATATTATACTTTAATCATCATCAGGTGCCTTGCAGCATGGCGTTGGCGATTATGGACTTACATCTGTCTCTTGTTGCCTCAAGCATCTCTTCCACCCTCCCTGTCTTCAGCCACACTGCAAGTCCGTCTAGTATCTTCTCCCCGGGTCTACCCGGTGCTCTCCTTCCCCCCAGCTTTCCCGTTGTGACCAGGTGTTCCAATTCCCTTTTCACTATAAAATGGCCTATGGATGTTGCCTGCCTTTCGTAATCTTCCGTATGAATGATCTATTTGTGTCTGCCTCCATCAAGACTGTCTCGTTTGTTTTCTTTGCTGTCCATGGAACTCAACATCCTTCTTAGAAACCACATCTCGGCTGCCTCAACCTTGTTCTGGCTTTGCTCGACTGTCCACACCTCGCAACCGTACAACAGTATTGGCTCTATATAACATTCCAGAACTCTTCCTGATAATTGATAGGCATTTGTTGGTAAGAATGCTTTACATTTTCTTGAATGTTTCGGCTTGGCCGATTCTACTGGCTATTTCTGATGTGCATCTGCTGTCTGGTGAAATGATCGTTCCCAGGTATTTAAACTTGTCAACCTGTCTCAAGGTTGTGCCGTTCGCTGTTATTTTGCATGAGGGGATTTCATATTTTTTACAGATCACCGACTTCAGTCTTACTGCTGTTTAGTTCCAACCCCTTACCTTTGCTTTCCATTTAAAGTATATTCACAAGGTTTTGTAGGTCCCTTTCACTTTCCGCAATTAGCACGGTGTCGTCTGCGTATCTGGTTTTTGGTATTATCTCCTGGACTCATTTTAAGTCCATTTTCTATTAGGCTGCTCAAACCAGGTGTTTCCTACTATGAACTCATTCATCTGTGCCCATTCTACAAGTTTCCCTCCCCTTTCATTTTGTGTACCAAGGCCATGCGGTCCAACTATACTACACGTCATTATTGAAGGGCCAGGAACGTTTTTGAGTCAATTTTTGAAAGGAGAAATAACCTATTTTCTCTTACTCTTTTCTCCAATTCGTTGCCGTAACTGAATGGATAAGAGCTCAGACAACATTGCAGTTTCCTTTTGGCACGTGTTTGGGGATTTGCCGATTTGCAATGGGCGCCCAAGGAAGACAATTTCCACACGAAATTGTCGAATCTTCAGCAGGGTCTCTCTGACGACGCAGGCAAGGTAGCGACAAAATTCGCTTTGCACGTGCAAGGCAAGCCCTTTTTGAACACTACTCCAGCCAAAGTTGCCCGCAGACGAGGATAAAAAGGACCCGTTCTTGGTTCGTTTTAACCATGCTTGCAAGACGACGGATGACGGATGAGCAGCGGGGGAGAGCCCTCGCTCTGCTTGATGAAGGCCTAGCGCAGCGGGAAGTTGCTAGACGACTTGAAGTGTCGCATTCCACAATCCAGAGACTGCTGGAGCGCTTCAATGAGACTGGAGCAGTCCAGGAAAGGCGTCACACGGGTCGACCCAGAGTAACGACAAGACAGCAAGACCGCTACCTTGCCCTCTCCGTCCTGAGGGAAAGGGCATCCACTGCGGTGACCTGGAGGGGTCAGCTGAGGGACGCAACAGGTGCTAACATCAGCTGCAGCACGGTGAGAAGACGGCTACATGAGGCAAACTTGAGGTCACGGAGACCGGCCGTCCGACCCGTGCTGTCACCGGTCAACAGAGTGCGCCGCATGACCTGGGCCAGGGAGCACGTGACCTGGACAAGGCAACAGTGGGCCCGGGTCTTGTTTTCGGATGAGTCCAGGTTCACCCTGACCTTTAACGATGGCCGGGCTCGGGTGTGGCGACGTCAAGGGGAGAGGTTCGCTGACGCCACTGTCCAAGAGCATAACCGGTACGGCGGCGGGTCGGTGATGGTGTGGGGTGGCATGAGCCGTGGTACCCGGACCCCCCTGCTCCCCATTGACGGCATCCTGAACGGGGTCCGGTACCGGGACGAGGTTCTGGCGGCCGTGGCACTGCCTGCGCTTGTGGACCTTGGTCAAGGCGCCATCTTCCAGGACGACAATGCACCTGCGCATCGAGCACGCCTTGTGACCGACTTCCTGGAGCAGCATGAAGTCGTCCGTATGGCCTGGCCAGCGTGCTCACCTGACCTGAACCCAATTGAACACCTCTGGGATGTGCTCGGGAGGCGCATCAGGGACAACCACCCCCCACCGGGCACCCTGGCCAGGCTGGTCGACATCCTGCAGATCGAGTGGGCGGCCATCCCTCAGGACACACTCCGTACCCTTGTGGGGTCGATGCATCGGCGCTGTGAAGCATGCATCCAGGCTCGGGGCGGACACACGCGATATTGAAAACAGATTGGCCAAATCTGACACTTTCTGTTTTTTGAAAAGGGGGGGATGTTCCTTTAAATGCATGTGCTGTTCACTAATGGGTCATTGTGCTAATTTCTTTTTCCAAAACAGGTGTGGAAATGATGAAATAAAACATAGAATCAATTCTAAACATTGTCAATTATTTCAACTTAAAATTAGAGAGGAAGGAAGAAGTGGCCCTTAAATTATGATTAGGAGTATATATCCTCTACCCTATCCTTTTCCACTTTGCTGGGTAGAAAATCGTAAACTTATAACATGACGTATGGATTTTATGTATAACACGTACTTTTTTTTTAACCCACGCAATTCAATTTGTTTCAGTTTTGCAGATGACGTGGGTTTTGTTGTATGCTTATGATTACCGTATAAATGTAGGTTTTGTGGTCAGCTTAAGATTACCATGTGAGTGCAGGTTTTGTGGTCGGCTTATGATTACTGTATAGTGTGATTTTTGTGGTCAGTTTATGATTACTGTATAGTGTGATTTTTGTGGTTGGCTTATGATTACCATATAGTGTAGGTTTTGTGGTTGGCTTATGATTACCGTATAGTGTAGGTTTTGTGGTCGGCTTATGATTACCGTATAGTGTAGGTTTTGTGGTCGGCTTATGATTACCGTATAGTGTGATTTTTGTTGTCAGCTTATGATTACTGTATAGTGTAGGTTTTGTGGTCAGCTGATGATTACTGTATAGTGCAGGTTTTGTGATCGGCTTATGATTACTGTATAGTGTAGGTTTTGTGGTCGGCTTATGATTACTGTATAGTGTAGGTTTTGTGATCGGCTTATGATTACTGTATAGTGTGATTTTTGTGGTCGGCTTATGATTACTGTATAGTGTGATTTTTGTGGTTGGTTTATGATTACTGTATAGTGTGATTTTTGTGGTTGGCTTATGATTACTGTATAAGTGTAGGTTTTGTGGTTGGCTTATGATTACTGTATAGTGCGATTTTTGTGGTTGGCTTATTACTGTATAGTGTAGGTTTTGTGGTTGGCTTATGGTTACTGTATAAGTAGGTTTTGTGGTTGGCTTATGGTTACTGTATAAGGTTTTGTGGTTGGCTTATGGTTACTGTATAAGTAGGTTTTGTGGTTGGCTTATGGTTACTGTATGAGTAGGTTTTGTGGTTGGCTTATGATTACTGTATAGTGCGATTTTTGTAGTTGGCTTATTACCGTATAGTGTAGTTTTTGTGGTTGGCTTATGGTTACTGTATAGTGTAGGTTTTGTGGTTGGCTTATGGTTACTGTATAGTGTGATTTTTGTGGTTGGCTTATTACTGTATAGTGTAATTTTTGTGGTTGGCTTATGGTTACTGTATAGTGTAGTTTTTGTGGTTGGTTTATGGTTACTGTATAGTGTGATTTTTGTGGTTGGCTTATGGTTACTGTATAGTGATTTTTGTGGTTGGCTTATTATGGTTTACTGTATAGTGTGATTTTTGTGGTTGGTTATGGTTACTGTATAGTGTGATTTTTGTGGTCGGCTTATGGTTACTGTATAGTGTGATTTTTGTGGTCGGCTTATGGTTACTGTATAGTGTGATTTTTGTGGTCGGCTTATGGTTACTGTATAGTGTGATTTTTGTGGTCGGCTTATGATTACTGTATAGTGTGATTTTTGTGGTCGGCTTATGATTACTGTATAGTGATTTTTGTGGTCGGCTTATGGTTACTGAATAGTGTGATTTTTGTGGTCGGCTTATGATTACTGTATAGTGTGATTTTTGTGGTTGGCTTATGGTTACTGTATAGTGCAGGTTTTGTAGTCGGCTTATGATTACCGTATAGTGTGATTTTTGTGGTTTATGATTACTGTATAGTGTGATTTTTGTGGTTGGTTATGATTACTGTATAGTGTGATTTTGTGGTCGGTTTATGATTACTGTATAGTGTGATTTTTGTGGTCGGCTTATGATTACTGTATAGTGTGATTTTTGTGGTTGGTTTATGATTACTGTATAGTGTGATTTTTGTGGTCAGCTTATGATTACTGTATAGTGTGATTTTTGTGGTTGGCTTATGGTTACTGTATAGTGCAGGTTTTGTAGTCGGCTTATGATTACCGTATAAATGCAGGTTTTGTGGTCGGCTTATGATTACTGTATAGTGTGATTTTTGTGGTTGGTTTATGATTACGGTATAGTGTGATTTTTGTGGTCAGCTTATGATTACCACCGTATAAATGCAGGTTTTGTGGTCGGTTTATGATTACCGTATAAATGCAGGTTTTGTGGTCGGCTTATGATTACTGTATAGTGTGATTTTTGTGGTCAGCTTATGATTACCATAATTATAAATGCAGGTTTTGTGGTCGGTTTATGATTACCGTACAAATGCAGGTTTTTTAAATATACCCTGTGCGATAAATCGGACAGAATGGTCCTACGCCGGGGGCATGTCCTTAGATTATGTGTGCGAATGCATTATGTGTACTTAATTTTTTTTAATTTTTTTTTCTTGTTGAAGTTTTGTTTTGAAGCGGTTATAGCCCTGATATGGCTCTGCGCAGTCGGCTGGGCTTTAAACAATAAAAGGGAAAAAGAGGCTCCGTGCAGCAGTAGGCTGGGCATTAAAACAAAAATAGTGAAAAATGTACGGTGTTGATTACCCTAGTTTTTTTCTTCTCTGATGAAAACTGTCCAATGGTGGTGGTGGTGACAGTTTTTCTTTTTGAATTTTACATGAACATTGCTGTATGGTAGTGTTTATTACCATAGTTTGTTTCACATTAAAGGAAAAGTGGCACTGATTACCACGGCTATTTTTTCTTAAACCTTTCGATGGCAACTGTATCGTAGCATTGATTAATATCAATACTTTAATTTTCGTTGTATGGTAGCATTGATTATAACAATATTTAAGTTTCCGATGAAAATTTAACTTGGGGAAATACAGCATTTTTGTCTTATTTTGATTACTGTAACGTATAGTGTTTTTTTTTGGGGGGGAGGTTACAGGCAGGGGTGGATGTGTAAGAGAAGGCCCGAAGTATTTGCTTTTGTTTTCATTGTTTTTTTTTGGGAGGTGGGGCGGTTGTTACAGTAGGGTATGGACGGCGGTTATGTGTCTGCGTTGGTTTCTGTGTATGCATGTTTCCGTCGTGATAGTTTTTTTCCCTGTGGGTGTGGTGGGGTATAGCGGATGTTTGTCATTTGGCCTTGGGGGTGGTGATGGGTGAGTACGCTGTGTGTGCGTTTTGTAATGAAGACTGTGTTGTGTATGATTGTGGATGTACGGCTGTGTGGTAAAGACAGACTGCTGTTGATTTAAAATTTATTCGTTAAAATACGAAAAAATGATTATTTTACTGTGCCTGTATTTCGTCAATTATGGGTTATTTATGAAGCTATTTTTATAGTATTTCTGAAAGTTGTAATGGTCCTTTAGTCACGTGAACAATTCATACTGCATTTTCTAACTTTTCAAGATATCGTGCAATTCTTACGTTTTGACAAGATATAATGGCATTTCACGTATGACCATACGTATGGGAAAATTAAATTGAGACTTGGAAAGATTAGTTTTTTTCGTGTTTTTTTTTTTTCGTTTTTTTTTTAATTGTATTTTTAACCCTTTGACCCCCGCACCATATCCACCAATTGCAAAAACGTATCCCTTTGACTCCCTCACCTATGCACCAGCTTCCTGCAGGAAGCTGGAGGTTATGGTGTGGAAGTCAAAGGGTTTAGTTTTTTAGTGTTTGCTTTGCTGGCATGGCTGACAGTGAAGGATGCTGGTGGACAGGCGGTGGCATTCAAAGGGTTAAACGTGGGGCATTATGGGAATTTAAGAAAGTTGAAACTTGAAAGGGTGGTTGTACGTGTTTTTTTTTTTCCAATTGTCTTTTTGAATAAAAGTGAGGTGATTTGTAAGTGCTGTTGGCTATGCTTTAGGCAATATGAAACTCTTAACTGCATTTTCCTGCCTTTTGCCATTTAAAGAAAACATTTTACCCTCTGTTGGAGAGTGTGTGTGTATATGTGTGTGTCTGTGTTTATATTGTCTGTGTGTGCGCGCATGTGTGGTGCGTGTGTGTGTGTACATGTAGTTTGTGTGTGGTGCGTGTGTGTGTGTAAGACAATGTGCGAGGTGTGCGTTTTTGTTTTGATGTTGTTTTTTTGGTGGGGGGTGTTGGGGGGACGGTTGTTACAGTCGGATATGGACGGTTTGTGGTTTCTGTGTATGCATGTTTTCATCGTGGTAGTTTTTTCTTTGTTTTTGTTTTGTTTTTTTTGGTCTTGTCGTGGGGTTTAATGGATGTTTATGTCAGTTGGCCTTGGGGGTGGTTGTGGGTGAGTAAGCTGTGTGTGCATTTTTATAGTGAAAGTTGTGTATGGCTGGGTGATAAAAGACTGCTGTTGATTTAAAAATTGTGTTAAAGTAAATGAATATATTATTGTGCCCTGTATTTTATCAATTATGGGTTATTTATAAAGCTATTTTGATTATTTCTGAAAATTGTAATGAAGCTCCTGTCAAGTGAACAATTCGTACTGCATTTTCGAACTCTTTAAAGAACCTTTTCCAAGATGACACGCAGTTATGTTTTGACAAGATACAATGGGATTTCACCTCGTATGACCATACGTATGAGGAAATATTTAAATTGAGACTTGGAAGGATTGTTCCCGGTTTTTTTTTCGTTTTTAAAAAAACTTTTTAACCATTTGACTCCTGCACCATACCCACCAGTTGCAAAATCTTATCCCTTCGACTCCCTCACCCTGCAGGAAGCTGGACGTTAGGGTGAGGGAGTCAAAGGGTTAAGTTTTTACTTTGATAGTGTGGTTTACAATGAAGGATGCTGGTGGACAGGTGGAGTGTTGTGGGAATATATTTTAAATAAATTGAAACTTGAAAGGATGGTTTTTGTTTTTGGGGTCTGTTTAATTAAACGTGAGTTGAATTTGTAGTGTGCTGTTGGCCATGATGATCTAGATGTCGGCTGAGCTATAAGCAATATGAAACTCTTTACTGTATCATCCTGCCTTTTGCATTCTATGGAAAACATTTTACCCTCTGTTGCAGTGGTTTTTGTGTGTGTGGTATTGTTGTGTGTGTTGACGTATGTGTGTGTGTGTTTATTATCTGTGTATGTGTGTGTGTGCGCACGCACACGTGTGTGATGCGTTGTGGTGTGTAAGCATTTAGTGTCTGTGTGGGCAAGCGCGTGTGGTGCATTCGTGTGGGGGTAAGACAATTGGAGGTGTTTGGGGAATGGGCGGTTTTACAGTGGAAGATTGGTCCTTTTTTTGCTCTGCTTTTCAATTCATTTTAACCCCTTGACTCCCGCACATATCACAATTGCAAAAACGTTTCACTGTGACTCCCTCACCGTATCCATCTTCCTGCAGGAATCTGGAGGTTAGGGTGAGGGAGTTATGGTCCAAGTTTTTGCTTTGCTAGCATGGTTAACAATGCAGGGTTCTGGTGGACAGGTGGTGGTAGTCAACGGGCTAAACGGAGTGTTGTGGGAATTTTTTTAAAAACTAAATTGAAACTTGAAAGGATGGTTGTATCTCATCCCCCCCCCCCCCCCCCATTTTTTTAATTAAATGAGTTAATTTGTAGTGAGCGTGCTGTTGGCTGTAATGTTATCTAGATGTCGGCTGTTCTATAAGCAATATGAAAATCTAACTGCATTTTCCTGCCTTTCACTATTTAAGGAAAACATTTTACCCTCCTTTGTGGAGTGTGATTGTGTATTTGTGTGTTTGTTTGTGTATACTGTGTGTGTGTGTAAGACATGTGTGAGGTGCGTTTTTTGTTTTGATTTTTTTTTTTTTGGGTGGGGGACGGTGGTTGTGTGTGTGCACGCGCATGTGTGTGGTGCGTGCGTGTGATTGTGGTGTGTGTGTGCGTATTTATATTATGTCTAGTGTGTGTGTGTGTAACGCTCTTTAAATCTTTTAAAGACATCATCCAATTTTTGACGTTTTTAGAAGTTATACTGGAATTTCAACTCGATGATCATGCATATGGGAAAATGTTTAGACTTGTATGGATTTTTTTTTTATAAGTTTTTAACCCTTTGACTCCCTTACCCTATTCGCCAATTGCGAAAGCATATCCCTTTGACTCCCTCACCCTATCCACCAGCTTCCTGCAGGAAGCTGGAGGTTAGGATGAGGGAATCACAGGGTTAAGTTTTTGCTTTGCTGGCATGGTTGACAGTGAAGGACGCAGGTGGACAGGCGGTGGTATTCAAAGGGTTAAAACGTGGAGTATTATGGGAATTAAAATAAATTGAAACTTGAAAAGATCGATGTTTTTTTGTTGTTTTTTTCAATTTTTTGATTTAAACCCATGATATGGCTCCAGTAGTCGGCTGGACTAGAAACAATATGAAGTGAAATGAAATTTTTAATTAAACGTGGGGTAGTTTTCAGTGATGTTGGCCATGATAATGTTGGAGACGTCGGCTGTGCTATAAGCAATATGAATTCCAACTGCATTTTCCTGCGTTTTACAACTTACGGAAAACATTGTCCCGTCTGTTGAGTGTGTTTGTTTTGTTTTTGTCTGGTGTGTGCGCGAGCGCGCATGTTTTGGGTGCGTGCGTGCGCGTGTGTGTATGTGTGGAAGAGCATGTGTAAGGTGTGTGCGTGGTGGGGGGGATGGGGTGGAGGACGGTTAATGAGGTATGGACGGCGAATGTGTCCCAAGTTATTTGTGTGTATGCATGTTTTCGTTGCGGGTTTTTTGTCTTTGTTTTCTAAGTTCATGGGTAAGGTATTGCGAATGTTTAGGTCAGTTGGGGCCGGCGAGTACGCTGTGTGTGCATTTTCTAATGAAGGCTCTATTGTGTGTGAATGTAGATTTACGGTTGCTTGGCAAGGACAGACTGGTTTAAAGTTTATTCGTTAAAAATAAACAAAAATGCCCTTTTCTTCAGTATAAATAGTATATCCACCTTCTGGAAATTGTGTGCTAGAAATGCCCTCTTTTCTGTCGCTCTGTTTTTGTCTTCCACCTTTGCTTTGTCATTTCTTCCCATCATTTACTGCCTTGCAGGTCCATTCATCTGTACGCGTTCGATCAAGTCTCCTGTACTTTATCTTAGAATTGATTATTGGGTACATGTATTAAATTCATGTTTGGCTCTGGTACAATGAGCTATGCGGAAACAAATTCAAGTACAGGTCTATTTTTGGTTTAGTGCCCTTATAGTTTAAATGTGTTCACGTATATTTTTTAATCCCCTCTGCTTCCCCATTGGGTTGCCGGGGGCTCTTTCAGTATAAATAGTATCCCCCACCTTCTGGAAATTCTGCGCTAGAAATTTGCTCTTTTCTGTCACTCTTTGTTTCTGCCTTGTTGCCTTGCTTTGTGTCATTTCTACTTATTTTCTGCCTTAATGGTCCATTCACCTGTATTTTTTCGATAAAGTCTTATGTACTTTTTCTTCGGATTGCTGATTGGGTAGGCCTACATGTATTAAGTGCATTTTTGGCTCTAAGGAGGTGAGATTACCTAAAATTTCTTCCACATACAATAATTAATAATATTGTAATTATTATTATTATATGTGGAAGAAATTTTAGGTAATTTATGCCTGTTATGTTTTGGTGTCCTTATGTATGCTTATGTTTGTATTCAGGTGTTTTTTAAATCTCCCCTGTGCGGTAAATCGGACGGAATGGTCCTACACCAGGGGCATGTACTTAAGATTATGTGCGCGAATGCATTGATATGTGTACTTAATTTTGTTTTGTTTTCCCTGTTGAAGTTTTGCGTTTTGAAGCGGTTATACCCTGACATGGCTCTGCGCAGTCGGCTGGACTTTAAACAATAAATAAAAGTGCATTTTTGGCTCTAGGGAGGTGAGATATGCGGAAGCGATTTTAGGGGGGTTTGCCCTTTGGGCCCCCGTCTTATTGGGCCCCCACACTTTTCTGCAGTAATAAGAAAACGTGTCATTGGGCCCCCGTCTCTTTGGGCCTCCGTATCATTGGGTCCCCGTCTCATTGGGCCCCCACACTTTTCTGTAGTAATAAAGAAAACGTGTCATTGGGCCCCCAGCATAATAAACAAGATAATTGTTCCCTGCTGCTGCAAATGTGTGTGTGTGTTTGATTGATTAAAAATGTGTGGAATAGCACCCAGAGAAAACTGCTAGGCAATTTTATTAAAACTTATGTTTAGTAGAGGCCCAAAATGTCACATCGACCCAAAATGTCGCACCAACTCAAAATGACCACATTTGTGCATTCCAGCTACCATATAGTTTTTTGAGTATAGGTAAAACTCCATAAACAATGTGCGTTTTGCGTGTGAGCTTGAAACAGCCCGTCAGTGTCAGTATGTATAATGTATGTATGTGTATATGTATGTATGCATTGATCATTTTGGCCTATTTAGCTGTCAAACAGTGAAATAGACCTAACTGACCACTGGTCGGGTATATACATCAATACATTTTGGACCGGCCCGGTGCGACATTTTCGGCCTTGTAACGGAGGCCCAAAATGTCGCAGTGTCTCAAAATGTCCACCGGACCACAGTTGCGTATTCCAGGCTACCGTATAGTCTGTGAATGTATGTGATCAAAAATGTGGAACAGCGCTCAGAGGAAATTGCTAGCCGATGTTTTCATTTTTGTTTTCGAGTTAGTGCGACATTTTGGGCAGTTGCGACATTTTGGGCTTGCTCTACGTAGAGGCCCAAAATGTCGCAACAACGATCGGAATAGAGACCTAAAATGTCGTGATAATGTATATGCTTGTCTCTGTCTTTGTCTCTCTATTCACTACTTAGCAGTAAACCAGTGAAATAAACCAAATTGAAACTGAAAAGTGACAATGACCACTGTACATAACATCATAAATTATTCACGTGAAGTCCTACTACACTAGACAGCGGTAAAACTGGTCCAGAATGACATCTGGAGCTGGTGCGACGTTTTGGGCCTTTATCCCCGATCCAAAACGTCGTTGCGACATTTTGGGTCAGTGCGACATTTTGGGGACCCAATGAGACGGAGGCTCAAAGACACGGGGACCCAAAGAGACGGGGGCCCAACGAGACGGGGGCTCAAAGAGACGGGGACCCAAAGAGACGGGGACCCAAAGAGACGGGGGCCCAATGAGACGGGGGCTCAAAGACATAATCCCATTTTAGGTAATTTATGCCTGTTTTTGTTTTGGTGCCCTTATGTATGCTAATATTTGTATTCAGGGGTTTTTTAAATCTCCCCTGTGCGATAAATTGGAGTGTCAACGCCGGGGGC
Source organism: Monoplex corrugatus (assembly GCA_030674185.1). Lineage (NCBI taxonomy): Eukaryota > Metazoa > Mollusca > Gastropoda > Littorinimorpha > Ranellidae > Monoplex > Monoplex corrugatus. Next base: position 11,920,465 of record JAPXFY010000030.1, on the reverse strand, counting down.
ATGTCCTTAGATTATCTGCGCGAATGCATTGATATGTGTACTTAATTATTTTTTTCTTTTTCCTGTTGGGAGTTTTGAAGCGGTTATAGCCCTGATATGGCTCTACGCAGTCGGCAGGGCTTTAAACAATAATGTTAGTATTCAGGTGTTTTTAAACTGTGATAAACTGGACAGAATGAACAACGCCAGAGGCATGTCCTAAGATTATGTGCGCGAATGCATTGATATGTGCACTTAAATGTTTGTATTTCCTGTTGAATTGTATGTTTTGAAACGGTTATAGCTCTGATATGCTCTGAGTCAGCTGGACTTTAACCCTTTGACTCCCGCACCCTGTACACCAGAATCGTGCATTGCCAACCATGCTAGCAAAACAAACGCCAAACACTTAACCCTTTGATTCTCACCCTATCCACCAGCTTCCTGCAAGAAGCAGGGTTGGATGGAGTCAGTTTTTGCAGCTGGTAGATAGGGTAAGGGAGCCAAAGGTTTAAACGTGAGGGAGAGGGCTGTCCAAGTCGAGATGAATTATTGTTTGGGGGGAAGATAATTGTGTGTACGTGTATTGACGGTAGTAATAAAAGTATTTTGTCGAGTGAAGATTCAGACTGCGTGTTGTCTTTCGAGTTTTATCCGCGAGATACCCCTACCCTCGTGTTTCTGTATGATTGCACGTGTTTGTGTACATTCATTCGTGTGTGTGTCTACGTGTGAGTGTGTGACGTGTGAGCCTATGTGTATGTGCTTATGTCGTGAATACGATGTTGAACAAGAAAGTCAGTACAATTCACATTTCTACAATCACGTAAATACGAAGTTGAACAATACAGTCAAAGTGCAATTCACATTTCTACAATAACGGAAATACGAAGCTGAACAATACAGTTTGTCTTGGCAGTGGACAGGTTTTTTTTAGCCTGTGTTAAATTCACGGTTAAATTTTATGACTGTATGGTACAATCGTTACCATCGCCACGATACATGGGTATTGATTGTTATTGTAACTTTTTTTGTTTAAAGCCCAGCCGACTGCATAGAGCCATATCAGGACTACAACCAAACGCACAATACTTCAACAGTAACAAAAACAAAAACAAAAAAATTAAGTACACCTATCAATGCATTCGCACCTATAATCTAAAATGTCCCCGGCGTTGACCACTCCGTTCAATTTATCGCACAGGGCATTTTCAAAAACAAAAAACGAACAAAACAAAAAACCCATCCGGCTGCAATAATGGAAACGAATACGGGCACGGAATTTGAGCTGGGTGCGACAAATGGACAGTAAAAAGTGAACGAACCATACATAATTTGATTTATATACAGGGGGGTGCAAAAGTAGGTATACAGTAAGTATCGCATCATTATTAGATCTATAATGCTTGCTTCCGCTCTCGATTAGAGGAGTGTGAATACCTATGGCAAATAGTTTGAGTATCTGAGGGATTAAGGCTGTGCTTGTTATTACATGTATATGCAATATTCATTTGTTTGTATAATAAATGCAATGAGTATTGTACGTGTTTTCTTTTCTCATAACTGTATACCTACTTTTGCACCCCCCCTGTATATGAATCGTAGTAATTTGAATTATACATCAATGAATTAATAATACTTTGTGTAGAACATGATAATTAAGCGCTAAGTACTCGTGGGCCCTTGGAGTGACCGAATGTTATACAGTGCAAAGAGTGTGGTGTGTGTGTGGGAGACAGACACACACACACACACACACACACAGATAGACAGACAGACGAACAGACAGACAGAGACAAAGCGATAGAGAGAAACAGCGAAAATGGTGAAAGAGAGGGAGAGAGAGACAGACAGAGGCAAAGAGACAGAGAGAAACTGAGAAAGAGGAGAGAGAAAGAGACAGAGAGAGGGACACACACACACACACACACACACACACACACACCACACACACACACACACACACACACACAGATGGAGAGAAAGAGAGACAACGAGGAAAGAGACAAGGAGAGGAAAGAAATAGAGAGAGAGAGAAAGGAAGAAAGACAGACAGAAAGGCAGAGAGAGAAAGTAAGAGAGTGAGGGAGAATGACAAACAGACAGAGACAGAGAGACAAAGAGAGAGAGAAAGAGAGACAGAGAAGTAGAGAGAGCCACACACACAGAGACAGACACAGAGAGAGTCCGGCACTTGGTATTATCTGTCCCAAGGAACAACTGCGCGGCTTTCGCCAGTTATCTAGTAGAGTTTATAATAAAAGTTAATTGTGTAGACAGGAAACATAAAATACCCCCCCCCCCCCATCTCTCTCTCTCTCTCTCTCTCTCTCTTTGTGCCTGTCTTTGTTTATCTGTTCACCTCTCTCTAACTTTCTCTTTCGTTCTTTCTCTGTCCTCCTCCTCCTCTCTCTCTCTCTCTCTCTGTATCTGTCTGTTTCTCTATCCCTCCCTCTCTCTTTCTCTCTTTCTTTCTCTGTCCTCCTCCTCCTCTCTCTCTCTGTATCTGTCTTTGTTTCTCTATCCCTCTCTGTATCTGTCTTTGTTTCTCTATCCCTCTCTGTATCTGTCTTTGTTTCTCTATCCCTCTCTGTATCTGTCTTTGTTTCTCTATCCCTCTCTGTATCTGTCTTTGTTTCTCTATCCCTCTCTGTATCTGTCTTTGTTTCTCTATCCCTCTGTATCTGTCTTTGTTTCTCTATCCCTCTGTATCTGTCTTTGTTTCTCTATCCCTCTCTGTATCTGTCTTTGTTTCTCTATCCCTCCCTCTCTGTATCTGTCTGTTTCTCTATCCCTCCCTCTCTGTATCTGTCTTTGTTTCTCTATCCCTCTCTGTATCTGTCTTTGTTTCTCTATCCCTCCCTCTCTGTATCTGTCTTTGTTTCTCTATCCCTCTCTGTATGTCTTTGTTTCTCTATCCCTCTCTGTATCTGTCTTTGTTTCTCTATCCCTCCCTCTCTGTATCTGTCTTTGTTTCTCTATCCCTCTCTGTATCTGTCTTTGTTTCTCTATCCCTCCCCTCTCTGTATCTGTCTTTGTTTCTCTATCCCTCCCCTCTCTGTATCTGTCTTTGTTTCTCTATCCCTCCCCTCTCTGTATCTGTCTTTGTTTCTCTATCCCTCCCCTCTCTGTATCTGTCTTTGTTTCTCTATCCCTCTCTCTCTCTGTATCTGTCT
>JAPXFY010000030.1:11894810-11897310 GCA_030674185.1 Monoplex corrugatus | reverse complement strand
GAACTCTACAACTACTTCTTTCCCTCAGTCTGTATATTAGATATTGTCGATTGTATGCGTATGCCTGGTGCGTGAGTGCGCTTTGATTTGAGTCGTCAAGATTTGGCGACGTACAAATATGTCATTGTATTATTATTATTATTATTATTATTATTATTATTATTATTATTATTATTATTATTATCATTATCATTATAATTGTTATTATTGATATATCATTATTATTGTTATTACTAGTCGTAGTAGTAGTAGTACTACTACTACTACTACTAGTAGTAGTAGTAGTAGTAGTAAAAGCTGAAGAAGTATATCCATGATTTCTCAATGCCATTCTTCACAAAAAAATACAGCACAGTCTGGATCAGTACGGAAGTAGGCATTGTAACAGGCAATTTCTCCACTATTGTTCATGTTGGCAATGGCAGTCATCTTGAAGGCAGCAGTGAGCAGCTCAGGTCTAGCAGACCTTGGAAATGGATGCCAAAAGTCCCCCCCCCCCCACTCTAAAAATTTCCATTTGAAGAGAGGTTAAAGGGGGGGGGGGGGATAAAGATAGCTACTATTCTACCAAACTTGAAGTCCGTGTTTATCACTTCTGCTGCCAGTTACATGTACTTGAAAAACATTGTATGCACGTACTCAAAACGAGGGGGGTGGACGTCTCGATACGACACACACACGAAACAAGACAAACAAACAAACAAACAAACAAACAAGCAAACAAACAAACAAACAAACACACAAACAAACAAACAAACAAACAAACAAACAAAACAAACAAAAAAACAGATGCAGACCGGAAGATCGCCTCAAAATCCCTTTCATTTGGCAAGTCATAAGCGAAATGCACGTACACGCAGATGTGTATCTGTAGCGTGCAGAACCAGGCCCCTGAATAATCAGTCGGATGGATAGTAAGCAAACAGCTCATCTGTCATCAAAGACATGTTCAAAAGCCGTGCCAGAAATAGGGGATTGTGTGGGGTGGGGAGAGGGAGGGGGACCAGTAAGTGAGAGTGGTGGAGCTAAATAAACAGGAGGGGGTGGGATCCTTACTATTTAGCGCCAGTAAAGGTGTGTGTGTGTGTGTGTGTGTGTGTGTGTGTATGTGTGGGAGGGTGGGGGAGTGGAGTTTACTAAACTCCAGTAAAGGGAGAGTTAATCATACAGCAGTCATCATCATCATCATCATGTGCCCTGCCGCATGGCGTTGGCGATCATGGCCCTCCATACGAATCTATCCCTTGTCGCTGCAAGTACATCTCCCACCCTCTCTGTCCTCAGCCACCCTCAATGTCCGTCCAGTATTTTCTTCCCATGTCTATCTGGTGTTCTCTTTTCCTCCAGCTTTCCTGTTGTGACCAGGTGCTCTTATTCTCTTGCCTCATAAAATGTCCTATAAATGTTGCTTGTCTTTTCCTAATCTTCTTTATCAATGATCTTCTTGTGTCTGCCTCCTTCAAGACTGTCTCGTTTGTTTTCTTTGCTGCCCATGGAACTCTCAACATTCTTCTTAGAAACCACCTTGCAGTTCCCTCAATCTTGTTCTGACTTCGCGTATTGACTGTCCACGCCTCACAACCGTACAACAGTATCGGTTCTGTATAACGCTCAAGAAGTCTCTTCCTGATGTAAATTGATAGGCATTTGTTGGTAAGAACGTTTTTCGTCTTCTTGGATGCTGTTTTGGCTTGGCCGATTCTGCCGGTTATTTCTGATGTGCATCTGCCGCCTGGTGAGATGACCGTTCCCAGATATTTAAACTTATCAAGGTGAGGTGAGGGCTAATTAAACTGCAGTAGTGAATGGAAGTTAACTCACCTCCGGTGGTGGGGAACTAACTAAGCTCACTCCAGTGATATGGAGCTAACTAAACTCAAGTGGTCAGTAGCTAACTAACTCCTTGTCCAACTGGTATTTTGAAGTGTAAATTCAACCATACATACACTATTAGACATAAAGTGCATGGGAGGTTGTTGTTGTTGCTACTGTTGTTGTTGTTCTTCTTCTTCCTCTTCTTCTTCTTCTTCTTCTTCTCCTTGTCTTTCTCCTTCTTTTTCTTCTTCATTTTCCTTTTTTTCTTCTTCTTCTTTTTCTTATTCTTCTTCTTCTCTTCTTCTTCTCCTTCTTCTTCTTTTTTCTTTTTCTTCTTCTTCTTTTCTTCTTCTTGGTGGTGGTGGTGATGGTTGTGTTGGTTGTGATGATGATGATGATGATGATGATGACGACGACGACGACGACGACAGCGACGACGACGATGATGATGATGATGATGCTGGTGCTGGTGTTGATGATGATGATGACGATGATGTTGTCGTCGTCGTGGTTGTTGTTGTTGTTGTTTTCCGTTCCATTTCCTGAGCCACATTCATGGCCCACTGAATCCGGGACATGTTTTTGTACGATGCTCCGAAGATAACGACGACGATGAGGATTAAAATCACCATGTTGTGGAGTCCCCATTCCGGACTGAGACTGCGTGACAAGGCAGTACTCTTAC
>JAPXFY010000030.1:11874810-11877310 GCA_030674185.1 Monoplex corrugatus | reverse complement strand
GCTCTCTGTCTCTCTTTCTCTCTCACTATCTATCTATCTATATATTTATCTATCTATCTATCTATCTATCTATCTATCTATCTATCTATCTATTTCTTTTCTCTCTCTCTGAGTCTGTCTGTCTATCTGTCTCTCTCTCCCTGTGTCTCTGTCTCTTTGTCTCTCTCTCTCTCTGTCTCTGTCTCTCTCTCTCTCACTCTGTCACTCTCTGTATCTCTGTTTCTGCCTCTCTCTTTGTATCTCTGTCTCTCTGTCTCTGTCTATGTCTCTCTCTCTCTCTCTCTTTCTTTCTTTCTTTCTCTATTTCTCTCTCTCTCTTTCCCTCTCCCCCTCACTCTCTCTTCCATAATCTCCCTCTCATTCCTTCCATCCTTCTTTCTCTCTTTCCTTTCTGTCATAGTGTACAGGAGCTGGGTGTGTGTGTATGTAGGTGTGTGTGGTCGTGGGTGGTGGATGTGTAAAAGAGAGACTCCGCAGATTTCCCAGATAGTCTCAGGTGTCGGTGTTTTTCCAACCTTTTGACGTCACGTGCGCGTGGTGGCAAGATCACGTGCCACAGACCAAATATAGAAAGAAGCTGGAAGGCTTGGCTAGCTAATTACGAACATATATCTTCCGAAATCCTTGAGGCGGATGCATGGGGTAAAAGGATGAGCTAGACAATAACTAAATAAATAAATAAAATATATAAATGAATAGATAAATAAATAAATAAACAACAAATAAATAAATAAATGAATAAACAAATAGATAAATAGACAAACAAATACTGAATGGATGGGGTATTGGGACAAGAAGGGTCCCTCCCTCCCTTCCTCCCCACTTCGTTGGGTTTAATTCTTTTTAACCCTTTGACTCCTGCTCCCTGTCCAGAAGTATCCTGCATCGTGAACCGTGCTGGTAAAAGTAAAAGGTTAACTCTTTGATTCCCAAACACAGACAAACATACACGTGCGTACACATCGATATGCACGTGCACAGTCTCTCTCTGTGTCTCTCGGTGTCTCTCTCTATCTTTGTTTGTCTGTCTCTGTCTGTCTGTCTGTCTGTCTGTCTTCTCTCTCTCTCTCTCTCTCTCTCTCTCTCTCTCTCTCTCTCTCTCTCTCTCGCTCTCGCTCTTTGTCTCTGTAGGAAGTTGGTGCATAGGGTGAGGGAGTCAAAGGGTTAATTTTTGCAGCTAGTGGATAGGGTGCGGGAGGCAAAGGGTTAAGCTCGACAGAGGGAAGATGGTCCCTGTGTCTTAAATGCTTCTTCTACGAATTATTTTAGCTAGTCCTCATATACACAAATGTGTGATACGACTTTGTTATTGTTGTTGACATTGATATTGTTATTGTTGTTGTTGTTATTGTTGTTGTTATTGTTGTTGTTATTGATATGATATTGTTATCGTTATTGTTGTTGCTATTGTTACTGTTATGGCTATTATTATTGTTATTGTTATTGTTATTGTTATTGTTATTGTTACTGTTACTGTTATTGTTGTTGTTATTGTTACTGTCATTGTTATTGTTGTTATTGTTATTGTTGTTTTGTTGTTATTGTTGTTGTTATTGTTATTGTTGTTATTGTTACTGTTACTGTTATTGTTATTGTTATTGTGTTATTGTTATTGTTATTGTTATTGTTATTGCTATTGCTATTGCAATTGCTATTGTTCTTGTTGTTTAAATCCCAGCCGACTGCGTAGAGCCGTATCAGGGCTATAACCGTTTCAAAGCATACACATTACTTCAACAGGCAAAAAAAAAGAAAAAGAAAAAAAAAGGAAAGTAAAATTAAGTGCACATATAACTTAAAACCCCAAAACGAACGAACGAACGAACGAATGAAGGAAAAACTGTATTTCTGGTGGGTGGACAAGGCGTCAGACTTTCAATCGAAAGGCACAGGTTCGATCCTTCTTGGGGTACTGTGCCTCCTGTTTAGTATGTAAAGGTTGGACATTTTTTTCAGACTTTTCCAGGTCACATGTGTGCATGACCTACCTAAAACCCCTTCGTGTGAAAATGCACGTAGAACATTTACGTTATTATCATCATCATCATCATCATCATCATCATCATCATCATCATCATCATCATCATCTCATCATCAAGTGCCCTGCCACATGCGTTGGCGACCATGGCCCTCCATATGCATCTATCCCTTGTTGCCGCAAGCACATCTTCCACCCTCTCTTGTCCTCAGCCACTCTGCAAGTCGTCCAATATTTTTTTCCCTGGGTCTACCCGGTGCTCTCTTTCCCTCCAGCTTTCCTGTTGTGACCAGGTGCTCCAAATCCCCTTTCCTCATAAAATGGCCTTTAAATGTTGCCTGTCTTTTCCTAAAAAGTGTTCACAGTCTTCCCTTGAAAAATGTTCGGAATTCCTGAGAACATGTTCTTCAACCACCCACCCATGAAAAGTGCTAAATTCAGACACTTTTTGTCAAAGTGACCTTGACCCTGACACCATACTTTTCAAAGTTAAAATTTCGCGACTCCTCAGCAATCCACAGT